>JAPPVO010000032.1:148576828-149176828 GCA_030407325.1 Camellia japonica
CTTGTTGGCGGCCTCAACCGCTCCATTGGTTTGCAGCCGATAGGTAGATGACTTATGAAAAGCCATGTTGTATTTTTCCAACAAGTCAATCACTTCCTTCTTGAAGTGGGAACCGTTATCTGAAATTACCTCGTTTGGGACTCCGTAGCGACAGATGATGTTGTTTCTGATAAACTTTGCAACATGTGAAGCCTTCAACACCGCATAGGATTGGGCCTCAACCCACTTCGTGAAATAATCTATCGCGACCAGGATGAACTCATGCCCATTCGACCCCTTCGGAGTGACAACCCCGATCACATCAATTCCCTAGACTGAAAATGGCCATGGCGAAGTCATATTATACAGCTTCGACGGCGGAATGTTCATGCGATTTGCATGAATTTGACATTTGTGGCATCACCGAACGAAACTGATACAGTCCTCCTCCATGGTGGACCAGTAGTAACCCTGTCTGAGGATCTTCCGTGCTAGCATTACTCCGTTCATATGCGCACCACATTCCCCTCCATGGATGGCTTCCATTAGGCACTTCGATTATTCGGCATCGACACACAGCTTATGCATTCCCAGATGACCTCTCTTATACAGCTTACCCCCATAGATGATGAACTGGACGGCCATTCTTCTGATTGCCCTTTTATCCTTGGCATTTACCCCTGGCAGATATGCTTCATTTTCCAAGAAATTCCAAATGTCGTAATACCAGGGGTTTTCGTCCTGAACCTCGTCTATAGCAGCAATTGACTCGTAGGCTGGCTCAAATTTCTGGTCAATGATGACTGGACGCATCCGGACTCCGAATGGGATGTCTATCATGGAAGATAGAGTTGCTAAAGAATCTTCGAACCTGTTGTTCTCTCTTAGTAGATGAGCAAAGTTTAGCTTCTCAAACCGAGGAATTAACAAGTCCAAGGTTTGGTGATACATCATCATCTTTTCTTCTTTGACTTTCCAGTCTCCTTTTGCTTGAGACACAACAAGGTTCGAGTCCCCGATGACGTCCAACCGTCTTGCCCCTAGTTCCAGGGCTGCTTCTAGACCGGCAATGCATGCCTCATATTCTGCTTCGTTGTTGGAGACTTTGAAACAGAGTTTGAAGGCTAGAGGGATACGGGAATTGTCGGGTGCTATCAGTAACACTCCTATCCCATACCCGTGCTGGTTTGACGCTCCGTCAAAGTACATCGTCCAAAATTCGTCGTCGATATGCAAAATGGCCTCATCTGGAAATAAGTACTCAACTGCTTCACCCCCTTCCACTGGATGATCAGCTAAGAATTCTGCTACTGCTCTTCCCTTGGCTGACTTACGCGTTACATATTTCAGATCGAATTCGGAGAGCAACAGCAACCAACGAGCTAGCCTACCCGTAAGTGCTGGTTTCTCGAAAAGATATTTGATGGGATCGAGTCGTGAAACCAACATTACGAAGTGAGCTAACAGGTAGTGCCGCAGCTTCCTGGTAGCCCATACCAAAGCTAAGCAAGCCTTCTCCAACGGTGTGTAGCGAGTCTCATACTCTAGCATCTTCTTGCTCAGATAGTAGATGGCTCTCTCCACTTTGTCCTCTGATTCTTGCGCGAGCATACAACCCATTGTAGTCTCAGTCACTGAAAGGTATAATATCAATGGTTTCCCCGGCTCTGGCGGTGACAACACGGGCGGGTTCTGTAAGTATTCCTTGATCTGTTCAAAAGCAGCTTGGCATCGGCCGTCCCATTGGAATTTCTTTCCTTTCTTCAGGAGACCAAAAAGTGGTTCACAAGTCAAGGTTAATTTTGAGATAAATCGTCTTATAAATTGCACTTTACCCAGAAAGCCTCGCATCTCCTTTTCAGTCCTTGGTGGTGGCATTTCTAGGATGACCTTGATTTTGAAAGGGTCGACTTCGATACCTCTTTGTGTAATCAGAAATCCCAGCATTTTTCCTGCTGTAACACCAAACGTATATTTCTGAGGATTCAGCCACAACCGAAATTCTCTGATCCTTTGGAAAAACTTTTGTAAGGCGGTGTAGTGGCCCTCTCTTTCTTTGGACTTGACAATCATGTCATCCACATACACCTCAACCTCTTTGTGGATCATGTCATGCAATATCGTGGTCGCGGCCCGTTGATAAGTAGCTCCAGCATTCTTCAACCCAAACGGCATTACTCTGTAGCAGTATGTCCCCCACGGGGTGGTGAATGCAATCTTTTCCCGGTCTTCCGGTGCCATCACTATCTGATTGTACCCTGAGAAGCCATCCATTAATGAAAGCAAAGCATGCCCCGCTGTGAAATCCACCAACTCATCGATGTGCGTCAAGGGAAAGTTGTCCTTCGGACTGGCCCTATTCAGGTCCCTGAAATCCACGCATACCCAGATCCTGCCATCTTTCTTCGGTACTAGAACGATGTTGGCCAACCAAGTCAGGTATTCGGATACCAGCAAAAATCCTGCATCAATTTGCTTGGTGACCTCTTCCTTGATCTTGAGAGCCCAGTCCGGGCGGATCCTCCTGAGTTTCTGCTTGACGGGTCGGGCCTCGGGGTCAAGAGGGATCCGGTGCTGTACAATCTCAGGATCGATCCCAGGCATGTCTTCGTAGGACCACGCGAAAACATCTTTGAAATCTTTTAATAAAGCGACTAAGCGCTCGCGTTCCTCCGAAGACAACGTGGACCCGATATGGACCAGCCGAGGGTCCTCCTCAGTACCAATATTCACAGTAGTGATTTCATCCATTAGGGGTTTAACAAATCTCTCCTGCTCTTGTTCAATTAAGCGTTGCAAAACCGGAGGAATTTCTTCCTCGTCGTTTTCATCAAAGTTTTGAAAGTCTGAGTTAATGCAATAAATCAAGGGCACAGAAAAGTACTCAGAAACCACAGTTACTTGATTCTCATTAGGCACATCCAAATCGTCCGATTCCTCGGTTACAACAGACTCAAATGAGAAAGAAAAAGATGACCTGGACAAGACTGTGGCATCCGGGTTATCATCCCCAGGATTACCAGACTCAGACTCAGTCAAGCTGGAACCTGATTCCGACTCACAAGACTCGGTGGAATCAGATTCCGGCTCACTACCTGACCCGGTGCTGCTAGACAAAAACCCCTCTTCGTATTGCCAGGTGAGAGAGGGTGCGATAGATGCATCCAAAATAGTTGACGGTAGGCCCACAGCCGTTTCATTCCCGATCATGGAAACCGAGAAGTTATCCCCCAAGCACTTATGGTCGATCGGAGGATCTGAAAGTAGACATGCCAGCGCTACCCCCATTTCAATTTCAGCGCCCTCGGAGTCCACTGCCTTACACTGCTCAACCTCAGCTGATGGGTCTGTCTGCTCTTCGGCAACGTCATCCCCGGGTATTTACAGGTCGAAGAAGATCTCAAAACCTGGCACGCGCTTCTTCTCTGCATTCAGTCATGGCTCTGGGAAGCCACAAAATGGAAAGTCCTCCCCCTCTCGGACGAAGCGTCCGTTTAGGGTACCCTGAATGGGCCTATGCATCAGCTCAAAAGGCTTCCCAGCCTGCTTTGCTCTGGCTCTTCTCAGCCATTTCCTTCCCTTTCCTTTCGCATCCAATCCTCTTTGGTGGGCAGATAACCCAAGCCAAAGGTATGAGGTTGTGTGGCACTTCGGCCAATGCTGCGACGCCCTTCCGCCGCTCCTTCCCAATCCCATCCCGGGATGTGTTGTAGCTTGTTCATGAGGTATACAGATTGAGCACTGACGTACACTCCCTCATTAACAGCCATGATATTCTGCACAACCCGAGCCTCAGCTAGAGTAAACCCTGATAAGAACACATCCTCTGTGCCGTGCTCGATTTCCAAGACTGGTGTAGACACTTCTGGCGGTGGATGGATTGACGAATTCCCGAAAACAATGGCCACCCCCTTCCCGCGAGGGTACTTCAACATCTGATGCAAAGTGGAAGAGACTGCCTTCACTTGGTGCAACCACGGTCGCCCCAAGAGTAGATTAAAGGTTGCAGGAACGTCCAAGACATGGAATTCAATGTTGTGTTGTCCTGGACCAACCTGGGTCTAAATTTTGACAGTCCACATCACCTCCCTGCTGGTGTTATCATAGGCTCTGATCACTTGAGTAGTCGGCACGAAGTTCGCGGGTTTTAACCCGATTGCATATGCCGTTCTTGACGGGCACACATTAATGGCGGATCCCGTGTCGACAAGAACCACTGGCACCCACTTGTCTCTACATTCCACAGAGATGTAGAGGGGTTTGTTATGATTTGCGCCCTCAGGCGGCAGTTCTTTGTCCGAAAAGGTTAATGTCGGGGAACCTCCTCCCGGAAAGACCAGTCCAACTAGCTGCTCTGGTGTGGTATCTATAGAGATTTTAGCCTTGTCCATAGCAGATAGGACAGCCTGTCTGTGCACTCGTGACGCCATAAGCAGTCCCCAGATGGAGATGTCTGCTTGTATCTTTTTTAACTGCTTGAGCATAGCCTCCTCTTCAAGTTGTTTCTCCTTCTGTCTCTCAGCTTCCTTATCCTTCCCAGATGTCTCTGGCTGGTCTAGGTGCGGGGGCTTGAAATACCGCCCGCTTCTTGTCATGTGATCAACCTCATCGAGATACCAGGTGTCGTCTGGTTAATTGCTCTCCCAATCTTCATCTGTGCGGGCAAGACATAAATTATCATCTTCCCACCACATTCTGTTGGCATTCAAAAGGCACCTGTCTGGCTCCGGCATGATTGTACTTGCAGTACTTTCAGCCCATATGCTCGCAACATCTTCTGTCCTTGTGCCCACAACACTTTCAATCCCTTCATGGGCTTTTGCTTTCCGGATTCTCTCAGAATCCCAAATCTTTTCTTGTTTCACCTGCGTTAGCGCAGTTTGTTGTTCAGCTTTCCCTGCATTCACAATGCTCCTGTTCTGAGTGAAATTCTTCGTACCGGCGCTCTCTGGCAATGTACTCTGACTTTCGGCCCTTCCGGCCACCACTGGTACCCTTGCCCCTGGCGGGCCTTGTTCTGGTTAGAACTCTATAACATCCGGTTGATCATCCAGCCATCTGGTAGCCTCTGCCGATTCCTCATACTCAAACCAGTTGACTGCCGCATCCCCTGATTCTTGGTCATTGAAGAACTGGAGGTTGGCAAAGTCCTCTTCTACAGCCGTCAAATCCTCTGTCCCCTGCTCAACTCTATCCCCCTGGATCATACACAGTTCTGTTCTCTCTGGCAATTCTACACTTGGCTCAGACTGGCCTGCCAACAGAATGTAGTTGCTCGGATCGTAGGCTTCCCCAGCAAAATTCCCAGACTGCTCAAACCCTAACTTAACAGTTCCATCCTCCTCTGCAACCTCCCCTATACTCTCTTCAACAGCCACCACCACTGGCTCAGGTTGGGTTGTGGAGATGTCCATCATGCACAAAAGGTCAGTGCAATCAACAAGGAGCACCTCTGGCTTAGGTAGATGGGAAGGAGTGATATAGATGCTAGGATCGTAAGACACGACCCCAGTCTGGATAAAGTTAATTCTTCTGGGAGGTGGAGCTTGGTTGTGTGTAGGGAGTGGGTTGGTTGTGACATTAGGTCTCTCTGGAGGCAAAATCACATTTTTGTCAACGAGATCTTGAATCTCGTGACGCAATCTGAAACATTGGTCGGTGTCATGACCGCGTTGCTGGTGATATGCACAGTATTTGGCTGGGTTGTGAGTGGGGGGAAGTGGATTTGGCAACGGCCTCGGCTCTAAGGGTTTTAGATGCCCTTTTTTGATTAAGACCCCTAGAGCCTTGGACAAGGGCATGTACAATGGGGTGAAGGTTCTTTGGCCTCTGGGTTGGTATTTAGTGGTCTGTGTATTGCTTCCGGATGCACCGGAGAAGGGTGTGGCTGCCATGGGCCTTGGAAGGGGAGGGGGAATGGTGACGACCATGCTTACCTCCGAAGTTCTTGCAGTTGCAGCGCCACTCGGGCCTGCATTGTTGTTGCGGTTAAAGGTTCTCCGGGGTTGCTCCCTGTCTTGGTCAATCAGACCTTGTTTCATCGCATCTTCAATTTATACCCCCATCTCGTGCAGATCCGAAAAGGTGGGGAAGGGGAGCACAATCATTTTTTGCATCAGTTTTGGCTGGAGATTGCGCACAATCATCCTGATCTGGTCCTTATCGGTGGGCCTTAGAGTCATCATCGAGGCCTTCGCCCTCCACCGGGTCACGAAATCGGAGAAACTCTCTTTGGGCTCCTGCCTTGTTGTTTCGAGATCACGGGTTGTAATCTCGATTTGGGTGTTGTATGAGTATTGCGCAACAAAGGCCTCGGCCATTTCATCCCAACTCCGCTTGACATCATCCTCCAATTTCGCATACCAGATAGCGGCCACACCCGACAGGGTCCGGCCGAATAGTGAAAGCTTCTGGGGTCTGGTTAGGCCCATCGGCCGTAGTATATCTGAAAATAGCCGGAGGTGGACCATGGGATCCCCAGATCTATCGAAGCGATTGATCTGCAGCATTTTGAATCTATCCGGCAACGTCACGGCCACATCGGTATATCCGTCCTCGATATCTGGGATAGCCTTTACCCCTTGGGTTTTTTTTAATAGCTTCTTGAGCTTGCTCAATTTCAGTGCTGTAGGGTCTACTTCGAACTCGAAGGGAGAGTCCGGGTGGTTAATGGGTGTATGTACCTTGGATAATTGAGGTGGAAGCGGGGGCGGAGCCGGCCCCGTTGGGATATCTATATCCTCCTGAACGGCATGGACATTTGGCAAAATGTTCTGGGGATTTGGCAGGACATTTTGGGTAGTTGGTGTCTGCTCGGGTATTGGGACCCCTGGTGGGGGAGGAGCTGGATGTGAGGTTGATGCTCCGGCTTGTTGCTGTAGCCGGGTAATCAGTTCCGCCTGTTGGGCCATGATTGTGGCCTGCTGTTTAGAGAATTCCGCTTGGCGGACAGCGTCCTCCTGCATCTGCTTCATACTCTATTGGAGTTGGCGCATCATTTCTTCCATCCCGGCCATATTCTGCTGATCTTGCTGACTGACTGGTATGTGTATCTCTATGGCAGAAACTGAGACGTCAGCCCGACTGTTCGCTGCTAGGGTAGACCACTGCTCTGGTAACCTCTGTTCAGACACACTACGTCTTTTCGGCCTTTGTCTGACAACCGGGGGTAGAGAGTGAAACACTGGCTGTCCGTCAACCAAATCCTCAGATCGATTGAGCCGACGACCTCTTGTCCAAAGTGCTTGGGGAATATCTGCTGGGTCGGAAGCAATTGTGCTAAAACTGCCCTAGCAAAAAGATAAATAAAGCAATAAGGAAATAAATAACCAGATAAACGAACAGCATAATAGCTTAAAATAAATACACAACACACAGCTGGGCATAACAACACACGGTCGATAAGCTGAATACACACTGTCCTCAAACACTGATCACTATCCCTGAATCACTGTCTCCAAAGACCGAATCCGATACTCGCAGATAACTGATTCTCAAACACTGACTGATGCCCGCAGGCCTGATGCCCCAAACTCGTAAACTGAGATATACATTTCCCTGTAGAGACGCACTCTAAAAGCACATAACAGATAAGTGAGAGCCAAAACACCCCTATGTTGGGGTAGGGTCTCCCTGTCCTATTTTGTCAGGAACTAGGGTTTCACTACGCACGCAGCGGTTTCAAACAACCTATATCGGGTAAGCAACTTGTCCTAGTTTGGAATGGTCACTATGGATTCCGAATATGCACTAGGTCGAATGGTCAAAAGGGTGCCCCGGTAAAACCGAGGTTTGTGTTGCCATACTGGCAGAGCCCGTAACCGGTAAGCCTTATGGCACGCAGCCTCTGGCAAACCGCTCAGGAATAGCAGATGGCAAACACGGTGTCCTAGGCGAACCAATGCACATGCAATGCAAAGAAACACACAAGTGTAGTCAAACCCAGATATCATGAGTTCGAGTCAAGCTCTCTAAATCCCCAACTGAGTCGCCAGAAACTGTAGACGTCCCCGAACGCCCCGGGAGGATGAGTCCCGTTCTGTTCATTTGGGCTCACTACAGTTCAGGACTCAAATGTCACGGTTCTTAATCTGAACCAAAGAGTCCAAATCCGGCAAATCATTTTGAGAAAACAGATTTTTTTTTTTGAAAGAAGTGCCAAACATGGACTGCTTTGCCAGATACAGAGTCGCCACCTAAATATTTTATTTTGGGAAATTTAGAAAACCCTAACTCGTTTACCTAAGGCCACGTGTCCGTCATCACCAAAGTTGCCTCGGCTCGGGAACTTGGGTACGATTGCGGAAGGTCACTTCGTGAGCACCCCCGCTCGCCCGATCAAAGATTGGCCTCTACTAACCATGATATCTAGTTTTGAAAACATTATGCGTCCTTATTCCGGTTATTAGCCTAGATTTACTATGTGATGCGCACAGCATACAAGTATAGACTGGGTCGCCTGAATTGGAACAAAACATTTCATGTTTATTTTTGAAAGATGGTTTGCTACTCGCAAGTAGGCTCAAAATGCGGATTTTGCCACCCTCGGATGGGCTCAGAAAAGATGGTTTTGCCACTATCTAGTGGGCTTAAAACTCGCAGTCAATGCGTTGTTCCAATCCAAATAACCCAACCTTCACCCACAGGCATTCAGGCAGTTATATCACATAAGCAAATAGCCTCATGGTAAGCATGCTATCATGGCATTCACTCACACACATGCAAGGATGCTAAAGCGTAAAAACTGACCGAGTACTCCAAGCCAAAACAGAAACTATGTTAGAAATCCATGCATGATCCTAACTATATAGAAATGCCTAATGCAACACATGTAAAATGCAACTAAGATAGGCTCGGCTATTCTAAACATGGCATATGGAATGCTACAACTAACATGTATTCAACTTAGAATTGAAATACAAATGCAGTTAGTATGATGCGCTGAGCCCGGTGCATGCAAAACGGATGAATAAATGCAAACATGCTATCATACTGTATGCTAATTGAAACATGCCCTAATCTAACCATCATAAGCTGGTAAATAAAAGGGAGAAAGACGTGGGGTTGGAAGACATACATCGCACACACGCACACTTATTACAATTGCGCCCTCGCTCGGAGGGTCCGAATAAATAATATACAGTCCTGAATAAATAACTACAGTCCGAATAAATACAAAATCCTAATTAATTAACAAATTAATCTAGGAAAGCAGTAAATTAGCATGCAAGCTAGGGACTGCCTCAACTCTGCTCCGGATGATGAATGATGCATGTTCGGGTTGCCTTGCGCGGAAATCCATTGCGATGCCCCAATTAGCCTCTGTTTACAATTAAGCCCGGAATATTGTGCAAAGCTCTGAAAGGCTGTTGATTCTTGATTTGCTGCAACAGAGAGCAAGAAAGGGGCATGGCAAAGTATTTTCACATATGTATGCACGCCTCGATCCTCGTGCCACCAATCACGCATCTCGATGCATGATGGCCGAGGAGTCGAATTGCATGACTCAATATGAAATGAATGCACATATAAACATAACAAGACCGAGACTCCATCATGGTTAATCCGGAGTGTCGGTGACCGGGAATTGAGACACGTTCCGTCACTCAGAGTACGAAACGTCCCTCGTTTCCCGTGCTCGGGCTAACTCCTATCCCAAACACAATGCAATATGCATGACATGCATGAATGCAATCCTAACATACACCCTAGCATACGCAATGCTATGAAATGGCATACACAATGCACGATGTAACATGGCATACACGATGCTCTAACATACAACCTAGCATACGCAATGCTGTGAAATGGAATGGCACAATGCACGATGGACTTACACCAATATGAGTAGACCTCAACCCCACTCACATCAGCGACCATGAGATGAAAATGAGACTATCGAAATGCGTGCAAGCATGCACGCAAATCGAGGACCGAACCTAAGGCACCAAATGCCACTATAACAAGGCATGGCAAGGCATGAAACATGGCATTCAAACATACAAATTCCTACACTAAATCGTGATGCAAAATGATCCCGAATCATGGATATATGTCATACAATGCATGGAATGGTCCCGAAACTCAAAACTAGGCACATATATTGACTTGTAGCTATACAAAGCATGTATTATTTGACTATGAAGCACAAAGATAGAGCAAAGGCAGTCCCAAAACATGAACATTTCTAGTTCAAAGCATGACCAAAAGATGCTAGCATGATGGACTAAAATAGCATGCAACTTTGACTAGCAAACATGGTTTACATGGCATGTGCATGAAGCAGGTGAGAACTCATCAAACCACCAAAAATCAGTGAATAAAACATGTCGAAACATGCCCAAATAACCTCTGAAATGCAGCCAACATGTGTAAAAATGATGAGCTCCTTTAGAGGGTCATACAATGGTTTATTAAGCACATACAAGATAGACATGAAGCATAGCAAAACCACCTCTGGAAATGGACTATGACAACCCTAAAACCCACCAAATAGGCCCTGGAAAGTGACTTCAATGTATGCAAAATAGGGTCCCTTTGGAAGGTCCAAAAGACCATCAAACAAGACAAGGAGAGAGGGGGGCACCCCCCTCTGATTTTGGCCTTCAAGAAAACACCTAAGCCATTGAAAATCTGCTGGATTTTAGTGGCTAAGAGGCCAAGCCATGGCCAATGCAAGAGCTCTAATGCATAGCCCTAATCATGGAGAGATGAAGCATGCATAGGGGGAAGATGGCCCCAAACAGAAAATAGACCTTAATCAAAGATGAAGATGATGTCAAAAAAAGACTTTTTTCAGTTTAGGTCGAGGTCCAAAAGGGCTCACAAACAAGGCTAATATATCATGCAAAACAAGCCCTAAAAGAGAGATTGAACAAACTGGGAAGTAAAAGGCCTCAAAAAGCAAAAGGCCCTTCAACAACATTGAAGAGGGGCTCAAAATAAGACTATTTTCAATTTATGGAAAATATCGAATATGTTCACAAGTAAGGCTAAAATATGATGCAAAAAAAGCCTTAAAAGAGAGATAAAGGGAAAGGGGCAGTAGATGGCCTCAAACAGTAAAGATCCCTTCAACAAAGTTGAAGAGGGGCTTAAAATAAGATACTTTACAGTTTGTCTTGAAGCCCAGAAATGCTCACAAGCAAGGATAATATATCATGCAAGAATAGCCTTAAAAGAGAGATAAAGGGAAAGCGGCAGCAGATGGCCTCAAACAGAGAAAAGTCCTTGATCAAACATGAAGATGAGCTCCAAATAAGACTATTTTCAGTTCAGGTCGAAGCCCAAAAATGCTAGCAAAAGGGACTAAGAGATGAAACAAAATAGGGCTAGAAAAGGGGAAAAGATGACTTACCCTTGTAGCACAGCAATGCAGCAGCTTTTGGTCCAAGAAGATGAGCTCCTAACCTCTGAAAATCAGCCTCAAGGTGTTGGGATGGAGGATGGAGGTGGTGGGCTATGAGTTGGTGTATAAATGGTGCAAGAACAAGGGTGTTTTGAGGCTTGGATGAGGGAGATATGGAGGTTTGTATGCAAAGGCTCCAGCTGGTTTTCTAACCCTTAGAAATGGAGGTGGGGGGTTAGTTATATAGAGGGAGAGGAGTGAAAGAAAAGGGGGGAAAAAACAATTTAA
The DNA here is from genome assembly GCA_030407325.1 of Camellia japonica. Lineage (NCBI taxonomy): Eukaryota > Viridiplantae > Streptophyta > Magnoliopsida > Ericales > Theaceae > Camellia > Camellia japonica. The sequence goes on from JAPPVO010000032.1 coordinate 148,588,443, forward strand.
ATTTCCCCCCAAAAGACAGACCCTCGGGCAGAGGATCTGGTGCAAAACAGCTGGCACAGCTGGAATGCACCAGGAGAGACAAGCTTGGCCGGCCAGGTGCAAAAGGTTCAGGTGGCCAGCCGGCCACCTCCCCTGGCCGGCCGGCCAGGGGTCAAAGAGGTCAACAAAATTGCTAGCCGGCCACCCCAGAAAGCTCACCTCCCATGTGTGTACAACACAGCTGTATGGTCAAAAACTGGAAAAAGTAACCCAGGAGAGAGAAAAACCAACTTTTTAGAAGGCTTCAAAAGGGTCAGGGGGAATTGCTGGCCGGCCTACCCATATTGGTGGCCTCCCAGGTGTGTACAACACAATGATGTGGTGGAAAGTCAGAAAAAGTGACCCGGGAATGGGAAAAATCAGCTTTCTAGTGAAGAAAACGGGCGATGGAGAGCGATGAAGGAATAAAGCTGGTTTTTCAGAACAATTGCTGGCCTCCCACCTTCCTACAACCTTTCTAATAATGAAAATAAGGTCCCTGCCAAAAATGGACCAAGACGGATGCAAAACGAAGGTTCGGGGACCATAACGCGCAGTTCGGGGCCCCGAAAACAGGCTGTTAAGCACCGGAGGTGGCGTTCGACCACGAAATTGGTCTCTCGGGCCACAGTGTCCCTCAAAAGGGAGGAAACAAGGTGTGTGCCAAAAACCGAAGCAAACGGAGGTAGTTAAGCGGTCCCGAACCGAGGCACACGGCCGACGGCTCCGAAAATCAAAAACCGGGCTCCAAACGGGAAAGATGGCCTACGACCACGAAACGTAGCCTACGGCCACTGAGAGATGGTCTACGAGACCTCTCCCTCCCTTTGGGAAGAGAAAACAGAGAAAACGGGACCTAGTTCGCAAACCGAGGTAAGGCACAAAAGAGTCCGGAAGTCCGGAGGCAAGGCTCGCGGCCGAGACTCCGCAACTTCAGAACGAGCACAATATGCAACATCACCGAGCGCTCAGTTGGTGACGTCTGAGTCTTAAGGTCGGTCAAAAATGGGGTGTCTACACTTACCATTTGGCCTTGCCACCATGACTTTTCGGGGTTCATGATGTGTTTCATATTAGAATGCTTTGGAAGTATGAGTCGGATCCATCGCACGTGTTGGATTGGACCGATTTAGAGGTAGATGAGGATGCCTCGTATAAGAAGAGACTGGTGACAGTCTTGGATACCCGGGACTAAGTCTTGCGAGGCAAGACAATTCCCTTGGTTAAGATTTTGTGGAAACATCACGGGGTTGAAAAAGTAACTTGGGAACGTGAGTTGGAAGTCCGTGAGAAGTATCCGGATCTATTTGTTGATGTTTGAGCATGTAATCAAATTTTATTACGCTATTAAAATATAAAGGCATTGTATATGTTGAATATGTTTTGGAGACACATGCTTAATATAAACATTGTATATGTTGTTTAAGTTTTGGAAATACAAATTTATCATAAACATTGAATATGTTTTGGAAATATGAAATGTATATTCAGTATCGAGAATTTGTTCATCTTGTGATGGGATTAAATGTCCAGTGGATGGGTCATGGTATTGAAACTTGATTTCTAATTTTGGGGACGAAATTCTTTAAGGGAAGCAAAGTTATAGCGTTTCTGGTTTAAACCCAACCCGTTCTATATTTTGAACTTGGGTTTCATAGCCTCGTATGGTTGATCATGTATTTTCCCTTTTATTCTTACTTGAGTTTGACTATTGAGTTGTATCAAACATGTTTGGAACAGGTTGGTTGCATAGTTTTCAAACTTTTGTTGCCTAGGATTTTGGTCCTCTGCTCGAGTGGCACTTCTTGCGCTCGAGTAGGATTTGCAAAATCTCGGTACTTTTGCAGGTCTGCAAAACAACTGGCGAGTATATTCTACGTGCGAGCAACGTTTCCTATGCTCGAGCGGGTGGGCGCTCGAGTGGCATTTTCTCATGCTCGAGCCTTGGTCTATTGTCTACAAAACTATTGGATAGGTGTATTTGTAGCATGACTTTTCGTGCCCCCTTTCGGATGACGAATAAGCCTTGCAGTATCGGACTCCCATGGTTCTGAATCTAATTTCACAAGTGCAATGTGAAATAGATAAACACCAAAGAGTCCAAATCCAGTAAATCTTTTGGAAAATCGATTTTGAATCAAATTTCCAAAAATTGACTACTTTACCAGATACAGAGTCGCCACCTAAATATTTTTTGAAAAATTTAGGAAACCCATGACTCATGCCAAAGGTCACGTGTCCGTCATCACCAAGATTGCCTTGGCTCGAGAACTTAGGTACGAGAGGGGAAGGTCATGAATTGAGCACCCCCGCTTGCTCGATCAAAGATCGGCCTCTACTAATCATGATATGAATCTTATTTACGTTATATACTCTTGATCCGGTTTATTAGGCTAGCATTTACTATGTGATGTGCACAAGCAAGTATAGACTAGTTTGCAAGAAGTGGAACAATTCAATTTCATGTTTGTTTTTCGAGAAGTGTTTGATTTTGCCACTTAGCAAAGTGGGCTTAAAGTTTATGAATTTGCCACTTAACAAAGTGGGCTTCAACGTACATTTATTGAATCATTTCAATTCAAGCAACAAGCCTTCATCCACAGGCACTCAAACAGTTTAACAAGTAAGCACTTAGCCTCATGGCAAGCATGCTAGCCATGGCAATCACTCACACTCATGTAAGTATGCTAAAGCACTAAAAACTCACCTAGTACTCCAAGCTAAGATAAAACAAAAGAGTTAAAAAAAATATGCATGATTCCTAACTATACAATATGGCTAGTGCAACGCCTACAATAATGCAACTAAAATAGGCTCGGCTACTTAACATGTTATTTGCAACAATTTCATAATATGCGGTCTAAGCACGTATTTAAAGAAGTATTGAAATGACAATGCAGTTAGAATGATGAACCGAGCCTTGGTGCATGCAATACAAATGAATGGATACAAACATGCGATATGCTAAGTGAAACGTAATGCTCCTAATCTAACCATCAAAAGGGGATAAATAAAAGGGAGAAAAACGTGGGGTTGGAGGACATACACGTTATTACAACATTAATGCCCACGCGCAGGAGGGTCCGAATGAATAAACTAGCTAAGCTAAACCACTTAGCTAATTATTACAAAACCGAATGAAATAAATTAATTAACTATTCTAAGCAAATTAATATTACAACAATTAAATAATTTAACTAGGCTAAGCTAATTAAATATTTACAACACAAACTAATTTAATTAATCTAAACTAATTAAATAAGTACAAAACAAACTAATTAGCTACAACTAATTAAGTACAACAAATAAATGGCTAAATGCTAATTAAACTAATTAACTAGTCCCGGGAAGCGAGGGAGGCCTGTGCATGCTCAGTTTTTACCCAAAGAACATCCATTGTCTGCCCTCGGAAGCCTCTATTGCATAGTCCTTACACTGATTTTCCATTTCCAGATCAACTCTTCTCTGCTTCACAAACATTCTGCTCAAAATTCATTGGTGGCCGGTAGGTCAGAAGTGGTGGCTGCTGGCCACCAGTAAGGGGTTGTCGTCCAACACTGATGGCCTGCAGGCCAGTAACAATGGCCAGTCCACCACTGATGATGCACCATTTCTTGCAATAACAGAGAACAGATAGGGCAAAGAGAGGGTATTCTCACAAGTTGTTTGTACTGTGTATCCCTCTTTATCATCAAAAAATCTCAAAAGAGTGATACACTTGGTCCTCAAACCGTCAATCAAGCAATTTCATTGCATGATGGCTAAGGAACCAAGATGTACAAGTTTAATAAATGCACAAACAAAACCAAAAGCCTTCACCCTATCATGCATGATCAAGGGCAATGGTGACCTTAGAAAATTGGCACATTTCATCACTTTGAGTATGAAATGTCCCAATTTTCTTTGTGTTCAAATTAACGTTCGATTTGAACACACAAAAAGACAAGCAAATGCTTATCTTGCACAATTTTAGTTTCAACTTTTATTTACTCATTTTAGATTACCAACCATTCTTTTACCAATTAAGTCCATTGGTGAGTAGTCCTCTAAAAAGAGAAGGAAGTATCAAACAAGGGGTAGTTTAAGGCAAGGGAGAACTATCATCCCGTTGCTAATGAACCCTCAAAAGAGGATTAAACCATTAGGCATGGACCTCAATCTCAAGCTTAAACAACCTTAAGGTTGAAATAACCCTCAAAGCAAATGCAAAAGTCAAGAAATGAGAGAGGTTGCAGAGATTAATAGTGCTGAAATTAAGTGAGAAAAGTACTAAAACATTGCAATCAACTCAAACAAGTGGTGTCTAAAGGCCTAAAACATCAAGCTTGTGAGGACACTCACACTAGAAGCATGCAAAACAAGACTGAAATGCAACAACCAGCTAAAAACAGAGTTAAAACAGTCCAAAACAGAGGTTAAAACATGCTGGAATTAAGTTATAAATGGCTAGAAAAATAAGCTAACACATAAAGCTAGCTAAGCTAGCAAATAAGACACAAGAAGGGGAGGCTAACCCCTCCAAATTTGGATTTCAAAACATGATTTTCACCACTGAAATTCAGTGTTCAAGAGCCCAAAAAAAGATAGTTTGAAAGTGGGAAACGAAGATGAAAAGCCCTTACAAACAAGGAATAAAGAGGGGTAAGCCACCCCCTAACCTTAAATGGCCTAAAACCACCAATTTCAGCCCACCAAAACAGAGTTTTTATAGCCCAAAAACAACCCAAAAATAGTGGGAAAAAGATAGAAAAACAAGTATGCAAAACAAGTTTAAAAGGTAAGTGTTGTACCGCTTGAAGCAAAGATCAACTTTAGGTAACAATTCAAGCCAAAACCACCTTATTGAGCTCCAAGAAGGCCTCAAGAAACCTCAGCTCAAAGATGATCAACTTTGGTTAAAGAGGTGTAGGAAAAAGTGTGGAGTATATAGGCTAATGTGCACAAATTTGCAAGAGGGAGAGAGATTTTTGCTCCAAAAATTCCAACCTTCAAAAATGGGAGAGGAGACCCCCTATATATAGAAAAACATGCATTTGGCTGAGATATATCCATCCCTACACGTGTATGAAGATAGAGGCAATTGTGGTAACAGTTGGCACAGCTGTCAACAAAATATCTGAAAATAAGCATTGATGGCCGGCAGGCCACTAATGTGGCTGGCAAGCCACCACCATTTGCCGGTAGACACAAGAGGTGGCCGGCAACCTCAAAAAGTGGCCGGCTGGCCACCAGGGGTTGCAGGCATGAAGGTTTAGTCCAAAATAAGGCATAGTATGGACAGGGTTTGAAGTCTCAAAAACAAGGCATTCTGCCGAGGACCTCGGGCACGAAAAGGAGCACACACATTCATTATCATCGGGTGGGCAACCAATGACGTCCAAGTCTTGAGGACGGTAAAAAATGGGGTGTCTACAAAGCTAAAACATAGAGCATGTTAAAGTAGTAACCAAGACACAAGGAGGGAAGGCTAACTTCAAAACATATTTTTAGCCACTGAAAAACCTTTGAAATTCAGTATTTAAAAACTCAAAAAAAAAATAGTGTAAAGGTGGGAAACACAAGGGTAAAGGTTAGACAAGCAAGGTGGAAAGAAAGGTGAACCACCCCTCCACCCTTTAAGACCTTAAACCACAAGTTTCAACCAAAAATTATAGAGCTTATACAGTCCAAAAATAGTAGAAAAATAGTCAGAAAAATAGCAAATAAACCGAGGAAACAATCCAAGTCTTATACCTCTTGAAGAGGAGAACATTTCTAAGCAACAATTCAACACATACACACCCTCAAGAGCTCAAAGTAGGCTCAAAAGTACCCCAACTCAAAGATGGCAAGGTTTAGTTTAGAGTGTATAGGCAAAGGTTCAAGAAATTTGCAAGAGAGAGAGAGAATTGTAGAGAGAGAAAATATTTTGCTCCAAATTTTCCAACCTTAAAGATAGAAGGGGAGGTCTCCTAATATATAGACAAACATCAAACTCCCTCAGAAATATCAATGCATAGACGTGTAAGCAGGTGCATGCATATGTGACAACAGCTGGCACAGCTGGCAAAAATATCTGCCAAAACACACTTGTGGCCGACAGGCCACTAATTCTGGCCGGCAGGCCACACAAGTGGCTAGCAGCCAACAGTGGTGGCCAGTAGGTCACAAGGTTGTTCAAGCTTGAAGAACTATAGTTGTGGTCCAAAACAAGGCAAGAGGTGTATAGGGTTTGAAGGCTCAAAGCTGTGGCATTCTACTGAGGAATTCGAGCACTTGACAAGCATATACACATTTATCATTGGGTGTGCAAGTGGTGAGATCCAAGTCATAAGGGTGGTAAAAAAATGGGGGGTCTATAGTTGCCCCTCTTTGACAAAACTCGAAGTCATGAAATGACGTGAGTGAATGTCAAAGCCCGAAGACGACTCATTTTGACAAGGCCGTAAGATTTGGACAAACAATCAAGACGAAAATTAAGTGGTTGCGCTCACAAGCTGCCCACGTATCCCTTTGCAAAGAATCAAACCAGCGTAGTTCTAGGGCAAGATGCAAATTATATGCATGAAGAAAACTTTGAAAGCTAGACTCACACGCTTCGCGAAGCTGGCTATTTTGAAAACTCATAATCATGCAAGATGATGCAATAAACAATAACAAGATAATAACATATGAATGAGCAGTTTCAAGCCTAAAACTAACACAGGTTCCATGCAAAAAGATCTAAAATACACTCTAACCATGCCAAAACATGAGACGAGGAAAGGAAAGACCACTTAGGGTCGCGTTCCATGCGTCTTGAGTAACAGAGAAATGAAAACCGCTAAGGGTTGTGTTTCACAAGTCCCAAGATATAAACTGCTCAAGGTCACGCTTCATGCTTCTTGAGATAAAGACAAAACCGCTCAAGGTCGTGTTTCACGCGTCCCCAGATAAAACCCACCCTAGGCCACGCTTCGTGTGTCCAGAGATAAACAACAAAACTGCTCGGGGTCGCGCTTCACACGTCCCTAGATAAAAACTGTCCAGGGCCGCATTTCACGCATCCTGAGATAAAACATGCCCAGGGCCGCACTTCACGCATCCAGAGATAAAGCACGCCCAGGGCCGTGCTTCACGCATCCTAAGATAGAAGAAAAACTGCTCGGGCTCGCGTTTCACATGTCTTGAGATAAAACAAGCCCAGGGTCGTGCTTCATATGTCCCAATATACAAACAAAAGATGCAAAGAGGAATGAGCGTGTGCGGTAGATGCACAAAGTGAATGAGTTCAATAAATGCACAAAGTGAATAAGTGTGATAGATTCATAAAGTGAACAAGTGCGATAGATGCACAAAGTGAACAAGTGCAATAGCTATAGAAAGTGAATAAGTGCGATAGATGCACAAAGTGAACAATATTACAAATCAATACAGTGACAATGCATATTCCAAGCAAGATAAACAACCGACGTGTAATGTTAATTAAAAGCATGTTCATTCCAGATACTAATAAATCAAATGCACTTGCAGGCACCTACTGAGTATACAAAGAGCCTCCTCGAGCTAGTTGCCTCTTTGATCAGCGTGGTGCAGAGGAGAGAGACACTACTTGGTCTCCACAGTATCCAGGTGGTTTCCTCTATTTCAGCATGCATTTCATTACTAACTCTGTTCTACACCACACTATCATACTCTCACTGATACATTGGCACTTCTGATGTAGTCTTCCCCAAACTGCACTGACATGTTATATTGGCACACTGTACTCATACTGTATCTGGTTTCTGCATAACACTCATTCTGCATACTATGCCTATATATGATACACGCACTATAGCTGATATGTTGACAACTGTTTTTCCAGATTCCATCTATACCAAGGGCACCGTGGCAGCAGTAGCACCAGCATCGGTAGCACCTTCTCTAGCAGTAGGGAGAAGAGAGAGAGAGAGAGAGAGAAGCTGTCACGCCCCAAACCCGCCCCTAGAAGTTTGGGTATGACCACTTCAGAAACGGACACTTAACCTGTTATATATAACATATGGGGCCTGAGTGGAAGCACAAATTTTATATAATAACATGCAAGGAAAGAGCTACATCCATTGAGCGACCACTATCATGCCAGGATCACAAACAGATAGATAATAATAGTTACATACACATGTACAACCCCGCCCGTGTTTGAAAATCTAGAAGTTACAACATATTATAGACAATCAGAATCTAAGTCAAAACTTCACAAAACGGGTAGGCTTCACCCAAATGCTTGGACACACAAAGGCTAACAAAGGGAGACGAGCATTAAAAGTTGAGGCTGACCTCCAAACGCAGGACCTACGGAATCAGACAAAATACAGAGTGAGATAACCTCAGTGAATAATAGTACATGAATAACTCAATGTTCAACTTGAATGATAATGCAAATCAGAGTGTATATAATATAAAAGATAGGTAGTTAATCTGATTCTATACCAGTGACGGTACGGTCTTATTGGTTCATAAATTCATAGATTGGCCCTTGGCCTGGTGGGTTCACATATTCATAATTAGCCTTTGGCTTTATATATTCATAACTGAGATTCATAACTTCACAACTTGGCCCTTGGCCCTTTGAATTCAAAGTTTCACACGTTGGCCCTCGGCCTCATAAGTTCACAAATTCACAAGTTGGCCCTCGGCCTCACAAGTTCACAAATTCACAAGTTGGCCCTCGGCCTCATAAGTTCACAAATTCACAAGTTGGCTCTTGGCCTCATAAGTTCACAAATTCACAAGTCGGCCCTTGGCCTCATAAGTTCACAAATTCACAAGTCGGCCCTTGGCCTCATAAGTTCACAAATGGCTCTCGGCCCTTGGCCTCATAGATTCATATTTCACAAATGGCTCTCGGCCTCATAGATTCATATTTCACAAATGGCTTTCGGCCTCATAACTTTCACATCGGCTTTAAGCTCAGTATACATATATATATGGACTCAAGAGGTGGCTCGTACGGATTCTAGAAGTGGCTCCCACCAAAGTGTAGCACTTAGCTCCGTACAGCACTTTGCTCCATATCAGAAATATATAATAGTTCATACAGAAGCACATAGTTCCTTCTAATTATTCACATGAGTTAACATAGTTATGTTGCGTTCAACAGAGTGCTAATAGCAACTATTCACAGATTGAACTTCATAATGCAGTCACATCCCATTTGTTTGTCATGAATTAATGCCACTAGTTCATAGACAACAGAATGTTATTACATATTAACGAGTCCAGAGATACGAAGATACCGTAGTCTCATAATGCACTTACATTCCACTTGTCCTTCATAAACCCATACAACTGACTTATAGATAACAGTGTGTTAATATCCATTATCAACAATAAACAGAACGAGGTACACAATAATGCTCTTAGATCTTCCCATGGTTTCTCATAAGGTGACATAATTATCCCACAATAATGGAATAACATTATTAACAATAAACAGAAGGTATATGCTCCATTATATTAATAAGAGTGGAGCCATTCACATCATAACGTGAGTCACATAATTGTGTTATTGACATTCAATTCTTTCTTCGGATTGAGTCATTCAGAGGTTAATCCATTATTTAACATAATTCCACAATGGTCCTCATATAGCATACACCCTTGGTGTTTCCATAATTTCACAAATATTTCTTACGTGGCATACATAACATACATGTCAACATAATTCTTACGACGAAGATCATAACGTCAATAACAATAATCATTAACGGTTAAAGATACATCGAAATACTACTACTCACAGTGTTCAGGTGCTTGGTCTGCCCCTGTAGCTGACCCTATACAATTCACGTAATTCAAACATAATTTATCAGGGTATATTCAATTCAATATTAGTTAACACAATATAATCCAACAAGGTCAACACCACTTAGGTTATTAACACCATTTGCAATTTAACATAATGCAACATAAATCCTTGAATCATATTCCAACATTCTAAAACCAAGTTCATATCATCTATATCATTAATAGATTATTTCCCTAATTTTCCCTTCACATTGCAACATGAATTACAATGTTTATACCATAGTTCATTCGCAAATTTTAAACATAATTTTCAAGTATCACCAAATTCCAATTAAACTTGCACATATGTAATTCAACCTACTAATTTCATGATTCTATTTCCAATTTGGGCCAAATCATCAATTAACATCATTACCCAACCTAGGGTTTCAAGAAAACATTGAAATTCAAACAAAAATTAAAACTTATTAACCCATCACTTTTCATTCCAATTTTTCCATTGATTAAACACCTAGGATACATGGTCCATCATTTTAACCCATCAATTTAACTCTCAAGATTCCTTACCTCAAGAATTAAGCAAGCCTTGGTGAGATTCCTCCATAATTTCGGAATTCCAATCGGTTGCAAATGTTGATCTTCATGCCTTCTTCATTCCTTGGTGGAAAATCTTGATCAAAACTTAGAGAAATGGTGAGGATTTAGGATCAAAACTCTAGGGTTTTCGGACCTAGGGAGAGAGGAGAGAAGAGGGGAAAAGGAAAGTGTGAGAAATGATCAAAAAAATCTCTTTTTAAGCTGCTGTCCCGTAATTCCCGCTCGAGCGGAGAAATTCCCGCTCGAGCGGACCTGTTTTCAGCACAGATTTCGAAACTTTGAACAGGTATAACTCTCCCATCCGGACTCCGTTTTAGGTCGTTCTTGTGTCCAAATTGAAGCCCCGGAAATAAGCTTTCCAATGGTTCTAACCTCACATCCAAATTCAAAGTGTGGAAAAAGAAAAGGGCAAAAGAGTGACGACTGATCGTAGATGAATCATTCAAATTAAAGCTTTTGGTTCCTTCCTACTTTACCTTCATTGTACCACCTCAACCCATATTCCAAAATAACATAAGAAGGTTCTAAGTACACTAATAAAATGTCAAGGACAATCTTACTTTCCACGCTCGAGCGCCACCTCACCCGCTCGAGCACTCACAGACCAATAAAGCAGTCCGCTCGAGCGTCAACTTCTCCGCTCGAGCGGAGATTTACAAATTACAGAATCTCAGGCCGTCTGCGAATTTGCTGGGAACCCCAAAAGTCCGCTTGAGCGTTAACTCTCCCGCTCGAGCGGAGGGAAAAGTTCTGGGTCGTCACAGAAGCAGGCCCCAGCTTGTGGCTGAGATGTGCGTGCGGTCGAGGTAGGGATAGGGATACCTAAGACCGAAGCAGCCCTTTAGAGCCTGTTTTGAGCGATGATGATGCTGAGACTAGCGACTCCAAAGAGGCAGCGAGTCGACATTCTGAGTCATCTGAGAGCGGAGATGATGATGCTGGCTCGGGGTCCGGGAACGAAGATGACGCCGAGGTGAGGTCGGAGGCAGGGAGTGGAAATAATACGGGCTCTGGTTCAGAGTCTAATTCTGATAGCGGTGCTGATCGAGACAGTACCCCTAAGTCCCCTCCGAGGAAGAGGACGAAGAGGGCCTCTTGAGCTTGAGATGACTGGCGCCGATTTTTTTATACTTTTTGCTTAGTTTCTTTTTGTTTGGTAGCATTAGCACATGTATAGCTTTAGATAGGTTTTACTTTTGCCCTTGAAACTTGTACTCCTCTTTTGTAAACACCATGTGTAGACGTGCCCGTGGGCCTCATGCTACAGCTCGGACTCGATTTGTGTCACGGTTCTTAATCTTGAACCAAAGAGTCCAAATCCGGCAAATCGTTTTGAGAAAACAGATTTTTAGAAAAGAAGTGCCAAACATGGACTGCTTTGCCAGATACAGAGTCGCCACCTAAATATTTTATTTTGGGGGAATTTAGGAAACCCTGACTCGGTGCCAAAGGCCACGTGTCCGTCATCACCAAAGTTGTCTTGGCTCGGGAGCTTGGGTACGATCGGGGAAGGTCAGCTATGAGCACCCCCTTTCGCCCGGTCCGAAGACCGGCCTCTACTAACCGTGATATCCGATTTTGAAAACATTACGTGTTCTTATTCCAATTATTAGCCTAGAATTACTATGTTATACGCGCAGCAAACAAGTATAGACCAAATCGTCTAAATTGGAACAAAACATTTCATGTTTGTTTTGAAAATGGTTTGCTACTCGCAAGTAGGCTAAAATGTAGGTTTTACCACCCTCAAGTGGGTTTTTAGAAAAGATAGTTTTGCCACTATCCAGTGGGCTTTAAAACTCACAGTTTTAATGCATTATTCCAATTTAGGTAACTCGACCTCCATCCACAGGCATTCAAGCAGTTATATCACATAAGCAGCTAGCCTCATGGTAATCATGCTATTATGACAACATTCACACGCATGCGGTATGCTAAAGCATAAAAGCTTACCTAGTACTCCAAGCCAAAACGGAAACTAGTTAGTAATCAATGCATGATCCTAGTTCATGTTAAGTGGTTAATGCATCACAGGCAAAATGCAGCTATAATAGGCTCGGCTATCCTAGACATGGCATGTGAAATGCTGCAAATAACAAGTACTCATCTTGGAATTTGAAATACATATGCAGTTAGCGTGATGTGCCGAGCCCGGTGCATGTAAACAAATGCATGGATGCATGCATGCATTGCATAAGGTATGCTAATTTTAAATATGCCCTAATCTACCATCATAAGCAGGTAAATAAAAGGGAAGAAAGAAATGGGGGTTGGAAGACATACACACACTCACCCACACTTATTACAAATACGCCCTCACTCGGAGGGACCAAAAGAATATACAGTCCGAATAATACAGTCCAAATACATAATAAATTATTACAAAAATTTTAATTTAATTAATAATTGAAATGCGAAAAGAAAGGAGGCCACGGCCTCCCGCCTCGGGATGCGCGAATGATGCATGCTCGAATCCGACTTGCCCGGAAACCCGCGCCATGGCACTGCTGCCTCTATTTTTTACTGCCCTGTCTCTCCAAAAATTGCCAAAGTCCCAAAATACCTTCCTTGCATGCTGCTGTATACCACCGGCTGGAGGAAACGCCCACCGGCCATGAGGAATGCCCATCGGCTGCTGATGAAGCTATCGGCCATTCACAAATGGCCGGTCGGCACTGTATGTTGCCGGTCTGCAGAAACTTCCTACAGAAGACAGTTTTGACAGCAACAAAGGACAGACAGTGCATGGCATGAAATTTCAAGCAAATGTCTACACCAACACATCCCTTATCATGATTTTGACTCAAAGGGGTATGTTCCTTGGTCCTCGGACCACCAATTGCGCATTTCGATGTATGATGGCCCAAGAAACCAAGTATGCACTTTGATTTCAAATGTCATGCAAACCAAACAAACACATAAAGCCCAACCTCCATCACTTGATCAAGAGGCAAGGCATGCATGCCAATGTAATGCAACCTAGGCATGTGATCTAGTATGCAACATGGGCATGCAAATGAACAATGTATGCTAGGCACGCAACCTAAACATGTAAACAAACATGGTATGCAACAACATGCAATGATGGACTTAAACTAACATGGATAGCTCGCAAGCATGCCAAAATCAGTGGCCATAATGAGGCAAGTGAGGCAACACAATACATGGGATGCATGCACAATGCATTAACCAAACCTAAGGCACGAAAATGCAATTCTACCAAAGCATGGCAAGGGATGCAAGATGGCATACAAGCATGTGAATTTCAGCGCTGGAACATGATGCCAAACGGTCCCAAAACATAGCGAAATGACACTAAGTGCACGAAATGGACCCGAAATGCAAGATTAGGCTCATGAAATGACCTATAGCTATATCAAACATGCATAATCTGGACATGAAGCATGAAAACAGAAGCAAGGCAGCCCCAAAAAAAGCATTTTTTCAGCTCAAAGCATGGCCAAACAGTGAGCATAGATAGGGCAAAAACAACATGCAAGAACGGGCCCTCAAGCTAGGTAATGAAGCAAGTGGTAGATGTAAAGCCCAAAATGAAAAAGACCCTTCGAAAACACTGAAGAGGGACCAAAAATATGACTACTCACAGTTTATGACAGCCCCCAAATCAATATACAAACACCCTTAAAATGCAATGCAAGATTAAGGCCACAAGAGGGCTATTACATGAAGTATGCAAAACATGCATCAAACAGCCAAAGACCCTTAATGAAACAAGTCAAGGGGGTCAAAGTATGGCCACTATCAGTTCTGATCATGGCCGAAAAATAGGAGCAAAATGAGCTAACAAATGATGCAAAAATGGGGACCAAAGAGGGGTAATGAAGCAAGTCATACATGGAGGTCCCCAACAGTGTTGAGCCCTTCTTCAATGTTGAAGAAGGGCTCAAAATAAGCCTCTTTATAGTCTACATCGAAGCTCAAAAATACTTGTAAATAAGGCTAACCAATGAAGCTAAAAAATGCAAGTTTAAGGGAAATGGATGATTACCCTTGAAGAGCAGCAAACCAGCAGCCCTTGGTCCAAGTTTCTAAGCTTCTAACCTCTGCAAATGGCCTCCCAAGTGCTGGAATGAAGGATGGAGGTGTTGTGCTAGGTGTTGTAGGGCAAATGGTGCAAGACCAAAGGTGTTTGGAGGCTTGGATAAGATAGATATAGAGGGTGTATGTATGTATATCAGATATATATCTCTTCCCTCTAGTTTTTTGCTCCAAAATCTCCAACCCAAACAAAGGAGAAGGGACCTCTCTTATATAGGCAATGCTAAGCTTCTAAGACAAGCTTCAAAGGGTCAAAGGGGTCTAAGGGGAGGTCAAGGCTTATTGGAGAAGCTTGGACAGCTGGTAGGCTTCTTGAGGAAGCCAAGACAAGGGGTCAAGGCTTCCTCAAGAAGCCTTGAGCAAAGGGTGCAAAAGAGGGGTCCAAAGGTGGTCAAGGGCTCAAAATAGCAACATATATGCACGGGGGAGTGTGCTGGTGCATTCCAACTGGCACAGCTGGGATGCACCAGGCTTGGAGGGTGCAAAGGGTGCAAACCGGCCAGAAAATTTGGTCGTCGGCCAAAATAAAGTGCCGGTCGGCATAATATTTTGCCGGTCGGCAAAATAGATTGCCGATAGATGATTCCAAGGTCAAAAAATGGCCAGTGGGTATGCAAATTGAAGCCCCGGAAGTTAGCTTTCCAATGGCGCAAACCTTGCATCAAAATTCCTCCTATGCAGAAAGTTATGCCCTTTTTGGTGAAGCCGCACAGACTCGATCCAAACGGGATGATGCCCAGCTTCAACCAATCATATCTCCTCCACCCGGACTTGGCTTTGGGAGATTCTTGAGTACAAAGTGAAGCCCCGGAAGTCTTCTTTCCAACGATGGTGGCCTCATAGCTTAACTCCAAGTATGCAATTGAATAAGCCCGATTCAGCGAGGGCTGCTCGATTCTCTCCTACCTGGATTCATGCCAAACTTCTTCTCCAACTTGGTTTCCCCCCTCTTCTCCTCTTTTCTCCAACTTCAAACCCCTAAGTAAGGTGTTTTGAAAGATTTTTCAAAGATTTCATCTCTCTTTCATTCATCTCCACTTTGTCCTTGCTCGGTTTATCGAAAAGCGCAACATTTACCGAAATGCGAGCGTCGGAACATCGTGGGAATTTTATTTCAAAAATGTTTTGAAAGAGAGGGTTTTAAGGTGTAAAAACCATTCAAAATAATTTCGGTCCAAAATGGGGTGTGAAGTTGAGATTTGTCTCTCTCCTTGCCGAAGGAATTGGACCTGTGCCCTGCACACATTTCTCCACCAAGAAAACCATCAGTAGTGCCCAAGTCTTGTGGGCGGTCAAAAATGGGGTGTCTACACCATGATCGGAATAAAATCTCGCAGTTTTTATGAAAAGTGTTGTTATTTTTGCATCATGAGCACCATATTTGCATGAAATGGACATGGAATTGAATTTGAAAATGAAACCTTACATTGGCGCACTGTTCTTAATTGGGTAATGAGACAACTAACAACCAAATACAAAATACAACTCGATAAGCAAAGCAAAAACACCTCAAACACGGATATACACACTTGTTAAGACCAAAAAGACTCAAAACACAAAGATTAAGACAAAAAGTAGGCTGCCAACACTGCCCATCATATAAGTGGACGGCAGGCCAGAAAAAGGGGTTGCCAGCCACAAAAGGGGGGTTGCTGGCCACAAAAGTGAGGATCACCAAATTGCTAATAGTTGGCCTCCATTCACAACCTTATCTTCTATAAAAGGTCCTTCTTCATGATTTCTTCTCCAGAACCTCATTTTAGCAGTTGTTTGTTCTACAAATAGAGATATTCCTTATCGAGAAGCTCACGGATTGCATAGCCACTTTAGACGGCACAGAAAAGGTAAATTTTCGAGGTTTCAGCATAAATGCACTTTTTCTATTGAGCTATACTCCACTTTGTTTTCCGTTCCTCCATGCAGCGGCTGAATACTGGGACCTAATTATGTATGTATTTCACTTCGGAACACAAGAAATGTGCCCGACTCTTGAAGAATTTCAGGCATTGATAGAAACTTGACGTAATGAGGAAATCATACCTCAACCCCATTTTGGCCACGTCCAAGCTTTGGGACGAATGTGTGGGATCACTTTACACGAAGCTCAATCTTTGGCCTATGATAGAGAGCTAGACATACCCAACTTGATTCATCAATTTTCTGACATCAGTGACAAAAGAGACCTCCTCTGGCGAGGTTTTCGGCAACATGCCCTTTGTTTATGTATGCTTGCGCATTTTCTTCTTGCCCCTAGTTACGGCGGAACTAGCATTCGGTTGATCGAAGTGACCTAATGTCTAAAAGAAGGTAAGAGTTGTATTGGTTTGGCCCTAGCCGAGACCCTAATGAGCTTGGATGCTTTTCATCGGCGAGAGACCACCAAATTTGCAGGGAGTCCACTACTTCTTCAGGTATTGTTTCCCACCCTCTTCTCATATGTATTTCTCATATCACTCAGCACCCATGCTCTATTTTCTCTCAAAACCCTTTCTTTAGTTTTCTCTCCACGTGTATCTCTCTACTCTTTAATCTCTCTTATTTTTCATCACTTCCCAGGTATGGCTCATAGATAACCTGAAGGTAGTGGACTCTTGCCCCGAGTACTCAGCTCAAGCTTATTTTTTCTGCCAATGGCTAGTGGATTTTCCCAACAAGGGATGGTGGTGCAACTGGATGTGCAGCAGGTCTGCAGCTGACATAGCTTGACGCTGCCCCTAGCTTCATCTGACTGAGATAAGTTATAGCAGGACTCGATAACCTGGCATACAGTTGGTTAGCCTCACACACTACGTGTTCTACTTTCCTTTTCGGTTCAAACGCCACTTCGAGCATGATCAAACCTACCTAGAGGAGGGGGTAGAATACCCGGCTTCATTCCCGATTCGTGCTTCACACTTAGCTAGGTACCTCACTGCCTGGAGGATGAGAGAGCATCTGGCCCCTGCCTCTAGTTTCAGTTATGTCCTTTTTGGCGAGTGCTTGGCTTGGCTCGAGGATGAGGCACAAACCGGGCCTACTTTGGCTTGAGAAGCTTCCGCAAGCACGAGCAGAAGACACAGAAGCACCTGACTCGCCTATGCCCCTAGTTTATTGCATTGACCTTTCTTTTCCAGTTTTATGATCTAAAAGCAACTTTGATTTGTAATAGAGAGTTGGAGAACTTTATGTTGAAATCAATGGAATTAAAGTTGTGAGCACTAAAAATTTTCCTTTTGGTCCAAAAATGGTCTAAGTATTAAAAGGTAAAATTTTGAACAAAATCAACTTTTATTAAAACTTTCCAAAACTATTTTCGAAAGTGATCACCACCTACACACACGGAATCAATCCTCAAGATGTACAACCCCGAATCAAAAGATCATAACTGCCCCTGATTGAATACATTACTGCTCTGCATTGTAACTAGCTCTTCTTCCCAAAATGAAGATCACAATCTAACTAACAGATGATGAACAGAGATGACCTTATCAGAAAAAATGGACAGGACAGTTGAGTTGGAGATGGTTATGGCCGACCTTCAAGATGAAGTTACCTACGTATTCCAAAGATGGAAATCAGGCCTTACGTACTTCGGTTCAGGTTCACTCGAGTATTAACTCTCTCCTTTTGCACTCTAACTTTTGCCAAAGTCACCCTTTAGGGTTTTCAACCTTGCAAGCTCAGTTTTTATTTATTTCTAATTTTTCATACTCTAACTTTTGCCTAAGTCGCCCTTTTGAGTTTTCAGCCTAGCGAGTCTCTCAGGGATAGTATTTCTTTGACTTGTCCATATTGATTGGCTATGAAAATTCTAGGCCATCTAAGTCCATTAGAATAACCGCTCCACCCGACCAGATAGCTTTGATGATGTAAGGACCAATCTAATTGGGTCTGAACTTGCCCCTAGGGTCATGGATGGGAGCTCGGTTGCCTTTCAGTACCATGTCTCCCTCATTGAGATTCCAGGACTTAACTTTCTTGTTAAAAGCCCTGGCAATTCTGCGCTGGTAGCCCTGAATATGATACAATGCTTTCAGCCTCCTCTCATCAAACAACATTAACTCCTCAAATCTGTTCTGTTGCCAATCCACCTCTGCTATTTGACACTCAGCCATAACTCACAGTGACGGGACTTCAATTTTAATTGGCAAAACAGATACCATACCGTAGATGAGAGAATAAAGGGTTGCCCTTGTAGATGTCTAGATCAAAGTTCTGTAGCCTCAGAGTGCGAATGACAATTTATCTGGCTAGTCCCTGTAGCTCTCAACCATCTTTTGCAAGATGTTCTTGATATTCTTATTGGCGGCTTCAACAGCTCCGTTGGTTTGCGGCCTGTATGTAGATGACTTATGAAAAGCCACATTGTATTTCTCTAGCAAGTCTATCACCTCTTTCTTGAAGTGGGAGCCGTTATCTGATATGATCTCGTTCGGAACTCCGTACCAGCAAATGATATTGTTTCTAATAAATTTGGCCACATTCGATGCTTTCAACACTGCATAGGACTAAGCTTCCACCCACTTTGTAAAATAATCAATTGCCACCAAGATATATTCATGCCCACTTGACCCTTTTGGCATGACTGCACCAATAAGGTCAATTTCCCAAACTGAGAAAGGCCATGGTGAAGTCATGTTGTACAGTTTTGACGGCAAAATATTCATGCGATTGGCATGAATTTGGCATTTGTTGCATCGCTGGACAAAACCGATACAATCCTCCTCCATGGTGGACCAATAGTTACCTTGCCTAAGAATCTTCCAGGCTAACATCACACCATTCATATGCGCCCCGCATTCTTCGTCGTGGATAGCTTCCATAAGGCGCTTCGATTCCTTTTCCTTCACACATAGAGTTACTAAAGCATCAGCGAACTTGTTGTACTCTCTCAGTAGATGTGTGAAAGTCAACTTTTCAAACCTAGGAATCAGAATATCCAGGGTCTGATGGTAAACTTTTATCTTCTCTTCTTTGACTTTCCAATCTCCACTTGCTTGAGATACAACTGAATTTGAGTTCCTGATAACATCTAATCTTATTGCCCCTGGTTCCAGGGCGGTTTCTAAACCAACAATACACACTTCATATTCTGCTTCATTGTTGGATGCCTTGAACTGGAGTTTGAAGGCTAAGGGTATATAGGAATCGTCGGGTGCTATCAGCAACACACTTATCCCATAACTGTACTGATTGGACGCTCCGTCAAAGTACATCATCCAAGTTTCCTCTTCAACTTGCAGAATGGCTTCATTTGGGAATAATTATTCCACTGCTTCATCTCCTTCTACTGGGTGGTCTGCCAGGAACTCCGCTACAGCTCTTCCTTTAACCGACTTGCGGGTGACATATTTGAGATCGAATTCGGAGAGAATAAGCAACCAACGGGCTAGCCTACCCATAAGCACCGGTTTCTCAAAGAGAATTTGATGGGATCTAATCTCGAAACCAGGATTACAAAGTGAGCTAACAAGTAGTGCCTCAACTTCCTGGTAGCCCATACCAAGGCCAGGCAAGCTTTCTCTAACGGAGTATAGTGGGTCTCATAATCCAGCATTTTCTTGCTCAAGTAGTAGGTGGCTTTCTCCACCCTATCTTCAGATTCATGAGCAAGCATGCATCCCATGGTCGTGTCTGTTACTGACAAGTACAGAATCAAAGGCTTCCTCGACTCTAGCGACGACAACACAGGCGGATTCTGGAGGTACTGCTTAACCTGCTCAAAGGCGAGTTGACATCGATCATCCCATCGAAATTTCTTCCCTTTCTTCAGGAGACCGAATAGTGGTTCACAAGCCAAGGTTAATTTGGAAATAAATCCTCTTATGAATTGCACTTTACCTAGAAAGCCTGACACCTCTTTTTCAGTCTTCTGTGGTGGCATTTCTAGAATGGCGTTAATTTTGGAAGGATCTACTTTAATGCCCCTCTGTGTGATCAGAAAGCCCAGCATTTTTCCTGCCGTTACACTGAAGATGCATTTCTACAGGTTTAACCTTAATCTGTATTCCCTGATCCGTTGAAAGAATTTCTCCAAGGAGGTGTAGTGGCCCTCTCGTTCTTTGGACTTAACAATCATGTCGTCTACGTACACCTCGATCTCTTTGTGGATCATGTCATGCAGAATGGTGGTCGCAGCCCTTTGATAGGTAGCTCTAACATTTTTTAACCCAAACGGCATAACCCGGTAGCTGTAGGTACCCCACGGCGTAGTGAATGCAGTCTTCTCTTTATCCACGAGCGCCATTAGAATCTGGTTGTACCTGGAAAACCTGTCCAAGAACGATAGCAATGCATGGCCTGCAGTGAAGTCCACTAACTCATCAATATGTGGCAGAGGAAAGCCATCCTTCGAACTGGCTCTATTCAAGTCCCGGAAGTCGACACACACCCGGATTCTGCCATCCTTCGTCGGCACTAGGACAATATTGCTAACCAAGTTGGATACTCAGATACTAACAAGAAACCTGCCTTGATCTGCTTGGTGACCTCTTCCTTAATTTTCAGCGCCCAATCCGGATGGATTCTACGCAACTTCTACTTGATTGGTCGGACCTCGGGGTCAATAGGGATCTAATGTTGTACAATCTCATGATCGATTCCATGCATGTTTTCGTAGAACCATGTGAAAACATCGTTGAAATCTTTTAATGAAGCGATTAAGCGCTCGCGCTCCTCCAAAGACAACATAGACCCGATCTAGACCAGGCACGGATCCTTCTCAGTACCCACATTAATGGCAATGATTTCATCAGCACATGCTTTAGCAAACTTCTCCTCCTCTCGATTAATCAAGTTTTTCAAAACCAGGGGAATTTTTTCCCCTTCATTTTTCATTAAAATTCTGAAAATCTTTGTCAATACAATAAACCAACGGCACAGAGAAGTACACAGAATCTGCAGAGTTTTCATTCAAAAGGTCCAGATCTTCGATTACAGACTTAAAAGAAAAGATGAATGAAGACCTAGATAGGACTTTGGTATCCGACTTACCACCTCCAAAAATACCAGACTCAGACTCAGACGAACTTGAACCTGATTCCAACTCCACAGACTCAGTGGAATCAGATTCTAGCCCATCACCCGATTCAGAATTAGACAGATAGCCTTCCTCCAGCTGCCAGATAAGAGATAGTGCCCCTGATGCATCCAAAATGTCACTGGTTGGGTTCACACCCGGTTCTTCTCCGATCATGGAGACGGTAAGGTTATCTCCCAAGTTCTCTAGGTCGGCCACAGGATCTGTCAGGAGACTAGCCAATGCTGCCCCTACTCCAAGTTCACTGCCATCTGAGTCACTTTCCATGCTCTGTTCTGCTTTGATGCTTGGTTCAACCCTTTTCTCATCATCACTGTTCTGCAGTTGTAGATCAAAAAAAATCTCGAACCCAGGGACACGCTGCTTCGTGGAATTCACCCAAGGCTCGGGAAAGCCACAAAAAGGGAAGTCCTCTCATTTCCGAACAAAACGGTCATTTAGTGTCCCCAGGATTGGCCTATGGATAAGCTCATAGTGTTTCCCGACTTGCTTAGCCTTGGCTTTACCTTTTATCTCTTCTCTCTTTCTAATCCAGTTCTCTTTGGTGGGCACATAGCCCAGACCAAAGGCAAGTGGGTTGTGTGGCATATTTGTTAGTGCAGCAACACCTTTCCGACCACTTCTTCCGAGTCTCATTCCTAGAACATGCTGCAGTTTGTTCATAAAATAGATAGACTGGGTGTTGACATACATGCCTTCATCTGTAGCTAGAATGGTTTGCACTACCCGGGCTTTAGCCAGAGTGAATCCCAAGAGGAATATATCTTCCTCGTCATGGTTAATCTCCAGCACTGGTTTAGTTACCTCTGGCAGTGGATAGATGGATAAATTCCCAAAAACAATCGCCACTCCTCTCCTATGAGGGTCCTTCAACATCTGATGGAGAGTGGAGGAGATGGCCTTTACATGATGCAACTAGGGCCTCACTAACAGCAAATTGAAAGTACCCGACACATCCAAAACATGGAACTCGACCTCCTACTCAGCTAGGCCCACTTGGACTCTGACTTGCGCCGTGCCCATGACCTCTCGACTTGTATTATCATATGCCTGAATTACTTGGGTTGTGGGAACAAAGTCTGCTGGTTCAAGGCCAATTGCATAGGCGGTGCGAGAAGGACAGACATTAGTGGCCGAACCGATATCTACCAACACCACCGGGACCCATTTCTCCCTACATTCCATAGATGTATACAAAGATTTGTTGTGGGTCGAGCCTTCCGATGGCAATTCTTTGTCAGAGAAGGTCAGAGTTGGTCTAGCACCACTTGGAAAGACCAATCCCACAAGTTGTTTGGGTGTGGTGTCAATGGACAATTTAGCCTTGTCCATTGCCGACAACACTGCATGTCGGTGTACCCAGGAGGCCATGAGAAGGCCCTAGATGGAGATGTCAGCTTGGATTTTCTTAAGCTGTTTCAACACTGCCTCTTCTTCTAGTTGTTTCTCTTTCTGTTTCTCGACCTCTCTGTCTTTTCCAAACGCCTCTGCCTGATCTAAGTGCAGCGGCTTAAAATAATGCCCGCTTCTTGTCAAATGGTCAATTTCTTCTGCATACCACGTATTGTTTGGAAAGCACTTGCCCCAGTCTTCATCGATATGGGCCAAGTGTAGATCATCATCAGCCCACCATTCACCCTCAGCAGTTGACAAAGAGTTGTCCGGCTCTGCTTGTATCACTTTTACATCATAAGTATCCCCCACAAGATGTTGGGCCATTACAGCTTCTTGGTTGTCTTTAACCCTTTCTAGTTCAAACTGCCTTAGTGCAGCTTCATATTCTGTATCCGCAGTGCTCACAGTGTCCACTTCCTGGGCTGGGTTTTCCATACTAGTGCTCTTTGGCAGCTTTCCTTTCTCGTCAACCTTTCTGGCAACCACAGCGACTTCTACTTCTTTTTCCTCTGGTTTCATTCCAGTTTCTTCTTCCTTATCTGGCCCATCACTCAGCCATCCAGAGTTGTCAGTTGATCCGTTCAAGTCGAACCAGCCGATCTGTACAACTCTCAGATCCTGTTTGTCAAAGACCTGCAAATTGTCCAAATCCTCATTGAGTTATGCTAAATCAGCCAACCCTCGGCTAGGGCTATCTTCCCTGACCACATTGATGTCTACCAAGGTTGGCAGCACCAATTCGGGCTTGGTTTGACCAGTCAGCACAATGTAGCAGCTTGGGTCATACACCCTATCAGTTAAGTCCTCAGGGCACTCCGGTAGCGGACTAGTACCTTTCTCCAAGGTAGACTCCCCTTCCACTGGAAGCATCACCACAGGCTTGGGTCGGGGATTGGACGTATCCATCATGCACAGATCTGCATCTTCTGGAATGAACAACGTCGGTTTTGGTACGTGGGAGTGGGTAATATATACACTGGGGTCATAAGAGGTGGCCAGTGTATGGATCAGATTGAGAATTTGAGGTAGGAGAACTTGATTGTGGGCCAAGAGTGGGTTTGTGGTTACATTTGGCTTCTAGGATGGTGCAATCACCTTGTTGTCAATGAGATCCTAAATTTCATGATGCAATTGAAAGCACCGGTCGATATCATGACCATGCTGTTAGTGAAACGCATAATATTTTGCGGGGTTCTAATGGTTTGAGGTGCCCTTTTTTGACTAGCACCTTCATGGCTTAAGACAGGGTCATGTACAGCTGGTTGAAAGTCCTCTGGGATCGGCCAGAGTTGGACAAAGTTTGTGAGCATGTGTTGGCAAAGAGGTCGGCAGTCTTGGTTATAGTGACAACGCTTACATCTAACGGCCTCGTAGCTGTGCTATCACCGGTAGCATTGGAATTGCGAACAAACAGCCTTTTTGCTGGCTCCTTCTCATCTGTGATCAGCCCTTGTTTCATGGCGTCTTCGATTTGCACTCCCATTTCATGGAGTTCCATAAATGTGAACAACGGTAGAATGATCATCTTTTGCAGCAACTTACCGAGTAGATTCCGGACAACCATCCTAATCTGATCCTTCTCGGAAAACCTTGTGGTCATCATCGAGAACTTAGCTCTCCATCTTGTCACAAATTCAGAGAAGCCCTCCTTTGACTCTTGGCATGTTGCTTCAAGATCACGAGTTGTGACCTCGATCTATGTATTGTACGAATACTATGCGACAAAGGCCTCGGCCATCTCCTCCAAATTCTGCTTGATATAGTCCTCCAACTTCGCATACCAGACATGGTACGACCAAAGAGAGACAGCTTCTGTAGTCTAGTCAGGCCTATCGGCCGCAAGATGTCCTAAAACAGCTATAGGTGAACCATCGGATCTCCAGAACCATCAAAATAGTCAATATGCGAAATTTTAAACCTATCTGGCAATGTCACTGCAGAATCGGTATACCTGTCTTCTATGTCGGGGATGGAGTGAACCCCTTGTGCTCTCTTGAATAACTTCTCTAGTTTATTGACCTTGAGTACAGTTGGGTCAACCTCAAACTCAAACAGAGCCTTAGTCTAATAAACAGGTGCTTGAAGGCTTGTGCTGGGATTGTCTCTACTGGATTGCACTGGTTTTCTTGGACATTGGCAGTATGAGCAGTGGCTTTGTGTACTGAGATACCCGTAGGAGATGCATGGGATACAGAGGCAGTAGTCGACTGTGGTTGTTGTTGTTGTAACCGATTAATAACTTTGGCCTGACGAGCCGTGACCTCGGCCTGACGTACCGCATCTTGCTGTAGGATTTCAACTGTTTGCTACAGATGATGTATCAATTCTTCCATACTGACTGGGGGATACTGTGTCATCGAAATAGACGAGTGATCTCGTGCTAGACTAGAAGTAGAAGACTGTCCCTAAACCTGACTGGACACAAATGAATTGAGGGGTGACTGTTGTAAAAACTGAACCGGTGAATTCTGTTTGATTCTCCTCCGTCTTGTAACCGGTGGGAGTGAGGTAAACACGAGTTGTCCTTGAACAAGAGCCCTGGCTTTGCAAAGCCTTCTGACTCGGGTCCAGAGTACTTGGAAGATATTCGAACTTTCTGAAGCTATGGTGGTAAACTACCTAGCAAAAAGAAATAAAGCAAAAGAAAACGGTAATCAAAAACCGTACAGCACCTCAGCTAAGATGCCATCAACACAGGCATGATCAAAGCTGTAGGACTGCACTACACACTGAATTTCGCCCCCAAAACAGATGCCAAACTTGCAATTACTATGCACATTCCTGTACAGTTTCACTATAAAGCACATACTAGTTAAGTGAGAGCCAAAACACCCCTATGATAGGGTAGGGTTACCCTGTCCTAGTTTCGTCAAGAGCTAGGGTTCACTATTCAAACAAAGTGGTTTTCACACAATCCTGCATTTCTGGTGAGCATCTTGTCCTAGTTTGGAACAGTCTCTATGGCTTTTCGATATGTAACTAGGTCGAATGGTCAAAAAGGGTACCTCAGCAAGACTACCTAATATACCCCTCACACCTAACACCGAGAAGTGAAAGGAGGATCAAACGATACAGCGGTAGTTTAGATCCAAGGGTTGTGTTCCCATCATGGCAGAGCCCACGACCGGTCAACCTTTTGGCAAGTTATTAGGCAAGCCTCCGGCAAACAGTCCAAGAATAACAAATGGCAAACACAGTGACTTAAGCGCACCGATGCAAATACAATGCAAAGAAACATATAAGTGTAGATAAAATTTCCACATCATGAAGTTTAAGTCAAGTTCTCTAAATTCCCCAACAGAGTGGCCAGAAACTGTAGCACGAATTTTCGTGTCCCTTTTCGAAAGACGAATAAGCCCTACAGTATTGGACTCCAGCAGTTCTGAATCTGATCTCATAAGTGCAATGTGAAATAGATAAACACCAAAGAGTCCAAACAGGCAAATCTTTTGGAAAATTGATTTTGACCCAAATTGCCAAAAATGGACTGCTTTACCAGATACAAAGTCGCCACATAAATATTTTTTGGGAAATTTAGGAAACCAATGACTCATGTCAAAGGCCACGTGTCCGTCATCACCAAGATTATCTTGGCTCGGGAACTTAGGTACGAGAGGGGAAGGTCATGAATGGAGCACCCTCCCCTCACCCGATCAAAGATCGACCTCTACTAATCGTGATGTGAATCTTATTTACATTATATGCTATTGTTCCGTTTATTAGGTTAACATTACTATGTGATGCACACACAAGTATAGACTAACGTGCAAAAATTGGAACACTTGATCTCATGTTTGTTTTTTAAAGTAGTTTGTAAATATGCCACTCGAAAAAAGTGGACTGAAATGTACATATCAAACCATCCCAATTCAAGCAACTAGCCTTTATCCACATGCATTCAAACAGTTTATCATTTAAGCAATTAGCCTCATGGTAAGCATGCTAGACAGAGCAACAATCACATTCGTGCAATATGCTAGAGCATAAAAAAGCTCACCTAGTACTCCAAGCCAAAAAAAGATGATAGAGTTAGAAAAATTCGTGATCCTAACTTATGCAACATGACTAATGCAACGCATGCAAAAATGCAACTCATAGACTCAGCTACTAATATGGTATATGAATCAATTTGATAGCATGCTGTCTAAGCACGTATTTAAAGAAGCGTTAAACTAACAATGCAAATTAGCATGATAAACGGAGCTTCAATGTATGCAATACAAGTGGATGCAAGGCAAGAGAGATACTAAACAAAACATGATGCCCTAAACTAACCAACATAAGCTAGTAAATAAAAGGGAGAAAGACGTGGGGTTAGAAGACATACACATTATTACAATTGTGTGCCCTCACGCTGGAGGGTCCAAATGAACTAACTAGCTAAACTAATTAACTAACTATTATAAAACAAATAAATTAACTATTCTAGCTAATTAACAATTACAACACAAAATAACTAGCAACTTCTAACTAATTAATTACAACACAAATTAACTTGTTAGCTAGCTATTACAAGTCCATAAGCGAACGAGCCTTAATAAGTAAGTGAAATGCTTATGCATGCACGGATTTCCACCCGAAAAAGCCCACTGTTCTACTATCAGAATGCTTCTGTTGCACAGTAGAACATCTTTTCACCTCAGACACTGCTCTGTCCTGCTCCAGAAAGTCACTGCTCAATTTGACAAAAGTGGCCGGTAGCCAGAATTGGTGGCCTCTCGGCCACAAATAGTAGCCTGTTGTCCAGAACTCGTGGCCTGCCGGCCACAAAAGTTTGGTTCCTCTTATTGCAACAGAAAGCATATAGAGCAAGAACAGGGTATTCTAAAGGGTTGTTTGTACAACTTACCCCTCCTTATCATCAATCAGCTCAAAGGATTGGTAAATTTAAATCACAACCCATCAATTGATGCAATTTCATTGTATGATGGACTATGAACCAAAGTGTACAAGTTCAATAAATGCAACAAATAAAGACTCTCAAACCCCCTCCCTATCATGGGTTGATCAAGGGAAGTGGTTGACAATGACTCTTAAACCGTTTACATCACTAACAAGTATGAAACGATTCAAGACTCAATGGGTTCAATTAACGTTCGATTGAACCCAAGTTGATTTTATTATCTTGCATCACTTTAGTCCCAATTTTATTACTCCATTCAATTGAGTCCAAAAGTGAGCTTTAAGTCCTCTAATGGAAAGGAGTATCATACCAAGAGTTGTTTTAGGCATGAGAGAAGTGTCATGCCGTTGGTAATGAACAACCAAATGGATTAAACCACCAAGCACAATACCTCTATCTCAAGCTTCAACAAGCAAGTAGTTTGAACCAACTTTCAAAGCAAAGCAAAAGCCAAGAAAGGAGATAGGTTGCAGAAGTGATTAGGGGTGAAAACAAGTATGGAAAGCCATAAACAAATACTATCAACTCAAATAAGTAGGTGGCTAAAGCCTAAACCACCAACCTAGGAGGATTATTACACTACAAGCATGAAATACAAAGCTCAAATGCAATGAACCACTAAAAATAGTCCTAAAACAGTACTAAATCAGCCCTAAAACATGTTGGAATCAAGACAAAAATAGCTAGAATAATAAGCTAAAACATGGAGCATGTTAAACTAGTAAGTAAGACACAAGAAGGGGAGCCTAACCCCTCCAATTTTGGACTTCAAAACATGTTTTTAGCCACTAAAAAACCTCTAAAATTCAGTATTTAAAAGCTCAAAAACAGTTAGTGTAAAGGTTGGAAACACAAGGGGAAAGGCTAGAGAAGCAAGGTGGAAAGAAAAGTGAACCACCCCTCCACCCTTTAAGGCCTTAAACCATAAGTTTCAACCCAAAATTACAGAGTTTATACAATCCAAAAATAATAAGAAAATAGCAAATAAACCAAGGAAAAGAGCCAAGCCTTATACCTATTGAAGAGGAGAACACTTCTAAGCAACAATTCAACACATACACACCCTTAAGAGCTCAAAGTAGGCTCAAAAGTACCTTAGCTCAAAGATGGCAAGGTTTGGTTTAGAGTGTATAGGCAAAGGTTCAAGAAATTTACAAGAGAGATAGAGAATTGTAGAGAGAGAGAAAATATTTTGCTCTGAAATTTTTCAACTTTAAAGATGGAAGGGGAGGTCTCCTATATATAGACAAACATCAAGCTCCCTCAATAATATCAATGCATACACGTGTAAACAGGTGCATGCATCTGTGACAACAGTTGGCACAACTAGCAAAAATATCTGCCAAAACACACTTATGGCCGGCAGGCCACTAATTTTGGCCGGTAGCCAACAGTGGTGGCCAACAAGTCCCAAGGTTTTTCAATCTTGATGAACTATGGTTGTGGTCCAAAACAAGGCAAGAGGTGTATAGGGTTTGAAGGCTCAAAGCTATGGCATTCTGTTGAAGACTTTGAGCACTTGACAAGAATATACACATTCATCATTGGGTGTACAAGAGGTGACATCCAAGTCATAAGGGCGGTTAAAAATAAGGTGTCTACAGTTGCCCCTCTTTGACAGAACTCGAAGTCATGAAATGACGGGAGTGAATGTTAAAGCCCAAAGACGACCCATTTCGACAAGGCCGTAAGACTTGGACAAACAATCAAGACCAAAATTAAATGGTTGTGCTCATAAGCTGCTTACATATCCCTTTGCAAAGAATCAAACTAGCGTAGTTTTTGGGCAAGATACGAATGATATGCATGAAAAAAACTTTCAAAGATGGACTCAAACGCTTTGCGAAGCCGGCTATTTTGAAAACTCATGATCATGTAAGATGATGCAATAAGCACTAACAGATGCAATAAACAATAACAAGATAACAACATATGAATGAGCAGCTTTAAGCCTAAAACCAACATAGGTTCCATGCAAAAAGATCTAAAACACACTCTAATCATGCCAAAATGTGAGATAAGGAAAGGAAAGACCGCTCAAGGTCACGTTCCATGCGTCCTGAGAAACAGAGAAACGAAAACCACTCAGGGTCGTGTTTCACACGTCTCGAGATATAAACCGCTCAAGGTCATGCTTCACACGGCTTGAGATAAAGACAACATCACTCAAGGTCGCATTTCACGCATCCTGAGAAAAAACCCCTCCAACGTCGCGCTTCGCACGTCCTAAGATAAATAAAAAACCATTCAAGTCATGCTTCACGTGTACCATGATAAAAACTGCTCAGAGCTGTGTTTCACGCGTCCCGAGATAGAATAAAAATTGCTCAGGCTCATGTTTCATGCATCCCGAGATAAAACACGCCCAGGGCCGCACTTCATGCATCTTGAGATAGAAGAAAAACCGCTTGAGCTCGCATTTCACGCATCTTGAGATAAAACACGCCCAGTGCCGCACTTCAGGCATCTTGAGATAGAAGAAAAATCACTCGGGCTTGTGTTTCACGCGTCCCAAGATAAAACTTATTGTGTTTGACGCTCGAGCAGAATAACTTATTGTGATTGACGCTCGAGCGGAACTTTTTACACTCGAGCGGACTGTGCGTATATCAGATCGCGAACGTGACTTTTTACATCACTTTTCATACTCTTCTTCCCTAAAAACCCTAGATCAAGACCTTCTCTCTCTCTCTCTCTCTCTCTCTCTCTACATTTTTACCTAGTTCTAGTGATCTCTCTACCCTTTTACCTTTGTTAAAAAGAGTGAGCATCTCAAGACCTCCATTTTGATCCAAATAAAGTTGGGTTTGAGCATCTTTGAAGTTCCATCTTTGTCTTGCTCATCTTCTCTCTTTGAGTTTGGGATTTTCTACACTTTCATATGATTTTTAACTTAGTTATGAGTTGTTGTATAATAATGGTGGAATTTGGGGTTACTATAAACAAACTTAGGGTTTGGGTATTAAATAAAATAGAAGGGTTTCTAAGGAAATGAGTTATAATTGGTTATGGGGTTAAATATGAGGTTGCATTGTGGCAAAATGGTTGATTTTGGAAAATAGAGAGTTTGCCCTAAAATGTTTCAAATATTTATTTTATATAAATAAATGGAGTTGGTATTGAAAATGTGAAATTGAGTGGATGTTGGCATAAAGGGTAGAGAAGAATATGTATTATCTTGCATCCATGGAATTTTGAATAAATTACATGTCTTGAGATTGAGTATTTATTTAGAAATATCTGTATTGGGCTATCGGTGGAGGATAGCTATGATTGTTGTAGAAATTGAATGAGGATTAGGTGAATTAAAACTAATCTCTTGTTGATTGTCACTGAATATGACCGTGTTTTAAATACATTGTATATGTATGATGTTTGGGAGAAAAAAAGGGATGTACTCCATTGAATTAAGTTCGCCTGTGTGTCCAGGGTGAAAGTTCTGAAATTATTGTATGTACATGGGTGCCAATCCCGCAGATGAAATTTTCGTAAAATGGAAAATTAAAGGGTTTGGATAATGATTGTCCTGAATTGTGAACCACTAAGTTGTAGTCTCATTTGGGTTGTCCGGATCATAATAAATGTAAATCATAAATTGAGATGAAATAAACTGACTTGAAATGAATTGAGATATAGAACTTGGCATATCATAATTCTGTAGAATATTGATGATTATATCACGGGCATTGTATATGGATTTCATACTTATATCTTTGTTAAGATCCATATATTGTGTTAAATAGTTTCTACTGGGCTTTGGCTCACCCTATTTGAGAAAAACCATTTTCAAGTGTTGGTGACATGCCTTCGCCAAGGCAATAGCTTGGAGGGACTTTGGAGCAAAGGCTTCCTTTTGTTTTATACTTTCTTTTGTATGGCCAAGGGCTTTATTTGTGTTGAGCTAGTCTCACTTTTGTTGTAACCAAGCCATGACATAGAAAGATGTAAACCTATAGGGCATTTACTTATGCTAAACTCTTTTGTACCATTAACTCTATGAAATGAAAGAACATTACACTCTGATTCATGTTGTTATTCGTATATGTTCTTGGTTGGATTTATGGTTTATTTCGGGGCGTTACAGTAGCAGTGTTGAACCTATCGAACATAGCCTTTTTCAATGCCCTTGGACAAGATGTATGTGGTTTGGAAGTGATCTGGGTTTCAGAGTCGATTTTTAGTCCATTGGTTTAGTAGCAAAGTGGGTAGTTTTGCTTATGGATAATTGCTCAAACAATGAAGATCGGAGAGCCTTGGTAGGTAAAGTAGTGGTGATCTGCTGGCAAATTTGGAAAGGTAGAAACGAGTTTGTTTTCAACCACCAACCTACAAATCCTTCGCTTACTTTGAGTGTTGCTATATCTCTTTGGAAAGAGCTCCTCGCCTTGCACCAGTTCTCGCAAAGGCCTTCAATCACAACTGAGGGGCTAGTTGTATCTCCGAGATGGATCCCCCCACCTTACAGGGCATTTCAAGATCAATTGTTATGCTAGTTTCACGGCGAACAGTTCTAGGACTTCCTGAGCAATTACTCTTCGGGATTGGAGAGGAAATTTGAAGGATGGAATCACTTCCATTGTTCAATCATCTCAACAACCTAAGGGGAAGCATGAACAGTTCAACTAGCTTGCGGCTTTTTTTTTAACCCTTGATCTTGATCAAGTCCAAGTGGAAAACGATAACAAGAATGTGATCGAGCTGAGTATATCCGGGTTGGTTCCTCCTTGGGACTGTCAAGCTATCATCCATGACATTCTCCACACTCAGGTGCACAACAACATCTCTCTTTGTTGTTCTCTTTTAGAATCAAATCATGTAGCTCATTGAGTTACTTCCATGAACCTAAAGGGCTTGCTTCCTTTAGATTGGGTTGTCAACCCCCCTTGTGAGC
The DNA here is from genome assembly GCA_030407325.1 of Camellia japonica. Taxonomy (NCBI): domain Eukaryota; kingdom Viridiplantae; phylum Streptophyta; class Magnoliopsida; order Ericales; family Theaceae; genus Camellia; species Camellia japonica. Next base: position 148,621,074 of record JAPPVO010000032.1, read on the forward strand.
TCTCTGCTCTCTTGTCTGCTGATGTTTTGTAAGCCTTCTAGCATTTTTGAGTTCAAAAAAAAAAAAAAAAAAAAGACAGTAGTTCTGGAAAAAAAAAATAGAATTTAATTTGAGTAGGTGAGTATCCGAAAAATTAATTTGAGTTAACATTTGGCCTCTACAAAAATTATGGCGTGCACCCATTTGAGTGGATTGCCTATGTATCCAAGTCAAAGATCATGCCCGAATCGAAATCAGGTCAAACGTAGTTAAGGCATAGGACTTGATTTGAATTTGAGGGTTTAAAAGGTTGGGGAATTTATGTGTAACTTCTAATGTGGATTTATTGTTTAATAGGTTTTATGATAATTAACGATATTTTTTATTAAATACTATTAAAAGACTCATTAATTGTTAATTTTCTGGAACAGTTTAAAAATTTTGTCACAAAACATGTTAGTAATTATAAATTTTAGTGACAGTTTAAAAAAATATCACAAAAATGCATCACTAATTTTATCTTCTAGTGACAGTTTGAAAATTTTGTCACAGAAAAACGTTAGTAATTGTAAGTTTTAGCGACAATTTATTAAAATCGTGACAAAAAAGTCACTAATTATCAATTTTTAGCGACATATGTAGAAAATCATCACAAAAAATTATTTTTACGACGATTTTATTATGAATTATATTTAATAGGATTTGATGGGAATTAAGTCCAACTATTAAGACTGAATAATTTCATCTAGCTAAATTTGTTAAGCCACACAATGTCAACTTCTTGGGCCTTTGGGCTTTTAGGTCTTTAGCCCATAGTGACATATATTAAAGGGAAAATTACCAAGAAGTCTCCTTTGAAAAACGTGTAGTCTATTTAGTCCCATAACTTTTTGTTTGTACCCAAAAGTCCAATAACGTTGTTATTCTTCTCTGCCTTTCTTCTTCTCTTTGTGATTTCTAGCGATCGTTGACGGATAACCATATCTTGCTTCTTCTCTTTCTCTTTCTTTTTTTGATATATAGTCACCGGCGATCAACGACTACCATCGATTGGGATTTACCGGCAACCACCGACCGCCGACTCCTTACCTCACCGACGGTAAAGAAGATATGTTTCCGACGAAGAAGATGAGTAGATCTACTTAGATCTGGAGTAGATCTACTCAGATCTGGAGTAGATCTACTCAGATCTGATGTAGATCTACATCAGATCCAACTAAATCTAAACAAAAAATAGTTGCCGGAGTACAATCATCTCTCTATATTCGCCTATCTCCTTCGATCTCTTATTATTTTTTTTTTTTCTCTACTATACACTTCTCTTTTTCTGTTCTAATGGAAAAAAATTGTAAGTTCTGAACAAATTGTTTTCGAGTTTTAGTTACAGGAGGTGAAAACTGTAAAATTTTGCAGTTTCAAATTTTTTTGGTGCTAGAATGAATCATGGTTTAAAACTGCAAAATTTTGCAATTTCAAAATTTTTTGGTGCTGAAATGAATCATGGTATAAAACTATAAAATTTTGTAGTTTAATAACATTCTTTAGAACTGTAAAATTTTGTAGTTTCATAATATGTTTTTCAGTTTGATTAATAAAGATAAATGCTTAATAGATTTTTTCTTTGAAACTGTAACATTTTACAGTTTCAAAACTTGTTTTTCAGTTTGATCAATATTGGAGATTATTTACTTAAACCTTACAAAAATTGAAAAATATCATATGTTTTTCCCATTGTTGCTGTTTTTTATCGTTCCATTTTTTTTTTTTTTAGTTTATCAATATTTAGCACATTTTGCTATGTTTTTTCGCTCTAATTTCTTTATTTATTCTTTTTTTTTCTCGGCAATATTCTGCACATTCCGGTGAGTCTCCAATGATGTTCTTAACGTCCAGTGAACGTTCTGACGTTCTGAACATCTCGGCGATTTCCATTAATGTTCATAATACTCTGGTGAACTTCCGGCGATACTCCGGCAACTTCCTAGCGATACTCCGGCGACTTCTTGGTGATGTTGAACATTCCGACGAATCTCCGGTGACCGTTTGACGAAAGTCCGACGGTAATACGATGTAACACCGTCTGTAAAATTAAAAAAAATAATAATAGAATTTTTTGATAACAATTAAAAATATATATAATTAATTGGTGCAAGTGTTTTGTTTAGGGATTAGATAGGTCTTGAACTTTGTATATGGGACTTATTGGTAAGTTTCCCTATATTAAATTGTTGAAATCAAACTCGAGTCTTTGACCAACAAGGTTTTGGGTGATTCTATTTAGACTCAAAAATTTATTAATTATGTCTAATTTTTTAATATATTTTATTAAATTATTTAGAGTTATTATTTACTTTCAATGCATTCAATATTTTATTTTTCAAATTATTCTTCAAGGTACACTTAAATAATAAATAAACCAAAGATTTTAAATTAGATCACTTTTAAAAATCTTTAAACGGGTAGTGGCTAAAATGTGAGGTAGAAATCAACTCTTAGAACTACGGTGATCTCCAACCATCTTGGTGCCTAAAATGGGTTGCGCATCGGTTAGCTTGTTCGACGAGTAATGGCTCGGCATTTTCTATTGGAAGTGAGGTCATTGCTGCGCCCCCTCCCTACTATATTCCTGTTGTGCCTAAAACGGCACACTTTCATCTTCCTCTTCTTTTTTTTTTTAATTTTTTTTAATTTTTTATTTTGGGATTTAGAATTTAGGATTTAGGGTTTAATTCTAAAATTTATTTTATTTTTATTTTAGGATTTAGAGATAAAATTTATTTATTTATTTATTTATTCATTTTTTTAAGGGTTTAGAGTTTAGGATTTAGGATTTAATTCTTATTTTTTTTTTATTTTTTTTTATTTCAAAGTTTAGGGTTTAGGGTTTAATTCTTAAAATTTATTTTTTTTTTATTTTAGGGTTTAGGGTTTAGGATTTAAGGTTTAATTTTTTAAATTTATTTTTTTTTATATTAGGGTTTAGTGTTTAATTCTTAAAATTTATTTTTATTTTTTTAATTTTAAGGATTAGGATTTAGGATTTAGGGTTTAATTTTTAAAATTTATTTTTTATTTTAAGATTTAGGATTTAGGGTTTAGGTTTAATTCTTAAAATTTATTTTTTTTTTTATTTTAGGGTTTAGGTTTAGAGTAAAGTGTAATTTATAATGCCAAAAAATAATGAGAACATGAAGGGAAAAAAAAAATAAAGGGTGAAACTGTGTCGTTTTATGACACAGCAAGAACACAGTAGGGAGGGGGCACAGAAGTGACCCCGTGTCCGTTTCTACTTGGGTGGAAGATGTCCCAGAGCGTACTCACCTTTTGCATTGCTGGAATAGAAGCTTTTGAAGCTGCTTGAGTCTTTTCTTTTCACATTAAAAAAAAAAATGATCCTATGAATACTAAATAGATTTCAGTTTCGTGGTATTTTTCTTAATTAATTTGTCATAGATTGTGAGCAAATCTCCATAAATTTCCATAATTTTTTCATTTGTCAAACAATGATATTGATGATAATGATAATTTTTGGTAGGGTGGTTTTGAATTTTGGAATTAGGTAAAAAATAAAGAAAAAATAATAAAAACTTGGAGAAGAAGATAAAAAGGTTTGAATATAAAGAATACGTATAAATAATTTGAGTATATATGAAAAAAATATATATATATATTTTATTTTAGGATTTAATATATTTTTATTAATAAATTTATATTAAGATATAATATGAACAAAAATTTTAAAATTTTAATTGAATGTACTAAATTATTTTTTGGGTGCAAATAAAATCATTCAAGGTTTTGGGCCTTATTTGGGCCAATGAAATGTGTCGTTTCTGGACTATTACATTTGAAGCTGTGTGAGCTGTAACTTTGGGTCATTATTACTAGACCATGAATTTGGATTATTTGCTAACTGTTTGGATTATGAATTTAAATAAAAAAATTTTAAAAAAATAAAAATAAAAAAAAAAAAAAAGAAAAAAAAAAAGACAATGCCAATACGAATAAAATATAAATTAAAAATTTTCTTTATTTCTTTTTTTAGGTTATGTACACTAAAATTTATATATTAATATTTTGTATTATATCACATTCAAGTTGTTTTATTTTCTCAAGAACAAATCAACGTGGCCCCCTCTGTTTTATTTGGCTTTTTTTATATTTAATTTTTATTAAAATTTTATTTTAGTTCATCTTTTATCTTTTATTTTTTATTTTTTATTGTAATATTCAACCATTCACACTTCAAGTCAAGTTACAATATTATTCTTCTATTTATCTGACATTTATAATGTAACAGAATTTGGCATGTGACTTTTTCCCCCCTTATTTATTAACATCAATGTACTTTCACTAAAATCTTATTGTTGTCCTTTCAATTCCACTAAAATTTCATTTTAGTTCTTCTACATCCAATTCTCATTAACCTTATTAACAGTAGATTAATGGAATGATGACATTAGCATTGCAAATTCTATATTGTTCCCTTTATTTGTTGGATTCTCACCAACTTTTCGGATAATCAGGGTCGGCCCTGGGGTGAGGCGATTAAGACGGTCGCCTCGGGCCTCCAATTTTAAACAAAATTTAGGGCTCCCAATTAAGGGAGTGTATCATATTGTGTTATTTCATAATTACTTAGTAGCTCAATTCATTTATTATCATGTTATCTTATGGTGTTAATTTGATTTGTGTCCGATTGATATTTAATGTGAAAACTTTCACTTTTAGTTAAAATTAACTTAGCAAGTGTATGGAGAGATTAAGAATTTTCCCATAAGTTGAATTTTATAAAAATTTATTTCTACTAAATGAAATTATTCATAGAATGCTTGATTTTAATTCAATTGCATTTTTCTAATTAAAAAAATTGTACCTTATTACTATATTTTTTTACTAGATTGACTTTAAAATAGGTAACAAAAAAAAAATATATCTTAAATAAAAAAAAGATATTAGCCTTAATTATTATTTTACATACTTTTTGTATTCAGTTAGATGGAATTAAATAAAAGATTAAAAAATTATCATGACTTCCCTTATTGAACATTAAAATATATAACTAATAATTCATATTATTGAGTCATGTCATACTTGGATTCATGTTGAAAAATAGTCAACCTTAACTTGCTAATTTTATATATTGCTTGAGTTGCGTAAAAAATTCGCATCCTTACCACCAATTAATTTTAGTTCTTATAGTATTGGTAAGCTAAAAAATAAAAATTCGATTCAACTAATTGAAATTCAACTATTATATATATATTTGTTTTCTAAATTTTGTTAAATTATAATGCAATAGAAATAAATTTTATCCTTTTATCTAAACAATTTTTTATTTTTTTTAGATAATGATATATGAAGGGCTCAATTTAAAAAATTCGCCTTAGGCCCCTAATAAGTCAGGGTCGGCCCTACGGATAATGCTAGTATATGATTGAGTTCTTTTCTTGGTGCCAGGCCCAGCCCTAAGATTTCTGAGACCCAAAGTTGATAATCAACTAATAAATTTCTAAGGCCCTTAACATTTTTTTTTTTCATTGAATGAAAAAAAAAAAAGAAAAAAAAAATTGAAGGTAAAGGACAAAAGATTTGTGCCAAAATTTAAAAAAATATTTAGCGTTACATTACAACAACTAATAAGTATCACTTGATTCTCACTCTTCTTGCATTTTTAGAAGCAAATAAATCAATCATACTTGCATAATCTAGTTTTTTTGCAAAATCATTTTCAATGGATAACAATGCTAATCCATTCAGTCTTTCTTGTGAGATGGTTGATCGAAAGTAATTTTTGATCATTTTCAACTTTGAAAAGCTTCTTTCCCCCGATACAACTATAACCGGAATAGTCAAAAGTATCCTATAAGCAGTCCATGAATTTGGGAAACAAGTTGCCATCAACTGCAGATGACAGAGCACTTCAATTGGTTTATTGACTTCTTTTGGCAATCTCTTTCAAGACTTTTAGCTTCATCAATAAATCTTTTCCATCAATATCGAAAATCTCACCATGTTTTAAAAATTCTTCAAGGTTCACACATCCCGCCTTCAACGATTCATCGCTGCACTTTTTCAAGTCAAACAAAAAGCCAAAACTTGCCTCATATACTTTGAATTGTTCGAACCTATTTTGAGTGAACAAAGGGCTTGATCAACAAAATAGAAAAAGTAACCAACTTTAAATGATTCTTCAGCTGACCGGGTTACATCTTTGCTAACATTCTCATCAAATTGTTTCTTTCTAGAAATGATGCGTTTTTCAACAAATGTAGGTTCAATTCCCAATTCACTTGTCATTTCTTTAGCTTCATCCATAGCCTCTATGAAACCAACTTCTCTATACATTGCTACATACTTAACACCCCATCTAGCTGCTTTACAACAACTGCTATATCCATATCTTCACTTTGAAGAAGCTTGCTAACAGAGTTCATATGAAACAACAAATTGTACCAAATTACAATACTAAACAAGAACTCAAACGTCTCAAATTCATGAGTTACCTAGGATTTAGCTTCACTTTCTGCAATCAAATCTATGGTAGGATTATTGTACAAGTCAACTAAAGCATCTCTTATTTTTGAAGGTATCTTAGTGGTTTAACACTTTCAATGCGACTTTCCCAATGCGTTTGCGACAACGACTTGACCTTCCTTTAGATTATCTTTCAAAATTTCCCAACATTGAATGGAAGATAAAAACAATACATATATGTGTTATACCACACCAAAACAAAAGTTTTTTCTCCAGAGCAAGAGTTGGCCATATCACAAAGCATAATGTTAAGATTGTGACAACCACACGGCGTATAGAATGCTCTAGGATTTACTTGAAGTACTCTTGTTTGAATACCTTGTTTTTTTGCCTTTCATGTTAGAGTCATTGTCATATCCTTGCCCTCTTAAGTCACCAATATCAAGTTGAAGGTTAACTAATGCTTATTGAAGTTTATCAAAAAGTCTCATCCCTAATGTATCATCCACATTTAAGAATTCCAAAAAAAACTCTTTCACTGTAATTGGACTTGTTAAAACATCTACGCATCGTACAACAAGAGGCATTTGTTCTTGATGACTTATATCCGGAGTACAATCAAGTATGACCGAAAAGTATTTTGCTAGTTTGATTATCAACGAAATTGCACTTTTCACTTCCCCAACCAACATTTGTATCACTTCGTTTTGAATTTCGTGACTCAAATAATGGTAATGAATCTCACCATTTTCTATTCGCCGCAAGTGTTGTTCCATCGTTGGATCAAACTCGCCAATCATTTCAATTATGCTTTAAAAAAAGTGCATTGCTCTCTTCATAAATCTTCTCATGGCTTCCACGAAAAGGAAAAGTATTCTTGGCAAGTGTTTTCACAACTGCAATTATCATCAATAAAACCCATCTCAAGTGCTCTCTTTCTTTGTTAACTTGTTGTTGTATACTTTTATCTATTGTTTGACGCTTTCCCAATCTTTCCTCTAACTCAATCCATTTGCTCATGCAAGTGTTGTGCTCGTTACCACTTTCATGGCCTTTAAGTCTCTCACCAATATTTCTCCAGTCTTTAAATCCTTTGGTAGCCAATTGAGTCTTATTTCCCTCTTGCTTAAACAACTTATAACAAAAGCAAAATACTCTATCCAAAAGTTCTGAGCATATCAGCCATGTCCTATCAAATTTTTCTTCATTTGGTAAATGCCAAATGTAATAAATAGGTGAGAAATGCCTATGCCTAGAAGAATCATCCTTAGGGAAGTTGAACTCACAATTTCTTCTCACAGGACTTCTTTCGACTAAAAAATCTCATAAATTCTAGTCAATTATTTTCCAAGTCCCTGGATCATCTATATTTGAAAGCTCACATTCCACATTCATCTTATCATCGTGATTGGCTTTTGCACTCCCAAATTTCCCATTTCCTTCTTCATTTACCAAATTTTCATTCTCATTATTCACCAAATTTTCATTCTCATTATCCACCAAATTTTCAAATTCTTCATTATTCAAGTCTTTAACTGATTGTTCTGCTTGTTTGTCACTCGTAAAGAACTTATCAATAGCTCCTCTTTGACACTTGACTAATTTTTCGACTCTTTGCTTCTTTTTCCTTTTTTCAAATCCAGATGAATAATTTCTTTTAAGAGTCATGATGAGCTGAGATCAAAATTCTTATTTAGATCAAAATTCAAAAGAAGAACACCACCACCACCTAACAAAACACAAAACTTTTAAATTATGTGATGTGAACTATTAAGCTTAAACAAATTCTTCTTGATGATGTAAATACTAATATTATAATAGCAATTGAGCAAAAGACAAGACAAATATTTAATTAATTGAATAGAAAAAAATAACCTACTTATGCATGTTGTGTTGCTGTTGTTGCCCTGTGTCTCTGTTTGTGTGCTGCTCCGTTGTGCTCTGTTTGTGTGCTACTCACTACTCAATGCTTTGTGCTCTTTGTTGGGCTGCTGTCAAGCCGTTGGCAAAATTGGATTAAGAGTACTTAGGATTAGGAATTAGATAGGGAGAGAGAATGTGCCCTTTTAATTTTGAATAGGCCTTTCAATTTTTTAATGGGTCAATTTATTTTAAGTTAGTTTGGACCTTCTTTAATATTTTTTGGACTTAAAACATACCTAATATATTACACTAAACTATAATAGGAGGGCCCCCCCTTTTTTGGGTCTATTTTGAGGGGCCCTAGGCCATGGCCTGATGGGCCTATGCCAAGGGCCGGCCCTGCTCGGTGCTAACCTAGTTGGGATTGGGTAATCTTGCTATGATTCTTTGTGCATTTTCTTTTCTTTATTGATTTAATCTCACTTGTAACTCATGCTATTTTCATCAATGAAGCTTCTTTATTTTGCTAATAAAAAATTTAAAAAAAATAAATAAATTGTAACTTGACTTAAATTGTAAGATGTTGATGGTAACAAACAAAAATAGAAGATGAAAGTAAGATTTTAATAAAATACAATGATGCTAAGTGGTCTTCCCTTTTGTCATATTTAAAAATAATAATAATAAATAAATAAATAAATCATTGAAGAGAATAGAGAACGAGGACAAATAACTTCCACGAAAAATGAAAGTATACAGATACAAAAGTTTTCTTTAATTGGCAATGTTATGATATATTTGATTTTCCACACACCATTGCTTAGGATAGATATACAACTTCTCATATGTATGATAGGGCAATGACTTCATATATATGCTTCAAAGACCAACCCCCCAAAACAGTTTAGCAAATATGAAAGTGAGTAAAATTTATTTGGAAAAAATATTGGTCAGATTCTGAAATTATAATTCAAACTATTAGGTCAAAGTCCAAGATCTTATTCATGTTGGCCCGACATGGACAAATATGCCTAATAAATAAGATGACTATGTTAAATATATATAAAATACAAAAAAATAAGGAAAAAAAAAAGAAAAAAGAAAATTGTTCAACAAAAAATAGGATTAATTACATTTTTAGTTCCCAAAATATGAACCGTATGTCATTTTGGTCCTCAATATTTAAATCGTGTTAATGTAATTCCCAATGCATAAAAGTGATTTAAGTTGGTGTCTAATGTCCAAATTATGTCAATCTGATCATATAATCTGAAATGAATAAAAATTGCTTCGATTTTTTTTTTTTTTTTGACCAGCAAATGAAGAAACTTTATTGATGAAGGAGAAAAACCATACAAAGTATGATATTACATCAATAAAGAAAGGCAAGAAGCAAGAAGCAAGAAGCATCAAAGTGATCCATCAAAATCTCAACTAGGTTGGCACTAAGAGAAACACTCATGCTAGTTCAAGCCCAATGTTGGCGAGGATCCAACAAACAGAGCAGCAAAAGTTTAGGACACACCCCATAAACACCTTAACAGCAGCCACAACTAACTCCATAACAACAAAACTACTTACATTAGTTGACAAAATGAGGCAGCAGACCAAAGCACCAATCTACTGCCATACAAATCAGATAACAGCAGGCCATGCACACCAGATGGTGACAGTCCAAGGTACCAAACTAGCTAGCAGCCCTCACCTGCAATCCTTAATCTGATCCAGATTGTTGGTTCAGTCTATGACAGAGTACATGATCCCCTTTAATGAAGCTTTAATCCATAAAGCAAATCTGATCTTAATAATCTCACATAACTCAGAGCCACTACGCTGTATTCCATTAAATATATAGTCATTTCTTAACTTCCAAATGGACTAGAGAACAATAGAAGGTAAGGCCCTCCACAATCTCCTAACCAATTTTTTATGATTCCAACACAACCACCAATAAAATAAGCTATCAATAGACCTTGGCACCACCGAAAGACACCCCCACTATAGCAAATTAAACCAAATTTTTCATGAGAATAGACAGTGTAAGAGGACATGAATAGCATATTCGTTATCAATTTTGCAAAAAACACATAAGATAGAAGCACTACTATTAAGGACACCGACATGTTATAAAAAAATCCACTGTTTTAACTCTATTCCTCCAAGCCAACCAACCAAAAAATTGAACTTTGGGGGGGAATACCATTATTCCACACAAACTTACAAATTTTGAGCTAAGGGCCCATAAGAGAATCACTGAACTTATAGATATCAGATAACTTGAAGTTGCCACCATTGGAACCATTCCAAATAGAACAGTCTTCTACATCAAGTCTTAGAGAATGGGCCTCCCTCAAAGCTACAACCAAACTAGTGACCTCTACCTTTTCCCAATCATATAAATTCCTTCTGAAAGAGAAGTTTCACTCCTCCAAACTAGATTTCCTCTTAGGAAAATTAGACAGTGTGCCCTCCTTATCATTTGACAAACTAAAAAGTCTAGGAAACTCATCTTTAAGGCACCTATTTCCAACCCAATTATCATGCCAAAACTTGATTCTACTTCCATTTCCAACCTTTATCTGAAACTTCTCCAAATAGAACTCCACTAGATGTTGATTATGACCTGCAATTGCAAGAACATCACTCCATATTCTAGAAAGTCTAGATGATGAGTTCATAGGTGGAAGCCATTTATCCTTTTCAATCATGTACTTGCTGCGCAACAATCTTATCCATAGAGCATTCACTTCACTCCTAAATTTCCACCACCATTTAATAAGTAAGCTTGCATTGACATCCTTAATTCTTCTAATCCCCAGACCACCTTGATTCATATTTTTTGATACTTCAGCTCTTTTCACCAGGCGAACCTTCCTCTTTAAACCATTCCCACCCCATAGGAAAGAAGCTTCAAGCCTTTCAATCTCTCTAACCATTCTGTTAGGCATTCTGAACATGGATAGATAATAAATAAGAAGGCTAGACAATTCAAACTTAATCAAAGTTAATCTATCTGCAAAGGAAAGGAGTCTTCTCTTCCACCCAGCCAACCTAGATCTCACTTTATCCAATATTGGCTTCCAAGTTGATTTCCTACCTGGATTAGTTACCCAATCCAATTAGTCGCCCAATATTTAAATCGCGTCTATTTAGAAAAATAGATTAAGAGATTAAATTGAAACTTTGGGGACCAAATTGAAACATTATTATACACTATAGATCATATTAACACAAAATAAATATTAGAAATGAAAATGACAAGATTTATACTTTGAAGACTAAAGACGTAATTAACCCTAGAAAATATTAAAAGGGTAACATGACTATAGCAAATTAGACTATAATGATAAAGGGTTGAAACATATTGGTCCACCAAATGTGAATGTGGAACTTGCACATAACTACAGTGTTCACAAACAAGGTTTAAAAAATGGTTGGTGAGGTCATTTTGTACTTCCCCAATCACCATTTTGTGAAGACACTACAAGAAAAAGCAGAATTGGCGACTAAAAATAGAATTTTCGTCGCTGAAAGTAGCAGAATTGACTACTAAAATGGAATTAGTAGCCAAAAGTGAAGACTTTTGGCGACTAAAACAGTTTAGTAGCCAAATGTATAGTTATTGGCGACTAAAAATCAGTTTAGTCGCCGATTATATGGGTTTTAGCGACTAAAAAAATTTTAGTAGCCAAAAGTGAAGGTTTTTGGCGACTAAAAAAATTTAGTAGCCAAAAGTATAGGTTTTGGCGACTAAAAAATAGTTTGGTCACCGATTATACGTGTTTTACCGACAAAATTAAATTTTGTAGCCAAAAGTGAAGCTTTTTGGCTACTAAAAAAAAATTAGTAGCTAAAAGTCTACAATTGGCGACTAAAATTTAGTTTAGTCACCAAAAGTGGAGGTTTTTGGCGACTAAAATTCAGTTTAGTCGCCAAAAGTGGAGGTTTTAGGCGGGAATTAATTTTTTTAGCTACTAAAAAAATAATTAGTAGCCAAAAGTATAGAATTGGCGACTAAAAAACAGATTTAGTCGCCAAAAGTGGTCTCCTATTTTTTTTAGTAAATAATTTATTTTTTACATAAATTATATTGAATAAAAATAATTATGTTTATATATATATATATTAATACGGGTCAATATACTATATAAATAATATATGTTGCATATATAATCATGTGGTGTTGTAGAGGCATAGTGGAGAGAGTGTGTTGCTTAAGGTTTAGAATATGGGAGGTTGGTGGTTTGAATCTCAGTAGAAGAAAAGTTTTTATTTTATTTTTTTCACGGAATGAGCTTTGGCGACTAAAATTATTGGTCGCTAAAAGTGTTTCTTTTGGCGACTGAAAGGTTTGGTCGTCGATTCATTGACTATTGGCGACTAAAAGATTAGTCGGTAAATGTTTAATTTTAAAAGGTGTAATTGACTATTGGCGACCAAAACTTTGGTCGCTAAAGACCTATTTTTTGCTGACTAAAACTTTTTTAGTTGCCAATACCTTCGGCGACCATGTGTTCGCGACAAAACCGGTGACTAAAAAATTTAGTCGGGAAAACTAAAAAGTCGACTTTTGGCGACTAAAAATGGACTTTTGGCGACTAAAAATTTAGTCGCCAAAGGTGCTTTTTCTTGTAGTGAGAGATTTACAGGCAAATCTTGCATCTCAGGCCCATGAAGATTTGATACCGTAACAAACATATCTCTTTCTGTAACTGCCTCCATTGACATACATAATTAAGAACCAAACTAAGCTTCTTTGGACAAATGTTTCCTTTCAACCAAAGTGATCATGATGAGCTGGTTTTTCAGATCCCCTCTATTCTCTATGAAGAAAACATTGACAACAAACAAGATCTGATCATGGCCATGGACACGGTAGGGAAAATGAGGCAAAAATTAGTAGCCATTCCAGAGGATGATAAAAGTGAGAAAATAATTGATAACAAGTGAAAAATCATTAACAAAGAGATTGAACAGAAAAGAAGGCGAGTAATGAATAGCCTTCTTGCATCGCTTCGATCCCTACTCCCTCTTGAATATATCAAGGTGATGAATCATATTTTCTTTTATTTTCTTCTCTTTTCCTATACTGTTGTTCACTTAGAACTTTAACTACCATATATAAGTATGAGAAGAATGATTACTACACTGACTTTTCTCTCTTGAATTTCCAAAAGAAAACTCTCTCTCTCTCTCTCTCTCTCTCTCTCTCTCTCTCTCCCTCCCTCCTGTTCTAAAGATTTTATTATTACCTTTGAATAATTGGGTTATTGGAGGGTTATGTTGATGGATGTTGTCTTAGGGAAAGCGTCCAATATCGGATCACATTCAGGAAAGTGTGAATTATATCAAACACCTAGAGAATAACATCAAAGAACTAAGTATCAAAAGACATAAGCTCAAAAAGATGTCCAATTCAAGAGTTCTTTTAGCGACAAGTACAAGCTCAAACGATTGCTTGCCCTATAGTGTCACAGTCAGCCCATGTCAGATTGGTGTGGAGGTTCTGATCACTGGTGGCTTCACTGAGGAAGTGTTTCCCCTATCAAAAGTTCTTCAAGTACTTCTTCATGAAGGACTTGAAGTTGTTAGCTATGTTTCCACTGAAGTAAATGATAGGTTGCTTCACACAATTAGATCCGAGGTATTTCTGCTTAAAAAAAATTTAGTAGGTGTTTGGCATGCACTAAAAAAGTGTACTTTTTTTTTGCATACATACACTTATTTGGGTCACATCCGTCAACATCTATCAACATCACCATATGGGTTATACTAGCGGGGCACTAACCCAACATGCATTGATCAATCTATGCGACAACAAAAACTGACCGACATGATTAAACGGGAGTTGAATTCGAAGTAACAATGTGTTTGCTATTTGGAGAGTACTCTTAGAACTACATCGTGATATATATATATATATACATATGTATATACTTTTTAGATTGGCAAAAAAAGGAAGAAATTTATTGATGTAAAAATTAGCACAAGGAGTACACACAAAATACATCAACAAAGCAGGACCTAGGCAAAAATAGCATCAATGCTTCGGAAACATATCTCAATTATCATGATATGGCACTTGTCTTGAACCCTAAGATTGATATATATATATATATATATATTTTTCTTTTTTATGAAACCAACCATGCAATGTTTCAAAAGTTGAACTTTTTTTGTTTTTGTTGTGGAGAAAAATCATAATGGAAAGTAAATTCTTTTAATATCTGTGAAACACTACTTATAACTCTTAGATTAATTGTTGCTAGCTACATTCTTTTGATAGAGTTGCTTTTATTTATTACTGGCACCAAAAAAACCCAGTAATGTTGAAAAAAAAAAAAAAAAAAAAAGGTTGATGTTATGTTTTGTGCCTTTGTAATGTCATTTAGTCCTCTTGGGTAAAAATTTAACGTAGTCATAACATGGATGTGCTTCACTTGAATCTTGTATTCTTGAATTTCAAAATCACATGAGCTTGCTTGCGGTCATCATATTCCTATATTTTTCATTTCATGCTTCTTGAATTTTTCTTTGGCTTGATCTTGCTTGTTTCACTTGCATGCAACCTATATCAAAAATAAAATTATTGTTGTGCCAAAAACTTCATTCATTTTTTGTTTCTTAAAATCTTGAACATTCTTTACATCATTGATTCATTCTTTGTACCATATTCAACCAAAATTGGAATTTTTTTGCTCATCAATTTCTTCTCCACTTTTGAAACTTCCAACTAGTCATCCTTTAAAGTTTTGATCTTTTGATTTTTTGATATTACACTTTTATTTTATTTTCACAGTCATCTCTTTGGAATCTTACTTCTTCCACATTTTCAATTCTTTTCCACGTCATTTTCTTTTCTGTTTCTAAAATTTTTCTCAACCAGTTTATTCTTAATTTTTCTTCTTCTTGGATGCCTTCATTTGCGGGTTTTTTCTAGTATGCCTTTGGGTCTTCGGCAAAATTGTGTCTTCTTTTTGGTCACTTGGTAGTCCTTTTTGTGGATATTTGCTTGGTGATCTTGAGGGAGATCTTTGTTTCTTGTTAGGTGGTTTTCACAACATTTTTGGTGTCCTCTTGGAGATCTTGATGAGAATTATCTCTTATTGTTGATTAGTAAGATGAAGTTTTGTTCTTGTCTTGCTTTCTCTTTTGTTTGGAATCTTTAATTATGTTTGGTAGTTTATTCATGAAACTTCTGTGGAGATGTTCTTGGTAAAAAAAAAAATTGAATTTGGTGAGACAACTTGTATCTTTGGTTTGGAGAGATTGTTCTCTTTGTTTGTAGCTCTTTCAAGCAATGGTTCTCTTCATAATAGTGAAATCATTCTCTTTGTTGTGGATGTAGGTTTAAGTCTAACTACATATGCTAGCCTCTCTTGTGCTTGAGATTAATTTGGTTTCTCTCTTTTATATTTGCATATATTTGTATAATTATTCTACTCCATATATATTTTTTTTAAAAAAAAAAGAAAAATATGGGTTTTTGATCTTTGATTGTGTTAGGAGTTTTATTTTTGCTGGTTGGTTTCTTGCTAACTAGCTCTTTTGGAATGCATATTTGAAACGTCCTAGTTAAAATAGGCTTTTGCTTTTTTTTTTTTTTTTTTTTTGATCGGCAAAGAAAACTTTATTGATTGAAGATGATGAAGAGAAAAAATACAATCAATAAAGAAGAGGAGCTGCAGGAAGCAAAAGATGAAAAACTTAAGTGATTCGTGATTTGACCAAGATTTAATTGTTTCAATTCCCAATCAATTAAAACTCACAATCTAAATTATCAAGCACGTACGAAAGTGATTTAAATTATTGTTTCAGAAAACAATAAATCGACACAAACGATTTTTACATGGAAAAATCACAATTAAAGCACCTTCAATTGTGATAAAAAAAATTACGGGTGAAACGCCACAAATCAATCCACTACTGAAGAAAGAAAGATTACAAACATATCAAACAAATTACCCAAATGCTTCCAATTTGTCTTCAAATCTTCTGTATGTCTTTCACTGCAATCTTCATTCGAAATTGATTAGATTGATGCTGAATCCACAACATCTATTGTCAAACCACCAACTACACATAGCATCAAACTCCTTTGATTACTCTGTGCTTGAATCTTCGGATTCCATTGAAAAAGAATACTCTCAAAAGAAGATCAAACAAACTCCTTGATGTGTGGTTATAAGAACATGGGTTCCAACTCAATCAAACATCAAGGAAAACCAAAAAAATATCCCCAAAAGAAAAACCCTAAAACCCTTAAAGAAGATCTCAGAAAAGTAACCCTAGACTTGGAGCAACTTGAGATTTTATAGAGGCTGAGATCGCGAGGTCCGCTCGAGAGTGGGAATGGACGCTCAAGCGGGGACTCTATATAGTGTTCCAAACTAAGGTTCATGCTCAAGTGGAAGATCCCACGCTCGAGTGTAAAAACACACCACTCAGTATTTTTGCAGACGCGAAAAATACTGTGAGAGTGTAATCTCTGCTCGAGTGCCACTTTGCCCGCTCGAGCGGGAAGACCAAAAACAGGAAAATTACAACTCAATTTAAACCCAAGTTTGTCCATGGATTTTTCTAACAAGTAGGGTCCTAACAATCTCCCCCTTTGTCAAATCCCAGATAAAACTTTTCTAAACAATTTTCCTAACAAACAACCCAAAAATCAAACTAACTAAACCAATGAACAACCTCAATATTTAAAAAAAAAAAAACAAAACAAAACCACTATATATAAAAAAAAACACAACCACAAGAACTAAATGCGACGACCATGAGACACACAATCCTTGAACAATCCACCTGAAAAAACAACCAACAAACCAAAACTGTGGAACTGGATAAATAGCCGAATATAGATATGTCTAAACAAAAGTAACCTAATATCCAAAATCCAAAAATAATAACCATCCAAAAATAATGCATGCATATCTCTAACATCAGCAAGTATCTCTAAGAACACCAAATTTATCCATTTCCCCTTTTTGTCGGAGAGAGAAAAAAAAATAGAGAAAACAGTGCAACAAAGAACAAGAGATATTTTTGTGCAAAAAGAATACTAGCCAAAAAATAGAGATCACTGAGCTGGTGGTTGTGGAGGTGACTGGATCTGTAGAAGAGACAAGATCTGAGATAGATGAGCAGAGGACTGTGCAACAGACTCCTCAATGCGCGTGGATGAGGCCTCCAATGCGGTGAGCCGAGCATCAGCAGTAGTCTCAAGATCCATAAGCTTGGCCTCAAAGATATCCATTTGGACCTCCATATGATCAAAACGGGAGACAATGGACTGCTCGAAATGACGGAGCTGGCCTCGGATAGTATGGACTGGTAGTGGCTGCTCCCCCTCACCAGCAGCCTCACCGGCAACAGCCGCATCATACTCTGCCTCCTCGGCCATAGCAGCATCCCCTACACCTGTACCTGAACTACCCACCCCAGTAAGGACTCCCCTAACATGAGACTAACTCTATGAGACAGTCTTTTTGGTGAAAGGCCAGGAAGGAGAAGCAAAGTCATCATTGTCAAATGAGAGAACCTCAAACCTGGTGAGAAGCTGATTAATGAGGCAACCATATGGAAGACCAAGGTTATTACACTCAAATGTAGTAACCATTTTTTGAACGATCAATGTGGCAAGGTTAATGGAGTAATGGTGAGCAATGCAATAAAGGACAAAATCTTGTTCTTGGTTTATCTCCGAGTTGTGGGTGGTCACAATGATGTTGGCACACACAATAAGATTGAGTAAGTGAAATTGGAAAAAAGGAGCTCATTTTGCTTCATCAAAGAACCCGGGAGCCACGAACGAGATACACCACATAAAGTAGTGGCCACCTCGTTGAAATCACAGGTAGGTCTCACAGGAAAAAGATAGAAAATAGGAAAGACTTTACTAATCCCTAAAAGCTCACGAATGAGGTTAGGAGTAACAGTTATAGACTTAGACCGGACCCATGTTTTGAATGCGATACCAACATCGTCAAGTCCCTCCATATTATAGTAAAACTCCCTCACCCAATTAAGATTTTGACGACCAGAGAAGGAAAGAACCAAATCCCCACCCAAAGGATCAAAGAGAGGACGAATGTGAATGGACTCAAAGGTGTTCGATAGAACATTGCGTTCAAGATGAACAGCCTGTGAAGGATAAGACTCTCTAAACAATTTGGCTTTATCAGCCGAGGGAAACCGGTCTGTGTTAAAGGAGGAGCAAGAGGTAGTGGACTTTTTACGCTTAGAAGTGGACATGACGAAACCAGAAATTACCCACTAGAACAAACACAAACCCCCCACCCCATGACAAGAATGAAAACCAAAAACCATAGAAACAAAGCATTAGTAGCAAATTCAAATCTATCAAGATTAAACAACCAATAGTAGTATGAATCAATATGACCAACCCTCAAAGCAATCACAATATTACAGAATGTAGATTAGACAAGCCAAGGAGAACATAGTGACCATAACCAAATAACCAGATAGATCAAAATAAAATATATATGAAAAAAAAAAACTAGAACATAATGCATTGATATTCCTTAACACAACACAATATTCCAAAGACACATACCAACATTCCACAACTCAAATATTCCAAAACAATAAGCACATTGCAACCAAAAATACCCAATCAGACCATAAACTGAAGTAGACAAGACACACAAGACTCAAAAAACCTACGAACAAGTATGGATAATGAAGATGAGAGGACCAAGAGACAATCAAAAACAAATAAAGAGAAAGAAGTAGACTAAATCGAAGAGATGCATACCTGAGACGACCAAGATGTACGAGAATCAAGGTATTGAAGGAAGCAAACCAATCAAATAGCCCAAGAGAGGACACACACTGAGTAGCTAAAAAGCCCTAGGTGAAAGAGAGATCGAATTTAGGGAAAAATTGAACTGAAGAGACGAGGGAAGGATTTTTATAACAAACCAGTCCGCTCGAGCGTGGGTTTTGTGGAGAAGTGGTTTGGAAATACTCTTTAAATCCAATGGGATGCTGGAGATCCTCAGCTAGTAACCTGAAAAGGAATGAACACTTTGGTTGGGGGTGCCGGAATTAGCACTCTGATGGATAAGTCAGTGTATACTTTCTTGGTTGCTTGTAACTTAAGTTAAACTTACTAATTCACACATACCTTTCTCTAGTTGATGCTTCTCTATTTATATCCTCTTCCTTGGGCCTTAGGGTCGGGCCCACCCGTGATCCATTGCACGTCTATTTATTCGGCTCTTGTTTTGCTGGTCGGAATGCCGATTATACTATTCGGCTTTGATGTCGACTAGGATCAACGTCGAGTACAAATTCCACCTTTGGCTAATCTCATATCTGTATCCGGCCTTACTGCTCCTGGAATATTCGGCTCCCACAATTGCCCCCCAAACATCCTATTAACGCCAGTTATTCCGCGTGTTTGGTTTCGTACGGCATGTTTATTTTTGAATTTAAGAAGTTAGAAAAAACGGCGGCTAACCTCATCCCAACGTATGTCAGAGCAGACGCTTTTTAGGCATTATTATAGCTTCTCGCGTCTTCGTACGCGTTCTTCATTTAATGCGTATTGAAACTATGTTGTCTTTTTGTGTGTAAGTTCTTTTTGAATACTCAAAGCTTTTGGTTTGCCTCTCGATATACCTCCGTTTTGCGACTTCTGCAACTTCCTCCTGTCTCTCACTATCTCTTCTGCTTCTTGTAAGTTTTCTTCTCCTTCACTTTGAATCCCACTTCCACATTTATTTTTAGTTTCGTATAATCCTTAGGCTGGCTAGGATGGCAAAACATTTGAAAGAACTCCTTTCTGCGGGTCAAATTTTCGGCTTCCGACACCACTATTCCATCCCCAACGACGTCCATCTGTCACTTGTGGCAGACATCACTACTGATATGAAGAGGACTGATGAGAGTACAATCATCTTTCCTCTCCTATCGATTGTTGAGGGCGGAGTCCGTTTTCCCTTTCACCCATTTCTAAGGGCCGTCCTTCGACACTGGGATCTAATCCCTTCCCAGCCTAACGTAAATTTTTTCCGAATCATAATGGGGCTTATAGAGTTGAATCGACGCCTTAGAATTAACCTAGGTATACCTGCTATTCGGCATTATTATGCCATAGCCAAGTCTACTAGCCGATTGGGATGTTACTTTCTTAGGGCCAAGGATACCGATAATCACTTAGTGACCATGCTTGCCAGTTCCGGCAAGCGTATTGACGATGTAATGGTCGTTGTCCGAGGCAATTGGGAATTCGGCGAGGGTAAAGATTGCCTAGATCCCGTGCCAAGGCAAAAAGGCGAACCAGGTAGCCGTATAGCTGATTTTCGTTATATTTCTGTTTTTTATTATTACACATGTATTCGGGTTTTCTTCTATGAACTAATCATTTTGTTCATGCAGACAACGATTTGAAGAAAGTGTTCGCTTCAGCTGACGACGCTGTGCTTGCGAAAATTAAAATCGCTCTCTAGTTTTTTGGTCGTCCAAGCTTTCAGAAACAAGGGAGGGCGGCCCACATTCTTTTGAGATACGCACTGACTTACGCAACGTTTTCGGCGGCAGACAAAATTCCTGTTCCGACGGGCAAGGAGCAGCTTACGACCATTATCTTCTCCAATTACAAAAACCTAAGGGAGGTTGGTTTGGAAGCCTCTGATTCCGAGCAACTGGAAGAAGAAGTAGCCAAGGAGGTCGCCGAGGAGCCGAATCAGTCGGAGGCCGAGGTAGATGAGGCTTTAAACTTGTCCTTCGAAGAGGATGGCCTCAATTCATCCAACCCTCCGTCCATCTCAGGCCGAGGGAACGCGTCCTTTGAGGACATTTTTACAGACTTGGAAGACCTTCCCGGCGCCTATCCTGAAAATATGGCTGGGGAGTCGCTCACGCAACTTGCCAGGAGGAAAAACATTGAAAAGAAGGCCGCCCGATCGGAAGCTCCACCTGCCCCGGTAACTGAGTCGGCTTTGCCTGTTATTACGGAAGAAACGGCTCAGACAGAAACAGCTATGATGGAGCAGGCTGAACGAGCGGATGAGGCTGAACATAGGAGGGAAAAGCGCCCCGCCGAGCAAAAGGCCGTCTAGGGTGAGGACCAAAGCGACAAACGGCCCCGCATTGAGGAATCGAACGTGGTTGTTCCATTCACCGTTCAACCCAAGGATAAAGAATATGCCGATTGCCTCTGATGCGTCGGCTTTGAAGGACTCGGTTGTGGCCTTGAGCATGGCCTCCTCAATTACCCTGCAGGTTGACAGAGCCACATTTCGGGCGGAGCCAGACCTAATGCTGATTGCTTTAGCCGCTCAGTCGGCCTTATTGGTACATCACTTGCCTTATCTATAGTCTTTCAACCAAATAGATATATATATATTTTTTCTTATTATTTGTTTGTTGCAACTCTATTTCCTTGTTTTGCAAACGGTCGGCAGGATAGTCGAAATCGGTCGCCGACAGCATGATGCCATAGAACAGATCGGCTTCTTGAAAGCCGAAGTTGACAATGAAAAGAACAAGTCCGCGGTAGCCTCTTAAAGGGCCGATTCCGAGGCGTCGCGAGCAACAGAGGAACCTACGAGAGTCGACTCCGAGGCCAAGTGAGCGAGGAATTCAGACCAATTAAGGCTTGCCGTCGAAGAGAGGGCAAGAGCGAGCGAGGACGCGTTGAAGTTAGCCAAGGAGGTGATTGCCAAGCTGGAAGCCGACTTGGATGAATTGAGGAAGGCAAAGGAAGTAGTCGAGTCCGAGATTTCCAAGGCGTTCCAAGCTGGGAAGGATGCCTCCTTGGACAACTATGTGGAAAAGGTCCCCAAGTTCGAGAATCGGGGCTTCAAACACGGCTAGCTCAAAGCCCTCGCTGTTGCGAATGTGACATTGGCGCAGTCGATTCCATACGAGCAGGTGGACATTGAGCCGCTGGTGTCTGACCCTGAAGATTGATTTAGGGGATATTTTTGTTTTTGGTAGGCATCTTAGATGAATAGTAGTTGTAAGTTTTTGTTAGTAGGTTTTCATTTCTTTAAATGTGAGCTAATTTTCATATGTAAAATGACTGCTGTTTGCGCTCAATTTATTAATGAAAATTTTCTGTGCTTTCCAGTTTACTGCATATACTATTTGTCATCTGTCTTTAATTTATTAATGACAATTCCTTACGCTTTTCTGTTTGGTACATGAGTAACTTAAACATCCAACAAACTAACCAAATCAGTTAAGCATCCCTTGCCCTTTTTGCTATTTAGCCAAATGACTTGGAAAGGCTCATATTCGATAAATAAGTAAAACGGCTCAAGGCCCCGACGTGTGGCCAATTAGATTAAAGAATCTGCCTTTGCCCCAGCTGGTGCATGAACTGGGATGCCGAATGACATTAGGTCATGGAACCACTGGGGCACATGATATAATCGGCACCAGGTCGGGAATTTGCCGATTATATTAATGAATCTGCCCTTGCCCAGCTGGTGCATGAACTCGAAGGCCGAATAAGATTAGGTCGTGGAACGACTGGGGCATATGAGATGATCGACACTAGGTCAGGAATTTTCTGATTAGATTAAAGAATCTGCCCTTGTCCCAGCTAGTGCATGAACTGGGATGCCGAATGACATTAGGTCATGGAACGGTTGGGGCACAATGATCGATGAGGTCTGGACATTTGCCAATTAGATTAAAGAATCTGCTCTTGCCCCAACTGGTGCATGAACTGGGATGCCGAATGACATTAGGTCATAGAACAGTTGGGGCACAATGATTGACGAGGTCTGGACATTTGCCGATTGTATTAAAGAATCTGCCCTTACCCCAGTTGGTGCAAGAACTGGAAGGCCAAATAAGACTAGGTCATGGAGCAACTAGGTCGCCTTGGGGATGCTGCTATCGTAATTAATAAATGGGCTGTGTGCTGCGTGCGCATAGGTGTCAGTTTTGCATTTAAATCCGATAAATTGTGGGAAGGAAAAAGCATTGTGTCGAACTAAGCTGGACGACTGTTGTGGATGGCAAGAAGAGTATTCTTCAACAGTAGAGGAGAAGGGAGGACACTCGCTGAGTTAGACGCAGAGATGAATTGAGGTGGTGAGCCTACGCACACGGGAAGTAGGACGTCGAGGGAACGTGAAAAACGCCAGTCCCCCTGTCGTCGAAGTAGGTCACCCAGAAGGGAAAAACAGCAATGGGGCAGCTCCCCTCAACCACGCTCGAGGGGGGAAACCAATGCGACTCCGCGCCCGTTGAGCTTTGCGGTTTTTGTAGGGGAACAAACCGATGATGGAAGCGAATTCAATTGTGCAAGACCCAAATGTGGCCGTCGAGTTTGTGTGACAAATTTTTCCACCAGAAGTCCAGCAGTCGGTGGTCGGTCGACCTGATTTTGACGTGTTCCGGGAGGGCATCCATGGAGCGATGAAAGGACTATATACCGCTTACGAAATTGGCATGCGCCTTCATGCCGCACGGTGGAAGATTGAACAAAAAGATGAACGCATTCATAGTTTAGAGGCCCGCCCGAAGAAGGCCGAGCGGGAGTTAAGAAAAGTCAAAACCGCCGAAACTCAGTCAGCCGGCCTAGCTAACCCGACTGTAGAGGAAAGGGTGACCCAGCGTCTTATAAGTCACGCAATTGCCGTTCGCGACACGGCAAGCATGTTTGCAATGGAAGCTGCGAAGGGCCGGGCTTCTGAACAAGGCTTCCATGTGGGTCGAAAAGTTGGGATAGAGAAGACGAAGGAGAAGCTCGCCGAGGAGGTCTACCGATGTGAGAACCGTGGATTTAAACACGGGTGGATCAAGGCTCTCCAGGCTGTAGAGTCTCTTTGGGTAACAGGCATTGATTCAGCGTCGCCATTATACCAGAGTCATCATTTTCCTTTTGCGGCCTTTGAAGTTCAGAAGAGCGATGACGAGGGGGACGCCAAATAAAATTAAGCATATTGTACCGCCCTGACATAAAATGGGAGCGAATTATGTATTATCGATTAATTCAATATAACATATTATCTTTCGTGTTTGCATGTTGTGTCAGCTTATGTTGCATGTTGTTTTAGTTTATGTTTATACACGTTAAGAATCTTCCATCCTTCAACTAAGTTGAAGATTGATCAGAACATTCATAAAAAGCGTGCCGAAGCTAGATTCTTACTCGGTCCTTCAAGGATGGGACTCCGGATTCGGAGGCTCAAACTTGGCCAATCGTGGCATCCACGAAGGGCGCTTCGAATCCGGAGGCTTATTCAACCCAAACGTGTTATTCACGGATGGGGCTTCGAATTCGGAGGCTTTTACTTGGCCAATCGTGACATCCACGAAGGGCGCTTCGAGTCCGGAGGATTACTCGGCCCAAACGTGTCATTCACGGATGGGGCTCCGAATTCAGAGACTTTTACTTGGCCAAATGTGGCATCTACGAAGGGTGCTCCGAATCCGGAGGCTTATTCGGCCTAAACATGTCATTCACGAATGGGACTCCGAATTCGGAGGCTTTTACTCGGCTAATCGTGGCATCCACGAAGGCGCTCCGAATTCGGAGGATTTTGCTTGGCCAATCATGGCATCCACAAAGGGCGCTCCGAATCCAGAGGCTTTTACTTGGCTAATCATGGCATCCACGAAGGGCGCTCCGAATTTGGAGGCTTTTACTTGGCCAATCGTGGCATCCATGAAGGGCGCTTCAAATCCGGAGGCTTTTACTTGGCCAATCGTGGCATCCATGAAGGGCACTCCGAATCCGGAGGCTTATTCGGCCTAAACATGTCATTCACGAATGGGGCTCCGAATTCGGAGGCTTTTACTCGGCCAATCGTGGCATCCACGAAGGGCGCTTCGAATCCGGAGGCATTTACTTGGCCAATCGTGGCATCCACGAAGGGCGCTCCAAATTCGGAGGCTTATTGGGCCCAAATGTGACATCCATGAAGGGCGCTCCGAATCCGAAGGCTTATTCGGCCGAAACGTGTCATTCACGGATGGGGCTCCGAATTTGGAGGCTTTTAACTTCGAACTAAAATTCCATATACTGAGACAAGAAGTATTTTCATTATAAAAGTGAAAGCTGTACACGGTGAACATTCAAAACAAGTCATCATGTCCCACATGCCGGGTTAATGATAAAATTTACGCAAATGTGTGGAATTCCAAGAACATGGCAGACTTCTCCCAGACATGTCTTTGAGCCGATATGCCCCTGTACCCGCGATTGAATCAATCTAATAGGGGCCGTCCCAGTTAGGACCCAGTTTTTCGTCAGCCGGATTCCTAGCAGCCGGAAGTACTTTCTTGAGGACCAATTCTCCCGGTGCATAGCGGCGTAGCTGAACACATTGATTATACGATTTGGCAAGCTGTTGTTGATATCGTGCCATGGACGCAAGGGCACGGTCTCGCCGTTCTTCAATCAGAGCCAAATCTAAGGCCAACATCATGTCATTTCGGCCCATGTCAAAAACTTTTGATTTCAAGGTTGGGAGGCCGATCTCCAGGGGGATGATTTCCTAGGTTCCAAAGCATAGAGCAAACGGTGTTTCCCCAGTGAATCGCCTCGGCGTAGTGCGATGAGCCCACAATACACTCGGCAATTCTTCGACCCATCTGCCTTTAGCTTTCTCCAGCCTCTTCTTGATGCCGTCCAAGATGGATTTGTTAAAAGCTTCGGCTTGACCATTGCTTTGTGGGTAAGCCGGCGTGGAGAAATAAGGACAGATACCATACTTGCTGCACAGCTCCTGATAGACGCCACAATCAAACTAGGTGCCGTTGTCTGAAATAAGCGCTCTTGGAATGTCGAATTGTGTTATGATATTTCTCCATATGAAGCGCTTAACATCAATACCTTGAATATGGGTTAGTGCCTCCGCTTCAACCCATTTTGTGAAGTAGTCTGTCGCGACAATCAAAAATCGCTTGTTGCCTGAGGCACGAGATAATGGTCCGACGATGTCAAGTCCCCATTGGGCGAACGGCCAAGGACTGGTGATCGAGCTCAATTCTTCAGCAGGCAAATGGGTTAAAGGGGAAAACTTCTGGCACTGTTCATATTTCTTGACGTAATTCTCGGCATCGACTCTCATTGTCGGGCAATAATACCCTCGTGTCACAGCTTGATGAGCCAAAGAACACCCGTCGGAATGGGCACCACAACTACCTTCATGTATTTCAGCAAGGAGTTCTTCGACTTTATCCAGATGAACGCATTCTAGATATAGACCAGAAAGGGATTTTTTGTAGAGCTTTCCTTGCGGATCCAAGTAATATCACAGGGCTTTGTTTTGCAGTTTATGTACTTCTTTCTTTTCTGCCGGGAGCTGTTCAGAAGATAGGAATGCAATGATAGGGTCCATCCAGCTTGGACCTGATTCTATGACATTAACTTGAATTGACTCTGAGGGGGCAATGCTCAGCTTAGGGATAAATCCCACTTCAATTGTCTGTTTGATTTATGAGTTGATAACGGAGGCTAGGCAGGCCAAGGCATCTGCATGTGTGTTCTGATCCCGGGTTATTTGATTTAGGTCATGATGGTCGAATTTTTCTAGCAAAGAGTTCGCCATTTTCATGTAAGCTGTCATTCGGTCATTTTTGGTTATGTATTCCCCTTTCAATTGGTTGATGACTAGCTTTGAATCGCAAAAGATAAGCAGACGCCGAGCACCAAGGAGATGTGCATTCCGTAAGCCGGTTAATAATGCTTCGTATTCGGCTTCGTTGTTCGATGCATCAAAGCCCAGTTTGATAGCCTGCTCGATTATTGCCCCGTCGGGAACCATGATCACAACGCCCGCCCCACTGCTACGTTGATTGGACGATCCATCATAGTACAACTGCGAAATGTCCCCAACATAAATTCTCCAGTTCGACATAGATTGAGTTTGATCAGACTTAAGGTCGGCAAGACCCCCAGTGAATTCGGCCACAAAGTCGGCAAGCACTTGCCCTTTGACTGAGGTTCTAGGCAGAAACTGAATATCGTACTAGCCGAGTTCAAGAGCCCACTTTGAAATGCACCCTGATGCTTCTACACTACGGAGTACTGACTGGAGGGGGTTGTCCGTTTGTACCTCGATGGTATGCCCCTGAAAGTAATGCATCAGTTTTCTTGCTGCCATGACGAGGGCTAGGATGAGTTTTTCTAGTGGAAGATAACGTGTTTCGGCGTCAACCATTGCCTTGCTCACATAATACACTGGCCGCTGCTCCCCAAGCTCTTCCTTTAACAGTACGGCGCTGACGGCCCAGTCGGAAACTGGCAGATATAAAATGAGCGGGTCACCTGCCGAAGGTGTTGTCAAGAGTAGAACTGATCGGAGGTAAGTCTTCAGACCGTTGAAAGCGGCTTCGCACTCAGAGGTCCATTAAAAAGCTTTACCCTGTCGTAGGGTATGCAAGAATTGTCGGCAGCGATCTGTGGAACGACTGATGAACCTGTTGAGTGCGGTGGCCATCCCCATCAACTTTTGAACCTCCTTCACCGATCGAGGGGAGCCGAGTTCCAGGATTGCTGTGATTTGCCTCTGGTTGGCTTCGATTCCTCGGTGGTTGACAATGTAGCCAAGGAATTTGCCGGATCCGATCCCAAATGCACATTTGGAAGCGTTCAGCTTCATTTTGTACTTGCGTAAAATGCCGAATGTCTCATCCAGATCGGCTACATGAGTTTGCTCTTCTTTGGATTTGACCATCATATCGTTAATGTACACTTCCATAGTACGGCCAAGTTGCTCCTTGAACATGGCAGTGACTAGTCTTTGGTAAGTTGCCCCTACATTCTTCAGCCCAAAAGGCATAACCTTATAGCAATAGGTTTCTCTTGTGGTGAGGAATACAATTTTGTCTTGGTTCTCCGGATGCATGGCAATTTGATGGTAGCCTCTGTAGGCATCGAGGAAGCTCATACGTTGATGACATGCCATGGCGTCTACGAGTTGGTCAATTCTGGGAAGAGGAAAACAATCCTTGGGGCAAGCTTTATTTAAGTCCTTGAAGTCCACACAGACATGCCAAGTCCCATTTTTCTTTCTTACAACCACAGTATTCGACAGCCATGTAGGATAGGTCACTTCCTGGATTGCCCCGGCATCAAGCAACCGGTCAACTTCTTCAACAACGGCAGCAGTGTGTTCTGCAGCTGACCGCCGGCTTTTCTGAATAATTGGCTTACATTTGGGGTCAACATTCAAACGGTGATGAGAAACAGATGGATCTACCCCAGGCATCTTATACGGTGACCATGCAAATACATCAAGGTTGCCGAGTAAGAAGGTAATTAGCTGCTGCCTGTTGATTTTATTCAAGGAGGCGCCGACCATGAAGAACCTGTCAGGACCTCCGTCAATTTCAACTCGATCCAGGGCTTCTGTGGCCTTTGCACTTGGGAGTCGTCCAACATCGTCGAGGCTTTCTCAATCCGGCACCTCAATAGAATTCACTTCCAGCTCTCTTGGTGTCTTTGTGGCAAGAAGGTAACATGCTTGTGCCGATTTCTGGGAACCACGGATTTGTTCAATGCCATGTTCAGTCGGGAAGCAGAGCAGTTGATGATAGGTGCTTGGCACGGCATGCATGGCATGCAGCCAAGTTCGTCCCATGATGAGATTATATGGCAAAGGCAGCTTGACAAACAAGAATTCAACATCCACTGTTCGGGAGCCCGCTCGAACTGGCAGTGTGATTTTGCCCAAAGGGTATTCTGGATTAGCGTTGAAGTCGAATAATGGATAATGAGCTGGAGACAGGTCCGACTCGGTGAACCCAAGTTTGATGAAGGTCTTTTAGTACATAACTTCTAAAGTACTCCCTTGGTTAATGAGAAAGCGTTCAACGATGAATCGGTTTACGCATAGCTCGATGACCAATGGATCAATGTAGGGGAGCGCTACGCTGATCAAATCAGAATCGTCGAAGGTAATACTTGGAGCTTCATGGGACCGTTTTGTCAGCGTGATTTGCTTTTGGGGGTCAGGAGTCGACTGAATTGTATGAATTGTGGATACCGTTGGCAGGCTGTATATCATATGGATTACGCCGAGTGGAGGTGAATCCTGCCTTAAAGCTATTGTTTTGGTTGTGTTGTCTTTTCGGACATACTACTTAAGCCGACCGTCTTGTACCAATTCCTCAAGGTGATCCTTCAACACATAACAACTCTCGGTATCATGACCGTGGTCCTTGTGATATTCGGACCGCCTATCCCGTCTTCTCGTGTCGGGAGGTTCCACCATTTTTTACGCCCATTTGAATAACGGAAGGTATTGAACTTTAGACATAACCATGCTAATCGGCTCCGACAACTCCGTATATTTCTTATCCGCACGCCTTGTGCGCCTGCTATCCTTCAACGCATAACAACTCTCGGTATCATGATCATGGTCCCTGTGATATTCGCACCGCCTATCCCGTCTTCTCGTGTCAGGAGGTCCTACCATTTTTGACGGCCATTTGAAGAACGAAAGGTGTTGAACTTTAGACATAACCATGTTAATCAGCTCCGACAACTCCATATATTTCTTCTCCACGCGCCTTGTGCGCCTACTATCCACTTAAAGTTGTTCACTAGCTCGGTGGGAACATTGGTCATTTGGTCGGCGCGAAACCCGTCTTCTGTCTCGCTTAGCCCGATTCCGCAGTTCAGAGCTCCACGATGGTACATAATTTATCGGTTGAACGATCTCAAAGGGGCCGTCTTGTTGGCCTTGTGCCGGGCTTTAACCCGCAGGGCATCATCTTCCACTTTGCAGTATTCCTCGACTTTCTTCATCAACGACCAGACTGTTTTGGAGGGCCTTTTTGTCAAGGAACTGCGGAGGGCACTATCAGGATGCAACCCCATTTTAAAGGTGGTGATGGCCATGGAGTCGTTGCATGCATCATCCACAAGATTAAAGCATTCCCAATAGCGCGCCGAATACGTTCGTAAGGTTTCCCCCGGTTGGATTTGCATTGCCCAAAGAGAGTTGGCTTGCTTTGGCTGGACCTCATTAGTGACGAATCTTGCCCTAAAGGATTTCTGTAATTGATGAAAGCTCTTAATCGACGCCGGTTCCAACTTATAATACCATCGGACAACCAATGGTCCCAAACTGCTCGGAAATATCCGACACATGAGAGCCTCGTCATCTGTATGTAGCGTCATGGCTTACTTATAATGACGGATATGGTCAGTGGGATCCAATTTTCCATCGTATAGGGTGAACGATGGAGCCTTGAACTTTTTAGGTAATATTGCCCTTGCGATCCGTCGCACAAAGGGGTCATGTTGGTCCTCTTCATCTGAACCATTTCTTCTTCTCTTATTCCGTGCACACGTACTTCCTTCAGAATAACTAGAGACTTCAACTCGCCTCTTCTTTTTGGGTTCTAGGGATGAGGAGTTAGAATCACTGCCACTATTTTGTCTTCGAACTCGAGGTCATCGACCATCCTTTCTCAGAGGTTGTGGTAGATGTTGGCGCGCGGCCTGTTGGGATTTTGCCAGCTTCAAGGCCAAATCCTGTCGAAGGCGCTCGTTCTCAGCCATCATGTTCTCCAACCTCTGTTCGTTCTGTTTCGCCTGATCCATAATCGCTTGCATTGTTTCATCAGCTGAATCGAAGTTCAAGGCTCTTCGTCCAATAATGTTTTCTGGTCCCAGCACGGTGCTTGGAGTGGTATTGACTCGTGGCGTAAGGTTTGCAGTGACTACTGGAGGATCTTCCATCACGACCGCCATGGATGTGCTAGAGTATTCCCACAGACGACGCCAATTGTGGAGAAGTGGTTTGGAAATACTCTTTGAATCCAATGGGATGCTCGAGATCCTCAGCTAGTAACCTGAAAAGGAATGAACACTCCGGTCGGGAGTGCCGGAATTAGCACTCCGACGGATAAGTCAGTGTATACTCTCTTGGTTGCTTGTAACTTAAGTTAAACATACTAATTCACACATACCTTTCTCTGGTTGATGCTTCTCTATTTATATCCTCTTCCTTGGGCCTTAGGGTTGGGCCTACCCTTGATCCATTGCACGTCTATTTATTTGGCTCTTGTTTTGCTGGTCGGAATGCCAATTATACTATTTGGCTCTGATGTCGACTAGGATCAACACCGAGTACAAATTCTACCTTTAGCTAATCTCATATCTATATCCGGCCTTACTTCCCTCGGAATATTCAGCTCCCAAAGGTTTGAACGCTCAAGCGTGCGCTAAAACACGCGTGGCTACCCTCGAGCATGGAATTGGGCGCTCGAGCGCCAAAAACAACCTCACAGAACTGAACAACTCTGCAAAAAATGCTGGAAGGATGAAATCCACGCTCGAGTGTGAAAGTTTCCGCTCGAGCGGAGACAAAAGAACTCCAAAACCCAAAACACCTTTTCTGTGCTAAAAAAACCAACTCGTACAGAGAAGTGTGACCTGTAACAAAACATAAGTGAGCATAACCGCAAGACTATGACACCGAGATGAAATAATCCACAAACCATGAAGCCTGCAAACTCGCAAATTTTGAAATTATGAACCACAAAAACATGAGCAAATCAGATAAAATTTAATCAATGATCATAAGCTACATAAGAATGCACAACTCAAAATCAAACATGAGAGCTCACAAAAAGAATGTGTGTGTGTGTGTGTGTGTGTGTGTGTGCAATCCTTGAGAGGCCACAAAGCTAGAGTTAATCCTCGTAGTGATCGGATGGCCAGACCTTCGACAAGAGTAGCAAAACAACACAGAGAAAAGTCAAACCACTAGAAATCAAGGGGGTATTTGTTGAGTAAGCGCGGAGGCTCCCCCTCAATCAATGAGCCCCATTTTGTTTTATTATGACACTATTCTTTTCTATGGACACTCACTGATGGCTTGCACGCTCAAGAGTATGGAGACCAAACCAGAGAAGCATGAAATCAGAAAGGATGGCCTGGTTGGTGCCTCTGAGGTAGCCTTTTCCTAATGTCCGGACTTCAATGAACTGAGGGAGGAACCGTGAAAGTGAAAAACGATAGTAGATGGTTAAGAGACTCAACATCACCCATGATATACCAGTATAGGTCAATTCCTCCAATAATGTAAAAGATACACTGTTAGCGGTCTATAGAGAACTTTGATCACTTGTGCGGAAACCACTGCAACAGTTTATCTCAAGAATGTGTACAGAATGAGATCATGAAGTCAATGAGCATGGGCATTCAGAATAAGCTATGAACAATGAAAAATGAAATCGAACAAGCAGCATAAGAGGTGTTCATATTTTTCTAAATGCAAGGATGACAGGAATCAAAGAGAATGAGATTATAGCATCCAAGTACACATAAGAGCAATCACTCACACCCCCGCCAGTAATAGATAACACCCTAGTAACTGAGCACTACACCTAAGGTCTTTCTAAGGAACTCAAACCTAAGAAGATCAAGGGGTTTTTTTAAAATATCAGCTTTTTGATGCTCAGTAGGTACATGTTCAAGAACAACAAGGCTTTCTTCCACTAACTCTCGGATAAAATGATGACGAATGTCAATGTGTTTGGTGCGAGAGTGTTGGACGGGATTTTTTGAAATGTTAATGGCACTTGTGTTATCACAGAAAAGAGTGAGAGTGTTATGGTCTATTCCATAACCGTGAAGCATTTGCCCTATCCATAGCATTTGTGCATAACAACTCTCTACAGCAATGTACTCAGCCTCAACGGTCGAAAGAGAAATGACATTTTGCTTTTTGCTATGCCCGGCAACTAAATTATTCCCAAGGTAAAAACACCCCCCAAATGTGCCCTTACGATCATCAGCACACCCTGCCAAGTTGGCATCAGAAAAACCAGTGATTTCAACTGTAGTGTCGGTCGAGAACCAAATCCCATAACCCAATGTCCATTCACATACTTAATGATGCGTTTGACAGCAATCAGATGAGACTCTTTAGGATAGGCTTGGTAACGGGCACAAACACCTATACTAAATGCAATATCAGGACGACTAGCAGTGAGGTACAAGAGACTCCCTATCATACTCTTATACAGGGTAGGATCAACATCAATACCAGAGGAATCTTTGGAAAGGTGAAGACTGGTGCTCATGGGAGTGCGACCATGTTTGGCCGACTCAAGACCGAACTTAGAGACAAGGTTTTTGGCATACTTAGTCTAAGAAACAAACATACCCGAAGGAGACTATTTAATTTGAAGACCTAAGAAATAAGACAACTCTCCCATCATGCTCATCTCAAACTCATGTGTCATGCAATCTGAAAAGTATTTAACAAGATGATCAGCAGTAGATCTAAACACAAAATCATCAACATAAATCTGAGCAACAAGAATGCGAGACTTAGTATGTCTCACAAATAAAGTCTTGTCCACACTACCCCTTTGAAAATCATTATCAAGTAGGAAGGTAGTAAGTCAATCATACCAAGTCCGAGGGGCTTGTTTCAATCCATACAAAGCCTTGTCTAACTTGTAGACATGATTAGGACATTTAAAGTCCTCAAACCCTTTCGGTTGCTCAACATAAGCCTCTTCTTTCAAGTACCCATTTAGAAAGGAACTTTTCACATCCATTTGAAACAGTTTGAAACCAAGAAAGCATGCAACACCAAGTAAAATATGAATAGATTCAAGACGTGCAACTAGGGCAAACGTCTCATCATAGTCAATACCCTGTACTTGTGTGTAGCCTTGAGCAACCAACCTAGTTTTATTTCTAACCACAGTACCATTCTCATCAGATTTATTCTTAAAGATCCACTTGGTACCTATCACATTCATGTCTCTAGGTCTGGGAACAAGAGTCCAAACATTGTTACGTTCAAATTGACATGATTCTTCATGCATAGCATTGACCCAACTATCATCTAGTAAGGCCTCTTTTATATTATTAGGTTCAATTAATGAAACATAACACATATGAGATACCTCATCCCGAATTTGTCTTCGGGTTTTCATTCGATCCGAGACACTTCCAATCACCTGTTCAGTTGGATGATTCAGTTTCACCCTTGCTGATGGTTTGAACTCTGGACTTGTGGTGACAGGTGCATCAAAAGTGGTGTCTCTCTATGTACTCTTTGGACTCTGACTTACCTAAGAAGTTGGTGCTGTCTCAACTTCTTGTGCTTAGACCTCAGTTTCTCTTTGACATTGTGGTTCAGTATCCAGGATTGGAGACTCACCATTATCTTCCTCATTTGTCGCCAAAGTAGGAGAACCTGTGTCATCTATAACCACATTGATTGATTCCATTAAAGATGAAGTTCGCAGGTTATAGACACGAAAAGCCCTACTAGTGGTTGAATATCCTAGAAAAATACCTTCATCACTTCGAGAGTCAAATTTGCCCAAAGGTTCTCTATCTTTGAAAATGTAACACTTACTTCCAAAAGTTTGATGTATTTTACATTAGGTTTCAATCCCCTCCACAATTCATATGGAGTTTGTAAAGTGTCGAGCCTTAAATACACACGATTTATGACATAAACAGCAGTATTTAAGGTTTCAGCCCAAAACTTTGGATGAACTTTCTTACTAAGGAGTATGACTCTAACCATCTTTTTAACAACCCTGTTCTTCCTCCTAACAACTCCATTTTGTTGTGGAGTAATAGGTGCAAAAAATTCATGCTTCATTCCATACATATCACAAAAATGCAAAAATGACCTGTTTTCAAACTCACGACCATAATTAGTTCGGATTCTTATGATACACCCAATAGAAACACCCTGTTCATTTTGGATTTTAAGG
The DNA here is from genome assembly GCA_030407325.1 of Camellia japonica. Taxonomy (NCBI): domain Eukaryota; kingdom Viridiplantae; phylum Streptophyta; class Magnoliopsida; order Ericales; family Theaceae; genus Camellia; species Camellia japonica. The sequence continues at coordinate 148,656,090 of JAPPVO010000032.1, forward strand.
ACTAAGGCCTGGAAAGCATCAAACATAATAGATTTTTCTCTTAAAAAATTTGCCCATGAAAAACGAGTAAAATCATCAACAGTTAAAAAAATGTATCTTTTACCTTCAATGCTTTCAGAGAGAGTAGGTCCCTTTAGATCCACAGGAACCAATTCAAGAGGAAGTTTGGTTGTAAAGCTGTTCACCTTTTTATGAGGGACATGGGTTTGCTTTCTAAGTTGACATGGTCCACACACATTGTTCAAATTCTTACCCAGTTTAGGTACACCTCACACAAGCTCTTTGTTGGCTATCTTAGTTTGGTCTTTAAAATTCTTGTGACCTAATCTTTGATGTCACAGATCAATGTTACTTATGATGGCTGAGTGGCAAGTGAGATCATTAGTGGTAACAATCCCGTAGCAGTTATCAGATGTGCGAACCCCATGCATGACAGTATTTCCCTTTTTATCCAAAATTTCACATCTATTTTTTTGAAAACAATACTTCATGGTGGGAATCACACATTTGACTGATGCTAAAAAGATTTGCTTTAAGGCCATCAACAAGTAATTGTAAACGCGCCCCGAGGACTCCTGAGAAGATCTCATTTTGTTCTCTAGCATACTACAGTTCGGACTCGATGTCACGGTTCTGAATCTAATCTTGCAAAGTGCAATACAAAATCGATAAATCACCAAAGAGTCCAAATCTGGCAAATCGTTTTGGAAAACTGATTTTTAAGAAAGAAGTGCCAAACATGGACTGCTTTGCCAGATACAGAGTCGCCACCTAAATATTTTATTTTTGGGGAAATTTAGAAAACCCTGACTCGTTGCCTATGGCCACGTGTCCGTCATCACCAAAGTTGCCTCGGCTTAGGAACTTGGGTACGATTGGGGAAGGTCATCTATGAGCACCCCCGTTCGCCCGATCAAAGATTGGCGTGTACTAAACATGATATCTTGTTTTTGAAAACACATGTGTTCTTATTCCGGTTATTTAGCCTAGAATTACTACGTGATGCGCACAACACACAAGTATAGACTAGATCGCCTAATTTGGAACAAAGCATCGCATATCCGTTTGTTTGGAAACGGTTTGAAGTTTGCTACTCGCAAGTAGGCTAAAATACGGATTTCAATGAATCGTTCCAATTCAAGTAATCCAGCCTTCACCCGTAGGCATTCAGGCAGTTATATCACATAAGCAATTAGCCTCATGGCAAGCATGCTGTCATGGCAACACTTATACACATGCAAGATGCTAAAGCATAAACAGTCACAGTGTACTCCGAGCCAAAACAAAGAACTAGTTAGTAATCAATGCATGATCCTAATTCATGTCAAGATGGGTGATGCAACACAGGCAAAATGCAACTAGAATAGGCTCGGCTATGCTAAGATGGCATATGAGATGTGATAATTCGATACATGTATTCAAGTAGGAATTGAAATACAATGCAGTTAGTAATATGAGCCGAGCCTGGTACATGCAATACAGATGGATGGATGCAAACATGCGAGCATAAGGTATGCTAAATGAAATATGCCCCAAAACTAACTATCGTAAGCGGTTAAGTAAAAGGGGGAAAGAAGTGGGGTTGGAAGACACGCATCATACACACGCACGCTTATTACAAAATTGGGCCCTCTCGACGGAGGGACGGAAAGAATAATACAAATCAACTAATTAACTAACTTACAAGCTAATTAAGTATTACACAACTCTTACCTAATTAAACAAATTAATTAAGCTACGAAAGCAGTAAAGCAACCTCAGGAAGAGGAACAAATGCATGCTCGATCGTCTTCGCTCGGAAATCCGTTGCCATGCCCCATGTTGCCTCTGTTTGCACTGTTCTGCACCTCTGAAAACTGTGAAAATGTCTGTGATGCCTCTGAACCACCTCAAGGACACTCTGAGAGGTGGTCGGCCAAGTGATAATGGTCATCGACCAATTCTGAGGCTATCGGCCAATCATTGATAGCCAATCGGTGGACAAAGTAGTCGATCGGCCACTGCTTCCTGCAAACTCCCCTTTTTGCTGCAACAGAGCACAAACAGAGGCATGGCAATGTATTTGCAAGAAAATGTGTGTGCCACCACACTCCTTATCATGTCTAAGGCTCAGAGGAGTATAGTGATCGGCCCTCGAGCCATCAATCACGTATTCCAATGCATGATGGCCAAAGAGGCCGAATTGCACAAATCAATATCAAATGAATGCACAAAAACACATAAATGCCTTAGCCTCTATCATGCATGATCAAGAGGGTCGGCGATTGAGAATTGAGGCACGTTTCATCACTTCAAGTATGAAACGTCCCTCGTTTCTCGTGTTTGGCTTAACACCCAAACGAAACACAATGCAATGCATGTATGCCAAATACAATGTAATGTATGCAAGTAAGCAAAATGGCATGCAACAAACATGCAACAATGTCATGCAATGCAACTAGATTGACGTAGTGACACTAATGGCATGTGAATAATGTAATACAGCATGATTAACTTATCAAAGCCAAAGGCATGCCAACTTGATGCAATGCAACCTAAGCATGCGAACAAAGCCAATGCCACATGAGCATGTCAACAACCATGTAAACAACAAGTACGCAACAACATGTTAATCATCATGAACATGGAAAGGGCTACTCAATGCAATGCACAATGGACCAAAACAACCACAAACAAGCCTCATGCATGCCAAGACAATGGCCAAAGTACGCTGAAAATGGAGTCCAAAAGTATATGCAGGCATGCATGCCAATTAGTCCCCAAATAAAGCATGAAGACACAAACTCTCAAGCACATTGAAAGAGTATAAAATGTGAGAGTGTGGTAATGAAATAGGCTCTGAAATCATGCAAGGAATGATGCCAAATCACGCACATATGATAAACATAGCATGCTAGTGGGCTTAAAGCTTAAAGCTAGCCAAGGGACTTACACCATGGCCATATCAATCAAGCCCCAAAGGGCCAAGGTGACCCAAAACAGTCCCAAGGCAGGCCAAAATAAGGCTAGAACATGCATGGAATGAGGCCAAAACATGCTAGAAAGGTAAGCACAAAACATGATGCATACAAGGCCAATAAGGATGATTGCACTACACCTATCAAAACCGAGCATGAGGTGACTTTAACAACAAAAATCAGAGTTATGGCATGTCAAAATAATGCCAAAAATGCACTGATATGGCAGCCCACAAGCTTAGGCAAAAAGGCATGCATATAGGCTCATACTTAAGGCATAAAGCATGACTCATCAAAAGCATTGAAGGAGTGAAAGATGTGAGTGAATGGCAATGAAACATGCTCTGAAATCACGTATGAAATGATGCCAAATCATGAAAATAGTCCAAGCAATGCATGCTAATGGACTCAATACACAAAGCTAATGAGCTAGATTGAACCATGGCTATACAAAGCAATGCATGCATGACCAAAATAACATAAATCAGACCTAGAGCATGCCAAAACATGACCAAAAGCTTCTCAGAGTCAAGCCAAAATCATGCTAGAATGATACTCAAAAGCATGATGCATGTTAGGCTAGTGCGCAAATTTAGACTACAAGTGTATGGAGCATGCAAGCAACAACCAAACCAGCTTAAAACAGAGTTAGAGCAGGCCCAAAAATTCACAAAAACATGCTTGAAAAGAGCTAACATAAGCCATAAAAAGATGCTACTTTATAGAGCTAACAAGGCATGGCATGGAGAGACAAGGAGGGGAGGCTATCCCCTCCCATTTGGGACCTCAAAACAAGCTTTTTACCACTGAAAATCCTCTGGATTTTAGTGGTTCTAAGGCCACAAAAATTTGTTTTGAAAGGCCTTAGAAGATGGCTCAAAAGCTATACAAGTCAAGGAGCAAAAGGGAGGAAACACCTCCTAGCCAAACAAGGCACAAACCAACACTTTGAGGACTGAAAAAATAGAGTTTTCTTTAGTTCAAAACCAAGCCAAAAACATTTTAAAAGGGTGGCAAAACAAGCATGCAAGACTGGCCAAGATAGTGTACAAAAATGAGCTTAAAAGAGGGAGATGCTTACCCTTGAAGCACAGCTGCAAAACAACCACTTTTCTGAGCCAAACAACCTTCAATCAGCCCAAAAATGGGTTCGGAGGGACCTCAAGCCAATGGTGATCAACTTTGATGACAGAAGTGTATGCAAACTAGAAGTATTTCTCTACTTCTATGCACTTCTATGCACAAAAGGAGCAAGAGAGAGAGGCTCTAGAGAGAGAGGCAGAGATCTTGCTCTGGAAGCTTTGTAGAGAGAGAGGGATTTTAATGAGAGAATCTCTCAAGCTTGTCCAAGAAGTTTAACCCTTTGAAAATGAGATATAAGGCTTCATTATTGTAGACACCCCATTTTTTACCGTCCTCAAGACTTGGACGTCACCGCTTGAACACTTGGTGATCATCCATGTTTGTGTTCGTCCTGAGTTCCCGGAGGTCTCGGCCACGCGCGCCTTGCCTCAGGATCTCTCGACTCGACTATTTTGTGTCTGGTTTTGCACCAAACACTTGGGTTTTGCCTTTGAGGGGTAGGGAATGGCTTGTTGGCCATCCCCACACATCACCGGCCATGGCTTGAGGCCACCGGCCAAATGTTTGGCCGACCGGCACTATTTGTGGCCGGCCGGCCATCTATTTTGGTCAAATTGCATTTTTGGCTGGCCGACCACTGTTCATCTGCTTTTGCAGATATTTTTATGCCAGCTGTGCTAGCTGGCATACACTTTGCTCCCCTCCATACACGTGTATGGAGGGATCTCCCTCTTGACTAGCTTGTTTGGAAAGCTTTACAAGAGGGATTGTCTATAAGAGGGAGCCTCTTCTCTCTCCATTGGGGTTGAACAATTTTTCAGAGCTCTGAGTTTTAGGGTTAGGGTTTGCATATCCCCCATCTCTATATCTCTATCTTTTGTGTATAAGTGTGTGTTTGGTCTTATTATTGCACACAAACACCCACCATTACACCTTGCCTTGGCTACTGAGGTGCTAGGGAGCTGTTCTTGAAGTTCTTGACTAGTTTTGAGCTCAAAGAACCAGCTGGAGCATTGTTTGTGAAGAGGGTCAACAAGGGTGAGAACTTACTCCTTTTTACCCCATTTTTGCATAGCTTTTTCACCTATCTTGAAACTATTTTTAGACTTTGTGTATAACATATAAAAGTCTTGTTTTTTCCTGCTCTAAATAGTTTCTTAAGAGTGTTTTGTTGTTTGGGGTTGTTTGACCCCTCATAAGCCTTGTTTGGCCCTATTTTTGTCCTATTTTGGTGAGCTCCGGGACCACCTTGTTTGGGCCTCCTCACCACTGAAATCTTGAGGGATTTTAGTGGTGGGGATGGTGCCTTGAGGTCCCAAGAAGGAGAGGGCCACCCCCTCTCCTTGTTGTCCTTAAAAAGGGCCATTTTTGCCTCATGTGTGAGCACCATGTTTAAATGTATGATGGCCATGCCTTAGCTATTTTTTTTGCTTATTATGTCATAATATAGCTCTGTTTTTACTTGGTTTAGACACACCATGCTTGCTTAGCACACTTGTCTTGTAATGCCCTAAATTCGCCTTAACATGCTTTAGGCTTTGACCCTTGTCCTAGCATGATTTAGGCCTAGCTTTGTGAAGCTTTCATGCTTGTTTTAGTATGCTTTAGCTCTGTTTTCAGTTGCTGTGGTCATGCTCAACATGCTTTGCGTAGTCTCTTTGCATTTTGGCTTGATTGGCCTAGGATGTGTGAGTCTTGGTTGCATGCTTTGCTTGTGTTGATTGGTCGGTTTGGCACCTCTTTTCCATGCAATTTCAGAGCTTATAAATGCATGCTATTAGCCCATGTTTATTCTCTTTTAAGTGTGCTTAAAAGTTGTCTCTATGTGCCTAAGTGTTGGACCTTGCATGCATACCTATTTGTATGTGTTTTGGCTTCCATTCTTGAGCATATTGGCCACTGTTTTAGGCTAGTTTGAGGGCTGCCTAAATTAGTCTAAGTCCATTCTCGCGTGTCATGGCATGCTTACCTTGTGTGTTGTTGCATACTTGGCCTATCGCATATGTTGCATGCTTAAATCTTAGTGCATTTGGCATGCATTCTTCTCCTTGCTTTGGTTGCTTAATATGCCACATGTCTTGCACACTTGCATGTTGGCATTGCATCCTACATGCTTGCATGTTTGCATGCTAGCCTTATGTGCTGTTGCATACTTAACCTCCATGCCTAGGTTGCATTGCATGAGCATGCATGCCTTGCCTCTTGACTATCCATGATTGAGGTTGGGCCTCATTTGTTTGTTTTGTGCATTGCATTTCATTTGTTATCAAAATGCAAACTTGGTTCTCTTGGGCCATCATGCATGGAAATGCGCGATTGGTGGCCCGAGAATCAAGGAACATACCTCTTTGAGTCATGAACATGATAAGAGGTGTGTTTGGTGCAAACACTGCTTGAAATACATTACTATGCCTTGTTTTGCCCTCTGCTGCTGTCAAAACAGGATTCTGCAGGAAGACTTGGCCGGCCGGCCATCTGTAGTGCCGACCGACCAACAATTGGTGGCCGGTGATCATTTCCAGTGGCCGGTGATCATTCCATTTGGCCGGTGACCATTTCCCTTGGCCGGTGATATCCCTCAGGGTTAATAGAGTACACCTTGGGAATCTTGCACTGATCAGAGAAGGAAAACAGTGTGGACAGAGGCAAACTTGTGCATGGCAGTAGACTTCCGAGCGGAGCCGAGCATGCATTGCATTGAGCCCTCTTCCCGAAGCTGTTTACTGTTTTATTAGATTAGTTAATTTGCTTAACTAGTTTAATTGGTCTGTAATATTTAATTAGCTTGTAGGCTAGTTAAATCTGTATTATTCTTTCGGTCCCTCCGAGTGAGGGCTAATGTGTAATAAGTGTGGGTGCGTGTGTGTATGCCTTCCAACCCCCACTTCTTTCTCCCTTTTACTTACCTGCTTTGATGGTTAGTATTAGGACACGTTTAATTTAGCATCCTTATGCTATGCATGCGTGCATCATTCATCAGTATTGTATGCACCGGGCTCGGCGCATCATGCTAACAACATGGTATTCCAAATCTAAATTGAATACGTGCTACTTGTTGCATCCCACATGTCATCCTAGGATTAGCCGAGCCTATTCTAGTGACATTCTGTATGCGTTGCATTAGCCACTTGGCATGGACTTGGATCATGCATGATTGCTAACATGTTCACTGTTTTGGCACGGAGTACGATGTAAGTATTTATGCTTTAGTATCTCGCATGAGTGTGAATGTTAAACATAACAGCATGATTACCATGTGGCTAAATGCTTGTGTGATATAAACTGCCTGAATGCCTGTGTGTGAAGGTTGGATTGTTTGAGTTGGGATGACTCATTGAGATCCGTGTTTTAGCCTACTTGCGAGTAGCAAATCTCAAATCATTTTCCAAACGAACGGATATGCAATATTTTGTTCCAAATTAGGCGATCTAGTCTATACTTGTTTTGTTGTGCGCATCACGTAGTAATTTTAGGCTAATTAACCGGAATAAGAGCACTTAATGTTTTCAAAACTAGATATCATGGTTAGTAGAGGCCGATCTTCGGATCGGGCAAGCGGGGGTGCTCATAGCTGACCTTCCCCAATCGTACCCAAGTTCCCGAGCCGAGGCAACTTTGGTGATGACAGACGCGTGGCCTTTGGCAAACGAGTCAGGGTTTCCTAAATTCCCCCATTAAAAAATATTTAGGTGGCGACTCTGTATCTGGCAAAGCAGTCCATGTTTGGCACTTCTTTACGAAAATCTGTTTTCTAAAAAATGATTTGCCGGATTTGGACTCTTTGGTTCAGATTAAGAACCGTGACAAAGGGAGTCCGAACTGTGGGGTGAGGCCCTCACGCGGGGCGCGTCCACAGTTTCTTGCGACTCTACTGGGGAATTTTGAGAGCTTGACTCGAACTCGTGATATCTTGTTTTGACTACACTTATGTGTTTCTTTGCATTGCATGTGCATCGGTGCGCCTAGGACACCGTGTTGGCCATCTGCTATTCCTGAGCGGTTTGCCGGAGGCTTGACTTTGTCAAAGCATGCCATAAGGCTGACCAGTTGTGGGCTCTGCCAGTATGGGAACACAAACCCCGGTTTTACCGAGGCACCTTTTTTGACTATTCGACCTAGTGCATATTCGGAATCCATAGTGACCATTCCAAATTAGGACAGGTTGCTTACCCGATGTTAGGTTGTTTGAAACCGCTGTATGCGTAGTGAAACCCTAGCTCCTGACAAAATAGGACAGGGAAACCCTACCCCAACGTAGGGGTGTTTTGGCTCTCTTTTACTTGTTATGTGCTTTTAGAGTGTATCTCTACAGGAACGTACATATCAGTCTGTGAGTTTGAGCATCAGGCCTGCGGGCATTAGTATCAGTGTTTTTGAGAAACAGTTATATCTGTGGGTATCCGATTCAATGTTTTGGGGCAGTGATTTTGGGGAACAGTGATCAGTATGAGGGTACAACTGTTCAGCTACGCCTGTGTTGTTCCGTTTTGGGCTGAAATGCTGCGTGTTTTCTCTTTCAGTTCAGAGATTCGAGTACAGAATAGCCAGTGTTCTCCCTCGCTGAGGCAAGGCAGATATCTGATCCATTAGTCGCCGTTCAAGATCAGTGGACTTATCATGACACAGAATTCAGAGGAAATCGTGGTTATGACAGCCACATTAGTTCAAGGAATCACCCTGCAAAGTGAGACCAATGTTGATGTACCGCATCCACCCAGGTCGCCTGCTGCGCGCCCGATCTGGGAACCCCAGTTGTATCAGGCTCGTGAGCCCACTACGTTCGAATTGATGGGGATGATTGGTGACCTCTAGAGGTCTATGGCAGATCTCGCTTACGGAATATCGGCTTCACCACCAACTGCACCATATGCCGGGAATTTTGTACCGCAGGAGCCTCCCCTATTGGGACGGATTGTGATCGAGCTCAGCCAACCTGAGGTTGTCTCAAGTTATAGCAATGACATGTCAACATCAACCCAAACCCTCGATCAGGCTGAGGCTAGAGGTAAGAACAAGATGAAGGCAGATGCCGATCCCATTGAACAATTGTTGTGGGCAGTCGAGGCTTTGAAAGCCGAGGGGATGAGTAAGCAACAGGTATTCGTAGTCGCAACCAAAACTATGGATGATGTCTTCCCCACTCCAACTGAAGGCAGTTCAAGCTAGGCAGAAAACCGGGATAGGCCCCGTCATGCCAGAACAGTTCCTTCTACTCCCAACTCTGCACCTAGGAAAGATCAGAAAGTCAAGGTAGCGCCTGCCGACCCTTTCGCTAGTGCGTCTAACAAGAATTCTCAAGCTTCAAAGTATCTGCCCCGAGGGCACAGAGTCTTCCACGCACTCTACATGCCTTTGTCTAGGGCACTCCAGATCCTTGCCGAAAGGGGGCACCTTAAACCCCTCGAGCCTAGGCCTTTCCCAAAGAATCTCCCTCCCACACATGATGTTGCTTTTTACTGCGCGTACCACCAGCAAACCAGTCATGCTACCGATAACTGCTTTCGCCTTCGCCATGAAGTGCAAGATTTGATCGACAATGAAGTTATCCTCCCACCCACCTCAGCGAAGTCTGTCACTGCTGGGTTGTTAGATTTTGAGGATACTGCGAGTATGTGATCGGAGAGTGAACCACCTGCGGGCGACCCTCGGTGTATTTTGGATGTGGTGTTTGGCACGCATTTTTGAGCATTTGTGAAGGCTAGTTTTGTAATTTCTGGCTTGGGTGTCGAGTCAGTCCTTTGTTTTGTTTTGAGTCTGTCTCATTGTCTTGACTCAGTTCTGTTTGCTTAAGGGTCTGTCTTGTTGTAGCGAGTCAGTCCCTTTGTATAGAATGTCAGGTGATTCCGGGGTTGTTGCCTCGAACACCGTTGTTGTCTTCTTTTGAGTCTGTCTCTGCTGTGGAGCCAGTTGCAACCAGGAAATCTGAATGAAACAGCTACGGCTATCATGTTTTCCGTGCTTATTGCTACCTTGAGCTAGTTGTGCCAGAGGATTTGAATGAAACGGCGGAGCATCTCACTTACTCTTCTATGCTCTAAACTCATTGTATTGACCTAAGTTTTTCAAAACTATTTTTGAACACTGTGGTGATGAAAACGAAGATGAAGGAATTCCCTGGGTTTTACAAAACTTTGATCAATTTGAGAGAAAGTGAGGCATGCTAAGCCTTTAATGAATGAAATCATGCTTGTTAGCATGAGTACTGAAAAGGACCCTGGCTTGATCCAGATTGGTTCCACACTATCTTCAGCGCGAGCGATGTGTCACTTTCGTAAAAACTTTCAAAAACAAAATGTTTTGCGCGGTCTTGTGAAGACTTGTGTGGAATCGCTCTTGAGATTGTGCAGCCTAGGATCGCTCTCAGCCTCAAGATTCAATCCATTTGTTTTCAAACCTTGAACCCATTCAGAACGTTCAACGATCAATCATCAAGAGAGGCTTGTGTGGCCAGATTTGAAGCAGCCCTTAAACAAGAGGCACCAAAGTTAGATCAAGTGGTCAAACGTCGTCAACAGAAGCTTGTGAAGCTAGAACAGAAGCACTCTTTAAACTAGGGACAAAAATGTCCGATGTGCTTGAAGAGCCGGAGATGGATCCCTTTGCAAATCAATAACAATAGCCACTCTCCTGGATACGGATGGCTTCAAAACCCTAAAACCATTTGGCATGGACTTGTTACACTTTTACCCTTTGAGAGGCTCGCTGGGCCGAAAACCCGGAAGGGAAACCCAGGCAAAAGTTAGAACAAGGAGAAAATATATAAAAAAAGAAGACAAAAAAAGAAAAAAAGAAAAAAAGAAGCAAAAAAAGAAAAAATCGAAAAGAAAAGAAAAATAGATGCTCGCAAGGTCGAAAACCCGCAACGGGCGCCTTGGCAAAAGTTAGAGCCTAGCAAAAAAGTGAAGGTTAAAATACCCGAGTGTACCTTAACCGGAACTACGTAAGGCTTGATTCCCATGTTTGGGATACGTAGGCAACTTCATTCCGAAGTCCAGCCCCCAACGCTTTCATAGAGACTCTGTCCATGTAATGGTTTTGATCGTCCTTGCCTTCTCTGAATCCGATAGTCCGGTTGTGACACTGTCAACTACGTAGGCTTGATTCCCATGTTTGGGATACGTAGGCAACTTCATCCTGCAGTCCAGCCACCAACGCTTTCAAAGTGACTGTGTCCATATATTGGTTCTGACCATCTTCGTCTTCTCCATGTCCGAGAGTTCGGTCGTGATCATCACTAATGAGAACTGTTTACAAAATGCTGCGGCGTCATCCAGACAAGGGGCAACTTTCCGTTGCCATGAGTCGCCATTCAAACCAGGGGCAACTTTCCGTTACCGTGCAGCTCTTTCAAGCAATGGGCAATTTTCCATTGCCCCCGATCCAAGGTTGCGCATCTCGAGAGTAAGTTCCATGCTCGTTGAGCATTGACCGTTTGCAAAAATAGTTTTTGAGAATTTTTTTACTGAGGTTGACCATTTTCTCAAAAATTATTCCATCTTTCCAAAACTGGACCATTTTCTTGGACCCAAAAAAGGAAAATTTTCAGTGCTCATAGCCTAACTCGCATGAGTGTCAAATCAAAAATCGAACAAGCATGTTAATCTAACTCTCATATTGGTCAAAACTGTTTTAGTAGAAAACCAAAACAAAAGATGGTCAAAATGATGAACTAGGGGCACAGTTGAGTCAGGCCCCCGGTCTTTCCCCCGATTGTCAATACTTGTCAGAAGGGCACTCTATTCGCCAGAAGAAGACACAACTGAAGCTGTCAGTAAAGGGCTGAAAGCTCCCAACAACCTCCAAGCAACGAGGTATCAAGCCAAGTGCGAAGCACAAATTGGAATAGATCAAGATACTCCATCCGGAACATCGACTAGACGTCCCGGGAGGAAATAGCCACGAGCTAATAGTGTTGGGCGTGAACCCACAACTTTCTCTTCATCTGTCAATCACCCTGGAGAGGGATGGAAAATGAGAGATTAAAGAATAGAGAGGTGTAAGTCGAGAGAAAAGTAAGAAAAGGGTTTTGAGAGAAAAAACCGAGCTTGAGGGCCGAGTGATGTGAGAATCACAAATGAGAAAGGGTCGGAAATAATGCCCGAAGGAACTGGCTCCTCGTGATTTGAGGTCTCTCGTTTTTGCAACACGTCTGTATGTCGTGTCTTTTGTTGTGTTTACCTCAACTTTTGTTTTGAGTCTTTTCCGAGCGTGTCTCGTTGTGATTAGGTCGTGTACTTTCTGTTTGAGTCATTTTACTGTGTTCAGTTGTAGGCTCAATACCCTGGTTTGAAAAATTCAAAATTTTTAATCATGCTGTGCTCAGAGTGCTGTGCTATTCTCCACATTTATGCGAAGCAAAAGAAGAAAGGGGAAAATTTGGGGCATCTGAGTGTGCTTCAAATTCAGCCGATTCTACCTTGTCAGATTGGATTGATTGTTCAGGGTTTGCCATGTGCAGAATAAACAGAATGGCCTGTATGCAGATTAATTCCCAGCAGAGTATGGGCCCAGTGTTCAGATTAAGCAGTGGGTTGTATGAGTTGTTTTGCCGTTGGCCGGTTCGTTACCTAGTTATTACAATACAAATGTTTGACTTTCAGACAGGAGATCAATTCCATTTACATTGTTATGTGATGTGATGTAATGCAATGCGAAGCATAAAAATGTACTGAAATGTAACACTTTTTCAGATAAAAAGTTTGTTTCATTTCATCATCTTTTTAAGTACAAAGTTTTGGAGAAAACAAAACTTGCTTGCGGCAGTACAAGGTACTCTAGCTACAAGTAAAAAGAAAAAGTACAAAAAAGAAGAAAAGCAGCAAAATGTGGATCGATGTCGAGCAGCCTTAGGCCTAAGGGTCCGTCCTCGTCCTCTTCCTGGACGAAGGTCTAGGAACATCGTCATCAGCATCGTCATCTGAGCCCGAATTAGTGCCATCTCCGGTCTCCTCCTCAGATGACTCCGCCTCTGCCTCCTCCTCCGCCTCGGACTCATCGTCGTCGGGGACTGGCGCCTGTGAGCTACTCCCAATGTGAGTGCGCCCCGCTTTGGTGCGGGGGTATACTCTGTCGTCTCGAGTGGGAGTAGAAGGTCCAGCTGAAGCACCTCCTACAGTAGGGAGCTGGAAGGGAGGCTGAAAAGTACAAATGGCAAACACATCAGTATCAGTGCAGAATGCAGTGTATGAATACTGTGAGCAGTGTATCAGTGCAGAATGCAGTGTATGAGTACAGTGTATGAGTGCCGTGAGTAGTGCTGTGAACAGTCTGTGGGCTACGGTGTGTCAGACGCCGTGAGGACCGTGTACCAAGTGTTGAGTTGTGCATCAGATTGTGTGAAACAGTTTATGTATGGTTTGAGACCATGGTCAGAAGAACATACTAGAATGCTGTAAATGGCCAAGAGGTCGAGGCTCTGCTGAAGCATCCCTATCACCGAAGCAGTCAACTCCAGCGACTGGCGAGTGTACTCGGAGGAAGCCTGCAAAAGTGTTAGAAGTCTCAGTATTCTGCGGAATATCAAATAAATTGAAATGAAATGACTATGCAGAATGCAAAATGCAGTAATACATACCGGAGGTAAGCCGTAGAACTCGACTAACTCATGATCAACTGGAGGGGGAGCAATGGGGATCTGATAAGTTGCCCCACTCTGCCCTCTGCATGTCATCGTCGTGGGTAGTGCTGGCCAACTAACCCCCCGACCCCTCCGAGCTCCACTCCTGCCACGGACTCGAGCTGTCCTCAACGTCCCTGCCCCTACTCCCGCTCCAGCTACCGGCGCCGCAGGCCTCTCCCTCCCAACTCGACGGCCACTGCTCAAGGGCCGCATGATGTAGGTCCGGACGTACTCTGCGTAGTCGCCCTCGCCCCTGAAGCCTCTGCATCCTAGCCGATCGTGTAATCGGCCATCTCCTCGGTAGTGAACCTCTCCGTCTCCCTCATTTGTGTGGGAGGCAGACTTGGGACTATCTGCTCTGGCAAACCCAGGGTCTGGCGTGAGAAACGCTCACCCAGGTACCAAGCCCGACAGACCAGGCCCACCAGCAAGATCCTGAAACGTGCAGTCTCCTCTGTACCGGAAAATCGCTCCCGCATCACGGCCGGCAATGGAGTGTAAGGCTGCCAGGTGATCTGTAAATGACATGCAGTTTGTTATCTACTGTTATTGAAAATACAGTGTAAAGTGAAGCTGAAATAAAACTCAAAAGTTGAACATACCTCCGCGGGGGTGATGGTGTCGAAGTAGCGGTGGAAGAAGATGAACGTCTCCCGAGGTCTCTGCACACATCTCACATCAAAGCGTCGGGAGAATGGCACGCCGAGAGGAGTCTCCACGTCTGGCACTGGCGTGAGTCTCGGAAAGTAGGCGTAGACCCACAACTGCAGAGCAAATATCAGTATGCTTATCAGATAAAGCAGAATACAGAATAAAACAGAAATTCCAGAACCGTGTATTGTGCAGTGTATTATGCAGAGTGTACAGTGTGTGCAGTGTACAGTTAGTGTAAAGCAGAGTATATGTGTGCCGTGTGTGCAGTATACAGTCAGCGTGAAGCAGACCGCAGTGTGTGCAGTGTACAGAGTACAAAAAATGTAAAGCAGAAATGTAAAAGAGGAAGAAGATGTACCTCCCAAGCCCGCCAGTAACCTCCAAGCAACTGCCTGCTGCAACGGGAGGCTGAGCTCATGTATCCATATAGAGTGGCTAGGGCAGCGCCACCCCAGTCGAAGCACAAAATCCGCGTGACGTCCACCAGTGCGCTCAACAAGTAGAGGGGCACGGTGTTCGCCCAGTCGGCGAAAATAGTAGTCCCCAGCAGAAACATCAGGAAGCCGCGGGCGTACTGCTCCACCTCCTCCTGAGCCATCGGTGCCTCCTCGCCCAAGCCTGGTTGAGTCCGGAAGCGGCTCTCGAACCATGAGTATCTGACGAAGCCAGGGCGTGCAAGAGGCGGCATCTCACCGAGTGAGTAAACCTGAGTGGCCTGCCACTCATCTATGTCGGTGTCGAAGGGGATCGGATCACCCCCTACCCCGATGCCGGTGAGCATCGAGAAATCATAGGGAGTCATCGTCATGTCTCCCGCGGCAGAGAAGTGGAAGGAGTCAGTGGTATCCCACCACCTCTCCACCAGAGTGGCGAGGAGAGGCCTGCTCGCAGTGAGGCGCGAGAGTCCTCTGCAGAAGGCGCCGAAGCCGGCCTGGTCCACGATGTGGCGGACCGCATCGGGAAGCTCTATGTACCAATCTCAGGCGATGACGTTCCCATACCCCCGGAAGGCATGGGAATCCCCTTGTATTCGAAAGCAAACAGTTGCGAAGCAATACAAAACATACAGTTTTGAAGAACAGTCAAAATTGATGTAGATATAGCGTGTGTGCACGTTTTTCAAGTTCAAACAAATATCGGGTGCCGGTGTGCTCACGGTGAACTACAACATGTGATGTGTCAGTGTGTTCGAGTGGTTCAGTACAAGATATAGCGTGTGTGCACGTTTTTCAAATCCAAACAAACACCGGGTGCCAGTGTGCTTACAGTGAAATACAGTGTATGATGTGTCAGTGTGTTTGAGTGGTTCAGAGCAAATACAGTGTGTGTGCACGTGTCCAGATTCAAACAGATATCAAGTGTGAGTGCGTTCACAGTCAACTACAGCATACAGTGTATCAGTGTATCCGGGCTAAGCAGTTAAAGAACAGAATCAACTATGGCAGTTAAATGTTCTACATTGCGGAAAATGAAACGGGGAAGAACATACCTCGGAAGCGCCATATGATAAGTGTGACTCCGGCTCGCGCAGGAGAAGCTCTGGAGCCACCATCCTCTCGAAACTTCGGAACTGGCGAAGTCCGTCGGGGGGCAGTATGTGAATCGCCGGCCGGTAGGTCACCGGGTCGAACGGGCGGATGCTAAGAGGCAAGAGCTCGGCCTCGGGATCCATCTCGTGCTCTGGGGGAGTCCTGCCCCGCGGAAGATCGTCCGCCATCTCAGAGAAAGTGTGAAAATAGTTGGAAAAGTGAAAACCGGGTGAAAATGTGAAAAGTCAACCGTAAAGTCAACCCTATGAGGGTGGAAAATGGCCGAAAAAGCTGGGAAATGGAAGAGGCGCGAAAACCAAGAGAAACACAAGGGGAACAAACCCTAAAAAGTGGAAATCGCAAAAGAAACACCGAAACGAAGAAATGTTCGGTTCAAAACGTTCGAAACGCGAAAGAATTCGCGAATCGAACGACGAAACGGGCGTGAAAACACAAGGAAACGGAGAAAAAAAGGGAGAAAAATACCCTAGAGAGAGAGAGGGAGAGAAATTTCAGCCAAGGAGAAGTAAGAAAAATAGGGTTTGAGGCCCTATTTTATAAGACCCAAGGCCAAAAGACCAAACTGCCCCGATTCAGGCATGTTTGGCCGGTCGGCCACACTTTTGGCCGGTCGGCTAAATATTTGGCCGGTGGAATGTTTTTGTGGCCGGTGGGCAGCCAGTGACCACCTATGATGGCCGGTGAGCCTCCTGCAACCTTGTTTGGGTCAGACATGTGGTTTGGGGCCTCCATTTCTCAAGAAAGTGCAAGACAGTGCATTTCCGAAGCCCAACCAGACTCCGTTTTGACCTCGGATCGTGTTTTCTATGCGAAGCACTCGAGTACGTGCGTGGCGTATCCTTTTTGTATCCTTTTGTCTCCTGAGAGATTCAAAAGTTGCCCTACATGCATACGTTACAACGTTTTGTCGTGAAACGCGCGTTAGTTATACGCTGTCGCACTTGCACCGTTATGCACACATCTCGCATTGTCATGCGCATGCCATACTTGTGTTAATATGCACATTCTTATGTTGCATTGTCATGCGCACTTCATTTGCATTGTCATGCATTTCAATAGTTGCATTGTCACGCATTTCAAAAGCCGCGCGGTGTCGCGCATCCCAAGATCATTTGAATTTCAAATGCCGCGTATCGTCGCGCGTTTCGAAACCATGCATCATCATGCATTTGCACTTCAAAAAGGAAGAAAGAGAAAGAAAACAACAAAAACAACATGCATCATTTGCATCTCAAAAACAAAAACTCAAAAACATGCATTATCATGCATTTTCCCTTCATCATGCATTGACATGCATTCAAAACAAACAAAACAAAAAAACAAATAGTGCATATGTCATGCATACCATTGTAAATAGTGCATACGTCAAGCATCACTGTAAATATTGCATATGTCATGCATTTCTTTGTATATATTCCATTCCAGTGCATATTGTACATATTGCATTAAAGCTTGCATGCATCCATTGCATCACCTCCACCTATGGCTTGCGCCTTTCCATGTTGAGCTTGGTCTGGTATGTGCCCTTACTTTTCACGTTAAAGCACAGTTCTGCATGTGTACGCGCCTATTCCATGTTGAACTTGGTTTGAGGGTGGCGGCACCTTTTCTGTGTTAGACGCGGTTCGTTTGTGTACATGCCTTTCCTAGGCAAGATTTGGTTTGGCCCGCGTGCCTTATCCATCGTATATAGTCCATTCCGGTGCATATTGTGTATATATTGCATTGTAGCTTGCATGCATCCATTGTATCACCTCCATTTATGGCTTGCGCCTTTCCATGATTGAGCTTGGTCTGGTATGTGCCCATACTTTTCACGTTAAAGCACAGTTCTGCATGTGTACGCGCCTATTCCATGTTGAACTTGGTTTGAGGGTTGCGGCACCTTTTCTGTGTTAGACGCGGTTCGTTTGTGTACATGCCTTTCCTAGGCAAGATTTGGTTTGGCCCGCATGCCATATCCACTATATATATTACATTGTAGTGTAATTTTTGCATCCAGCATTAGGATCATGTTCTTTCGTTAGCGGGTCATTCTCCACTTATGTCATTCCACCCAATTACTTGTTCTTGTGTCCGTCTACATCACTCATAGTTCTGCATGTGTACGCGCCTATTCCATGTTGAACTTGGTTTGAGGGTTGCGGCATCTTTTCTATGGTAGACGGACTTTGCACCTCCATCAATCTATTTGACATTTGTGTGGTTTTGAACCGCTCATGACTGGATCATGATTCGATTGCATTGCGTATCATTTGCATTGTTTATACATAGTTTTGTATGTTTTGCATATTATTTTGCATTGTTTTTTCTTACATTTGTTTTGTAATTTTGCATATCATTTGCATTACATTTGATTCAACTGCATATCATCGCACTGTTTGTGCACCCCTTGGTCTAAGGAGACCTTAAATCCTACATTCGCGTTGTCGCGTAGCTTTCGGTTGCATTGTTATGCATGTTACTAACAATATTGTACCTGTTGAGTTTTCTTTCTTTTTCAGGCATGATAGTGTATGTACGGTTCATTTGAAGCTGGTGCAACCAGACGAACCGCACAGGTATTGCATTTTCCGAGTGAAACGTATCGAGAATTGCATAATTCTCTTACATCCTTTCTGCATTGTAGTGTAGTTGGATTTGTGTTTGCTAGCTTAAAACTGTCGCATGTTATGCTTCGTTACAGCTTTCTTTGCATGATCATAAGTTATGCTAGGCTTCTTGCATTGTTAGTTGCATTTTGCCCCTGCCTTCGGGCGCATATCTTTGTTGTCTTGCATGCTTTGTCCAAGTCTTCGGCCCTGTCAAAAATGGGTCGTCTCTGGGCTTTGACAATCACTCCCGCCATTGTTATGACTTTCGAGTTCTGTCAAAGAGGGGCAACTGTAGACACCCCATTTCTGACCGTCCTCAAGACTTGGACGTCATCGCTTGAACACTCGGTGATCATCCATGTTTGTGTTCGTCTTGAGTTCCCGGAGGTCTCGGCCACGCGCGCCTTGCCTCAGGATCTCTCGACTCGACTGTTTTGTGTCTGGTTTTGCACCAAACACTTGTGTTTTGCCTTTGAGGGGTAGGGAATGGCTTGTTGGCCATCTCCACACATCACCGGCCATGGCTTGAGGCCACCAGCCACTGGTTTGTTTCCACCGGCCAAATGTTTGGCTGACCGGCACTATTTGTGGCTGGCCGGCCATCTATTTTGGTCAAATTGCATTTTTGGCTGGCCGACCACTGTTCATCTGCTTTTGTAGATATTTTTATGCCAGCTGTGCTAGCTGGCATACACTTTTCTCCCCTCTACACACGTGTATGGAGGGATCTCCCTCTTGACTAGCTTGTTTGGAAAGCTTTACAAGAGGGATTGTCTATAAGAGGGAGCCTCTTCTCTCTCCATTGGGGTTGAACAATTTTTCAGAGCTCTGAGTATTAGGGTTAGGGTTTGCATATCCTCCATCTCTATATCTCTCTCTCTTTTGTGTATAAGTGTGTGTTTGGTCTTATTATTGCACACAAACACCCACCATTACACCTTGCCTTGGCTACTGAGGTGCTAGGGAGCTGTTCTTGAAGTTCTTGACTGGTTTTGAGCTCAAAGAACCAGCTGGAGCATTGTTTGTGAAGAGGGTCAACAAGGGTGAGAACTTACTCCTTTTTACCCCATTTTTGCATAGGCTTTTCACCTATCTTGCAACTGTTTTTAGACTTTGTGTATAACATATAAAAGTCTTGTTTTTTCCTGCTCTAAATAGTTTCTTAAGAGTGTTTTGTTGTTTGGGGTTGTTTGACCCCTCATAAGCCTTGTTTGGCCCTATTTTTGTCCTATTTTGGTGAGTTCTGGGACCACCTTGTTTGGGCCTCCTCACCACTGAAATCTTGAGGGATTTTAGTGGTGGGGATGGTGCCTTGAGGTCCCAAGAAGGAGAGGGCCACCCCCTCTCCTTGTTGTCCTTAAAAAGGGCCATTTTTGCCTCATGTGTGAGCACCATGTTTAAATGTATGATGGCCATGCCTTAGCTATTTTTTCTGCTTATTATGTCATAATATAGCTCTGTTTTTACTTGGTTTAGACACACCATGCTTGCTTAGCACACTTGTCTTGTAATGCCCTAAATTCGCCTTAACATGCTTTAGGCTTTGACCCTTGTCCTAGCATGATTTAGGCCTAGCTTTGTGAAGCTTTCATGCTTGTTTTAGTATGCTTTAGCTCTGTTTTCAGTTGCTGTGGTCATGCTCAACATGCTTTGCGTAGTCTCTTTGCATTTTGGCTTGATTGGCCTAGGATGTGTGAGTCTTGGTTGCATGCTTTGCTTGTGTTGATTGGTCGGTTTGGCACCTCTTTTCCATGCAATTTCAGAGCTTATAAATGCATGCTATTAGCCCATGTTTATTCTCTTTTAAGTGTGCTTAAAAGTTGTCTCTATGTGCCTAAGTGTTGGACCTTGCATGCATACCTATTTGTATGTGTTTTGGCTTCCATTCTTGAGCATATTGGCCACTGTTTTAGGCTAGTTTGAGGGCTGCCTAAATTAGTCTAAGTCCATTCTCGCGTGTCATGGCATGCTTACCTTGTGTGTTGTTGCATACTTGGCCTATCGCATGTGTTGCATGCTTAAATATTAGTGCATTTGGCATGCATTCTTCTCCTTGCTTTGGTTGCTTAATATGCCACCTATCTTGCACACTTGCATGTTGGCATTGCATCTCACATGCTTGCATGTTTGCATGCTAGCCTTATGTGTTGTTGCATACTTAACCTCCATGCCTAGGTTGCATTGCACGAGCATGCAGGCCTTGCCTCTTGACTATCCATGATTGAGGTTGGGCCTCATTTGTTTGTTTTGTGCATTGCATTTCATTTGTTATCAAAATGCAAAATTGGTTCTCTTGGGCCATCATGCATGGAAATGCGCGATTGGTGGCCCGAGAATCAAGGAACATACCTCTTTGAGTCATGAACATGATAAGAGGTGTGTTTGGTGCAAACACTGCTTGAAATACATTGCTATGCCTTGTTTTGCCGTCTGCTGCTGTCAAAACAGGATTCTGCAGGAAGACTTGGCCGGCCGGCCATCTGTAGTGCCGACCGACCAACAATTGGTGGCCGGTGATCATTTCCAGTGGCCGGTGATCATTCCATTTGGCCGGTGACCATTTCCCTTGGCCGGTGGTATCCCTCAGGGTTAATAGAGTACACCTTGGGAATCTTGCACTGATCAGAGAAGGAAAACAGTGTGGATAGAGGCAAACTTGTGCATGGCAGTGGACTTCCGAGCGGAGCTGAGCATGCATTGCATTGAGCCCTCTTCCCGAAGCTGTTTACTGTTTTATTAGATTAGTTAATTTGCTTAACTAGTTTAATTGGTCTGTAATATTTAATTAGCTTGTAGGCTAGTTAAATCTGTATTATTCTTTCGGTCCCTCCGGGTGAGGGCTAATGTGTAATAAGTGTGGGTGCGTGTGTGTATGTCTTCTAACCCCCACTTCTTTCTCCCTTTTACTTACCTGCTTTGATGGTTAGTATTAGGACATGTTTAATTTAGCATCCTTATGCTATGCATGCGTGCATCATTCATCAGTATTGCATGCACCGGGCTCGGCGCATCATGCTAACAACATGGTATTCCAAATCTAAATTGAATACGTGCTACTTGTTGCATCCCACATGTCATCCTAGGATTAGCCGAGCCTATTCTAGTGACATTCTGTATGCGTTGCATTAGCCACTTGACATGGACTTGGATCATGCATGATTGCTAACATGTTCACTATTTTGGCACGGAGTACGATGTAAGTATTTATGCTTTAGTATCTCGCATGAGTGTGAATGTTAAACATAACAGCATGATTACCATGTGGCTAAATGCTTGTGTGATATAAATTGCCTGAATGCCTATGGGTGAAGGTTGGATTGTTTGAGTTGGGATGACTCATTGAGATCCGTGTTTTAGCCTACTTGCGAGTAGCAAATCTCAAATCATTTTCCAAACGAATGGATATGCAATGCTTTGTTCCAAATTAGGCGATCTAGTCTATACTTGTTTTGCTGTTCGCATCACGTAATAATTTTAGGCTAATTAACCGGAATAAGAGCACTTAATGTTTTCAAAACTAGATATCATGGTTAGTAGAGGCCGATCTTCGGATCGGGCGAGCGGGGGTGCTCATAGCTGACCTTCCCTAATCGTACCCAAGTTCCCGAGCCAAGGCAACTTTGGTGATGATGGACACGTGGCCTTTGGCAAACAAGTCAGGGTTTCCTAAATTCCCCCATTAAAAAATATTTATGTGGCAACTCTGTATTTGGCAAAGCAGTCCATGTTTGGCACTTCTTTACGAAAATCTGTTTTCTAAAAAACGATTTGCTAGATTTGGACTCTTTGGTTCAGATTGAGAACCGTGACAAAGGGAGTCCGAACTGTGGGGTGAGGCCCTCACGTGGGGCGCGTCCACAATTATATAGCAAAATATCAATTTTGGTCGAAAATATCTGAATTGGGACAGCTGGAGCAAGCTGGAAACAGGTGGAGGAGAAATATCTTCAAAAAAAAATGAATTTGGGTCACTTTTGGCCGATCGGCTATCTTTAGTGCCGATCTGCTACTTGTGATGGCCGATCTGCTACTTTTGTGGCCGACAGGAAATTCTGCTATGCAGGTCCAACTTCAAATGGGCATAAATCCTTCATATGAACTGCTTTTCAGGTCATTCTTGTGTCCAAAATGAAGCCCTGGAAGTCTTAGTTCCAAATATGGAAACCTCACCTCAAAATTCCATGTGTGCGAAGAGATATCCCTCTTTTAGTGAAGGTTGCTCAGTTTCGGTCCACCCGGAATGATGCCCAACTTCAACCAACCATATCTCCCCCATCCGGACTTGGCTTTAGGAGATTCCTGAGTGTAAAATGAAGCCCCGGAACTCTTATTTCCAACGGTGGAAGCCTCATAGCTTAAATCCAAGTGCATAGATAGATATGCCTGATTTAGCGAGGACCGCTTGACTCTCTCTTAGCGATTCATGCCCAACTTCTTCCTCAACTAGGTTTCTTCCCTCTTTTCCTCTTTTCTTCAACTCCAAACCCCTAAACAAGGTGTTTTGAAAGATTTTTAAAAGATTTCATCTCTCTTTCATTCATTTCCACTTTGTCCTTGCTCGGTTTACCGAAAAGCGTAACATTTGACAAAATGCGAGCCTCAGAACATCGTAGGAACTTTATTTCAAAAATATTTTGAAAGAGAGGATTTTAAAGTCCAAAAACCATTCCAAAATAGCTTTGGTCCAAAATGGGGTGTGAGGTTAGAATTTGACTCTCTCCTTGCCGAAGAAATTGAACATTTGCCCTGCACACCTTTCACCACCAAGTAAACCATCAGTAGTGCCCAAGTCTTAAAGGCGGTCAAAAATGGGGTGTCTACAGTTGCCCCTCTTTGACAGAACTCAGAAGTCATGAAATGACGTGAGTGAATGTCAAAGCCCAGAGACGACCGATTTTTGACAAGGCCGAAGATTTAGACAAACAGGCACAATAATAAAGAGATGTGCCCGCAGTCAGGGGCAAAATGCAAATGATATGCAAGATGCCAAACATAACTTATGATTATGCAAAGAGGGCTGTAATGAAACAATTATGCACAATAAATGCAACATTTTAAGCGAATGCTACGCAAGCAAGTAAACACGAACCAAACTACATCTTATGCAGAAAGGATGTAAGAAAATTATACAATCTCAACCACGCACCACGCAAGAAAGACTAAGAGCGACCATTGGGGACACCTGCGGTCTCAAACAAGATTCCGACACGTTGCACGCGAAAGGAAAAAGAGTGGCACAAGCATTGGAACATGTTCCAAATGCTCTTAACCAAAGAGGGAGAAACATAGGGACATATCCCGGTGTTTTGGAAAGGTATAAGCATTGGAACGTATTCCAAATGCTCTTAACCAAAGAGAGAGAAACACAGGGACATATCCCGGTGTTTCAGAAAGGTATAAGCATTGGAACGTATTCCAAATGCTCTTAACCAAAGAGGGAGAAACACAGGGACATATCCCGGTGTTTCAGAAAGGTATAAGCATTGGAACATATTCCAAATGCTCTTAACTAAAGAGGGAGAAACACAGGGACATATCCCGGTGTTTCAGAATAAGAGGGAGAAACATAGGGATGTATCCCGGTCTTTCGGAATAAGAAGGAGAAACATAGGGACGTATTCCGGTGTTTCGGAATAAGAGGGAGAAACATAGGGACGTATCCCGGTGTTTCAGAATAAGAGAGAGAAACATAGGGAATAAGAGGGAGAAACATAGGGATGTATCCTGGTGTTTCGGAATAAAAAGGAGAAACATAGGGACGTATCCCGGTGTTTCCAAACAAGGGAGCGTGCATAACAATGCAAATGGAAAGTGCGTGACGACGCAAGTGAAAGGGTGTGCATGACAATGCAACCTAAGATGAATTCCAAACACGCCGAAATCATGTGAGGAAAGGAACACTCTAACCAAGTGAAATCGTGAGAAGAGGGCCGAAAACAACCGCACAGGTGTGCGCTGTGCGGGTGTGCGCACAACGCAACCTAAGATAAAACACGCCCAGGGCCACGTTTCACACGTCCTGAGATAGCCCCGGAGGACAACGATCCTAAACGCTGCATAGCGTGAAAGGATAAATGATTAGAAGTCAACACAAGAATGCAAATAAATGCAATAAGTGCAATGATACGATACATGTTACAACATGTTACAAGCAATGTAGAGCATGATGTTTAGGGAATGCAATAAACAAACAAAGCGGTGTTTTTAAAAAGCACCTCATGGAGTGAGTGACGGTAAACCGCTCTACTCTGATGGGGATCTCCCCTCCATTGTGTTCTTCGAACACTTACCTTCAACTCGCAGTACAAAGGTCCTGAAATGCTGACAAGGGGTAACTTCTGCATGTAGAAACCACAAATGCCACTTTTCTTCCTGATCATATTCACCACTATCCCTCATTGCAAAGCCAAGGTAACTCTGACGGGGAATGGTACTTAGGGAGAGCACATCTGATTGCCATTTTGGCTTTGAAGCAGGCTTGATCTTGCGCTTAAGGTAGCGGCACACTCATACTTCGGAGCATTGGCAAGACTTGAAGAGGTACACATGGAATGCAATCTTGGCACTTACTAAAGTTAAAACAAACTCAGATGCCCGACATTTTCCCTCTTTTCTTTTGCTTTGTAGCCCGAAACCCATGTAGCTTCAGATAGGTCCTGGTTCTATAGTTCTCACATGAACTGGGTCAAACCCTGCAGTTTATGAAAGAACAAAATCTATTTTGCACAAATGTGGAGAATGGCACAGCACTCTGAGCACAAAACGATTTATTTTTGAAATTGAGAGATGAGTTCTTGACCAGGGTATTGAGCCTACGACTGAACACAACGCACTACAACTCAACAACGGAAAACAAAAGGTAAACAACCTAAACTCATCGAGTAACACTCGAAACGACTCAAAACAAGAATCGAGGTAAAACAAAAAGACACGACACTCAGACGTGCACAGGGAGCTTGTTTGTCTGGGTATTGTTTCCCACCCTTTCTCATTTGTGATTCTCACATCACTCGGCCTTCAGGCTCTATTTTTCTGAAAAAGCCCTTTTCTCACTTTTTCTCTCAGCGCACATCTCTCTATTCTTCAATCTCTCATTTTTTAATCCCTTCCCTAGGTGGTTGACGGATATACAAGAAGTTGCGGGCTCTTGCCCCTAGGATTCCGCTAGATTCTCATTATTCCGCTCAGAACAGTGAGCTTCTCTCGCAGAGGGGTTACGCTACAACTGGGTGTATAGCAAATTTGCAGCTGACATCGGTTGACGATGCTCTGTTTGGGAGTTTGGACGTGATCAAATCCGTCCAGATGAGGGAGTGGAATATCTTGATCCATTCCAATTCATACTTCGTACTTGGCTTGATACCTCGTTGCTCGGAGGATGAGATGGCTTTCGGCATTTTGCTGTTAGCTTCAATTGTGCCCTTTTTTGGCAGGTAGAGTGCCCTTTCTGGCAAGCGGAGTGCCCTTTTTGGCAAGTATGTTGACAATGGGGAAAAGACAGAACACCTGACTGACTCAACTGTGCCCCTAGTTCATCATTTTGACCATTTTTTTTGTTTCGGTTTTCCACTAAAACAATTTTAATCAATATGAGAGTTAGATTAACATACTTGTTCAACTTTCTGATTTAAAATCATGCAAGTTAGGTTATGAGCACTAAAAATTTTCCTTTTTTGGGGTCCAATAAATGGTCCAGTTTTGGAAAAGTAAAATAATTTTCGAGAAAATTAGTCAATCTTAGTAAAAATTCTCAAAAACTATTTTTTACAAATGGCCACCGCTCGACCAACATGGAACTTACTCTTGAAATGCACAACCTCAGATCCGAAATAATGGAAAATTGCCCCTTGTTCCAAAGGACACTGCACAAAAACGGAAAGTTGCCCCTTGTTTGGATGGCACCGCAGCACATTGTATGGCAACGAGAAGTTGCCCCTTGTTTGAATGGCACCGCAGCGCATTGTAATCAGTCCTTAGAGAGACGATCACAACCGAACTTTCGGATACAGAGAAGGCAAAGATGATCAAAAACCAATACATGGACAGGATCAATTTGGAAGTGTTTGTGGCTGGACTTCAGAATGAAGTTGCCTACGTATCCCAAACATGGGAATCAAGCCTTACGTAGTTCCGGTGAAGGTACACTTGGGTATTAACCTCTCCTTTTATGCTCTAACTTTTGCCAAGGCTGCCATTCTGGGTTTTCAACCTTGCAAGCTTTGTTTTTCTTTTCTATTCATTTCTTTTCTTCTTTTCTTTGTTCAGAATTTTTCATTTTCTTCATTTTTTCTTTTTTTTGTTCTTTTTTTTTTTTTTTTTTTTTTTTCTCATTTGCTCTAACTTTTGCCTAGGTCGCCCTTCCAGGTTTTCGGCCCAGCGAGCCTCTCAAGGGTAAAAGTACAGCTTTGTCCATGTCAAATGGTTTTGGGATCTTGAAGCCATCTGAACCCAAAAGAATGGTTGTTGTTCGCTGATGATGTAGAAGTCCATCCAATGGGGGCTGAACTTGTCCCTAGTGTTGTGGATAGGAACTCAGTTGTCCTTCAGCAAAACTTTCTTTTTTCCTCCATTCTAGGGTTTGGCATTCTTGCCGATCTTCGTTAGTTTGAGAAACATCCCAATCTTTGACTCTTCGAGCATAATTTGACATCTTTTGCCCCTAGTTCGAGGGGTGTTCCTGATCTAGCTTCGCAAGCTTCTTTTGATCACATCTGATATTCTTGATCTGACTTTCTTGCCTCTAGTTCATGGCCTGCTTCTGATCCGGCCACACAGGCCTTACATTGTGGTTGACCTTTGAACATTCTGACTCCAAGTTCATGGTTTGAAAGCAAGGGGTTGAGTCTCGAGGCTGAGAGCGATTCTAGGCTACACAATCTCAAGAGCGATTCCACACAAGTCTTCGCAGAACCACACAAAACATTTTTTTGAAATCTTTTAAGAAAACGACTAGTCGCTCGCGCTGAAGACAATGCAGAACCAATCTGGATCAAGCCAGGATCCTTCTCAGTACTCACATTAACAAACATGATCTCATTCATTAAGGGCTTAGCACGCCTCTCTTTCTCTCAATTGATCAAATTTTTGCAAATCCCGAGGAATTCCTCCCTCTTTGTTTTCAACACATTATTCGAAAAGTTTTGAAAAACTTAGGTCAATGCAATGACTTAAAGGCACAGAAGAAGTAGGTGAAAAGTACTGCCATTTCATTCAAACTTGCTGGCACAATTGGCTCAAGGCAGAAACAAACACAAAAGTATGAAAATCACTGTTGTTTCATTCAAGTCTCCTGGTGTAACTGGCTTTATGGCAAAAACAGAACCAAAAGAAAGCAAAAAGACAAACACAAAACAAAATAGTGATATCCGAAGTAACACCCCCAGAATCACCCAACTTCTATACAACAGGACTGACTTGATACAACAAGATAGACCCCAAACAAAAAGACTGACTCAAAACAAAGAGACAGACTCAAAACAACACAACAGAACTGACTCAATACCCAAGTCAGAAAGTACAAAAACCAGCATTTACAAATGCTCAAAACAGTGCGTGCCATACACCACATCTGAAGTAAACTGAGCACCGCCCGCAGGTGGTTCATCCCCTGATCACATCACATTATCCTCCAGGTTCACTGATCCAGTGATGATAGACTTTGCAAGACTGGTGCGGCGATGACCTTGTTGTCAATCAAATTTTGTATCTCGTGGCGAAAACGAACGCAACTGTTAGTGTCATGACCGGTTTGTTGATGGAAAGCACAGTACTTAGCCGGGTCATGCTTTGGAGGGAGAGGATCGGGTAGAGGCCGTTGTTCTAACGGTTTCAGATGTCCTTTCCTGAGTAGGACCCCTAGAGCCTTAGACAAAGGCATATAAAGTAGGGTGAAAACCCTCCTGGCGTGGGGTAGATAGTCCGAAGTTCGGGGGTTTGGATTAGATGTACCAACAAAGGGGGTGGCTATTTTCGGAGTGGTGGTGACCATTCCAACTTCAGAAGTCCTTGCAGCTGCATCACCACTGGTGGTCGTATTAGAACTGCGTGCATAACCCTTCTTGGGTGACTCCCTTTTGCGGTCAATCAGACCTTATTTCATTGCATCTTCAATCTGTACCCCAATCTCGTGCAAGTCGGCAAAGGTAGGAAGGGGTGTGGACGCGCCCCGAGGGCCTTGCTTACCACAGTTCGGACTCAAATGTCACGGTTCTGAATCTAATCCCACAAAGTGCAATGCGAGATTGATAAATCACCAAAGAGTCCAAATCCGGCAAATCGTTTTGGAAAGCTGATTTTTAAGAAAGAAGTGCCAAACATGGACTGCTTTGCCAGATACAGAGTCGCCACCTAAATATTTTATTTTGGGGGAATTTAGGAAACCCTGACTCGTTGCCTAAGGCCACGTGTCCGTCATCACCAAAGTTGCCTCGGCTCGGGAACTTGGGTACGATTGGGGAAGGTCATCTATGAGCACCCCCGCTCGCCCAATCCAAAGATCGGCCTGTACTAAGCATGATATCGAGTTTTTGAAAACACATGCGTTCTTATTCCGGTTAGTTAGCTAGAGTTACTAGGTAATGCGCACAACACACAAGTATAGACTAGATCGCGTAATTTGGAACAAAGCATCGCATATCCATTTGTTTGAAAACGGTTTGAAGTTTGCTACTCGAAGGTAGGCTAAAACACGGATTTCGATGAATTATTCCAATTCAAGCAATCCAACCTTCACCCACAGGCATTCAGGCAGTTATATCACATAAGCAATTAGCCTCATGGTAAGCATGCTATCATGTTAACACTTACATACATGCAAGATGCTAAAGCATAAACACTCACAGTGTACTCCGAGCCAAAACAAGAAACTAGTTAGAAATCATGCATGATCCTAGTTCATGTTAAGATGGCTAATGCAACGCGTGCAAAATGCAACTAGAATAGGCTCGACTAGTCTAAAATGGCATGTGAGATGCGACAATTCGAAACATGTATTCAAGTTGGAATTGAGATACTATACAGTTAGTATGATGCGCCGAGCCCGGTGCATGCAATACAAATGAATGAATGCAAACATGCATGAAATAAGGCATGCTAAATCAAATATGCCCTAAAACTAACCATCATAAGCGGTTAAATAAAAGGGAGAAAGAAGTGGGGGTTGGAAGACATGCATCACACACACGCACGCTTATTACACAATTACGCCCTCTCGAGGGAGGGACCGAAAGAATAATACAAATTAATTAACTAACAAGCTAGTTAAATATTACACAACACTAATTAATTAAATGAATTAATTAAGCTAAGAAAGCAGTAAAGAGGCCTCGGGCAGAGGGATGAATGTGTGCACGCTCGGTTCCGCTCGGAAATCCATCACCATACTCATGTTGCCTCTGTTTACACTGCTCCGCACCTCTGAACACTGCGCAAGTCTCAAAGTTGCTTCTGAACTACTCCTTGAGGGTTGTGGGAGGTCATCGGCCAAGAGGAATGGTCACCGGCCAAGAGGAACTGGTGATCGACCAAAAATGAGGCTCTCGACCAACAATTCATGGCCGGCCAGCATTGAAGATGGTCGATCGACCATCTTTTCCTGCAAAACCCTGTTTTGCTGCAGTAGAGGACAGACAGGGCATGGCAATGCATTTTCAAAGCAATGTTTGCACCACGACCGTCCTTATCATGTCTAAGACTCAAAGGAGCATGGTTCTCGACCCTCGGGCCACCAATCATGCATTTCGATGCATGATGGCCAAAGAGGTCAAGTGTGCAACTTCAATATTAAATGAAATGCATATAAACACATAAGGGGCCCCAAGCCTCTATCATGATTGATCAAGAGGCAAGGGATGCATGCTCGATGCTATGCAACCTAAACATGCAAGCACACTAGTGTAATACAAGCATGCAAGCAACAATGCTATGCAAGGCAATTAGCATATGACAATATGCGAAGATAAGCATGCGAACAAGCATGTGGCTTAACAAACATGCAAACATGCAAGGCATGTGACAACATTCACTCATGTAACAACATGTGAGGCAAACACGTAACAACATGTTAAGCAACCTAAAACCAAAAGAATGCATGCCAAATGCACTACCACTTAAGCATGCAACAACATGTTATGGGCCGAGTATACAACAAGGCATAATCGAACTAGCATGCTACAACATGCAATTTTCCAAACATGCAACAAGCATATGACAACATGCAAAGCAAGCATGCAACAACATGCGGGGATGGTCTTAAACTAAAATGGACAACTCTCAAATAGGTCCAAATCAGTGGCCAAAATGCTAAGGGATAAAGGACAAAATCACATACAAACATGCACGGTATGCCTAAGGCTTAAAGCCTAAGACTAATCAAGGGACTTGAACCAAAGCTACACAAAACAAAGAGCATATGGCAAGCATAACCCAAAACAGTCCTAAATCATGGCAAAGTAAGCCTAAAACATGCAATGACCAAAGCCAAAACAAGCTAAAACAAAGGGGCAAGGCATGAGGCATACAAGGCCACAAAAGAGGCATTACACTACACCTAATACAACCAAACATGGCATGATTTAGGCAACCAAAATTAGAGCTATGACACGTCAAAATGAGCCCAAAAACCCACTTAGATGTCATCCCAAATACCTAAGCATGTTGGCATACGCGATGTCACATTCATAAGGCATAAAACCAAATTCTTTAAAGCATTAAAGGAGCGATAAATGCAAGTATTCAAGCATACTATATGGACTGAAATAACATTATAAGTGATGCCAAACCACTGAAATGATCCAAATAGAGCATGCTAATGACTTGAGCACCCGAAGCTAACAAGCTAGATTACATGGTATCTATACAAAACAATGCAAGCATGACCAAGAAGACCAAAATCAGAGCTTAAACATGTCACAACATGGCTAAAAGCTTCATGGAGTTAGGTCAAAACATGCAAGCATAGTAGTTTAAATGCTAGGTACATGTTAAGACAAATTATGAGATTACAAGACAAGTATACAAAGCATGCATGGTATGTCTAAACCAAGTCAAAATAGTGCTATATCATGGCAAAACAAAGCCTAATATATACTAAAATGAAGCTAAAAAATGCTAGGCATACAAGCCTCTTACACAAGCCATTTATGCAAGTAATCAAGACAACAAGGAGAGGGGGTGACCCTCTCCTATTTGGGACACCAAAACCACCCCTCTACCACTGAAAATCCTCTGGATTTCAGTGGTAAAGAGGTCATGCAAAGCTAAGAACAATGGCCAAAATGGATGGCCTAAAGCAAGGCCTAACAAGGCCTTGGAGGGGGGAAACAACTCCAAACCTCAAAGTAACCTTAAACAAAGTTCTAAAGCAAGTAAAAATAGAACTTTTATCAGTTTATAGTCAAGCTTAAAACAATAAGCAAGAAGGGCTAAAAGCCTAAGTAAGAATGGGGAATAAAGAGGATAGTTTCTCACCCTTGAAGAACCTCTTCAAGAACACCACTCCAGCAGGTTTCTCTGATCAAAATCAACTCAAGAACCCTAACAACAACCCTCTAGTGCCTCAGCAACCCAAGGGTGGTGTAATACTAGGTGTTTAAGTGCAAAAGCAAGACAAAAACTCACTTTTGAGGCACAAAATAGGATCAAACAAGGAAGTATAGATACAAAACTATATCTCACTCTCTAACCCTAATTTTTTAGAACCCTGGAGGAGGGAGGAGGAGCTCCCTCTATATAGAGGTTCAAATGCAAAGCTTTCTAAGCAAGCTAAGCAAGAGGCAAATCCATCCATACACGTGTATGGAGGGGGTGCAATGTGGATGCCAGCTGTGATAGCTGGCATAAAATATCTGCCAAAAGCAGATGGAAATGGGTCGGCCGAAAAATATGGCCGATTGACCAACAAAAATGGCTGGCCGACCAACAAAAGTGCCGACCGGCCAACACCCTTGGCCGATGGCAAGAAAAAGGGGGCTGGTGGCATCATGCCTTGGACAGTGGGTTGAGGGGATGGCCAACAAGTCATCCTCTTCCCTTAGAAACAGAAATATAAGTGCTTGGTCCACAACCAAGCACAAAACAGTCAAGTTGAGAGATCTTGAGGCGAGGCGCGAGGCCGAGACCTCCGAGAACTCAAAACGAACACAAACATGGATGATCACTGAGTGTTCAAACGATGACGTCCAAGTCTTGAGGACGGTCAAAAATGGGGTGTCTACAAGGGGTAAGACTATCATTTTTTGCATCAGCCTGGGTTGGAGGTTGTGCACAACCATCCTTATCTGGTCTTTGTCAGAAGGCCTTGTAGTCACCATCGAGGCCTTTGCTCTCCATCTCGTCACAAACTCGGAAAATCCCTTATTTGGCTCTTGGCGGGTGACTTCAAGATCACGAGTTGTGACCTCAATCTATGTGTTGTAGGAGTATTGAGCAATGAAGGCCTTAGCCATCTCTTCCCAGTTCTGTTTCACAGAGTTCTCCAATTTTGCATACCAGATTGCGGCTATCCCAAACATGGTTCTGCCGAATAGTGACAGCTTCTGGGCTGTGGTCAAGCCCATTGGCCTTAGTATATCAGAAAACAGGTGGAGGTGCACCATTGGGTCTCCAGAGCCATCGAAGCGGTCGATATGTGGCATCTTGAACCGGTCCGACAGAGTCATGGCTGAATCGGTGTATCCATCCTCTATATCCGGGATGGATTTCACGTCCTGAGACTTCTTGAACAGCTTTTCTAGCTTGCTCTCCTTTAGCACTGTCGGATTCACCTCGAACTCAAACGGCATATCCCCCAGGTTGGTTTGTGCTTTGGATAGCTGGGGTAGGATCGGGGGTAGAGCTGGCCCTGTTGGAACGTCCGTATTTTCCTCGACATTCGCGGCCTCCCCGAGTATTGGAACTCTTGGTGGGGGAGGAGTTGGGTGTGAAGCAGACGCTCCGGTTTGCTGCTGTAGCCTAGCAATTAACTCTGCCTGTTGGGCCATAACCTCGGCCTGGCGTGCGGCAAATTCTGCTTGACGGGTAGCATCCTGCTGCATGGCTTCATATTTTCTTGGAGCTGACACATCGTCTCTTCCATACCTTCCATATTGTATTGATCCATCTGAACGACTGGTATATCTATTTCTGTGGTAGACTCAGAAATCTCAGCCCGACTACTCAAGGACCACTGATCTGGCAATCGCTGTACTGATACACTGCACCTTCCTGACCTTCGTCTAATAATCGAGGGTAATGAGTGGAACAGTGGTTGTCCTTGGACTGGATCTCTGACCTGACAAAGTCTATCGGCACAAGTTCAGCGTACCCAGGGGATATTGGGGCCTTCTGAAGCTATAGTTCCAAGACTACCCCTGCAAAAGAGAAAACAGGCAGCATCTCAGCACAATTTCACCAGAACAGATATGAGCAAAGCTGAATGACTGTGCTCTCTACTGAATTCTGCCCAAAATTCTACTTGTAAACTGATACTCTCAGGTAAAACTGAGCCCCAGAATACTGATGCCCTCAGGCCTAATACCCAGACTTTCAAATTGATACATGCATTATTGTAGAGGCACACTCTAAAAGCACATAGCAAGTAAATGCGAGTCAAAAACACCCCTATATTGGGGCAGGGTTTCCCTGTCCTATCTTGTCAGGAGCTAGGGTTACACTACGCACGCAGCGGTTTCAAACAACCTATAATCGGGTAAACAACCTCTCCTAGCTTGGAATGGTCATTATGGATTCCGAATATGCACTAGGTCGAATGGTCAAAAGGGTGCCCCGGTAAAAACCGGAGTTTGAGTTCCCATCGTAGCAGAGCTCACAACCAGTCAGCCTTATGGCACGCTTCTCAAAGCGAGCCTCTGGCAAATCGTTCAGAAATAGCATACGGCAAACACGATGTCCTAGGCGCACCAATGCAAATACAATGCAAAGAGACACATAAGTGTAATCAAAACAAGATATCATAAGTTCGAGTCAAGTTTTCTAACTACCCAGTAGAGTCGCCAGAAACTGTAGACGCGCCCGGAGGACTCCCGAGAAGATCGCGTTTTGTTCTCTAGCATACTACAGTTTAGACTCGATGTCACGATTCTGAATCTAATCTTGCAAAGTGCAATGCAAGACCGATAAATCACTAAAGAGTCCAAATCCGGCAAATCGTTTTGGAAAACTGATTTTTAAGAAAGAAGTGGCAAACATGGACTGCTTTGCCAGATACAGAGTCGCTACCTAAATATTTTGTTTTTGGGGAAATTTAGGAAACCCTGACTCGTTGCCTAAGGCCACGTGTCCGTCATCACCAAAGTTGCCTCGGCTCGGGAACTTGGGTACGATTGAGGAAGGTCATCTATGAGCACCCCCGCTCGCCCGATCAAAGATCGGTCTGTACTAAACATGATATCTTGTTTTTGAAAACATATGTGTTCTTATTCCGATTATTTAGCCTAGAATTACTACGTGATTCGCACAACACACAAGTATAGACTAGATCGTCTAATTTGGAACAAAGCATCGCATATCCGTTTGTTTGGATATGGTTTGAAGTTTGCTACTCGCAAGTAGGGTAAAATACAAATTTCAATGAATCGTTCCAATTCAAGTAATCCAGCCTTCACCCACAAGCATTCAGGAAGTTATATCACATAAGCAATTAGCCTCATGGCAAGCATGCTGTCATGACAACACTTACACACATGCAAGATGCTAAAGCATAAACACTCACAGTGTACTCCGAGCCAAAACAAAGAACTAGTTAGTAATCAATGCATGATCCTAATTCATATCAAGATGGGTGATGCAACACAGGCAAAATGCAACTAGAATAGGCTCGACTATTCTAAGATGGCATATGAGATGTGACAATTCGATACATGTATTCAAGTAGGAATTGAAATACAATGCAGTTAGTATGATGCGCCGAGCCTGGTGCATGCAATACAGATGGATGGATGCAAACATGTGAGCATAAGGTATGCTAAATGAAATATGCCCTAAAACTAACCATCGTAAGTGGTTAAGTAAAAGGGAGAAAGAAGTGGGGTTGGAAGACACGCATCACACACACGCACGCTTATTACAAAATTGCGTCCTCTCGACGGAGGGACCGAAAGAATAATACAAATCAACTAATTAACTAACTTACAAGCTAATTAAGTATTAAACAACTCTTAACTAATTAAACAAATTAATTAAGCTATGAAAGCAGTAAAGCAGCCTTGGGAAGAGGAACAAATGCATGCTCAATCGTCTTCGCTCGGAAATCCGTTGCCTTGCCCCATGTTGCCTCTGTTTGCACTGTTCTGCACCTCTGAAAACTGTGAAAATCTCTGTGATGCCTCTAAACCACCTCAAGGACACTCTGAGAGGTGGTCGACCAAGTGATAATGGTCATCGACCAATTCTGAGGCTATCGGCCAATCATTGATAGCCGATCGGTAGACAAAGTAGTCGATCGGCCACTACTTCCTGCAAACTCCCCTTTTTGCTGCAACAGAGCACAAACAGAGACATGGCAATGTATTTGCAAGAAAATGTGTGCGCCACCACACTCCTTATCATGTCTAAGGCTCAAAGGAGTATAGTGCTCGGCCCTCGAGCCATCAATCACGCATTCCAATGCATGATGGCCAAAGAGGCCGAATTGCACAAATCAATATCAAATGAATGCACAAAAACACATAAATGCCTTAGCCTTTATCATGCATGATCAAGAGGGTCGGCGACCGAGAATTGAGGCACGTTTCATCACTTCAAGTATGAAACGTCCCTCGTTTCTCATGTTTGGCTTAACACCCAAACCAAACACAATGCAATGCATGTATGCCAAATACAATGTAATGTATGCAAGTAAGCAAAATGGCATACAACAAACATGCAACAATGTTATGCAATGCAACTAGATTGACTTAGTGACACTAATGGCATGTGAACAATGTAATACATCATGATTAACTTATCAAAGCCAAAGGCATGCCAACTTGATGCAATGCAACCTAAGCATGCGAACAAAGCCAATGCCACATGAGCATGTCAACAACCATGTAAACAACAAGTATGCAACAACATGTTAATCATCATGAACATGACAAGGGCTACTCAATGCAATGCACAATGGACCAAACCAACCACAAACAAGCCTCATGCATGCCAAGACAATGGCCAAAGTACGCTGAAAATGGAGTCCAAAAGTATATGCAAGCATCCATGCCAATTGGTCCCCAAATAAAGCATGAAGACACCAACTCTCAAGCACATTGAAAGAGTATAAAATGTGAGAGTGTGGTAATGAAATAGGCTTTGAAATCATGCAAGGAATGATGCCAAATCACGCACACATGATAAACATAGCATGCTAGTGGGCTTAAAGCTTAAAGCTAGCCAAGGGACTTACACCATGGCCATATCAATCAAGCCCCAAAGGGCCAAGGTGACCCAAAACAGTCCCAAGGCAGGCCAAAATAAGGCTAGAACATGCATGGAATGAGGCCAAAACATGCTAGAAAGGTAAGCACAAAACATGATGCATACAAGGCCAATAAGGATGATTGCACTACACCTATCAAAACCGAGCATGAGGTGACTTTAATAACAAAAATCAGAGTTATGGCATGTCAAAATAACACCAAAAATGCACTGATATGGCAGCCCACAAGCTTAGGCGAAAAGGCATGCATATAGGCTCATACTTAAGGCATAAAGCATGACTCATCAAAAGCATTGAAGGAGTGAAAGATGTGAGTGAATGGCAATGAAACATTCTCTGAAATCATGTATAAAATGATGCCAAATCATGAAAATAGTCCAAGCAATGCATGCTAATGGACTCAATACACAAAGCTAATGAGCTAGATTGAACCATGGCTATACAAAGCAATGCATGCATGACCAAAATAACATAAATCAGACCTAGAGCATGCCAAAACATGACCAAAAGCTTCTCAGAGTCAAGCCAAAATCATGCTAGAATGATAGTCAAAAGCATGATGCATGTTAGGCTAGTGTGCAAATTTACACTACAAGTGTATGGAGCATGCAAGCAACAACCAAACCAGCTTAAAAAAAAGTTAGAGCAGGCCCAAAAAGTCACAAAAACATGCTTGAAAAGATCTAACATAAGCCACAAAAAGATGCTACTTTATAGAGCTAACAAGGCATGGCGTGGAGAGACAAGGAGGGAAGGCTATCCCCTCCCATTTGGGACCTTAAAACAAGCTTTTTACCACTGAAAATCCTCTAGATTTCAGTGGTTCTAAGGCCACAAAAATTTGTTTTGAAAGGCCTTAGAAGATGGCTCAAAAGCTATACAAGTCAAGGAGCAAAAGGGAGGAAACACCTCCTAGCCAAACAAGGCACAAACCAACACTTTGAGGACTGAAAAAATAGAGTTTTCTTTAGTTCAAAACCAAGCCAAAAATAGTTTAAAAGGGTGGCAAAACAAGCATGCAAGAATGGCCAAGATAGTGTACAAAAATGAGCTTAAAAGAGGGAGATGCTTACCCTTGAAGCACAGCTGCAAAACAACCACTTTTCTGAACCAAACAACCTTCAATCAGCCCAAAAATGGGTTCCAAGGGACCTCAAGCCAATGGTGATCAACTTTGATGAAGGAAGTGCATGCAAACTAGAAGTATTTCTCTACTTCTATGCACTTCTATACACAAAAGGAGCAAGAGAGAGAGAGGCTCTAGAGAGAGAGGCAGAGATCTTGCTCTGGAAGTTTTGCAGAGAGAGAGGGATTTTAGTGAGAGAAGCTCTCAAGCTTGTGCAAGAAGTTCAACCGCTTGAAAATGAGATATAAGGCTTCATTATATAGCAAAATATCAATTTTGGTCAAAAATATCTGAATTGGGACAACTGGAGCAAGCTGGAAACAGCTCGAGGAGAAATATCTTCAAAAAAAATGAATTTGGGTCACTTTTGGCCGATCGGCCATCTTTAGTGCCGATCTGCTACTTTTTTGGCCGACTGCACACATTTGTGGCCGACAGGAAATTCTGCTCTGCAGGTCCAACTTCAAATAGGCATAACTCCTTCATATGAACTCCTCTTGAGGTCATTCTTGTGTCCGAAATGAAGCCCCAGAAGTCTTCTTTCCAAATTTGGCTATCTCACCTCAAAATTCCATGTGTGCTAATAGATATCCCTCTTTTAGTGAAGGTTGCTCAGTTTCGGTCCAACTGGAATGATGCCCAACTTCAACCAACCATATCTCCCCCATCCGGACTTGGCTTTAGGAGATTCTTGAGTGTAAAATGAAGCCCCAGAAGTCTTATTTCCAACGGTGGAAGCCTCATAGCTTAAATCCAAGTGCATAGATAGATAAGCCTGATTTAGCGAGGACCGCTCGACTCTCTCTTATTTTTGAGCCAGCTGTTTGTAGGATGGACCATCTACACCCACGTGGATGGCTGGATCTCTTCAAGAGGATTTTGCATCCTCTATATATAGAAGCCCCCCTCTTGCATGTAGGGGGGTTACAAAAAATTTGTGAGCAAATTTTTTTTCTCTCTCTCTCTCTCTCTCTCTCTCTAGAATTCTCTCTCTCTAAATATATTGCCTTGAAGCTTGAATTCTCTACATTTTTGCTTGGGTGTTCTTGATCAAACGTGATCATCTTGGTGTGGAGGTTGCTTGAGATCTTGTTTGAGTCCTAGAAAAGGGTTTTAGCTTAGTTTTGGCTTGTCTTTGTTGCTGATTTGCTGCTGTGCTTCAAGGGTGAGGAGTTACCCCTTTTAAGCTTATTTTTGTACATTGGTTTGGCCAACCTTGCATGCTGTTTTTGGCCTATTTTTCAACTGAAAAAACCTCTATTTTTAAGTGTTAAAAATGGTAGTTTGAGGCCCTTTTGGGGTTAGGGGTGTTCCCCCTCTTTTGAGGCTTATTTGCTAAGCTTTGTGCCATCTTTTAAAGCCTTTAAAACAACCCTTTATTTGGCCTTTCTACCACTGAAACTCAAAAGTTTTTTAGTGGTAGAAAGTTGGTTTTGAGGGCCAAAATAGGAGGGGTTGGTCCCCCCTCCTCATATCTTGTTTGCATGTGTTGATAGCTTAATAGTTGAGCATGTTTTTCTATCATCTCATGGCTTGATCTTAGCATGTTTTTGTGACTTTTATGGCATGCTTGAGCTCTGTTTTTGGCTGGTCAAGGCACTCCTTGCTTGCT
Organism: Camellia japonica; assembly: GCA_030407325.1. Taxonomy (NCBI): domain Eukaryota; kingdom Viridiplantae; phylum Streptophyta; class Magnoliopsida; order Ericales; family Theaceae; genus Camellia; species Camellia japonica. Next base: position 148,695,694 of record JAPPVO010000032.1, read on the forward strand.
TCTTACACTTGTAGTGTAATCATGCTTACTAGCTTAACATACTTAATGTTTTAACCTATTATTCTAGCATGTGTTAGCTCCACTCCAGCATGTTTTTGGCCTTGTTTTAACATGATTAAACTCTATTTTGAATGGTCTTGATCATATGAAGCTTGCTTTGTATAGTTATAGTGTAAATGCCCTTGACTAGTTTTGAGTTTCAAGGTTTTTAAGCATGCTTTGCTTGGGTTATTTTCATGTCATAACATCATTTCACACATGATTTCAGTGCATGTAGCCTTGTCACACTCTCACATATTCCACTCTTTCATCACTTTTGAAAGGTGTGCTTTATGCCTTGTTTATGAGCCAATACATGAGCATGATTTCTTGCTTTTTATGTTACCATCTCAGCACAATTTAGCCACTGTTTTGGCATGTTTGAGGTCTTTCCATAGTTAGTTTGGCCATTTGGGATTGATGTTGCATGGTTCTAGTGTAAAGCTCCTCACTAGCTTTCATGCTTAAGTCTTCTAACATGTTCTACATAAGTTGTTTGCATGTTAGAGTCTTGTTTTTCATGCCATATCAGCACTCAAATATCTGCCATCTCCCTCATTTCTTCACTTTTGATTTGCTTTGAGGGTTGGTTGGTCCTAAAGTTGTGCTTAAGCTTGAGATTGAGGCTTATGCCTAAATTTCTTTAACTCTTTTTTTGAAAGTTCCTCTTAGTCAAAGGCATGGTCTCTCTCATGTCTTAAGCCTTCTTTTGATTGACCTCCCTTATTAGAGGACTTCCACATTTGGACAAATCAATTAAGGAATGGCTTGGTAACTTAAAATGAGTAATTAAAATGAATCAAGTAAAACATGACTAGACAAGCATGTTATGTGTGCATTGCATTGTGTTCAATCGAACGTTATATTGAACACAAGGAAGATTGGTCCATTCCATACTCAAAGTGATGAAAATGAGCCAATCTCCTTTGTCTACATTGCCTTTGATCATCAATGATAAGGTAGTGGTCCTAGAGTCTTGTTTGTCTTGCATTTATTGAATGAGTACAAGTTAGATCTTTGGCCATCATGCATTGAGATGCTTGATTAATGGTTTTGGATCCAATGGGGCAACTCCTTTGATGTTTTGAGATGATAAGGAGTGGCACAGTACATACATACCCTTAGGAGACGATCCCTTTTTCTCTAGTTTGTGCTCTGTTGTAGAATAGTGATGCAGCACACCAGTGGCCGGTAGTGCTTCACTGATGGCCGGCAAGTCTTCATGCTTGGCCGGCAGCAGCGTCCCATGGCCGGTAGGCAACTGGTGCACTCCTCAGCAGTGATTTGGTAAGGCAAAGCAGAAAGTTCTTGGCCAATCTTGTAAACAGAGCCTATCAAGAGCAAACCGGAAGGTGTTCCAAGGCAGCAACCGAGCACATGCATCTTCTAATTCCCAAGGCAGAGCTGAGGCAGCCTAATTTAAATATCATGCATGTTTAGTTGGTTTTGTAATTTAATTAATTTGTTAATTAGTTAAAGTGTTATAATAATTAGTAAGTAGTTTACTGGTTATTCAATTGGTTTGTAATAATTAGTCTAATTAATTTAATTAGATTAGTTGATTAGCTTAGCTTAGATTAGCTTAGATTAGCTTAGCTTACTTATTCAGACCTTCCTTCAAGAGGGCGCATTGTTGTAATAAGGGTGTGTGTGTGTGTGCATGTCTTCCAACCCCACTTCTTTCTCCCTTTTACTTAACTGCTTTCGATGGTTAGTTTTAGGGCATTTTTCAATTAGCATACCTTATGCTTTGCATGTTTGCATCATTCATTTGTTTTGCATGCACCGGGCTCGCCGCATCATTCAAACTGCATCGTATTTCAATACCTATTTGAATACATGTATCAAATTGTTGCATTCATATGCCATCTTAGATAGCTGAGCCTATTTAGTTTCATTATTACATGTGTTGCATTAGGCATCTTGTATAGTTAGGGATCATGCATTGTTTTCTAACTAGCTTTTGTTTTGGTTTGGAGTACATTGTAAGTGTTTATGCTTTAGCATACTTGCATGAGTGTGAGTGTTGCCACGATCGCATGTTTGCCATGAGGCTATTTGCTTAAATGCTTAACTGCTTGAATGCTTGTGGGTGAAGGCTTGATTGCCTGAATTGGAACAACTCGATGATTGTGAGTTTTAAGCCCACTTTGCGAAGTGGCAAAATCATGTTTTTAAACCCACTTGAGGGTGGCAAATCCGCGCTTTAGCCTACTTGCGAGTAGCACTTTCAAACCATTTTCGAAAACGAACATGAGTTGTTTTGTTCCAATTCTCGCGGTTGAGTCTATACTTGTATGTTGTTCGCATCACATAGTAAAGCTAGCTAATAACTGGATAAGAACACATGTGTTTATAAAACAACATATCACGCTTAGTAGAGGCTGATCCTTTGATCGGGCGAGCGGGGGTGCTCATTTCAAGACCTTCCCTTCTTGTACCCAAGTTCCTGAGCCGAGGCAACTTTAGTGATAACAGACACGTGGCCTTTGGCACGAGTCAGGGTTTCCTAAATTTCCCAAAATAAAATATTTAGGTGGTGACTCTATAATCTGGCAAAGCAGTCCATGTTTGGCGTTTTTTGATTCAAAATCGATTTTCCAAAACCATTTTCCAGATTTGGACTCTTTGGTGTTTAATCAGTCTCGCATCGCACTTTGTGAGATTAGATTCAGAACCGTGACAGGAGTCCGAACTGTAGAAAGACTAATTTGCGCCTTCTCTGAAAGGGTGTGTCTCTACAGGAATGTATGTATCAGTTGCAAGTCTGGGTATTAGTCTGAGGACATCAGTGTTTGAGGGGATCAATATTGTGGTAGAAAATTTGGGGGCAGAAATCAGTGGTTGAGTGCAGTTTGTCCAGCTTTTGATATCAACTGTGTGTTGTCTCTGTTTAAGCCGAGGTGCTGTATGTTTTTTTTTTTTTTTGTTTCTTTTGCTTTATTTTCTATTTTGCAAGGTAGTATTTTCATCATTACTTCCGACGAGGCAGTTACCCTCCAAGCACTCTGGACCCGAGTAAGAAGGCTTTATCGATCTGGGGATCTTGTGAGAGGACAACCTGTGTTTGCTTCGCTTCCCCCAGTAACAAGACGGAGGAGAGTTCAGCATAATTCACCAGTTCGTTAGTCACCTGTGCTCAGTGAGAACCAGTTTTCTGCTTCTACTTCAGAGGGTACACAGAGTTTGATAGATCAGCATTTTTCAGTCAGTATGGAACAAATGATGCGTCAACTCCAACAGACTATCGAGGGCATGTAACGGGACGTTGCTCTCCAAGCGGAGGTTACCACTCGACAAACAGATGTTGTAGCCCAACAAACTAAGCTGATTTCCAGGCTTCAACTACAGCAGCAACCACAACAAGCCAGAGCTTTTGCTTCACACCCACCCCCACCTAGGGTTCCAACACCCGAGGAGACATCTAACTTCCAGGAGAATACGGACGTTCCTACAGGGCTAGTCCCACCACCAGTCCTACCATAGACTTCAAAAGCACCGGCCTACCCAATTGACACACCGTTCAAATTTGAGGTTGATCCTATAGCTTTGAAAGTAAGCAAGCTCGAAAAGCTGGTTAAACAAGCTCAGGGAGTTAACTCGATCCCGGACATAGAGGACGGCTATATGGATTCGGCGGTGACATTGCCGGACAGATTTAAAATGCTTCACGTAGATCGCTTCGACGGCTCGGGCGATCCTATGGTCCATTTGAGGCTGTTTTAAGATATTCTGGGCCGATGGGCTTGACTAGAATGCAGAAGCTATCCCTTTTTGGTTGGACCCTATTAGGTATTACGGCCATCTGGTATGCCAAACTGGAGGATTCAGTAAAGAAAAATTTGGAGGAGATGGCCGAGGCCTTGATTGCTCAATATTCATACAGTACTCAAATCGAGGTCACAACTCATGATCTCGAGGCAACCAAGCAAGAGCCAAATGAGGGCATCTCTAACTTTGTTACTCGGAGGAGGGCTAAGGCCTCCATGATAACAACCAGGCTAGCCGAGAAAGACCAAATAAGGATGGTCGTGCGGAATCTGCAACCGAAGCTGCTGCAGAAAATGATTGTCTTACCCTTCCCTACCTTTACTAATCTTCCCGAGATTGGGGTACATATAGAAAATGCTATAAAGCAAGGCCTAATTGACCAGGAGAAAGAACAGCCCAAGAGGGCCTTTACCTGTAGTACGAATGCAGCTGCGAGTAGCAATGCAGCTGCGAGGACTTCTGACGTGGGCATGGTCACCACCACCTCAAAAACAGCCACACCCTTCACCGGCACATCCAGAGCCACCATACAACCAGCAAAATACCCGCCTAGGGGCCAGAGGACTTTCACCCCACTTTACATGCCCCTATCCAAAGCCTTGGGGGTTCTAATCAGAAAGGGGCATCTGAAGCCCCGCCATTACCAAACAACCTCCCTCCCTCACATAACCCGGCGAAGTATTGTGCCTTCCATCAGCAGCATGGGCATGATACTGATTTGTGCTTCAGATTACGTCATGAGATTGAAGATCTCATTGACAACAATGTGATTGCGCCTCCCGAGAAGCCAAATGTCACCACTAACCCTCTCCCACCACATAACAACCCCCCTCCTCCACCTAGGCAAATAAACCTAATCCAAACAACGGCCGTCCCGTATGACCCTAGCATATACATCACTCCCTTCCACCTGCCTAAGCCGACATTGTTCATCCCAGATAGCACAGACTTGTGCATGATGAGAACGTCATTAACCCTACCCAAGCCAGTGGTGGTGACTGTCGAAGACAAAGTTAGGGTGACCTTAGAGGAGAATGGGAACGTTGGTTCAGAACCTAGGGGATCTGCGAGCTTAACTGAGGAAGCATACAACCCGTGTGGTTATATTGCGCCAGCTGACCAGGCCAAGCCAATGGTAGAGTTTCTAGCTGGGGCAAAGATCAATGTGGTTCGGGAGGACGAGCCAAATCAGGGGTTGGATGATTTAGCGGAGCTTGAAGAAGACATTGCTAATCTGCAATTCTTTGATGAGCAGGATCCGAGAGATGTGAGCATTAACTAGTTTGACTTGAATGGATCAACAGACACTACAGGGTGGCTTAGTGATGAGCCAGACATTGATGAGGGGGCTCAGTTGAAACAGGGACAATCAAAAACAGGAACGTCTGCAATGGCCGAAACGGTCGACAGTGAGGAGAGGTTGACGAAGAGCATCGATACGAAGAATTTTGCTCGGGACTTAGGCAGTTTGTGCACAGCCGACACGGAGCAGGGAGCCGTGCTGAAGCGGTTTGAACAAGAGAGAATTGAGAATGATGACAGGGCTAGAAAAGCCAAGGCTCCTGCGAGGACAGAATGTGCTGTGAGCACGGAAACAACTACAGCGGAACCGGACAGTTGTTTGTCGGTTGCTAAGGGCATGTTGTGGGAAGACGATGATTTACGTCTGGCCCATACTGATGAGGATTAGGGGCAGAATCTCCCGGATGATACGTGGTACACCAAGAAAGTCGACCATATGACCCGGAGTGGGCGGTATTTTAAACCCCCACAGCTAGACCAGCAAGAGGTATCCGGAAAAGACAGGGAAACTAAGAAGCAGAAGGAGAAACTGTTAGAGGAGTAGGCTGTGCTGAAGCAGCTAAAAAAGATTCAAGCAGACATCTCTATCTGGGGACTGCTCATGGCCTTGCAGGTGTATAGACAAGCTGTCATATCAGCTATGGACAAAGCTAAGCTTTCTATTGATATAACTCCCGAACAGTTGGTGGGACTGGTGTTCCCAGGTAGCGTTTCACCGACTCTGACCTTCACAGACAAAGAGCTACCACCTGAGGGCTCCGAGCACAACAAACCGTTATACATCTCTATAGAGTGTAAGGATAAGTAGATACCGGTTGTCCTAGTTGATACGAGATCTACAATAGATGTATGTCCGTCGCGAATGGTATATGCTATCGGGTTGAAGCTCATAGATTTTGCGCCAATAGCCTAGGTGATATGGGCTTACGACAACACCAGCCAGGAGGTGATGGGGATAGTGCGAATCAGGACTCAGGTTGGCCCCGGCCAACAGGACATCGAATTTCATGTTCTGGATATTCCAGCCAGCTTTAACTTACTTCTTGGACGGCCGTGGCTGCACCAAGTGAAGGTTGTCTCTTCTACCCTACACCAGATGTTAAAATACCCCCACGGAAAGGGGGTGGCAATTGTTTTTGGGAACTCTTCAATACATCCGCCGCCAGAGGTTACCATGTCAATCTTGGAGATTGTACATGGCGAGGAGGACGTCTTCCTGTCTGGGTTCACCTTAGCTGAGGCTCAGGTGGTGCAAGATCTTCTAGCTGTTGATGAGGGGCTGTATGTCAGTGCGCAATTTTTTTACCTCATGAACAAGCTTCAACATGTGCCCAGGATGGGATTAGAAAAGAGTGGCCGGAAAGGCATCGCTGAATTGGCCAAAGTGCCACACAACCCCCATACCTTTGGTCTAGGTTACACACCTACCAAAGAGGACTGGGTGAGAAAAAAAAGGAGATGGCTGGAAGAGCTAGGGCTAAACAAGCTGGGAAGCACTATGAGTTAGTGCATAGACCTATCCAATGGACCCTGAACGGACGCTTTGTTCGGGAGGGGGAAGACTTCCTGTTTTGCGGCTTTCCAGAGCCATGGCTGAATTCAGAGAGGCGGCGCTTGCCAGGTTGTGAGATCTTCTTTGACTTACAGTTGCCAGGGGATGAAGTTGTCGAAGAACAGACTGACCCAACAGCTGAGGCTGAGCAGTGCAATGAGGATGAGTCCAATGGCACAGATTTTGAGATGGGAGCAGCGCTGGCTTGTCTTCTCTCGGATCCTCAGATCTTACCAGAGTGCTCGGTGGATGATTTCTCAATATCCATGAATGGAGATAACGCGGCTGTGGGCCTTTCTTCTGGCATTCTGGATGCATCCATTGCACCCTCCCTCGTCTGGCAATACGAGGAGGGCTTTTTATCTAGCAGTTTTGGGTCAAGTAGTGAACCGGAATCTGATTCCACAGAGTCTGTGGAGTCAGAATCAGATTCCAATTCTTCTGAGTCAGTGTCAGAGTCAGGTATTCCTGGGGGTGATAACCCAGATGCTGTTGTGTTGTCCAGGTCGTCTTTTTCTTTTTCTTTTGAGTCAGTTGTAACCGAAGAATCAGACAATTTGGAAATTGCTAATGAGAGTGGTACCGCTGTGGCTTTTGAGTACTTTTCTGTGCCTTTACTATATTGTATTAATCAGGACTTTCAAAATTTTGATTAAAACGATGAGGAAGAAATTTCTCCAATTTTGAAGCACTTGATTGACCAAGAGCAGGAGAGGTTTGTAAAACCTTTGGTTGATGAAATCACCTCAATTAATGTTGGTACTGAGAAGGATCCGTGTCTGGTCCAGATCGGGTCCACATTGTCTTCGGAGGAGCGCGAGCACTTAGTCGCTTTATTAAAAGACTTCAAAGATATTTTCGAGTGGTCCTACGAAGACATGCCTAGAATCAATCTTGATATTGTACAGCACCGGATCTCTCTTGACCCAGAGGGCCGACCTGTTGAGCAGAAGCTTCGAAGGATTCGCCCGGATTGGGCTTGGAAAATCAAAGAAGAGGTCACCAAGCAGATTGATGCAGGGTTCCTGTTAGTATCTGAGTATCCTACTTGGTTGGCCAACATGGTTCCAGTGCCGAAGAAAGATGGCAAAATTCGGGTATGTGTGGACTTCAGAGATTTGAACAAAGCCAGTACGAAGGACGACTTTCTTCTGCCGCATATCGACGAATTGGTAGACTTCACCGTGAGACATGCGCTGCTCTCATTTATGGATAGATTTTTTGGGTACAACCAGATTTTGATGGCACCCGAAAACAGGGAGAAGACTACTTTCACCACCCCATGGGGGACCTACTGTTATAGGGTGATGCCGTTCGGTTTGAAGAATGTTGGGGCTACTTATCAACGAGCTGCAACCATGATCTTGCATGATATGATCCACAAAGAGGTTGAGGTGTACATGGACAACATGATTGTCAAATCCAAGGAAAGAGAGGGCCACTACATATCGCCTTGAAGAAATTTTTCCAACGGATCAGAGAGTATCGGCTGCGACTGAATCCTCAGAAATGTACTTTTGGTGTTACAGCAAGGAAAATGCTGGGGTTCTTGATCACACAAAGGGGCATTGAGGTCGATCCTTCCAAGATTAAGGCCATCTTAGAAATGCCACCACCAAGGACTGAAAAGGAGGTGTGAGGCTTTCTGGGTAAAGTACAATTCATAAGACGATTTATTACAAAATTAACCTTGACTTGTGAACCACTATTTGGTCTCCTAAAGAAAGGAAAGAAATTCTAATGGGACAACCGATGCCAAGTCGCTTTTGAGCAGATCAAGCAATATCTACAGAACCCACCCATGTTGTCACCGCTAGAGCCGGGGAAACTGTTGATATTGTACCTGTCAGTAACCGACACGACAATGGGCTGCATGCTTGCACAGGAGTCTGAGGACAAAGTGGAGAAGGCTATCTATTACCTGAGCAAGAAGATGCTGGAATATGAGACCCGTTACACTCCGCTTGAGAAGGCTTGTCTGGCCTTGGTATGGGCTACTAGGAAGTTGAGGCACTACTTGTTAGCTCACTCTGTAATGCTAGTTTCGAGATTAGATCCCATCAAATATCTCTTCGAGAAACCAGCGCTTACAGGTAGGTTAGCCCGTTGGTTGCTTCTTCTCTCCGAATTTGATTTGAAGTATATGACGCGCAAGTCTGTGAAAGGGAGAGCAATAGCGGAGTTCCTAGCCGATCACCCGGTGGAGGGAGATGAAGTAGTAGAGTATTTGTTCCCAGATGAGGCCATTCTGCAGGTTGAAGAAGAAGTCTGGACTATGTACTTTGATGGAGCGTCAAACCAGTACGGGTATGGGATAGGGGTGTTGCTTATAGCACCCGACAATTCCCACATACCCTTAGCTTTCAAACTCCGGTTCAAGATATCAAACAACGAAGCAGAGTACGAAGCATGTATTGCTAGCTTGGAAGCCACCCTGGAACTAGGGGCAAAAGGTTGGACATCATTCGGGACTCGAACCTGGTTGTGTCTCAAGCGAAAGGAGACTGAAAGGTTAAAGAAGAAATGATGAAAATCGATCACCAAACCCTGGATGTTCTAATTCCCAGGTTTGAGAAGTTAACCTTCACCTATCTGTTAAGAGAGAGCAACAGGTTCGCAGACACTTTATCAACTCTGTGGAGAAGTGGTTTGGAAATACTCTTCAGATCCTGGGAGACGCTAGTGATCCTCAGCTAGTCACCTGAAAAGATACAAACACTTCGGTCGGGGGTGCCGGAATTAGCACTCCAACGGACAAGTTAGTTCAGGTCCTCAGGAAAGCTTGTTTACTAAGTTTAGTGAAGTGATTCTTACATACCTTTCTAAATTTGTGGCTCTTGTATTTATACTTACTTTTTGGGCCTCGAGGCCTGAGCCTACTTTTATCCCATTCACCTTTGGTTCATTCGGAGCTACTGACCTCCGTCTATTCGGCTTCACTAACGCATTCGGCGTCCTTATTTCGCAATATGAAGCCGAATAGGATCTAATTTCTGGGGTACGCGTCTTCCGACTCTTCTACTTATTCGGCTTCCACAATTGCCCCCCAAGCACTTCACCGACAACAGTTGGCTGGAGTGCCTGGTTTTGAATTTCGAAAAGTCAGAGCCAAAATTCGGTGATTGGCCCCATCGTCATGCGGATATCTAAGCGCACCCCTTTCGGTTGTCGTGTCGACCTTCCCCCTTCACGCACGTGTCTATTTATTGCGATTTAAAATTTTGGCGTCCTTTCAAGTATGTATTTCGTGACGCTTATCGCTGGATTGCCTTTTGGATAGTCCCTGCAACTCTGTTTTCCGATATCCCCTTCGTCCTTTGTAAGTTCTCTCCTCTCCTGTTTTGGAGACTCTTTCTGGTTTATTCCTTCCTTGGCATATTCTCATAAAGTATAGGGTATGGTGAAACATTTAAAAGACCTCCTCTCGTCAGATCGAATCGCTGGCTTTAAACGCCATTTCTCCATTCCTGATGATGTCCGTCTGTCGCTTGTGGCAGACAGCACTCTTGATATGGAGAGGGAGGACGAAACCACAATTGTCTTTCCTCTTTTGTCAATTGCAGAGGGTGGAGTCCGTTTCCCCCTTCACCCATTTCTTAGGGCTGCCCTTCGCTACTGGGGTTTAATCCCTTCTCAACCTAATGTGAATTTCTTTAGAATCATAATGGGGGTTATAGCGCTCAACCGTCGCCTAAGAATTAACCTTGGCATTCCAGCTATCCGGCATTGTTATGCCTTGGCTAAGTCTTCTGGTCGGCACGGGCGTTTCTTCCTTAGGGCCAAGGATATCGACCATCAGCTGATTACTATGCTTTCCAGTTCTGGAAAACGAGTTGATGATGTTATGGTCGTTGCCCAGGGTAACTGGGAATTTGGTGAAGGGGAGGATCACGTCGACCCTATTCCTAGACAGAGGGGCGAGCCAGGTGGCTGATTGCCTTCGCGCATTTATTATTTGTTCATTTTTGTTGTAAAGCCTCTTCTTTGAAATATGACGGCTTGGCTTGTGCAGGGAGCAGTTTGAAGAAAGTTCTGTCTTCAACTGACGGCGCCACTCTTTCAGATATCGAAGTCGCGCTCAAATATTTTGGCCGTCAAAGTCTTCAGAAACAAGGGAGGTCGGCGCATATTCTGCTTCGTTACGAGTCGACATACACGACCTTCTCGGCAGCGAAAAATATCCCTGTTCCTGAGGGTGAAGATTCTCTTATCGCCCTTATTTTGTCTGACTTCAAAAACTTGAGGCAGGTTCGTTTTGGAAGGTCCGATTCGGAGGGGGATGTAGCTAATGTTATCGAATCAGATCAGTCCGAAACTGAGTCCGACGAGGTATTGAATTCGACCGATCCCCATCCACATCGGGCCGAGGGGATCTTTCACTTGACGGCGTTGTTCATGGCTTGGAGGGTATTCCCGCCGCAGACCCTGAAGACATGGCCGGGTTAAGCCTGACAAAACTTGCCAGGAAGGCGAAGCAGGAAAGTGGCGCGCGGCAGCGAGCGAAGCGCCCTTCCGTCTGAAGTACCATCCGCCACCGAATCTCAATTCTCCCTGCCTGTTAGCGAATCAGAGTCCGTGCGCATTGTTGACATGGAAACGGCAGCAGATCGGAATGCCGAACCTGTTTTGGATGTGCAGGCTGGCCAAGAAGTTGAGGTAGAGAAACGCCCTGCCGAGTTTGAGGCCGGCTCAGAAGAACATGGCGGCAAACGTCCTCGATTAGAGGGATCGGACGTGATCGTTCCTTTTGTCATTCAGTCGATGATAAGAAACATGCCGGTTTCTTCTGATGCTTCGGCGCTTAAAGATCCAAAAGTCGCATTCAGCTTGGCTACGTCCGTGTCGTTGCCGTCTGACAAGGAGGCTTTCTGGGTGGAAACGGTTCTGAATGCGACAGCACTAGCCACCCAATCGGCGCTTTTGGTACATTCGAACTTAGCTTCACTTAATCCAAATACTGTTGAAGTTATGGTTTTAAATTCTTGTTTTGCAGACCGTCGGATGGATAGCCGATATGGGCCGTCGCCATCGCGACACCGTCAAAGAGATTGGTCATTTACGTGAGGGAGTTGAAGGCCAGAGGAAAAGGGCCGAGGTCGAGGCTTTGAGGGCGAACAAGGAAGCCTCAAGGGCCGACGCCGAGATGGAGAGGGCTCGTAGCGCGGATCAATTGAGGTCGGATGCCGAGAAGAAGGCGGATGCGAGCGAAGATGCACTCAAATTGGCCCAGAAGGCGATCTCCAAACTGGAGGCAGAGTTGGCTGAAATGAAGGCGGCGAAGGAAGGAGCCGACTTGGAGTCTTCCAAGTATTTGAGGTCAGGAAAAATGCTGGACTCGCCGAGTACGTTGACCAAGTCCCCAAGTTTGAAAATCGAGGATTCAAACTTGGCTGGCACAAAGCCCTTGCTGCTGCTAACGCTTCGTTGATTACGCCAATACCATATGAGCAAGTGGATGTTGAGCCATTGGAGTCTGATTCTGATGGCTAAGCCGGCCGACTGACAGTTTTTAGGATGTCGAATGTATTTTTACAGTTTTTTATTTGGTATTTTTCATTTGTTGCTACAGTCATGAGTAAATCTTTTTGTTTAGTAACTTTTCCTGAGTTTATATAAAATCAGGCTTGTAGCTTTTTGTTTCGTAACTTGAGTATATATACACAATTTCATGAGTTGCGTTCAACTAGCTAAGGAAAATGTTGATCAATGATACTGCTTTCGGTTATGGTTAGATCAGATTAATCAAGTAAATCTGCCCTTGCCTTAGACAGGTCGTGAGCTTGGAAAGCCGAATGGGCCTAGCTCGTGGGCTGGCTAAGGCACATATTGATCAGCGCTTGCGTTTGAAAACTCGGCCGACCAGATTAATAAATCTGCCCTTGCCTTCGCCAGGGCGAGAGCTTGGGAAGCCGAATGGTCCTAGCTCGCGGGCTGGCTAAGGCACATATTGATCGGCGCTTGCGCTTGACTACTCGGCCGATCAGATTAATAAATCTGCCCTTGCCTTCGCCAGGGCGAGAGCTTGGGAAGCCGAATGGTCCTAGCTCGCGGGCTGGCTAAGGCACATATTGATCGGCGCTTGCGCTTGACTACTCGGCCGATCAGATTAATAAATCTACCCTTACCTTCGCCAGGGCGCGAGCTTGGGAAGCCGAATGGTCCTAGCTCGCGGGCTAGCTAAGGCACATATTGATCGGTGCTTGCGCTTAACTACTCGGCCGATCAGATTAATAAATCTGCCCTTGCCTTCGCCAGGGCGCGAGCTTGGGAAGCCGAATGGGCCTGAATCGGGCGCTTACATTTGGGATTACTGACGTTGCCTCGAGAGAGCTGCAAACATTGAAGGATAAATGGAGCGGGCGTACGCTAGAGGCCCTATTTATTTCCATTCTGGCAACTTGGGAGGGACGAAGATTGACTGAATTAGACGCCGCAATGAGTCGTAGTTGTGAGCCTACGCGTACGGGAAGAAGAACGTCCAAGGATCGGGAAACATAGCAGCCCCTTAGTCAACGAAGCAGATCGCCCCGAAAGGACAGGCAACAACGGGGAAATTCTCCGCGCCCACGACCGGGAATCGAGACTGATTCGACGCCACGACCGTTGAGTTTTGCGATTTCTGTGAGGAATAGACCAATGACGGAGGCGGATTCTATCATTAAAGACCCAGATGTGGCAGTCGAGTTCGCTCGACAGATATTCCTGCCGGAAGTCCAACAATCGATGGTCGGACGTCGAGATTTCGAAGTATTTCGAGACGGCATTCATGGGGCCGTGAAAGGACTATATACTGCTTACGAAGTCGGCATGCGTCTGTGGGAATCGCGACGTGAGAGCGAGAAAAAGGACAAAAGGAATCGCAGTCTGGAGATTCGCGCGGAAAAGGCTGAGCGTGAGCTTCGGGAGCTGAAGAATGTTCAAGCGAGCGCGTCGGTTGCGGCCGGTCAATCTAAATTGATTGTTGCGGAGAAAGTAACCCGATGGACCTCGGGTTATGAAAAAGGGTTTCAGGACGGCCTGAAGGTCGGTATTGAGAAGACCAAACAGGACCTTGCCGAGGAGGTCTGTCGATGTGAAAATCGTGGATTCAAGCACGGTTGGATCAAGGCCCTTCAAACCGAGGAATCTCTCGAAGCCGTGGGCATTGATTCGGCCTCGACCCTGTATCATCGCCACTACTTTCCTTATCCCGATTTCGAAATTCAGAGGAGCGACGATGAGGATGCCGAATGAATAGACTTCGTGCCAAATAAATAGAATTTCTTTTATTTTCAACGTTTGTATTTGGTCTTGAAATATTATGTGCTTAATTAATCGTATTATTTCAATTTACTGGCAAGTTTTGTGTTGCGTGGCGTAAATGTTTAGACATGCATTGACTGGCCTGAATTAAGAACGATCCTAAGTGAATATTTATTCGGCCAATCCAGCGGTCCGAATACATCTCTCAGAAAGACAAATCGTGATATCCACGAACGGCGCTCCGAATCCGGAGTCTTAATCGGCCTTAATAGGATTAATCGGCCCTAAGGTGTCACGCACCAAAAGGGGGCTTCGAATCCAGAGGCTTTATTTTGGCCAATCGTGATATCCACGAAGGGCGCTCCAAATCCGGAGTCTTAATCAGCGTTAAGGTGTCATATAACAAAAAGGGCTCCGAATCCGGAGGCTTTATTTTGGCCAATCGTGATATCCACGAAGGGCGCTCCGAATCTAGAGTCTTAATTGGCCTTAAGGCGTCATGCACCAAAAGGGGCTCCGAATCCGGAGGCTTTATTTTGGCCAATCGTGATATCCACGAAGGGCGCTCCGAATCCGGAGTCTTAATCGGCCTTAAGGTGACATGCACCAAAAGGGGCTCCGAATCCGGAGGCTTTATTTTGGCCAATCGTGATATCCACGAAGGGCGCTCCGAATCCGGAGTCTTAATCGGCCTTAAGGCGTCATGCACCAAAAGGGGCTCCGAATCAGGAGGCTTTATTTTGGCCAATCGTGATATCCACGAAGGGCGCTCCGAATCCGGAGTCTTAATCGGCCTTAAGGTGTCATACACCAAAAGGGGCTCCGAATCCGGAGGCTTTATTTTGGCCAATCGTGATATCCACGAAGGGTGCTCCGAATCCGGAGTCTTAATCGGTCTTAAGGCGTCATGCACCAAAAGGGGCTCCAAATCCGGAGGCTTTATTTTGGCCAATCGTGATATCCACGAAGGGCGCTCCGAATCCGGAGTCTTCATCGGCCTTAAGGTGTCATACACCAAAAGGGGCTCTGAATCCGGAGGCTGTATTTTGGCCAATCGTGATATCCACGAAGGGCGCTCCGAATCCGGAGTCTTAATTGGTCTTAGTCCGGTGGAGGGCTTAATCGGCCCTTATTAATCAAGGCTTGGAAAAACGAGAAACTTTGTATTACAAAGGTGGAACATGTACAAGTATCAAGCCCACAAGTCGGGTCAATGATAGAATTTACGTAAATGTGTTGAATTCCAAGGCCGTGGCAGGCTTCTTCCTGACATGTCTGAGAGCCGATATGCCCCTCTTCCTGTGATGGATTCAATTTGATAGGGGCCGTCCCAGTTTGGACCCAATTTTCCGTCGGCCGATCTCCGGTCGGCTGGAAGTACCTTCTTTAGGACAAGCTCTCCTGGCGTGTATCGGCGCAACTGAACTCGCTGATTATACGACTTGGCGAGCTGCTGCTGATACCGTGCCATGAATGCCAGGGTGCGGTCTCTTCGTTCTTCGATTAGAATTAGATCTAGGGCAAGCATCATGTCGTTTTGGCCCATGTCAAAAACTTGCGATTTCAGAGTTGGGATGCCGATCTCCAGGGGTAAGATTGCCTGGTTTCCAAAGCATAGAGCAAACGGCGTTTCTCCAGTGGATCTCCTCGGCGTAGTACAATGAGCCCACAATACACTCGGCAATTCTTCGACCCATTTGCCTTTAGCTTTTTCCAGCCTCTTTTTGATGCCGTCCAAGATGGATTTGTTAGTGTCTTTGGCTTGGCCGTTGCTTTGGGGGTAGGCCGGGGTCGAGAAGTAAGGCCGAATGCCGTATTTGCTGCATAACTCTCGATATACGCCACAATCGAACTAGGTGCCATTGTCTGAGATGAGAGCTCTCGGAATACCGAATCGTGTTATGATGTTTCTCCACACAAAGCGTTTAATGTCGGCGTCTCGTATATGTGTTAGAGCCTCCGCTTCGACCCATTTTGTGAAGTAGTCTGTCGCGACGATTAAGAATCGCTTGTTCCCTGGGGCCCTGGGCAATGGGCCTACGATATCAAGTCCCCACTGAGCAAACGGCCAGGGGCTGGTGATAGAGTTCAACTCTTCAGCAGGCAGATGGGTTAATGGGGAGAACTTTTGGCACTGTTCACATTTTTTTGCATAACTCTCCGCGTTAGCTCTCATTGTCGGCCAATAATATCCCTGCATTATAGCTCGATGGGCCAGGGAGCGTCCGCCAGAATGGGCACCGCAACTGCCCTCATGTATCTCTGTCAGAAGCTCCTCCACTTTGTCGGGGTGCACGCATTCCAAATATGGACCAGAGAGGGACTTTTTGTAAAGCCCTCCTTGCGGATCCAGATAGTATCGCAAGGCTTTATTTCGCAGCTTGTGCGCTTTTTTTTTGTCCTCTGGGAGTTGTTCAGAAGAGAGGAATGCAGCAATGGGGTCCATCCAGCTTGGTGCGGATTCTATAACATTGACATGGATTTCCTCCGAAAGGGCCAATACTCGGCTCCGGGATGAAACCTACTTCGATGGTCCGTTTGATCTTAGAATTGATGGCGGAGGCTAGGCACGCTAAGGCATCCGCGTGTGTGTTCTGGTCGCGTGTTATTTGGTTAAGTTCGTGATGGTCAAATTTTTCCAGCAAGGAATTGGCCGTTTTCATGTAGGCCACCATGCGGTCGTTTCTTGCCGCATACTCCCCCTTTAGCTGATTGATTACCAACTTTGACTCACAAAACACAAGCAGACGCTGCGCGCCGAGAAGGTGCGCATTCCGCAGACCAGCTAGAAGGGCTTCGTACTCGGCTTCGTTATTTGATGCTTCGAAGCCAAGCTTGACGGCCTGCTCAATTACTGCGCCGTCTGGAGACATGATTATAACTCCGGCGTCACTGCCCCTTTGGGTAGATGATCCATCACAGTATAATTGCCAGATATCCCCGACATAAATTCTCCAGTTCGGCTTTGGTAGAACTTCAGCCTTTGGTCGAACGTCATCAGGTTTGAGGTTGGCAAGCTCGCCGGTGAATTCGGCAACAAAGTCGGCCAACACCTGCCCCTTGATTGCAGTTTTAGGTAAAAATCGAATATCGTATTGGCCGAGTTCAAGAGTCCATTTTGAAACACGTCCCGATGCTTCTGCACTTCGCAGTACTGAATGAATGGGATAATCTGTTGGCACCCCAATGCTATGTCCCTGGAAGTAATGCATCAGTTTTCTTGCCGCCATGACTAGGGCTAAGATGAGTTTTTCCAGCGGAAGGTAACGTGTTTCGGCGTCAACCATTGCCTTGCTCACATAATACACTGGCCGTTGCTCCCCCTCCTCCTCTTTTAACAGTACGGCGCTGACGGCCCTATCGGAAACTGCTAGATATAGGATGAGCGGGTCACCAGCGGTGGGCGTTGTCAAGAGAGGTACTGAGCGGAGGTAGGTCTTGAGTCTGTTGAAGGCTGATTCGCATTCGGCGGACCATTCAAAAGCCTTACCCTGCCGTAGTGTCTGAAAGAATTGTCGGCAGCGATCTGTAGACCGACTGATGAACCTGTTAAGTGCAGCGGCCATCCCCATCAACTTTTGGACTTCTTTTACTGAACGGGGGGAGGCGAGTTCCAAGATTGCTGTGACTTGCCTCGGGCTGGCTTCGATTCCTCGGTGATTGACGATGTAACCCAGAAATTTGCCAGAGCCGATTCCGAACGCACACTTGGAAGCGTTCAGTTTCATTTTGTATTTGCGTAAGATGCTGAATGTCTTTTCTAGATCCGCTATATGATTTTGTTCTTCTTTGGACTTGACCACCATATCGTCGATGTATACTTCCAGTGTGAGCCGAGTTGCTCTTTGAACATGGCGGTGACCAATCTTTGGTAGGTTGCCCCTGGATTTTTCAGCCCAAAGGGCATAACTTTGTAGCAATAGGTTCCTCTTGGGATGAGAAAGGCAGTTTTGTCCCGGTCATCTGGATGCATGGCGATTTGATGATAGCCTCTGTAAGCATCGAGGAAGCTCATGCGTTGATGACGTGCCATCGCATCGATGAGCTGGTCGATTCTAGGTAGAGGAAAACAGTCTTTGGGGTAAGCTTTGTTCAGATCCGTGAAGTCGACGCAAACTCGCCAAGTCCCATTTTTCTTCTTCACCACCACTGTATTGGAGAGCCACGTAGGGTAAGTGACTTCTCTAATTGCCCCGGCGTTAAGCAGTTTGTCTACCTCCTCAACAACGGCGGCAATGTGCTCCACGGCTGATCGCCGGCCTTTTTGAATGATCGGCTTACATGTCGGATCGACATTCAGATGGTGCTGTGAAACTGATGGGTCTATTCCCGGCATTTCGTATGGAGTCCACGCAAAGACGTCAAGGTTGCTGAGCAAGAAAGAGATCAGCTGCTGCCTGTCGGCCTGATTCAGAGAGGCGCCGATCATGAAGAACTTTTCTGGGCTTTCATCAATATCAACTCAGTCTAAATCTTCCGTGGCCTTCTCATTTGGATACCGCCCAACGTCATCCAGGATCTCCCGATTCGGCACCTCAATGGAGTTTACTTGCAGTTGCTTTGGCGTTCTGGCGGCAAGGAGATAACATGCTTGTGCCGATTGCTGGGATCCGCGGATTTGCTCAATGCCGTGTTCTGTTGGGAAACGTAGCAGTTGATGATAGGTGCTTGGGACGGCCTGCAATGTATGCAGCCACGATCGGCCCATATGAGATTGTACGGTGAAGGCAGCCTCACGACCAAGAATTCCACATCCACTATTCTGGAGCCTGCTCGAACGGGTAAGCTGATCTTTTCCAAGGGGTACTCTAGAGTGGCATTGAAGCCGAATAGTGGATAAGGGGCCGGAGTCAGGTCTGACTCGTTGAATCCGAGTTTGGTGAAGGTTTTATAATACATAACCTCCGAGGTACTGCCCTGGTCGATAAGAACGCGTTCGACGGTGAAACGGTTTACGCTCAGCTCAACAACCAATGGATCGATGTGAGGGAGTGTTACACCGATCAAATCAGAATCGTCAAAGGTGATTGTAGACACCCCATTTTTGACCGACCTTAAGACTCAGACGTCACCGATTGAGCGCTTGGTGATGTTGCACATCGCGCTCGTCTCGAAGTTTCAGAGTCTCGGCCGTGAGCCTTGTCTCCTGACTTCCGGGCTTTTCTGTGCTTTACCTCGGTTTGCGAACCAGGCCCCGTTCTCTCCGTTTTCTCTTCCCGAAGGGAGGGAGAGGTCTCATAGATCATATCTCAGTGGCCATAGGCTACGTTTCGTGGTCGTAGGCCATTTTTCCCATTTCGGAGCCCGGTTCCCGGTTTTCGGAGCCGTCGGCCGTGTGCCTCAGTTCAGGACCGCTTAACCACCTCCGTTTTCTCCGATTTTTGGCATGCATCTTATTTCCTCCCTTTTGAGGGACACTTTGGTCCGAGAGACCAACTTCGTGGTCGAACACCACCTCCGGTGCTTAACAGTCAGTTTTCGGGGCCCCCGGCTGCGTGTTTCGGCCCCCGAACCTTCGATTTGCATCGGTTTGAGTTCTTTTTTGGCAGGGACCTTATTTTCATTATCATGAAGGTCGTAGAAGGGTGGGAGGCCAGCAATTGTTCTAAGGACTAGCTTTATTCCTTCAACGCTCTCTGTCGCCCGTTTTTCTCGCTAGAAAGCTGATGTTGACCACCCCCGGGGCACTTTCTTGGACCCTCAACCACATATTTGTGATGTACACACCTAGGAGGCCACCAATATGGCATGGCCGGCCATTAACTCTCTCTGACCCTTTTGACCCCCTCTAAAAAGTTAGTTTTTCTCTCTCCTGGTTCACATTTTCAGGGTTTTTCTCCACATAGCTGTGTTGTGCACACATGGGAGGCCACCAATATGGGGTGGCCGGCCACTAATTCTCATTGACCCTTTTGACCTTGGCCGGCCGGCCAAGGGAGGTGGCCGGCCGGCCACCTGAGCTCCCAGAAACTGGCCGGCCATGCTCCCCACACCAGGTTCCTTACAGATATGCCCTCATTTCCACCCCAGATTCTATATCCGATGGGGGAACTTTTGGGGGGGAAATTTAAATTTGAATCTCCCCCCTTTTCTCCACCCCTTTGCCTATATAACCAGCACCCCCAGCTGTGTTTTGAGGGTTAGAAAAATTCATTTGAGCCTCTTGCATTAACTCTCCCTCTCCCTCCATTCCAAGCCTCAAAACCACCTTGCTCCTACACCATTTCTACACCACCTCCAAGCCTACAACCTCCATACTCCATTCCAGCAACTTGAGGCTATTTTTCAGAGCTTAGGAGCATCATTTCTTCAACCAAAAACTGCTGGAGCTTTGTGCTACAAGGGTAAGCTTCATTTCCCTCTTTTTGTTCCTATTTTTGGCATGCTTTCTTAGCTCCTTGTGCTTATATTTTTGGGCTCCGACCCTAACTGGAAATAGTCTTATTTTGAGCTCTTTTTCATGTTTGATTAAGGGCCTTTCCCTGTTTGAGGCTTCCTTCTTACCCTTTGTGTTTAAACCCTCTTTTAGGCCTATTTTTTGCATAGTATTTTAGGCTTATTTGTGATCTGTTTTGGACTTGGTCATAAGCTGAAAAGTGGTTTTTTTTGAGCCCCTCTTCAACATTGTTGAATGGCCCTCCTCTGTTTGAGGCCAGAAGCTACCACTTGCCTCTTTGTCCCTCTTTTGGCCTTTTTCTTGCATGATAGTTTAGCCTCACTTGTGTTTATTTTTGTGGCTTGATGTAAACTGTAAAGTGTCATGTTTTGAGCCCCTCTTAAACTTTGTTGAAGGGATCTTGGCCATTTGGGGCCAGCTGCTGCCTCTTACCTCTATTCTCTCTTTTAGGGCCATTTTTGCATGATAGATTAGCCTTATTAGTGTCCATTTTTGAGACTTGTTGTAAACTGGAAAAAGTCTTGTTTTGACATCATCTTCATGTTTTATTAAGGTTCCATTTTTGTTTGAGGTCATATGCTATCTTGTATGCTTGGTTGCCTCCCATTTTGAGCCTTACATCCTAGCCCTTGTTGCATGCTTTGCTTGGCCTTCTAGCCACTGAAATCCAGTGGATTTTCAGTGGCTTGGCTACTGTTTTGAACCCCCAAATCAGAGGGGGGTGACCCCCTCTCACCTTAACTTGTTTGGTGGTCATTTCGGCCTTCCAAAGAGGCGCTATCTTGCATGCTTTGTTGACTGATTTTGGGGCCAATTTTCTGAGTTTTTAGACTATCATATTTGATTTTCAAAGTTGGTTTGGGGCTGCCACATGTCCATCTTGTATGTGATTAAGAACCCCTTTGTATGCCCTCTAAAGGAGCCCCTCATTTGTGCATGTGTTGGCTGCATTTCGATGGTTAGTTGGGCATATTTTGGCATGTTTAGTTCACTGATTTTTGCTGGTATGGTGAGATTCTATGTGCTTCATATACTTGCCATGTAAACCATGTTTGTTGGTCAAATTTGCATGCTAATTTAAGCCATCTTGCTAGCACTTTTTGGCCACACTTTGAACTAGAAAAGTTCATGTTTTGGGACTGCCTTGACTCTGTCTTCATGCTTCATTTTCAAATAATGCATGCTTCGTATAGCTATAAGTCATTCCATGTGCCTAATTTTGAGTTTCGGGTTTCATCTCATGCATCGGGTGCCATATTGCCATGTTTCGGGGCTCTTTAGCATCATGTTTTAGTGCTGAAATTTGCTTGTTTGCATATCATGTTCCATACCTTGCCATGCTTTGGTAGAGTGGCATTCGTGCCTTAGGTTCGATCCTCGGTTTGCGTGCATGTGTGCACACATCTCGAGTGTCTCATTTCCATACTCATGGCCTCCTATGTGAGTGTGGCTGAGGTCCTCTTGTGTTGGTGTAAGTCCATTATGCATTGTGTATGCCATTTCATTTCATAGCATTGTGTATGCTAGGTTGTACGTTAGCGCATTGTGTATGCCATGTTACCTCGTGCATCGTGTATGCCATTTCATAGCATTGTGCATGTTAGGTTGTATCTTAGTTGCATTCATGCATGTCATGCATATTGCATTGTGTTTGGGATAGGAGTTAGCCCGAGCACGGGAAACGAGGTACGTTTCATACTCCGAGTGACGGAACGTGTCTTAATTCCCCAGTCGCCAACACTCCGGATGACCCATGATGGAGTTCAAGTTTTGTTGTGTTTTCACGTGCATTCATTTCATATTGAGTCGTCCAATTCGACTCCTCGGCCATCATGCATTGAGATGCGTGATTGGTGGCACGAGGATCGAGACATGCATACAAATGTAAAAATACATTGCCATGCCCCTTTTTCTGCTCTCTGTTGCAGCAAATCAGAAATCAGCAGCTTTCAAAAGCCTTGCACCACATTCCGGCATTGATTGTAAAAACAGAGGCTAATTGGGACATCGCAGTGGATTTCCGCGCAAAGCAGTTCAAACATGCATCATCCATCATCCAGAATAGAGTCGAGGCAGTCCCTGGCTTGCATGCCAATTTACAGCTTTCCTATATTAATTTGTTAATTAATTAGGATTTTGTATTTATTCGGACTGTAATTATTCATTTGGGACTGTATATTATTTATTCGGACCCTCCGAGTGAGGGCAATGTTGTAATAAGTGTGCGTGAGTGTGATGTATGTCTTCCAACCCCACGTCTTTCTCCCTTTTATTTACCAGCTTATGATGGTTAGATTAGGGCATGTTTCAATTAGCATACAGTATGATAGCATGTTTGCATTCATTCATCTGTTTTGCATGCACTGGGCTCGGCGCATCATACTAACTGCATTATATTTCAATTCTGAGTTGAATACATGTTAGTTGTAGCATTTCATATGCCATGTTTAGAATAGCCGAGCCTGCTCTAGTTGCATTTTTGCGTGTGTTGCATTAGGCATTTCTGTATAATTAGGATCATGCATGGATTTCTAATTAGCTTCTGTTTTGGCTTGGAGTACTCGGTAAGTTTTTACGCTTTAGCATCCTTGCATGAGTGTGAGTGACTGCCATGATAGCATGCTTACCATGAGGCTATATGCTTATGTGATATAACTGCCTGAATGCCTATGGGTGAAGGTTGGGTTTTTTGGATTGGGATAAATCATCAACTGTGAGTTTTAAGCCCACTAGATAGTGGCAAAACCATGTTTTCTAAGCCGACCTGAGGGTGGCAAAATCTACATTTTAAGCCTACTTGCGAGTAGGAAACCATCTTTCAAAAACAAACATGAAATGTTTTGTTCCAATTCGAGCGACTTGGTCTATACTTGAATGCTGTGTGCATCACATAGTAAATCTAGGCTAATAACCAGAATAAGAATCCATAAGGTTTTCAAAACTCGATATCATGGTTAGTAGAGGCCGATCTTTGATCGGGCGAGCGGGGGTGCTCACGAAGTGACCTTCCCCAATCGTACCCAAGTTCCCGAGCCGAGGCAGCTTTGGTGATGACGGACACGTGGCCTTAGGCACGAGTTAGGGTTTCCTAAATTTCCCAAAATAAAATATTTAGGTGGCGACTCTGTATCTGGCAAAGCAGTCCATGTTTGGCACTTCTTTCAAAAATCTGTTTTCTCAAAACGATTTGCCGAATTTGGACTCTTTGGTTCAGATTAAGAACCGTGACAATTTGAGTCCTGAACTGTAGTGAGCCCAATATCGAACGGAACGGGGGACGCATCCCTCTCGGGGCATTCGGGGACGTCTACAGTTTCTGGCGACTCTGCTGGGGACTTAGAGAAATTGACTCGAACTCATGATATCTGGTTTTGGCTACACTTGTGTGTTTCTTTGCATTGCATTTGCATTGGTGCGCCTAGGACACCGTGTTTGCCATCTGTTATTCCTGAACGGTTTGCCGGAGGCTTGTCTTGTCAAGGCATGACCATAAGGCTGACCGGTTGTGGGCTCTGCCAGTATGGGAACACAAACCCCGATTTTACCGGGGCACCCTTTTGACCATTCGACCTAAGTGCATATCGAAATCCGTAGTGACCATTCCAAACTAGGACAGGTTGCTTACCCGATATAGGTTGTTTGAAACCGCTGCGTGCGTAGTAAAACCCTAGCTCCTGACAAAATAGGACAGGGAAACCCTACCCCAACATAGGGGTGTTTTGGCTCTCACTTATCTGTTATATGCTGTTAGAGTGCGTCTCTATAGGGAATGCATGTATCAGCTTATGAGTTTGGGCATCAGGCCTGCGGGCATCAGTCAGCGTTTGAGAATCAGTTATCTGCGGGTATCAGATTCAGTCTTCGGGGACAGTGATTCAGGGATAATGATCAGTGTTTGAGGGCAGTGTGTATTCAGCTTATCAACCGTGTGTTGTTATGCCCAGCTGTGTGTTGTGTATTTATGTTAAGCTGTTATGTTGTCAATTTATCTGGTTGTTTATTTCCTTATTGCTTTATTTATCTTTCTGCTAGGGACGGGGTTTTAGCACAATTGCTTCCGACCCAGTAGATATTCCCCAAGCACTTTGGACAAGAGGTCGTCGGCTCAATCGATCTGAGGATCTGTTTGACGGACAGCCAGTGTTCCATTCTCTACCCCCTGGTTGTCAGGAGAAGGCCGAGAAGGCGTAGTGGTGTCTGAACAGAGGTTACCAGAGCAGTGGTCTACCTTAGCAGTGAACAGTCGGGTTGAGGTCCCAGTTTCTGCCATAGAGATACACATACCAGTCAGTCACCAGGATCAGCAGAATATAGCTGAGATGGAAGAAATGATGCGCCAAATCCAAGAGAGTATGAAGCAAATGCAGGAGGACGCTGTCTACCAAGTGGAATTCTCTAAACAACAGGCCACAATCATGGCCCAACAGGCGGAACTAATTACCCGGCTACAGCAACAAGCCGGAGCATCAGCCTCACACCCAGCTCCTTCTCCACCAGGGGTCCCAATACCCGAGCAAACACCAACTACCCAAAATGTCCTGCCAAACATCCAAAACACCTTGCCAAATGTCCAGAACATCCAAGAGGACACAGACCTTCCGACGGGGCCGGCTCTGCCCCCGCTCCCACCTCAATCATCCAAAGTACATACACCCGTCAACCACCCGGACTCTCCCTTCGAGTTCGAAGTGGACCCTACAGCGCTAAAATTGAGCAAGCTCGAGAAGCTATTCAAAAAATCCCAGGGGGTAAAAGCTATCCCGGATATCGAGGACGGATATACCGATGTGGCTATGACATTGCCGGATAGATTCAAGATGCCGCAGATTGATCGCTTCGACGGATCTGGTGATCCCATGGTCCACCTCCGACTATTCTCAGATATATTACGACCAATGGGCCTCACCAGACCCCAGAAGCTTTCGCTATTCGGCCGGACGCTATCGGGTGTGGCCGCTATCTGGTACGTGAAGTTGGAAGATGATGTCAAGCGGAGTTGGGAGGAAATGGCCGAGGCCTTTGCTGCACAATACTCTTACAACACCCATATCGAGATTACAACTCGTGATCTCGAAACAACAAGGCAGGAGCTCAAAGAGAGTTTCTCGGATTTTGTGACTCGGTGGAGGGCGAAGGCCTCGATGATGACTTTAAGGCCCACCGATAAGGACCAGATCAGGATGATTGTCCGCAATCTCCAACCAAAACTGATGCAAAAGATGATTGTACTCCCCTTCCCCACCTTTTCGGATCTACACGAGATAGGGGTACAAATCGAAGATGCGATGAAACAGGGTCTGATTGACCAAGACAGGGAGCAGCCCCGGAGAACCTTTAATCGTAACAACAACGCGGGCCCGAGCGGCGCTGCAACTGCAAGAACTTCGGAGGTGAACATGGTCGCCACCATTCCCCCTCCCCCTCCAAGGCTCATGGCAGCCACGCCCTTCTCCGGTGCATCCGGAAGCAATACACAGGCCACTAAATACCAACCCAGAGGCCAAAGAACCTTCACCCCATTGTACATGCCCTTGTCCAAGGCTCTAGGGGTCTTAATCAGAAAGGGGCACCTAAAACCCCTGGAGCCAAGGCCGTTACCAAATCCACTTCCCCCCACTCACAACCCAGCCAAATACTGTGCATATCACCAGCAACACAGTCATGACACCGACCAATGCTTCAGATTGCGTCACGAGATTCAGGATCTCGTTGACAAACAAGTGATTTTGCCTCCAGAGAGACCTAATGTCACAACCAACCCACTCCCTACACACAACCAAGCTCCACCTCCCAAAAGAGTCAACTTTATCCAGACTGGGGTCGTGTCTTACGATCCTAGCATCTATATCACTCCCTCCCATCTACCTAAGCCGGAGGTGTTCCTTCCCGACTGCACTGACCTTTTGTGCATGATGGACATCTCCACAACCCAACCTAAGCCAATGGTGGTGGCCATTGAAGAGAATACAGGGGAAATTGCGGAGGAGAGTAGAACCGTTGAGTCTGGGTTTGAGCAGTCTGGGAACTTTGCTGGAGAAGCCTACGATCCGAGTGAGTACATCCTGTCAGTGGGTCAGTCTGAGCCAAGTATAGAATTGACAGAGAGAGCAGAACTGTGTGTGATCCAGGGGGGCAGATTTCAGCAGGGAACGGATGATCTAACGGCTGTGGAAGGGGGTCTTGCCAACTTCTAGTTTTCAATGACCAAGAATCAGGGGACGCAGCAGTCAACTGGTTTGAGTATGAGGAAGCGGCAGAGGCTACCGGATGGCTGGATGATCAACCGGATGTTGTAGAGTTCCAACCAGAACAGGGCCTGGCAGGGGCGAGGGTATCAGTTGTGGCCGGAACGGCCGAGAGTCAGAGTACATTGCCGGAGAGCGCCGGCACAAAGAATTTCGATCAGGACAGAAGCATTGTGAATGCAGGGAAAGTTGAACAACAAACTGCGCTGACGCAGGTAGAACAACAGGGTTCTGAGAGAACCGGGAAAGCCAAAATCCATGAAGGGATTGAAAGTGCTGTGGGCACGGGAGCAGAAGATGCTGTGAGCATATGGGCTGAAGGTACTGCAAGTACAATCATACCAGAGCCAGACAGGTGTCTTTTGAATGCCAACGGAATATGGTGGGAAGACGATGATTTATGTCTTGCCCACACAGATGAGGACTGGGGAAGCAATCAACCAAACGACACCTGGTATCTTGATGAGGTCGATCACATGACAAGAAGTGGGCGGTACTTCAAACCCCCGCACCTAGACCAACCAGAAGCATCTGGAAAGGATAAAGAAGCTAAAAAGCAGAAGGAGAAGCAGATTGAAGAAGAAGCTGTACTGAAGCAGCTGAAGAAGATACAAGCAGACATCTCCATCTGGGGATTGCTTATGGCATCACGAGTGCACAGACAGGCTGTCCTATCTGCTATGGACAAGGCTAAACTTTCTATAGATACCACACCAGAACAGCTGGTTGGACTGGTCTTTCCAGGAGGAGGTTCCCCGATGATAACCTTTTCAGACAAAGAACTGCCGCCTGAGGGCGTAAATCATAACAAACCCCTCTACATCTCTGTGGAATATAGAGACAAGTGGGTGCCAGTGGTTCTTGTTGACACGGGATCCGCCATTAAGGTGTGCCCGTCACGGACAGCATATGCAATCGGGTTAAAGCCCGCGGACTTCGTGCCAACTACTCAAGTGATCAGAGCCTATGATAACACCAGCAGGGAGGTGATGGGGACTATCAAAATTCAGACCCAGGTTGGCCCAGGACAACACAACATTGAATTCCATGTCTTGGACGTTCCTGCAACCTTTAATCTACTCTTGGGGTGGCCGTGGTTGCACCAAGTAAGGGCAGTCTCTTCCACTCTACATCAGATGGTGAAATACCCCTATGGAAAGGGAGTAGCCATTGTTTTCGGGAATTCATCAATCCATCCACCTCCGGAGGTATCTACACTAGTCCTAGAAATCGAGCACGGCACGGAGGATGTGTTCTTATCGGGGTTTACTCTGGCTGGGGCTCGGGTTGTGCAGAATATCATGGCTGTTAATGAGGGAGTGTACGTCAGGGCTCAGTCTGTATACCTCATGAACAAGCTACAACACATCCCCGGGATGGGATTAGGAAGGAGCGGCCGGAAGGGCGTCGCAACATTGGCCGAAGTGCCACACAACCCTCATACCTTTGGCTTGGGTTATCTGCCCACCAAAGAGGATTGGATGCGAAAGGGGAAGGAAATGGCTGGGAGAGCCAAAGCGAAGAAGGCGGGGAAGCCTTTTGACTTAATGCACAGGCCCATTCAGGGTACCCTGAACGGACGCTTCGTCTGGGAGGGGGAAGACTTTCCGTTTTGTGGCTTCCCCGAGCCGTGGCTGAACGCGGAGAAGAAGCGCGTGCCAGGCTTCGAGATTTTCTTTGATCTACAATTACCTAGGGATGACGTTGCCGAAGAGCAGACAGACCCATCAGCAGAGGTTGAGCAGTGTAAAGCAGGGGACGCCAAGGGCGCTGAAATTGAAATGGGGGTAGCACTGGCAAGTCTACTCTCAGATCCTCCGATCGACCATAAGTGCTTGGGGGATAACTTCTCGGTTTCCATGACTGGGGATGAAACGGCTGTGGGCCTATCAGCAACTATTTTGGACGCATCTATCGCACCCTCTCTCACTTGGCAATACGAAGAGGGATTTTTGTCCAGCAGCACCGGGTCAGGTAGTGAGCCAGAATCTGATTCCACCGAATCTTGTGAGTCGGAATCAGGTTCCAGCTCGACTGAGTTTGAGTCTGGTAATCCTGGGGATGATAACCCGGATGCCACAGTTTTGTCCAGGTCGTCTTTTTCTTTCTCATTTGAGTCTGTTGTAACCGAGAATTCGGACGATTTGGATGTGCTTAATGAAAATCAAGTAACTGTGGTTTCTGAGTACTTTTCTGTACCCTTGATTTATTGCATAAACTCAGACTTTCAAAATTTTGATGAAAACGACGAGGACGAAATTCCTCTGGTTTTGCAACGCTTAATTGAACAAGAGCAGGAGAGGTTTGTCAAACCCCTAATGGATGAAATCATTACTGTGAATATTGGTACTGAGGAGGACCCGCGGCTAGTCCAGATCGGGTCCACGTTGTCTTCGGAGGAACGCGAGCGCTTAGTCACTTTATTAAAAGATTTCAAAGATGTTTTCGCGTGGTCCTACGAAGACATGCCTGGGATCGATCCTGAGATTGTACAGCACCGGATCCCCCTTGACCCCGAGGCCCGACCTGTCAAACAGAAACTCAGGAGGATCCGCCCGGACTGGGCTCTCAAGATTAAGGAAGAGGTCACCAAGCAAATTGACGCAGGCTTCCTGCTGGTATCCGAATACCCGACTTGGTTGGCCAACATTGTTCCAGTGCCAAAGAAGCATGGCAGGATCCGAGTATGCGTGGATTTCAGGGATTTGAACAGAGCTAGTCCGAAGGACGACTTTCCCTTGCCGCATATTGATGAGTTAGTGGATTTCACAGCGGGGCATGCGTTGCTTTCGTTCATAGATGGTGTAGACACCCCATTTTTGACCGTCCTCAAGACTTGGACGTCACCGTTGGAACACTCGATGATTATCCATGTTTGCGTCCGTTTGGAGTTCCCGGAGTTCTCGGCTACGCGCCTTGCCTCAGGATCTCCGAACTTGACCGTTCTGTGTCTGGTTTTGCACCAAACACTTGTGTTTTGCCTTGGAGGGGCAGGGAATGATTTGTGAGGCACCCCCACATACCACCGGCTGTGGCTAGAGGCCACCGGCTGGCTGGTGTTGCCATCGGCACTTTATTGTGCCGACCGGCACTCTTTTGTGCCGACCGGCACTAAGTTTTGTCAAAATGACACTCTTTGCCGGCCGGACACTGTGCAGTTGCTTTTTGAGATATTTTCAGACAGCTGTATAGTTTTGGTTCCCCTCCATACACGTGTATGGAGGGATGACCCTCTTAGTTAGCTTAGCTTGTAAGCTTTGCAAGCTTTGCTTGCCTATAAGAGGACCACTCCTCTTCTTGGCTTAGGGTTACAAAATTTTAGACATTTTAGACAGACCAAGCTCTGGTTTTTAGGGTTAAGATAGATACACCTCCTATCTCTCTTCTTCCCTCTTGTTTTGTACACTAGGTGTTTGTGTCATACTTTTGTTCACCAACACCTAGTGTTTCACCTTCCTTGGGTTCTTGAAGGTCCAGAGGTTTGTTTTGGAGCTTTGGAGCTGGTTTGGTGCTCAAGGAAACCAACACATCCCCATTGTTGAAGAGGTCTACAAGGGTAAGAAACTAGCTCTTTTTACCCCATTCTTGCACTCCATTTTTGCCTAGTTTTGAACTGTTTTTGTGCTTAGTCTTTAACACATAAAAGTTCTGTTTTTTAAGCCTCTTTATTGTTTATTAAGAGTGTTTTGTGGTTTGAGCAAGTTTGACCACCGAGACTTTGGTGCTTGGGCCTCTCCACCACTGAAATCTTGAGGGATTTCAGTGGTGGAGATGGTGCCTTGAGTCTCCAAAAGGGGAGGGCCACCCCCTCTCCTTGATGTCCTTGAAAAGGGCAAGTTTGGCTCTTGAGGGAGCTTGTGCTTGTGTGTGTTGAGCATGTTTGGTTTGTTTTTCATGCTTATATTGCCATGATATAACATGTTTAAGTTGGTTTAGGTCCCTTGCATGCTTAGCATAGTTGCCTTGTAATGCCTCTTTGGTCCTTAACATGCTTAGGTTGTTAGCCTAATTTAGCATGTTTAGGCTTAGATTTGTGAAGTTTTGTGCTTATTTTGCCATGTTTTAGCTCTGTCCATAGTCATTTGGGTTGATCTTGGCATGCATTATATAGCCCTTTGCATTTGGCTTGCTAGCCTTTGAGCATGCATGTGTAGCATGTGTTACTTACCTCATTTTGATGGTTTGGAACCATCTAGCATGTATTTCAGTCCCTTTGGTGTGCTTGTATGCTTGCCTTAGTTGCCTCTTTAATGCTTTAAAACATGTGTTGTATGCTCCATGTTTTGGCTTTGCATGCCTTTGGTTTCAAGCCTCTTAGATGCCATCTAAGTGGTCCTTTGGCTTAGTTTTAGTGTTAAAACTCTGTTTTAGTTGTTAAGTATGCCATGTGTGTTATACTAGGTGTGGTTCAATGCTTCATAGACTTGCTTTGAAGCTTGGCCATTTGTTGCATGTTTGCTTGCTTTGTTGCATGATTTGGCATCATGTTTTGCATGATTTTCAGAGCTTTATATGCATGCTAATTGTCCATGTTTACTCTTCAAGTGTGCTTGAGAGTTGCCATGTTTGTGCTAAGTGTTGGACCATAATTGCATGCATGTGTGTGTGTTTTAGCCTCATTTTAGGCATTTGGCCACTGATTTTGGCCTATTAGGCCTAATTCATGTTTAAGTCCACCTTTATTGGTTTGCATGCTTGCTTACATGCTTTGCTTATGCTTACATAAGTATTGCATTCCATGTTGCATGCTAGATGCTTAGGTTGCATTGCATTGCATGCATGCTAGGCCTCTTGAGTAATGATAGAGGTTGGCACCCTTGTTTGTTTTGGTTTGCATGCATTTGAAATCAAAGTTGCACCTTGGTTCTTTGGGCCATCATGCATGGAAATGCGTGATTGGTGGTCCGAATCGAGGCACATCCCCTTGAGTCAAAAACATGATAAGGGGTGTGTTAGTGCATAAATACTTGAATCACATTGCCATGCATGTTGTTGTCCTCTGCTGCTGTGAGTTGCAGGTTTGCAGGCATTTTGTGCCGACCGGCACTGTTTAGTGCCGACCGGCAGTAATTTCAGCCGATGGATGAATTTTGTGCCGGTGGCCTCCTCCTTCAGCCGGTGGTGCTCTACCCCAGCCGGTGGTACTCCCCAGTGCCCTGAGAGGTACTCTGGGACTTTGGCAATTTTCTGAGGAGGAGAGCAGAGGAAACAGAGGCAATCCGTGCATGGCAGTGCGGTTCCGAGCCAGTCCCGAGCGCGTGTTGCATCCGCCTCATCCCGAGGCGGTTTACTGCTTTAATTAGATTAATTAATTTATTTGATTAATTTAGTTAATTTGTAATATTTTAATTAGCTTGCGTAGTTAATTAATTTGTATATTCTTTTGGTCCCTCCGAGTGAGGGCAAATTGTAATAAGTGTGGTGAGTGGGTGTATGTCTTCCAATCCCCATTTCTTTCTTCCCTTTTATTTACCTGCTTACGATGGTAGATTAGGGCATACTTATTTTAGCATACCTTATGCAATGCATGCGTGCATCCATGCATTTGTTTACATGCACCGGGCTCGGTACATCATACAAACTGCATCGTATTTCAATTCCAATTGAATACGTGATAGTTGTAGCATTTCACATGCCATTTTAGGGTTAGCCGAGCCTACTCTAATTGCATCTTGCCTGCGTTGCATTAGCCACTTAACATGAACTAGGTCATGCATGTTTGCTAACTAGTTTATTGTTTTGGCACGGAGTACGATGTAAGTATTTATGCTTTAGCATACCGCATGCGTGTGAATGTTAACATGACAGTATGCTTACCATGCGGCTAAATGCTTATGTGAGATAAACTGTTTGAATGCCTGTGGGTGGAGGTTGGATTGCTTGAGTTGGAAAACTCATTGAAATCCGTATTTTAGCCTACTTGCGAGTAGCAAACCAAACGTTTTCAAAACAAACGGATATGCAATGTTTTTCCAATTAGGCAATCTAGTCTATACTTGTTTGCTGTGCGCATAACATAGTAATTCTAGGCTAATAATTGGAATAAGAACATGTAATGTTTTCAAAATCGGATATCACGGTTAGTAGAGGCCGGTCTTCGGACCGGGCGAAAGGGGGTGCTCATAGCTGACCTTCCCCGATCGTACCCAAGCTCCCGAGCCAAGACATTTGGTGATGACGGACACGTGGCCTTCGGCACCGAGTCAGGGTTTCCTAAATTCCCCATTAAAAAATTTAGGTGGCGACTCTGTAATCTGGCAAAGCAGTCCATGTTTGGCACTACTTTTCAAAAATCTGTTTTTCTTCAAAACGATTTGCCAGAGTTGGACTCTTTGGTTCAGATTTAGAACCGCAAACAAAAAGAGTCCGAACTGTAGCGAGGTCCCCGCGGGCGTGTTACAGTTTCTGGCGACTCTGCTGGGGATTTAGAGAGCTTGACTCGAACTCGTGATATCCTGTTTTGACTACACTTATGTGTTTCTTTGCATTGCATGTGCATTGGTGCGCCTAGGACACCGTGTTGGCCATCTGCTATTCCTGAGCGGTTTGCCGGAGGCTTGCCTTGTCAAGGCATGACCATAAGGCTGACCGGTTGCGGGCTCTGCCAGTATGGGAACACAAACCCCGGTTTTACCGGGGCACCCTTTTGACCATTCGACCTAGTGCATATTCGGATCTATAGTGACCATTCCAAACTAGGACAGGTTGCTTACCCGATATAGGTTGTTTGAAACCGCTGCGTGCATAGTGAAACCCTAGCTCCTGACAAAATAGGACAGGGAAACCCTACCCCAACATAGGGGTGTATTGGCTCTCTTTACTGTTATGTGCTTTTAGAGTGTATCTCTGCAGGGAACGCATATATCAGTTTGCAAGTTTGGGTATCCGGCCTGAGGGCACCAGTATCAGTGTTGTTGAGAATCAGTTGTGTCTGCGGGTATCAGTTCAGCTTTGAATAGTGATTCTGGGGAACAGTGATCAGTAGTAGAGTACAGTTATCCGGCTACATCCGTGCTTGATCTGTCTGGGGCTGAAATACTGCTTGTTTTCCGTTTCAGTTCAGAGATTCAGAGAGCTAATCCAGAACAGTTAGTGTCTTCTCCTTGCTGCGGCAGGACTTAGCATGACGCAGAATTCAGAAGAAATCGTGGTCATGACGGCCGCGTTGGATCAAGGAATCACCCTACATGATGAGACTACCGTTGACATGCCGCATCCGCCCAGATCGCCGGCCGCGCACCCAGTTTGGGCCCCTCAGCTATATCAGGCTCGCGAGCCCACTACATTTGAACTAATGGGGATGATAGGTGATCTTCAAAGATCCGTGACGGATCTCGCCTATGGAATGTCAGTTTCGCCGCCAGCCGCACCATATGTCGGAGGCTTACCCCAGGAGCCCCCGCTACTGGGACGAATTGTGATTGAACTCAACCAACCGGAGATGACCTCCAGTTATGGTAACGACGCAGCAAACCAAACTCTAGATCAGGCCGAGGCCAGAGATAAAGGCAAGATGAAGACAGATGCCGACCCTATCGAACAACTGCTGTGGGCAGTAGAGGCTTTGAAAGCCAGGGGGATGAACAAGCAACAGATATCTGCAGTTGTGACAAAAGCTGTGGAGGGTGCTTTCCCCACTCCGCCTGAGGGCAGTTCCAGTCAATCAGAGAATCGGGATAGGCCCCGTCATGCCAAAACAGTTCTTCCCTCCCAACCTTGCATCCGGGAAGGATCAGAAATCCAAGACCGCACCCGCCGATCCGTTCGCTAGTGCATCTAGCAAGAGTGCTCAGGCCCCGAAGTACTGCCCCGAGGGCACAGGGTCTTCCATCTCTTTACATGCCTCTGTCTAGGGCACTTTATTTTGGCCAAAAAGGGGCATCTCAAACCCTTG
The DNA here is from genome assembly GCA_030407325.1 of Camellia japonica. Taxonomy (NCBI): domain Eukaryota; kingdom Viridiplantae; phylum Streptophyta; class Magnoliopsida; order Ericales; family Theaceae; genus Camellia; species Camellia japonica. The sequence continues at coordinate 148,730,136 of JAPPVO010000032.1, forward strand.
GAGCCCCGGCCCCTACCGAAGAATCTCCCTGCCACACATGATGCTTCGTACTGTGCGTACCATCAGCAGACAGGCCATGCCACTGACAATTGTTTTCGCCTCCGTCACGAGGTGCAGGATCTGATTGACAACGAGGTTATCCTCCCACCCACCTCGCCAAGTCAGTCACTACAGTTCTTGGATTTTGAGGACACAGATACTGCGAGTATGTAATCAGAAGGTGAACCGCCTGTGGGCAATGCTTGGCGCATTTTTGGATGTGCGTTTGGCACGCATTTTTGGGCACTATTAATTTCTGTAAATTCTGACTTGGGTGTCGAGTCAGTCTTCTGTTTTGTCTTGAGCCTGTCTCATTGTTTTGAGACATTCCTTTTGCTTAAGGGTCTGTCTAATTGTAATGAGTCAGTCCCTCTTGTATAGAGTACCATGGTGATTTCGGGGTTGTTGCCTCAAACACCGTTTTATCTTATAAACAGTTGTTTTTGCTTTTTGAGTCTGTTTCTGTCAGGGAGCCAGTTATGCCAACAAATCTGAATGAAACAGCCGTGGCTATCATGTGCCGTATTTGTTGCTATTCGAGTTAGCCGTGCCAAAGGGTGTGAATGGAACGACAGTACACCGCCTGCTCTCTCGTGCCTTGAACATCGTTATGATGACCTAAGCTTTTCATAAAACCCTTTTCAAACACTGCGGTGATGAAAACGAAGAGGAAGTAATTCCTCGGGTTTTGTAAAATTTTGATCATTTTGAGAAAAAGAACGCATGCTAAGCTTTTCATGAATGAAATCATGCTTGTCGGCGTGAGTACTGAGAAGGACCCTGGCCTGATCCAGACTGGTTCCACACTATCTTCAGCACGAGCGATTTGTCGCTTTCTTAAAAACTTTCAAAAACAAAATATTTTGTGCAGTCTCGCGAAGACTTGTGTGGAATCGCTCTTGAGATTGTGTAGCCCAGGATCGCTCTCGGCCTCAAGATTCGATTTATCTGTTGCAACCGGAACCGTTCAAAACATTCAGTGCCATGAAACGCCTGTGTGGCCCATTTTGAAGCAGCCCTCGAGCAAGAGGCCTCAAAGTCAGATCAGGGAGATCAGATCCCACCAAGCAAGCTCGAGAAGCAACCGTGATGGACTTTTCCTGCAAATCAACCCAACAGCTCTCTCGGATACAGAGGCTCAATCTCAAAACCATTTGGCATGGGCTTGCTACACTTTTACCCTTTGAGAGGCTCGCTGGGCCGAAAACCCGGAAGGGCGGTCCAGGCAAAAGTTAGAGCAAAGAAAAGAAAAGCAAAAAAGAAAAATACAAAAAGAAACAAAAAAAAAGAAGAGAAAAAAACAAAAAAGAAAGCAAAAAAAAAAGAAAAAGAAAAAGAAAAGAAAAAAAGAAAGAAAGAAAAAGAAAAAAAGGCTCGCAAGGTCGAAAACCCGCATTGGGCGCCTTGGCAAAAGTTAGAGCCTAAACAGTGAAGGTTAAAATACCCGAGTGTACCTTAACCGGAACTACGTAAGGCTTGATTCCCATGTTTGGGATACGTAGGCAACTTCATCTGAAGTCCAGCCCCCAACGCTTCCATAGCGTCTCAGTCCATGTCATGGTTTTGATCACCTTTGCCTCCTCCGAATCCAAGTCTCAATTACAGCAACCGGAACTACGTGATTAACTTCCTCTTGAAGTCCAACCACCAACACCTTCCAGGTGACTGTGTCCATATATTGATTCAAACCGTCTTCGTCTCCTCCGCGTCCGAGGGTCCGATCGTCGTCAACAAGGACTGGCTTACAAGTGCCGCGGCATCATCCAAACAAGGGGCAACTTTCCGTTGCCATGCAGTGCCAAAGTTGCCCTGAGTTACCTCCAAACCAGGGGCAACTTTCCGTTGCCTTATCCCCCTTTAAGCCAGGGGCAATTTCCATTGCCTGCGATCCGAGGTTGCATATCTCGAGGGTAAGTTCCGCTCGTTGAGCGTTGACTGTTTGCAAAATAGTTTTTGAAAATTTTTACTGAAGTTGACTATTTTCTCGAAAACTATTTCATTTTTCAAAATTGGACCATGTTTGGACCCAAAAGGAGAATTTTCAGTGCTCACAGCCTGATTCGCATGATTTTCAAATCAAAAATCGAATAAGTGTGTAATCTGACTCTCATTTTGATCAAAACTGTTTTAGAAAAACAAAAAAATGGTCAAAGTGACGAACTAGGGGCACAGTTGAGTCAGGTCTTCTGTCTTTCCCCTCAACATACTCGCCAGAAGGGCACCTATTCACCAGAAGAAATAGCCGTGAGCTAACAGTGTTGGGCGTGAACCTGTGACTTCTATTCATCCATCAATCACTCCGGGGAGGGATGAAAAATGAGAGAATAAAGAATAGAGAGGTGTAAGCAGAGAAAAGTGAGCAAGAGGGTTTTGAGAGAAAAACCGAGCCTGAGGGCCGAGTGATGTGAGAATCACAAATCAGAAAGGGTGGGAAATACCCGAGGAATGGCTCCCGAGATTCGAGGTCTCTTTGTGTAAACATGTCCGTGTCGTGTCTTTTGATTTGTCGGCTCGGCTTTAGCTTTGAGTCTTTTCCGAGTGTCTCGTTGTGTTAGGTCGTGTGCCTTTTGTTTCTTTGTTTGAGTCTGTCTCGCTGTGTTCTGTGTAGGCTCGATACCCCGGTTGTGAAACCCCTTTTCAAAAAATCGTTTGTGCTCAGGATGCTGTGCCATTCTCTACATTCGTGCGAAGCAAGAGAAGAAAAGGAAATTTGGGACATCCGAGTGTGTTTCAACTTCAACCGTTTCAGTTTTCTGATCCGTCTTGTCAGATTGGGTTATTTGTTCAGGGTTTGCTGTGTGCAGAATGAGCCAGAGCTGTGTTATGAGCTGTATGCAGATCAATCCCCAGTAGAGTATGGGCTGTATTAGTTTGAGCAGTGGTTTGTATGAGTTGTTTGCTGTTAGTTGGTTGGTTATCCGATTATTAGTGCAATGCTCAATTTTCAGACAAATCAATTCATTTACATTTGAGGTGTAACATGATGCAATGCAGTGCAAAGTATGAAATATGTAAATAAAACTTTTCAGACAAAAAGTTTGTTTCATATCATCTTTTCAAGTACATAAGTTTTGGAAACAAAAATCTGCCTGCGGCAGTACAAAACTCTATCTACAAAAAAGAGAAAAGTACAAAAAGAAAAAAAGCAGCAAAATCTCATCAGCATCATCTCAATGCCTAAGGATCCGTCCTCGCCCTCTTCCTGGGCAGAAGCCCAGGAGCATCACCAGGAGCATCGCCGTCTGAGCCTGAGCTGCTCCGGTCTCCTCCTCGACGACCCGCCTCCGCCTCTGTCTCTGCCTCAGACTCATCATCCGGAACCGGAGCCCGTGAGCTACTCCCGGCGAACGTATGCCCTCCTCTGGTGCGGGGATAGCTCTGCCATCCCGAGTAGAAATGGGAGGTCCAGCTGGAGCGCCGCCCACCGGAGGAATCTGGAAGGGAGGCTGAAAAAGCATGAAAAGACAAATGCATCAGTATATTGAGCAGTGAATCAGTGCAGAATGCAGTGTATGAGTACAGTGTATGTGAATGCCGTGAGCAGTTAATCAGTGCAGAATGCAGTGTATGAGTACAGTGTATGTGAATGCCGTGAGCAGTTAATCAGTGCAGAATGCAGTGTATGAGTACAGTGTATGTGAACACCGTGAGCAGTTTATCAGTGCAGAATGCAGTGTATGAGTACAGTGTGTGAGTGCCGTGAGCAGTTATCAGGTTTTGCGCAGTACATCAGATTGTATGAAACAGTCAGAGAAACATACCGGAATGCTGTAAAGAGCCAAGATGTCGAAGGTCCGCTGCAGCATCCCCATCATGGAGGCATTCAACTCCACGGACTGCCGGGTGTACTCGGAGGACGCCTGCAAAAGTATCAGATGCATCAGTATTCTGTGGAATATCAAATAAACTGAAATGGAATGACAATGCAAGATACAAATGAAGTGATACATACCGGAGGCAAGTCGGGAATACCGGCTAACTCATGACCAGCCGGGGGAGGAGCAAAGGGGATCTGAAAGGTCTCCCCACCCTGCCCTCTGTATGTCAGCATAGTGGGCAGAGCAGGCCAACCGGCCCCCGTCCTCTCTGAACCCCGCCTGCCGCGGACTCGAGCCCTCCTCGGCGCTCCTCCTCCTACTCCTGCTCCGGCCGCCGGCGCCGCAGGTCTCTCTCTCTCAGCTCGGCGACCACCACTCAGCGGCCGCATGATGAAGGTCCGGACGTACTCTGAGTAATCGCCCTCGCCTCTGAAGCCGTCCGCCTCCCAACCGATGGTGTAGTCCGCCATCTGCTCAGCGGTGAAACGCTCTGTATCCCTCATGTGCTCAGGAGGATGCACCGGGACTATCTGCTCAGGCCTAAGGTCTGACGCAAGAAGCGCTCGCCTAGGTACCAAGCCCGACAGACCGGGCCCTCCAGCAAAATCCGGTAACGCGAGGTCTCAACGGCGCCGGCAAACCGATCCCGCCATCGCTGGCAGAGGAGCCCACGGCTGCCAGGTGATCTGAAATTGAAATACAGTTTGTTATCTACTGGTATTGCAAATATACAGTGGAAAAGCGAAGCTTAAATGAACTGCAAGTAAAACATACCTCGGCAGGGTATGGTGTCGAAGTAGCGACGAAGAAGCTGAAGTCTCCCGGGCCTCCGCGCACTCCCGTCGAAGCGGCGTGAGAAAGGACGACCAGAGGGGTCTCTGCATCGGGTGGCGAGCCTGGGAAGTAGGCGTAAACCCACAACTGCAAGATAAATACCAGTGCATTTATCAGATAAAGCAGAATACAGAGTGAAGCAGAAATAACAGAGCCGTGTGTTGTGTATTTTGCAAAGTGTACAGTGTGAACAGTGTACAGCCAGTATAAAGCAGAGTATGTGTGTGCCGCGTGCACAGTATACAGTCAATGTGAGTAGTGTACAGTACAGAATACAGAAAGTATGTAGAGCAGAAATGTAAAGCAGAGAAGAAGACATACCTCCCAAGCCCGCCAGTAGCCCCGAGCAACTGCCCGCTGCCACGGGAGACTGAGCTCATGTAGCCGTAGAGGGTGGCCAGAGCGGCGCCGCCCCAGTCATATCGCAGAGGTCCGGACGTCCACCAGTGCGCTGAGTAGGCAGAGAGGCACGGTGTTCGCCCGGTCGGCGAAGAGGGTCGTCCCTAACAAAAACATCAAAAGCCGCGTGCGTACTGCTCTACAGCCGCCTCGGTCATCGGAGCCGTCGCCACCAACGCAGGCTGCACTCTGAACTGCACCTCGAACCAGGAGTAGCGGACAAAGCCTGGACGAGCAAGAGGTGGCGCCTCGCCAAGCAAGTAGATCTGAGCGGCGTCCACTCGTCCATGTCGTGTCGAAGGGGATCGGATCACCCCCTACCCCGATGCCGGTGAGCACCGAAAAGTCGTAGGGAGTCATCGTCATGTCTCCCGCTGCGGATAGGTGGAAAGAGTCGGTGGTGTCCCACCACCTCTCTGCCAGGGCAAGGAGAGGTCTGCAGGCGGAGAGCCTGGAAAGTCCCCTGCAAAAGGAACTGAAGCCCGCATCGTCCACGATGCGTCGAACCGCCTCGGGAAGCTCCAAGTACCAATCTCGAGCCGCGACATTCCCATACCCGCGGATGGCATGGGAATCTCCCTGTTTTCAAGCAAATAGTTGCAAAGCAATATGAGATGTACAGTTCTGAGGAAACATGTTAAAGTCGATACAAATATGGCATGCGTGCAAGTTTATCATTCAAACAGATACCGGGTGCCGGTGCGCTTACAGTAAACTACAATATGTGATGCGTCAGTGTGTTTTTGAGTGGTGCAGTGTAAACATGCTGCACGTGTGTACGTTTTTCTGATGCAAGCAAATGTCAGGTTTCAGTGTACCAGTAGGTGGACTACGGCCTGTGATGTGTCAGTGCTCCTGTGCGGATCAGTATAAATCTAGCATGTGTGCAAGTTTTCAAAGTTTAAACAGATGCCGGGTACCGGTATGTTCAGTGAATGACTAGCGAGTGATGTGTCAGCGTGTCTGCGTGATTCAGTGCAAGTTTAGCATGCGTGCAGGCTCTTCAGATTCAAATAAGTGCCGGGTGTCGGTGAGTTCGCGGTAAGGTGCAATGTGCGCCGTGTGCTCGGGTGGTTGAGGCTGGTGCAGTGTGTGTGCATATGTCGGTCCTAAGCAGATATCAGTTGTGAAGTTGTCTACAATCAACTACAGTATACGGCATGTCAGAATTAAGCAGTTAACGGGTGCAGTTAGCTACGGCAGTCGACAGAAAATTCTACATTGCAGAAAATAAAACAAAGTAGAGATGTTACCTCGGAAGCGCCGAAGGACAGGTGCGAGGTCGGCTCGCGTAGGAGGAGCTCCGGGTCCAGAGCCATATCAAAGCCGCAGAAGTGGCGGAGCCCATCTGGTGGAAGCACGTGAATAGCCGGGCCATAGGTCGCCGGATCGAATGGGCGCTCGCTCAATGGGAGGAGCTCGACCCCGGGATCCATCTCGTGATCCGGGGGAGTCCCGACGTGTGGAACATCGTCAGCCATGGAAATGGTAGTGAGAAAATGGCCGGAAAAGCCGGAATGTGAAAAGTCAACCGAAAAAGTCAACCCCGAGCGGGCCGAAAATGGCCGGAAAGGCCGGAAGATGAAAATACACGGAAATGTAGAGAAAATCGAGGGGAACAAGTCCCGAAAAGGCGAAAATAGCAAAGGAGATCCCGAAATGAGATTTCGATCGGTTGGAAATGTCCGAAACGCGATGAACTTCGCGAATCGAACGACAGAAAACACGCGGGAATGCAAAGAAACGGCGGAAAAGTGAGAGAAAAGCTCTAGAGAGAGAGAGTGAAGGATTTCGGCGGAAGAGGAAGTGGAAAATAGGGTTTAGAAGCCCTATTTTATAAAGCCCGAGGTGAAATGGCAGATCTGCCCCCGATCAGGTTTTCTGCCGGTCGGCACTATTTTTGCGGTCGGCACATTATTGTGCCGGTGGAGAAGTTTAGGCAGCCGTGTAGCCAGTAGCCTTCCCACCCAGCCGGTGGTGTTCCCAAGGCCTTGTTTTGGCAAAGTGAGGAGTTTTGGGTCTTCATAGCTCAAGAAAGTGCAAGAAAGTGCATCCCCGATGCTCAACCGGCCTCCGTTTTGACTCGGACCGTGTCTTCTGTGCGTGGCACTCAAATTCAAGCAAAGATTGTATCCTTTTGTATCCTTTTGTCTTTTATAAGATTCAAAAGTTGCCCCGTGTGCGTTGCATACATTCATCACACTGATCGGTGCGTTGCATTGCGCCGTCATGCAATATCATGCATTTTATTACAAGCGTTTTTCACGCGTTGTCATGTACCTCAATACGTACATTGCCTCACACATCATGCCTTGATTTACATTTCGTGTGGCATGCGTGTCACACTTGCATCATTTTCCATCAAATGAGGTACGTGTGCTTCATTTCGCATTCCATTGCATCTCGAGGTACGTATGCCTCGTTTTGCATTTCATTTTCCATTTCAATGAGGTATGCGTGCCTCACTTTGCATTCAATCACACTGCCTTGTGCATCTCTTTGCATTTTGCATGCATGCTTTGTTCACGCTATTTTGCGTATCGCGCTACCTTGCGCACTTCAAGTTCCCCTATATACACATTGCATTGTATGCGTGCATTGCTTTACTGATATGTGTTCAAGTTCCTATATACACATTGCATTGTATGCGTGCACTGCTTTACTCACATGTGTTCAAGTTCCTATATACACATTGCATTGTATGCGTGCACTGCTTTACTCACATGTGTTCAAATTCCTATATACACATTGCATTGTATGCGTGCTCTGCTTTACTGATATGTGTTCAAGTCCCCTATATACACATTGCATTGTATGCGTGCATTGCTTTACTGATATGTGTTCAAGTCCCCTATATACACATTGCATTGTATGCGTGCTTTGCTTTACTTATATGTGTTAAAGTTCCTATACACATTGCATTGTATGCGTGCACTGCTTTACTGATATGTGTTCAAGTCCCCTATATACACATTGCATTGTATGCGTGCTTTGCTTTACTTATATGTGTTCAAGTTCCTATACACATTGCATTGTATGCGTGCATTGCTTTACTGATATGTGTTCAAGTTCCCTTTTTATACACATTGCGTGCATGTGTGCATTGCTTTACTCACATGTGTTCAATCCCGCCATGTTGATAACAATATTGTACCTGTTAAGCTTGCTTTCTTTTCAGGCACGATATTGTATGTACGGTTCATTTGAAGCTGGTGCAACCGGACGAACTGCGCCTGGTCCGGCGGGACCGAAAACACGCACGGTCTGACGAGACCTTAAACACGCCCCCCCCGGTCTGGCGGGACCTTAAACACGCCCGGTCTAGGAGACCTTAAATCCTCAGGAGGTGCAAGACCTTCAAGTCGCGTTGTCTGAGTGCGTCGCGCCATCATGCCCGGTCTAGGAGACCTTAAATCCTCGGGAGGTGCAAGACCTTCGGTGCATTGAGGTGCACCCCATCGCATTTGGCATGCATCATATCGCACTGTCTTGTGCACTCGCGTTGTCTAACGCATCGCGCTATTTTGCGCATCTCATTGCATTTTGCATGCATTCAATCGCACTATTTTGCGCATCTCATTGCATTTTGCATGCATTCAATCGCGCTATCTTGCGCATCGCACTGTCTTGTGCACTCGCGTTGTTTAACGCATCGCGCTATTTTGCGCATCACACCGTCCTGTACACGCATGGTCCGGCGGGACCGAAAACACGCACGGTCTGGCGAGACCTTAAACCCGTCCATTTGCATTGTTATGCATCTCAAGAGCCGTGCGCTGGCGCGCATTTCAAACATCATGCATCATGTGCATTTCACGTGCATGCATTTTGCATCGCGGTCTAGGAGACCTTAAATCCTCTGAAGGTGCAATTCCTTTGGTGTTTGTCATGCCCGAACGACTTTCGGTGGTCTGGCAAAGCCACCTGCCTGTGTTTGCAGTGAGTTCCTAGAAGACCAACTGGGACGGTGAAAACTAGAGTTTGAACGGCTTATGCCTAGAACGCAAAGGTTCGGAATTTCCGAGACTAAAGTCTGGTTTAAATACCCAGGGGGTGTACCCTCGGCTTGAAATCTGTATGGAAGCCCCATAGGTTGAGGCGGCATGTTTACGCCTCAATTCTGGATACTTAACCAACCTAGTGTATCGCCCTGTTGGTAAGATAGGGAAAGCTGCAATCATAGTCATTGCATCATACTGCATTGTCATGCATCATTGTAAAATATTGCATATGTCATGCATTTCAAAAAAAAACAACAAAAAAAACATGCATATGTCATGCATCATCATATATATTGCATATGTCATGCATTTCAAAAAACAACAAAAACAAAAAACACACATGCATATGTCATGCATATCATTGTAGTATAGTGCATATGTCATGCATTTTCTGTAAATATCCATTTCTATTGCATTGTAGTCGCATGCATCCATTGCATCACTTCCATCCATGGCTTGCGCCTTTCCAAGTTGAGCTTGGTCTGGTATGTGCCCCTACTTTTCACGTCGAAGCACAGTTTTTGTGTACGCGCCTATTCCTTGATGAGCTTGGTTTGAGGGTTGCGGCACATTTTCTGTGTTAGACGCGGTTCGTATGCGTACATGCCTTTCCTAGGCAAGATTTGGTTTGGCCCGCGTGCCATATCCATTGTATCCATTCCATTGCATGCATCCATTGCATCATTTCCATCCATGGCTTGCGCCTTTCCAGGTTGAGCTTGGTCTGGTATGTGCTCCTACTTTTCACGTCGAAACACAGTTTTTGTGTACGCGCCTATTCCTTGATGAGCTTGGTTTGAGGGTTGCGGCACATTTTCTGTGTTAGACGCGGTTCGTATGCGTACATGCCTTTCCTAGGCAAGATTCGGTTTGGCCCGCGTGCCATATCCCTTGTATCCATTTCCATTGCATTGTAGTGTAATTGTTGCATCCGGCATTAGGATCATTATTCCCTCCTCAGCGGGTCGTTTCCCCACTTATGTCATTCCACCCAATACTTGTTCTTGTGTCCGTGCGAAGTACTCATAGATCAGACATCGTTCTATGGGAGACGGACTTGTTACCTCCATCAACCTATTTGACATTCGTGTGGTTCCGGACCGCTCATGATTGAATCATGATTCAATTGCCCTGCATGTAGCTTACATTGCATATAGTTTCAATTGCATTGCATATCATTTGCATTATTTTTATACATAGTTTTGTATATTTTGCATATCATTTTGCATTGTCACGCATGTTGCTAACAATATTGTATCTGTTAAGTTTGTTTTCTTTTCAGGCACGATATTGTATGTACGGCTCATTCGAGGCCGGTACAACCGGACGAGCCGCACAGGTATTGTATCCTCTTAGTGAGACGTATTGAGAATTGCATAATTCTCTTACATCCTTTCTGCATTGTAGTGTAGATTGATGCATGCTAGCTTAAAACTGTCGCATGTGTGCTTCATTACAGCTTTCTTTGCATGATCATAAGTTATGCTCGGCCTTTTGCATCGTCAGTTGCATCTTGCCCCCGCCTACGGGCGCATACCTTATCTGCGGCTTGTATGCCTATGCCTGAACTACGCTGGTTTGATTCCTAAAGGGATACGTAGGCAGCTTGCGAGTTCAACCATTTGCGCTTTGTATGTTTGTCCAAGTCTTCGGCCTTGTCAAAAATGGGTCGTCTCTGGGCTTTGACATTCACTCCCGTCATTGTTATGACTTTCGAGTTCTGTCAAGAGGGGCAACTGTAGACACCCCATTTTTGACCGTCCTCAAGACTTGGACGTCACCGTTGGAACACTCGGTGATTATCCATGTTTGCGTCGTTTGGAGTTCCCGGAGTTCTCGGCTACGCGCCTTGCCTCAGGATCTCCGAACTTGACCGTTCTGTGTCTGGTTTTGCACCAAACACTTGTGTTTTGCCTTGGAGGGGCAGGGAATGATTTGTGAGGCACCCCCACATACCCACCGGCTGTGGCTAGAGGCCATCGGCTGGCTGGTGGTGTTGCCATCGGCACTTTATTGTGCCGACCGGCACTCTTTTGTGCCGACCGGCACTAAGTTTTGTCAAAATGACACTCTTTGCCGGCCGGACACTGTGCAGTTGCTTTTGAGATATTTTAGACAGCTGTATAGTTTTGGTTCCCCTCCATACACGTGTATGGAGGGATGACCCTCTTAGTTAGCTTAGCTTGTAAGCTTTGCAAGCTTTGCTTGCCTATAAGAGGACCACTCCTCTTCTTGGCTTAGGGTTACAAAATTTAGACATTTTAGACAGACCAAGCTCTGGTTTTTAGGGTTAAGATAGATACACCTCCTATCTCTCTTCTTCCCTCTTGTTTTGTACACTAGGTGTTTGTGTCATACTTTTGTTCACCAACACCTAGTGTTTCACCTTCTTTGGGTTCTTGAAGTTCCAGAGGTTTGTTTTGGAGCTTTGGAGCTGGTTTGGTGCTCAAGGAAACCAACACATCCCCATTGTTGAAGAGGTCTACAAGGGTAAGAAACTAGCTCTTTTTACCCCATTCTTGCACTCCATTTTTGCCTAGTTTTGAACTGTTTTTGTGCTTAGTCTTTAACACATAAAAGTTCTGTTTTTTAAGCCTCTTTATTGTTTATTAAGAGTGTTTTGTGGTTTGAGCAAGTTTGACCACCCTTAGGCCTTGAAAAGGCCTCTTTTTGTGCTATTTTGTGAGAGATCCGAGACTTTGGTGCTTGGGCCTCTCCACCACTGAAATCTTGAGGGATTTCAGTGGTGGAGATGATGCCTTAGAGTCTCCAAAAGGGGAGGGCCACCCCCTCTCCTTGATGTCCTTAAAAAGGACAAGATTTGGCTTCTTGAGGGAGCTTGTGCTTGAGTGTGTGTTGAGCATGTTTGGTTTGTTTTTCATGCTTATATTGCCATGATATAACATGTTTCTAAGTTGGTTTAGGTCCCTTATGCATGCTTAGCATAGTTGCTTTGTAATGCCTCTTTGGTCCCTTAACATGCTTAGGTTGTTAGCCCTAATTTGAGCATGCTTTAGGCTTAGATTTGTGAATGTTTTGTGCTTATTTTGCCATGTTTTAGCTCTGTCCATAGTCATTTGGGTTGATCTTGGCATGCATTATATGGCCCCTTTGCATTTTAGGCTTGCTAGCCTTTGAGTATGCATGTGTAGCATGTGTTACTTACCTCATTTTGATGATTTGGAACCATCTAGCATGTCATTTCAGTCCCTTTGGTGTGCTTGTATGCTTACCTTAGTTGCCTCTTTAATGCTTTAAAAACATGAGTTGTATGCTCCATGTTTTGGTCATGTTGCATGCCTTTGGGTTCAAGCCTCTTAGATGCCATCTAAGTAGTCTTTTGGGCTTGGTTTTACGTGTTAAAACTCTGTTTTTTAGTTGGTTAAGTATTGCCATGTGTGATTATACTAGGTGTGGTTTAATGCTTCATAGACTTGCTTTGAAGACTTGGGCCATTTGTTGCATGTTTAGCTTGCTTTGTTGCATGATTTGGCATCATGTTTTGCATGATTTTCAGAGCTTTATATGCATGCTAATTGTCCATGTTTAACTCATTTCAAGTGTGCTTGAGAGTTGCCATGTTTGTGTCTAAGTGTTGGACCATAATTGCATGCATGTGTGTGTGTATTTTAGCCTTCATTTTTGGGCACTTTAGCCACTGATTTTGGGCCTATTAGGGGCTGCCCAATTCATGTTTAAGTCCACCTTTTATTTGGTTTGCATGCTTGCCTTACATGTTTGCTTGTATGCTTACATAAGTACCTTGCATTGCCCATATTGCATGCTAGCCAACATGCTTAGGATTTCATTGCATTGACATGCATGCTAGGCCTCTTGAGATAAACATGATAGAGGTTCGGCACCCTTGTTTGTTTATATGGTTTGCATGCATTTGAAATTTAAAGTGCACACTTGGTTCTTTGGGCCATCATGCATGGAGATGCGTGATTGGTGGTCCGAGAATTGAGGCACATCCTCCTTTGAGTCAAAAACATGATAAGGGGTGTGTATAGTGCATAAATATCTTGAATCACATTGCCATGCATGTTGTTGTCCTCTGCTGCTGTGAGTTGCAGGTTTTGCAGGCATTTAGTGCCGATCGGCACTGTTTAGTGCCGACCGGCAGTAATTTGGCAGCCAATGGATGAATTTTGTGCCGGTGGCCTCCTCCTTCAGCCGGTGGTGCTCTACCCCAGCCGGTGGTACTCCCCAGTTCCCTGAGAGGTACTTCTGGGACTTTGGCAATTTTCTGAGGAGGAGAGCAGAGGAAACAGAGGCAATCCGTGCATGGCAGTGCGGTTCCAAGCCAGTCCCGAGCGCGTGTTGCATCCGAACCTCACCCCGAGGTGGTTTACTGCTTTAATTAGATTAATTAATTTATTTGATTAATTTAATTAATTTGTAATATTTTAATTAGCTTGCGTAGTTAGTTAATTTGTATATTCTTTTGGTCCCTCCGAGTGAGGGCAAATTTGTAATAAGTGTGGGTGAGTGGGTGTATGTCTTCCAATCCCCATTTCTTTCTTCCCTTTTATTTACCTGCTTACGATGGTAGATTAGGGCATACTTATTTTAGCATACCTTATGCAATGCATGCGTGCATCCATGCATTTGTTTACATGCACAGGGCTCGGTACACCATACAAACTGCATCGTATTTCTAATTCCAATTTGAATACGTGATAGTTGTAGCATTTCGCATGCCATTCTAGGGTTAGCCGAGCCTACTCAAAATTGCATCTTTGCCTGCATTGCATTAGCCACTTAACATGAGCTAGGGCATGCATGTTTGCTAACTAGTTTATTGTTTTGGCACGGAGTACGATGTAAGTATTTATGCTTTAGCATCTCGCATGCGTGTGAATGTTAACATGATAGTATGCTTACCATGTGGCTAAATGCTTATATGAGATAAACTGTTTGAATGCCTGTGGGTGGAGGTTGGATTGCTTGAGTTGGAATAACTCATTGAAATCCGTATTTTAGCCTACTTGCGAGTAGCAAACCCGAAACGCTTTTCAAAACAAACGGATATGCAATGCTTGTTTCTGAATTAGGCAATCTAGTCTATACTTGTTTGCTGTGCGCACAACATAGTAATTCTAGGTTAATAAATGGAATAAGAACATGTATTGTTTTCAAAATCGGATATCACGGTTAGTAGAGGCCGGTCTTCGGACCGGGCGAACGGGGGTGCTCATAGCTGACCTTCCCCGATCGTACCCAAGCTCCCGAGCCAAGACATTTGGTGATGACGGACACGTGGCCTTCGGCACCGAGTCAGGGTTTCCTAAATTCCCCCATTAAAAAATATTTAGGTGGCGACTCTGTAATCTGGCAAAGCAGTCCATGTTTGGCACTACTTTTCAAAAAATCTGTTTTTCTTCAAAACGATTTGCCAGAGTTGGACTCTTTGGTTCAGATTTAGAACTGCAAAACAAAAAGAGAGTCCGAGCTGTAGCGAGGTCCCCCGCGGGCGTTGTTACAGATGGCTTCTCAGGATACAACCAGATAGTGATGGCACCCGAAGACCGGGAGAAGACTGCATTCACCACCCCGTGGGGGACATACTGCTATAGAGTAATGCCGTTTGGGTTGAAGAATGCTGGAGCTACTTATCAACGGGTTGCGACCACAATATTGCATGACATGATCCACAAAGTGGTTGAGGTGCATGTGGACGACATGATTGTCAAGTCCAAAGAAAGAGAGGGCCACTACACCGCCTTGCAAAAGTTCTTCCAAAGGATCAAAGAATTTCGGTTGCGGCTGAATCCTCAGAAATGTACGTTCGGTGTTACAACGGGAAAAATGCTGGGGTTTCTGATTACACAGAGAGGTATCGAAGTCGACCCTTCCAAAATCAAGGCCATCCTAGAAATGCCCCCACCAAGGACTGAAAATGAGGTACGAGGCTTTCTGGGTAAAGTGCAATTCATAAGACGGTTTATCTCAAAATTAACCCTAACTTGTGAACCACTTTTTGGTCTCCTGAAGAAAGGCAAGAAATTCCAATGGGACGGCCGATGCCAAGCTGCTTTTGAACAAATCAAGGAATACTTACAGAACCCGCCCGTGTTGTCACCGCCAGAGCCGAGGAAACCGTTGATATTGTACCTGTTAGTGACTGAGACTACAATGGGCTGTATGCTCGCGCAAGAATCGAAGGATAAGGTGGAGAAGGCCATCTACTATCTGAGCAAGAAGATGCTGGATTACGAGACCCGCTACACTCCGCTGGAGAAGGCTTGCTTAGCTTTGGTATGGGCTACCAGGAAGCTGCGACACTACCTGTTAGCTCACTCCGTAATGTTGGTTTCACGACTCAATCCCATCAAATATCTTTTCGAGAAACCAGCACTTACGGGTAGGCTAGCTCATTGGTTGCTGTTGCTCTCCGAATTTGATTTGAAATATGTAACACGCAAGTCAGTCAAGGGAAGAGCAGTAGCAGAATTCTTAGCCGACCATCCAGTGGAAGGGGGTGAAGCAGTCGAGTACCTATTCCCAGATGAAGCTATTTTGCACATCGACGATGAAGCTTGGACGATGTACTTTGACGGAGCGTCCAATCAATACGGATATGGGATAGGAGTGTTGCTGATAGCACCCGACAATTCCCGTGTCCCTCTAGCCTTCAAACTCCGGTTCAAAGTCTCGAACAACGAAGCAGAATATAAGGCGTGCATCGCCGGTCTAGAAGCAACCCTAGAGCTAGGGGCAAGACGGTTGGACGTCATCGGGGACTCGAACCTTGTTGTGTCTCAAGCAAAAGGAGACTAGAAAGTCAAAGAAGAGAAGATGATGATGTATCACCAAACCTTGGACTTGTTAATTCCTCGGTTTGAGAAGCTAAGCTTTACTCATCTACTAAGAGAGAACAACAGGTTCGCAGACTCTTTAGCAACTCTATCTTCCATGATAGACATCCCGTACGGAGTCCGGATGCGTCCAGTCATCATTGACCAGAAATTTGCACCAGCCTACGAGTCGATTGCTGCCATAGATGAGGTTCAGGACGAAAACCCCTGGTATCACGACATTTGGAATTTCCTGGAAAAGGAAACATACCCGCCAGGGGTGAATGCCAAGGATAAGAGGGCAATTAGAAGAATGGCCGTTCAGTTCATCATCTGTGGGGGTAAGCTGTATAAAAAGGGTCATCTGGGAATGCATAAGTTGTGTGTCGATGCCGAAGAATCAAAGCGTCTAATGGAAGCCATCCATGGGGGGGAATGTGGTGCGCACATGAATGGAGTAATGCTGGCACGGAAGATCCTCAGACAGGGTTACTACTGGTCCACCATGGAGGAGGACTGTATCGGTTTTGTTCGGCGATGTCACAAATGTCAAATTCATGCAAATCGCATGAACATTCCACCGTCAAAGCTGTACAATATGACTTCGCCATGGCCATTTTCAGTCTGGGGAATTGATGTGATCGGGGCTGTCACTCCGAAGGGGTCGAATGGGCATGAGTTCATCCTGGTCGCGCGATAGATTATTTCACGAAGTGGGTCGAGGCCCAGTCTATGCGGTGTTGAAGGCTTCGCATGTTGCAAAGTTTATCAGAAACAACATCATCTGTCGCTACGGAGTCCCAAACGAGATAATTTCAGATAACGGTTCCCACTTCAAGAAGGAGGTGGTTGACTTGTTGGAAAAATACAACGTGGCTTTTCATAAGTCGTCTACCTATCGGCCGCAAACCAATGGAGCGGTTGAGGCCGCCAACAAGAACATCAAACACATATTACAGAAGATGGTGGAAACCTACCGGGACTGGCCAGATAAGCTGCCGTTTGCTCTGTGGGGCTACCGGACTTCAATCAGAACTTCTACTGGGGCGACTCCGTATTCATTAGTTTATGGGATGGAGGCCGTTCTACCTATTGAGATTGAGGTTCCGTCATTACGAGTATTGCCTGAGTGTCAAATAGCCGAAGCAGATTGGCAGCAGAGCAGGTTTGAGGAACTCATGCTCTTTGATGAGAGAAGACTGAAAGCACTGTACCACGTTCAAGGTTATCAACGCAGAATTGCCCGGGCTTTCAACAAGAAAGTGAAGTCCAGGAATTTAAAGGAAGGAGATTTGGTACTCAAGGATAACCGAGCTCCCATCCACGACCCAAGGGGCAAGTTCAGACCTAATTGGACCGGCCCCTACATCATTAAGTCTATCTGGTCAGGTGGAGCTGTGGTTCTGATGGATCTAGATGGCTTGGAGTTTTCACAACCGATCAATATGGACAAGTTGAAGAAATATTACCCTTGAGAGGCTCGCTAGGCCGAAAACCCGAAAGGGCGACCTAGGCAAAACTCAGAGCACAAAAAATTCGAAATTATAAAAACTGAGCTCGCAAGGTTAAAAACCCGCAAAGGGCGGCTTTGGCAAAAGTTAGAGCGTAAAAAGAGAGTGAAAATACCCGAGCGAACCCAAGCCTGAACTACGTAAGGCTTGATTCCCATCTTTGGGATACGTAGGCAACTTCACCCTGAAGTTCAGCCATAAACTTTTCCCTAATCAACTTTGTCCATTTTGATCATCTCAGTCATCTGTGTCCATCAGCATTCATCGTGATCTCCGGTGCAGTGTTTTTCAAACTAGGGGCAACTTTCCGTTGCTGTGCAGTACTGCGGTACTATTCAAACTAGGGGCAACTTTCCAGTTGCTAGGATCTGGGGTTGTGCATCTCAGTGACGGATCTCAAGCGTGTCCAGTTCTGATCCATATCGAAAATAGTTTTGAAAAGTTTTAATAAAAGTTGACTTTGTTCAAACTAATCTTTTTACAACTAAGACCATTTTTGGACCAAAGCGGAAAATTTTCAATACCACAACCTTCAATTTCATTGATTTCAAAACAGAGTTCTCCTGCTCTTGTATACAAATTGAAGTTGCTTTTTATTACAATCATAGAGAAAACTTGAAAGCACTAGTAAAGCAATAAATCTGGGGCATAGTCAAGTCAGGTGTCCCTGCGCCCCCTCCCAGAGCTGGTCGAAGCCTTTGATGCCAAGCTGGGCCAATCTGCGCCTCTTCATTGAGCCAATCCAAGCGCTCATCAGACAAAGTGCAACTAAAAGTGGGAGCGGGGGCCAGGAGCTCTCTAGTTCTCCATGCTGTGGCATACCGGGCAAGCTGTGCGCCTCGGACCGAGACAGCAGCCGGGTACTCGATCCCCTCTGGCGGGCAAGTCTGATCGTGACTGAACTGGCGTAGGAACCGGAACGGAAAGTAGAACACACAGTGAGTCAGACCAATCAACTGGATCCCGATCAGCTGGGACATGCTATAGCTCAGTGCCGGAAGGTTGAGCCAAGGACAGCGCCAGGTGATGCGATCTGCAGACAAATTGCACATCCAGTCAAACCACCATTGCTCATCAGGGGCATCGACTAGGCGTTGTCGAAAGAAGTAGCCACGGGCTGAGTAGGCTGGGCAAGAGTCCACAACCTGCAATTTATCCATCAACCATACCTGGGGAGGGATGAAAAATGAGAGAATGAAGAATAGAGAGACGTGCGATGAGAGAAAAGTAAGAAAAGGGTTTTGTGAGAAAAAACGAGCCTGAGGGCCGAGTGATGTGAGCAAGATATATGTGAGGTTGGGAGGGAAACATTACCTGCAGCAGTAGTGGACTCCCCGCGAATCTGGTCGTCTCCCGGCGATAGAAAGCATCTAAGCCCATCAGTGTCTCGGCTAATGTCATGGCGATGCAGCTCTTTCCTTCTTTCAGGCCTTGGGCAACTTCAATCAGACGAATGCTAGACCCACCGAAGCCCGGGGCAAGCAGAAAGTGAGACAGCATGCACAAGCAGAGGGCGTGTTGCCGAAAACCTTGCCAATAATGGTTGCCACGGTCACCGGCGTCAGAAAAGCGATGAATCAAGCCGAGGATGTCCAGTTCCCATTACAGATCAGAGACGAGTGTCATGTATGGTGAGCCCACACATCCGCCCTAAAGCTTGGGCGTGGCCAAAGCGAAACTGGGGCAAGATCTCTTCATGACGTTCAGATTCCATCAAAACTTGAAAATCTTCGAAAGTTGGACATACCTCTTGCCCGCCGAAGCTAAACACATGCGTCACCGGATTCCAAAACCTCGCCGCGGCATGGAGGAAGGGAAGGTGCAGCGGAGTGCGGCTCAATGTGAATAGGGCATTCAAGCCAAAACCCCGGAAGTTCAGCTTTTCCGAGCCACCTAGAGAAGCGATCCAAGCTGCGAGATTTTCGATGAGAAACGCCTCCATTTTGATGCAAAACTAAGATGGAATGAATGAGCCACGGAGCTAGGACTTTTAAAGAGGATAAGGCACTGTTCGGGGGACACGTGTCGAAAATTTGGTGATTGCTGGGCTGAGTGGCCGGCTATGCTCCAATGTGTTCCTTTGGTCCTGTTTTACCTTCTAGAAGGAAGTTCCAAGCATTTCCATGCATCGGGGGTGTCAAAGGCCTCCATTTCCCTCAGTTTCGGATGCGTTCCGTCACCCAGATCGTCCGAAATACACCTTGTTTATGGAGTTGTTGTTAAGTCTTGCTTATCGAGTTGTTGTTTTGCTTATCGAGTTGTTAAGTTTGTCGAGCTGTAGAGTTTCGTGCATCGAATTGTTACTTTTTGTTTAAATTTTGTTGTGCCTTATTTGACGAGTCGTCAACTTTGTTGTTTTGCTTATCGAGTTGTAAACTTGCTAAGGTTTTGTTATTTCTTAGTAAGTTGAGTTGTTTAGTTTGTTGTGTCGGTTCACTACCTGACTAGGCAAATACACCATGCACATTTCCATTCAATCTCATTTTGGTGCAAAATGATGCGATATGATGCAAAGAGATTAAAATTCAACACTTTTTGAACAAAAGCTGTTTCATTCCATCATGTTTTACAACAAGGGTACAAGTTTTACAAAATAATAAAACTACCTAACAATGTGCAATGTGCTACAAACTACTAGCAAAAAGGTAAATAAAACAGGGAACAGCTGCATTAATGCTCTCAAGAGCAGGAATATCATGCGAGCATCAGGCATCTGAGTCAAGTGCTCAATCTACTTGTAAAAAGGGATAAACATCACAACCGGATCTGCAGACCTCTGTCACTCAGGCAGGCTGTCTCACTGTCTATCTGCAGCCTCCACTCACCAAATCATGAGGATCAAGATGCTCTCTCAGTCCTCTCTCTCACTGAGGGATCAGCCTCCTGTCAGATGCTCACTGGATCTGCAGTCTCTCCTCCTACTCCTCCTCCTCCTCCTCTCCCCTGTCCTCCTCATGATGTGTGCCCTGCATCTGCCTCGTCCGTGAGACAACTCCCCTCTCCCTGCTCCTCGAGAAGGCCTAGATGGCCCAGCTCCACGGGAAGGCCTAGATGGCCCGGTCTGTGACTGAGCATACACGGGAGGCATCTGAAAATGAAGAATGCAATTTGAATACATCAGCCGGAACATGTATATCAGATATAGAGAGTGGGTGCATGCAGATACAGTATGAAATGTGGTGTGTGTCAGATGTGCTCTACACAGACAACCTATCAATGCAGTAAAATGTTCAAAATCAGCATGTCATCAGAAGTATGATAAATGCCAGAAAACTAAAGGGTACCTGGAAGCCCATAATGGACAACTGCGCCTCTCTCCGCAGGACCATGCCCTCGAGCGAGGCTACCATCCCGAGCACCTCATCCATGTACTCTCGAGGTGGCTGCAGAAACAAGTTCAAGACATCAATGAATAATCAAATGCCAAAATATCTGTGTGATGAATGGAAAACAGCGGAACATACCGGTGGTGAGTCAGGGTCACTGACGTATCGATGGCCAGGCATCGGAGGCTCTATTGGAATCGAAATCGGGGAAGTGGTCCCATATTGCCATCCCATCAACTCAGTCGGCATATCCAGCCATCCAGGGTGATGATAAGTCGGAGGAACCGGGGGAAACAGCCCACCCCCGCCTCTAGATGTACCAGCCCTGCTAGTGGAAGGGGCGCCTGCAGCCCGAGCCCGGCTCGATGAAGGCATATCAGCAGATCTCCTCGTCGGGGCACGGACTCCCATCAGCGGAGGCATCAAGTAGGTGTGGCGGTAAGTCGCGTACTCCCCCTGCTCCAGATGTAGGAAGGCATCGGTACCTAGCATAGCATCAACGACCCCCGGGAGTGAGAGCCTATCGGCGGTCCGCATATCATCTGGAGGCGCTGAAGGAATGTCCTGCTCAGCGTAGCCCCATACCTGACGCAAGAAGCGATCTCCCAAGAACCAGGCTCTACCAACTGGCCTTTCAAACAAGATCCTGTACCGAGAGGCGCCCCATGCTCCGGCAAACTAGAATCGGAGGTCTGTACCTAAAGGCGCCCAAGGCTGCCATGTAATTTGCGGATGACCAGTGCATGAACTAATTAGAAATTGCAAACAAATCAAAGATTGGAAACATGAAGAACTGAGAGTTCTGAAATACCTCTGACGTCCGCACGGTGTCAAAATACTGTCGCAGATAGAGAAAAGACTCCCGAGGTCTCGGCCGATACTGGCCCTCAAATACAAGTGAAAACGAGGTCGTGAGAGGCACCTCCACCATAAGCTCTGGGGCTAGTATCGGGAAGTATGCATAGCCCCATAACTGTGAGAGACAGAGCAATAGCCATCAGAATACAGAATGCTGAGTGCAGAATGTAAATACAAAATGCTGAGAGCAAAGTGCATGGTACAGAATGTAAAGTGCGCCGTGAGTGCAATATACATATAATGAGAAGCAGAAACGTAGGTCAAGAGAGCAGAAAGTACCTCCCAAGCCCTCCAATAGCCGCCAACCATATTCCCCCGTCCGTGGGAGGTCGCGCTCATATAACAGTATAAAGTAGCCAGGCTGGCACCACCCCAGTCATATCTACCAACCTGTGATAGGTCCACCAGAGCGCTCAACAGGTAAAGCCCGACAGTGTTCCCCCTATCGGCAAACAGAGTGGTGCCGAAGAGGAACATCAAGAATCCACGAGCATACTGTGCCACCTCCTCAGGGGTCTCGGGCTCCATCTCTGGCCTACTGAAATGAGAAGAGAACCAGGTGTATCGGACTCTGCCCGAAGATCGATCAACTGGCGGGTAGGCCCCCAATAAGTATAACCAAGCGGCCTCCCACTCGCCCATATCCTCGTCATATGGGATGGCCCAACCCCCCACATCAAGGCCCGTCAGTACGGCAAAGTCAAAAGGGGTCATGGTCATATCCCCAGTGGCAAAAAAATGAAAGGAGTTGGTGGTGTCCCACCATCTCTCTACCAGAACACCCATCAATGTCCTACTAGCGGGACAGCGAGAGATCCCAGTGCAAAAAGTCCCGAACCCTGCCACATCAACCAAATCCCAGACAGCTCCCGGGAGTTCGGCGTACCACTCTCTCGCCGTGATAGAGTTGTATCCTCGCACGGTCCGAGCAGTCACCTGCGTTCAAGATGAACATATGTATTCAGTTTCAGAAAGAAATGAATAAGCTGTGTGCAAATAAAATGAGTAAGCTGTGTGCAAGTAAAATGAATAAGCTACGTGCAAGTGAAATGTATGAGCTGTGTGCAAAATTAAATCAGATACAGAGTTTGGGCTGCGTGTTCTACTCTCGATCAGTGTGGGCTGTGTGTTCACCTCAACAATGGGCTGCGTGTTCAGAAAATCAGAGTTTGGGCTGCGTGTTCAACCCTCAATCAGTGTGTGCTGTGTGTTCACCTCATCAGTGAGCTGCGTGTTCGTCTCAAAGTTTGGGCTGCGTGTTCAACCCTCAATCAGTGTGTGCTGTGTGTTCACCTCAACAATGGGCTGCGTGTTCAGAAAATTAGAGTTTGGGCTGCGTATTCAACTCTCGATCAGTGTGGGCTATGTGTTCACCTCAACAATGGGCTGCGTGTTCAGAAAATCAGAGTTTGGGTTGCGTGTTCAACCCTCAATCAGTGTGTGCTGTGTGTTCACCTCATCAATGGACTGTGTGTTCATCTCAATCAGTTTGGGCTGCGTGTTCAACCCTCAATCAGTGTGTGCTGTGTGTTCACCGTCAATTCGGGCTGTGTGTTCAGAAAATTAGGGTTTGGGCTGCGTGTTCTACTCTCGATCAGTGTGGGCTGTGTGTTCACCTCAACAATGGGCTACGTGTTTAGAAAATCAGGGTTTGGGCTGCGTGTTCTACCCTCAATCAGTGTGTGCTGTGTGTTCACAATCAATCTATGGGCTGCATGTTCAGAAAGACAGAGTGTTTGAACTGTATGTCCAAAATGCCAACGAATACGATGCTATGGGCTAAACGTTCAAAAGAAGCTGTGTGCTTGAAATGGGCAGATAAACATAGCAAAGGCACGAAATACACAGAAAATGCAGAACACATTGCAGAAATGTAAAAGCAAAGTAAATACCTCTCGTGCCTCGTGAGAGAGGTGAGACTCTGGCTCCCGCAAAATCATATCCCTAGGCGCTCGATCATCAAAGTCAGTGAAATGGTAGAAAACCGCCTGCGGGAGGACGTGCTCCTGAGGACGATACCTCGCAGGATCGAATGGCCGAACTCTCGGGGGCAGAGCCATAATATCCGGATCACCCCCGGCACCTGGAGGACCTCCACCATATGGAAAATGACCTGCCATTTCGAGAAATCTGCAAAAACGAGCAAAAATGAGCAAAATGGGCCAAAATTGGAAAAAGTCAACAAAAGTCAACTCTCGGGAAATGAAAAAGTCAACAAAAGTCAACTCCCGAGAAAATCTTCCAAATATTGAGACAAACTCACCTCAAGTGACGAAAATGAGAAAAGAAGCTCCGAAATCAAAATTTAATCGGTCCAAAGTGACGAAAACTGAAAGATTTCGTGAAAACAACTTGCGTGGGGCGTTGGAAAATGCGTATAGAGCGCAGATCGGAGAGAGAAAATGGCTTGGGAAGGTAGAGAGGATGTTTTCGGAGCTGCACTTGTGAGCACAAAGTGTTTGGATGAGTATATTTAAAGAAAAGAGAGTGAAAAGACAAAACTGCCCAGAATCTGGGCTAGGTGGCCGGCCGGCCACCTTTTCTGGCAGGCCGGCCACCCCACTCCCTTACCCCTGGCCGGCAGCCTCCCCTTGGGACCCTACATGGCCGGCAGCCTTCCCAACATGGTCTTCAAGCACCCTGCAAATTTTGGTGATGACTGGAGTCCCCGGGACCTGAAAAAGTACAAGGGAAGTGCACTTTCCGTCGCGAAATCGCTCCGCCGGAACTTCAACTTCAACTCTCGATGCGTGTCTCATTAGTACTCATCAAAAGGAAGACGTATCCTTTTGAATATGTTGTGACCCTTCCGGGGGAGGTGAACCGGAGGTTGCGATCGAGTCACCCTCGCCGAGACGCACATTTCTCCGCTCGTTGTTTCATTTCAAAACGTGCATTCGAGTTTACACTTGTTCTACATTGTTATGCACATCACTTGCATTCTCATGCATATACTTGCGTTGTTATGCATGTTTCCTTGGTATTACCTTCCCCCCGAGCTTAAACTCGCGTTGTCACACGCATTTCTTCTCGCATTGTGATGCACCCGCCCATCGGCACCACGTTTGTCTTCATTCGATATCACGTTGAACATATGTTGATAAATATATTGTGCTTGTTAAGTTTCTTCATTTTTCAGGCACGATATTGTATGTACGGCTCATTTGAGGTTGGTACGACCAGACGAACCGCGCAGGTACCGTATCTTCTCCGTGTGAGACGCCGCGAGAGTTGAACAATTCTCCGCATTCTTAACTGCATGAAATGTAGTTGTTTGCTTTGCATCCTTGCTTAAAACTGTTGCATCTACTTGTGAGTACTTGCTTCATTACAGCTTGCTGCATTTGCATGATCATTGAGTTACATCCGGCTTTGTGCATATCGGTTTGTATTTTCCCCCTTGCCTGCGGGCTTGCCTGCGGGCGCATTCTTGGTTTATCTTGTATGTTTGTCTAAGTCTTCGGCCCTGTCAAAAATGGGTCATCTCCGGGCTTTGACATTCACTCCCGTCACTCGTGACTTCCGAGTTCTGTCAAAGAGGAGCAACTGTAGACACCCCATTTTTGACCGACCTTAAGACTCAGACGTCACCGATTGAGCGCTTGGTGATGTTGCACATCGCGCTCGTCCCGAAGTTTCAGAGTCTCGGCCGTGAGCCTTGTCTCCTGACTTCCGGGCTTTTCTGTGCTTTGCCTCGGTTTGCGAACCAGGCCCCGTTCTCTCCGTTTTCTTTCCCCAAGGGAGGGAGAGGTCTCGTAGATCATATCTCAGTGGCCGTAGGCTACGTTTCGTGGTCGTAGGCCATTTTTCCCATTTCGGAGCCCGGTTCCCGATTTTCGGAGCCGTCGGCCGTGTGCCTCGGTTCGGGACCGCTTAACCACCTCCGTTTTCTCCGATTTTTGGCATGCATCTTATTTCCTCCCTTTTGAGGGACACTGTGGTCCAAGAGACCAACTTCGTGGTCGAACACCACCTCCGGTGCTTAACAGTCAATTTTCGGGGCCCTAGGCTGCGTGTTTCGGCCGCCGAACCTTCGATTTGCATCGGTTTGAGTTCTTTTTTGGCAGGGACCTTATTTTCATTATTATGAAGGTCGTAGAAGGGTGGGAGGCCAGCAATTGTTCTAAGGACCAGCTTTATTCCTTCAACGCTCTCCGTCGCCCGTTTTTCTCGCTAGAAAGCTGATGTTGACCACCCCCGGGGCACTTTCTTGGACCCTCAAACACATATTTGTGTTGTACACACCTGGGAGGCCACCAATATGGCATGGCCGGCCATTAACTCTCCCTGACCCTTTTGAACCCCTCTAAAAAGTTGGTTTTTCTCTCTCCTGGTTCACATTTTCAGGGTTTTTCTCCACATAGCTGTGTTGTGCACACATGGGAGGCCACCAATATGGGGTGGCCAGCCACTAATTCTCATTGACCCTTTTGACCTTGGCCGGCCGGCCAAGGGAGGTGGCCAGCCGGCCAGCTGAGCTCCTAGAAACTGGCCGGCCATGCTCTCCACACCAGGTTCCTTACAGATATGCCCTCATTTCCCCCTCAGATTCTGTATCCGAGGGGGGAACTTTTTGGGGGGGGGGAATTTAAATTTGAATCTCCCCCCTTTTCTCCACCCCTTTGCCTATATAACCAGCACCCCCAGCTGTGTTTTGAGGGTTAGAAAAATTCATTTGAGCCTCTTGCATTAACTCTCCCTCTCCCTCCATTCCAAGCCTCAAAACCACCTTGCTCCTACACCATTTTTACACCACCTCCAAGCCTACAACCTCCATACTCCATTCCAGAAACTTGAGGCTATTTTTCAGAGCTTAGGAGCATCATTTCTTCAACCAAAAGCTGCTGGAGCTTTGTGCTACAAGGGTAAGCTTTATTTCCCTCTTTTTGTTCTTATTTTTGGCATGCTTTCTTAGCTCCTTATGCTTATATTTTTGGGCTCCGACCCTAACTGGAAATAGTCTTATTTTGAGCTCTTTTTCATGTTTGATTAAGGGCC
Source organism: Camellia japonica (assembly GCA_030407325.1). Taxonomy (NCBI): domain Eukaryota; kingdom Viridiplantae; phylum Streptophyta; class Magnoliopsida; order Ericales; family Theaceae; genus Camellia; species Camellia japonica. The sequence continues at coordinate 148,756,720 of JAPPVO010000032.1, forward strand.
TTTCCCTGTTTGAGGCTTCCTTCTTACCCTTTGTGTTTAAACCCTCTTTTAGGCCTATTTTTTGCATAGTATTTTAGGCTTATTTGTGATCTATTTTGGACTTGGTCATAAGCTGTAAAGTGGCTTGTTTTAAGTCTCTCTTCAACATTGTTGAAGGGCCCTCCTCAGTTTGAGGCCAGAAGCTACCACTTGCCTCTTTGTCCCTCTTTTGGCTTTTTCTTGCATGATAGTTTAGCCTCACTTGTGTTTATTTTCGTGGCTTGATGTAAACTGTAAAGTGCCATTTTTTGAGCTCCTCTTCAACTTTGTTGAAGGGCTCTTGGCCATTTGGGGCCAGCTTCTGCCTCTTACCTCTATTCTCTCTTTTAGGGCCATTTTTGCATGATAGATTAGCCTTATTAGTGTCCATTTTTGAGACTTGTTGTAAACTGGAAAAATGCTTGTTTTGACATCATCTTCATGTTTTATTAAGGTTCCATTTTTTTTGAGGTCATATGCTATCTTGTATGCTTGGTTGCCTCCCATTTTGAGCCTTACATCCTAGCCCTTATTGCATGCTTTGCTTGGCCTTTTGAGCCCCCAAATCAGAGGGGGGTGACCCCCTCTCACCTTAACTTGTTTGGTGGTCACTTCGGCCTTCCAAAGAGGCCCTATCTTGCATGCTTTGTTGACTGATTTTGGGGCCAATTTGCTGAGTTTTTAGACTATCATATTTGATTTTCAAAGTTGGTTTGGGGCTGCCACATGTCCATCTTGTATGTGATTAAGAACCCCTTTGTATGCCCTCTAAAGGAGCCCCTCATTTGTGCATGTGTTGGCTGCATTTCCATGGTTATTTGGGCATATTTTGGCATGTTTAGTTCACTGATTTTTGCTGGTATGGTGAGATTCCATGTGCTTCATATACTTTCCATGTAAACCATGTTTGTTGGTCAAATTTGCATGCTAATTTAAGCTATCTTGCTAGCACTTTTTGGCCACACTTTGAACTAGAAAAGTTCATGTTTTGGGACTGCCTTGACTCTGTCTTCATGCTTCATTTTCAAATAATGCATGCTTCGTATAGCTATAAGTCATTCCATGTGCCTAATTTTGAGTTTCGAGTTTCATCTCTTGCATCGGGTGCCATATTGCCATGTTTCGGGGCTGTTTAGCGTCATGTTTTAGCGCTGAAATTTGCTTGTTTGCATATCATGTTCCATACCTTGCCATGCTTTGGTAGAGTGGCATTCGTGCCTTAGGTTCGGTCCTCGGTTTGCGTGCATGTGTGCACACATCTCGAGTGTCTCATTTCCATCCATATGCCATTTTATTTCATAGCATCGTGTATGCCATTTCATAGCATTGTGCATGTTAAGTTGTATCTTAGTTGCATTCATGCATGTCATGCATATTGCATCGTGTTTGGGATAGGAGTTAGCCCGAGCACGGGAAACGAGGTACGTTTCATACTCCGAGTGACGGAATGTGTCTTAATTCCCCAGTCGCCAACACTCCGGATGACCCATGATGGAGTTCAGGTTTTGTTATGTTTTCACATGCATTCATTTCATATTGAGTCGTGCAATTTGACTCCTCGGCCATCATGCATTGAGATGCGTGATTGGTGGCACGAGGATCGAGACATGCATACATATGTAAAAATACATTGCCATGCCCCTTTTTCTGCTCTCTGTTGCAGCAAATCAGAAATCAGCAGCTTTCAAAAGCCTTGCACCACATTCTGGCATTGATTGTAAAAACAGAGGCTAATTGGGGCATCGCAGTGGATTTCCGCGCAAAGCAGTTCAAACATGCATCATCCATCATCCAGAATAGAGTCGAGGCAGTCCCTGGCTTGCATGCCAATTTACAGCTTTCCTAGATTAATTTGTTAATTAATTAGGATTTTGTATTTATTCGGACTGTAATTATTCATTTGAGACTGTATATTATTTATTCGGACCCTCTGAGTGAGGGCAATGTTGTAATAAGTGTGCGTGAGTGTGATGTATGTCTTCCAACCCCACGTCTTTCTCCCTTTTATTTACCAGCTTATGATGGTTAGATTAGGGCATGTTTCAATTAGCATACAGTATGATAGCATGTTTGCATTCATTCATCTGTTTTGCATGTACCGAGCTCGGCGCATCATACTAACTGCATTGTATTTCAATTCTGAGTTGAATACATGTTGGTTGTAGCATTTCATATGCCATGTTTAGAATAGCCGAGCCTGCTCTAGTTGCATTTTTGCGTGTGTTGCATTAGGCATTTCTGTATAATTAGGATCATGCATGGATTTCTAATTAGCTTCTGTTTTGGCTTGGAGTACTCGGTAAGTTTTTATGCTTTAGCATCCTTGCATGAGTGTGAGTGACTGCCATGATAGCATGCTTACCATGTGGCTATATGCTTATGTGATATAACTGCCTGAATGCCTGTGGGTGAAGGTTGGGTTATTTGGATTGGGACAAATCATCAACTGTGAGTTTTAAGCCCACTAGATAGTGGCAAAACTATGTTTTCTAAGCCCACCTGAGGGTGGCAAAATCTGCATTTTAAGCCTACTTGCGAGTAGCAAACCATCTTTCAAAAACAAACATGAAATGTTTTGTTCCAATTCGGGCAACCCGGTCTATACTTGAATGCTGTGCGCATCACATAGTAAATCTAGGCTAATAACCGGAATAAGAATCCATAAGGTTTTCAAAACTTGATATCATGGTTAGTAGAGGCCGATCTTTGATCGGGCGAACAGGGGTGCTCACGAAGTGACCTTCCCCAATCGTACCCAAGTTCCCGAGCCGAGGCAGCTTTGGTGATGACGGACACGTAGCCTTAGGCACGAGTCAGGGTTTCCTAAATTTCCCAAAATAAAATATTTAGGTGGCGACTCTGTATCTTGCAAAGCAGTCCATGTTTGGCACTTCTTTCAAAAATCTGTTTTCTCAAAACGATTTGCCGGATTTGGACTCTTTGGTTCAGATTAAGAACTGTGACAATTTGAGTCCTGAACTGTAGTGAGCCCAATATCGAACGGAACGGGGGACACATCCCTCCTGGGACGTTCGGGGACGTCTACAGTGATACTTGGCGTTTCTCGGGGCTGCTTTGTTGGCGTGAGTCGCTGTTGGGAGCCTGGATGTGATTGGATCGCATGCACAGCCGGGGCTGCGGGTAGGCTGTATATCATGTGGACGGTGTCAAGCGGAAATGCATCCTGCGGAGGGGCAAGTGTTTCGACCACGCTCTTCTGGACGCATTGGTGGAGACGTTCGTCTTTTGCCAACTCCTCAAGATGATCTGTTGAGGCATAGCGGCCGTCAGTTTCTTGCTGTCGTGCCCGAGATCGTCGATCATCTGCCCTCGGGGGGTCGCTCAGAAGCCTGGCGCACCGTTTGTTTGGATTTTGCTATTTCCGAGGCCAAATCGCGACGAAGGTGTTCGTTCTCAGCGATGATGTCATCCAACCTCAGTTTTGTTTGCCTAGCTTGTGCCATGGTCGCTTGTATTGTCTTTGGCGTTGGGTTTGAAGATGAGAGGAGGTCCGAGGCAAGTCTTGCTGCGATGGTTTTTGGTCCAAGCGAGTTTGCTGGAATGAGGTCACCTCTCTGTGCGGTCTTGTCAGTGGCTATCAGAGGATCTTTAGTCACGCCTGCCATGGATAAATTTGAGTATTCCCACAGACGGCGCCAATTGTGGAGAAGTGGTTTGGAAATACTCTTCAGATCCTGGGAGACGCTAGTGATCCTCAGCTAGTCACCTGAAAAGATACAAACACTCCGGTCGGGGGTGTCGGAATTAGCACTCCGACGGACAAGTTAGTTCAGGTCCTCAAGAAAGCTTGTTTACTGAGTTTAGTGAAGTGATTCTTACATACCTTTCTGAATTTGTGGCTCTTGTATTTATACTTGCTTTTTGGGCCTCGGGGCCTGAGCCTACTTTTATCCCATTCACCTTTGGTTCATTCGGAGCTACTGACCTCCGTCTATTCGGCTTCACTAACGCATTCGGTGTCCTTATTTCGCAATATGAAGCCGAATAGTATCTAATTTATGGGGTACGCGTCTTCCGACTCTTCTACTTATTCGGCTCCCACAAACTCTATCTTCCATGATAGACATCCCTTTGGGAGTTCGGATGCGTCCAATCATTAATGAACAGAGGTATGTGCCGGCCTACAAACTGATTGCCGCCATAGATGAAGTACAAGATCAAAACCCCTGGTATCATGACATCTGGAACTTCTTGGAAAAGGAGTCTTATCCACCAGGGGAAAATGCCAAAGACAAGAGGGCAATACGGAGAATGGCTACTCAGTTTATCATTTGCGGGGGTAAATTGTACAAACAGGGTCATCTGGGGATGCGTAAGCTATGTGTTCATGCTGAGGAAGCTAAGCGCCTAATGGAGGCCATCCATGGAGGAGAGTGCGGAGCGCATATGAGCGGAGTGATGCTAGCTCGGAAAATTCTCAAACAGGGGTACTACTGGTCAACCATAGAGGAGGACTGTATTGGTTTTGTTCGGCGATGCCACAAATGCCAGATCCATGCAAATCGCATGAACATTCCGCCATCGAAGCTGTACAACATGACTTCACCATGGCCATTTTCAGTCTGGGGGATTGATGTGATTGGGGCAGTTACTCCGATGGGGTCGAACGGGCATGAGTACATCCTGGTGGCGATAGACTACTTTACAAAGTATGTTGAGGCCCAATCTTATGCGGTGCTGAAAGCATCACATGTAGCTAAGTTCATCAAGAATAACATCATATGTCGCTATGGGGTCCCAAATGAGATTATTTCAGATAATGGTTCCCACTTCAAGAAGGAAGTAATCGACTTGTTGGAGAAATACAACGTGGCTTTTCATAAGTCATCCACATATCGGCTGTAAACCAAAGGAGCTGTTGAGGCCGCCAACAAGAACATCAAGCATATTCTGCAGAAGATGGTGGAAACCTACAGGGACTGGCTAGATAAGTTGCCATTTGCTCTTTGGGGCTACCGGACATCAACTCTGTATTCCTTGGTTTATAGGATGGAGGTTGTTCTGCCTATCGAAGTTGAGGTTCCGTTGTTGCAAGTAATGGCTGAGTGCCAGATAGCAGAGGCAGATTGGCAACAAAGCAGGTTTGAAGAACTCGTGTCGTTCAATGAAAGAAGGCTGAAAGCACTGTACCACATTCAAGGCTATCAACGTAAGATTGCCAGGGCTTTAAACAAGAAGGTTAAGTCCAGGAATCTGAAAGAAGGGGATTTGGTGCTCAAAGACAACCGAGCTCCCATCCATGACCCTAGGGGCAAGTTCAGACCTAATTGGACTGGTCCTTACATCATCAAATCTATCTGGTCGGGTGGAGCTGTCATTGTGATGGACTTAGATGGCCTTGAGTTCTCCCGACCTATCATTGTGATGGACTTAGATGGCCTTGAGTTCTCCCGACAAGTTGAAGAAATACTATCCCTGAGTGGCTTGCTAGGCCGAAAACCCGAAAGGGCAACCTAGGCAAAAGTTAGAGCACAAAAAATTTGAAATAAGAAAAACTGAGCTCGCAAGGTTGAAAACCCAGAAAGGGCGGCCTCGACAAAAGTTAGAGCGCAAAAGGAGAGTGTTAATACACGAGTGAACCTGAACTGAACTACGTAAGGCTTGATTCCCATCTTCGGGAGACGTAGGCAACTTCATTCTGAAGTCCCGCCATAAACACTTCCAAATCAACTGTGTCCATGTGTTTGTCTTGGCCATCTTTATCTTTTTTGCATCTAAGAGTTCCGTTGTGAGCTACAGTGCAGTGCTATTCAGACAAGAGGCAACTTTCCAGTTGTTGGATCTGGGGTTGTGTATCTCGGTGACAGATCTCGGGCGTGTCCAATTGTGATCTATATCGAAAATGGTTTTGAAAAGTTTTAATAAAAGTTGATTTTGTTCAAATTAATCTTTTTACAACTTAGACCATTTTTGGACCAAAATGGAAAATTTTCAGTACCCACAACCTTCAATTTCATTGATCTCAATACAAAGTTCTCCGACTCTCGATACAAATTGAAGTTGCTTTTCATTACATTCAAAAAGAAAACTTGAAAGTACAGATTAAAGCAATAAACTAGGGGCATGGTTAAGTTAGGTGTTCCTGCGCCCCCTCCCACAGCTTGTGGAAGCCTCAGATGCCAAAGTGGGCCCAGTCTGTGCCTCATCTACCAGCCAAGCTATGCATTTGCCAGAAAGGGCACAACTGAAAGTGGGAGCGGGGGCCAGAAGTTCTCTCGTCCTCCATGCGGTGGTATACCGAGCTAACTGTGGGCCTCGGATCAGAAATGAAGTTGGGTACTCTATCCCCTCTTCCGTGCAAGTCTGGTCGTGGCCAAACTGACGCCGGAACCGAAATAGAAAATAGAAGACGCAGTGCGTCAAGCCAACCAACTGAATGCTAGGTTGGCGAGACATGCTGTAGCTCATCTCCGGCAGATCAAACCAGGGGCAACGCCAAGCAATGTCAACAGCGGATCTGCTGCACGTTGACGAAATAGTCGTTGGCGAAAGAAATAGTCGCGCGTTGAATGCACAAGATAAGCGTCCACTACTTTCAACTTCTCTATGAGCCATACCTGGGGAGGGATGAAAAATAAGAGAGATTAAAGAATAGAGAGGTGTACGTAGGGAGAAAAGTAAGGAAAGGGTTTTGAGAGAAAAACAGAGCCTGAGGGCCAAGTGATGTGAGAAACACATATGAGAATGGTGGGAAACATTACCTGCAACAGTAATGGACTTCCTGCAAACTTGGTTGTCTCCCAACGATGAAAGGCGTCCAAGCCCATCAAAGTTTCGGCAAGCGTCGACCCGATGCAGCTTTTGCCTTCTTTCAAGCCTTGGGCAACTTCAATCAAGCGAATGCTAGACCCTCCAAAGCCAGGGGCAAGTAGAAAATGGGCCAACATACACAAGCAAAGGGCGTGCTGCCGAAAACTTTGCCAAAAGTGGTCACTGCGGTCACCTGCGTCAGAAAACCGATGAATAAGATTGGGGATGTCCAACTCCCCATTGTGAACCAGAGCTCAGGCATCATGCAAAGTGAAACCGCACATCCTACCTAGAGCCTGGATGTGGCGAAAACGAGACTGGGGCAAGATTTCCTCGTCGCACCGAGATTCCATCAAAGCTTGGAATTTTTCGATTGTGGGACATATCTCTTGTCCGCCAAAGCTAAAAACATGTGTAATCGGATTCCAACATCTGGCCGCGATATGGAGGAACGAAAAACACAGCAGAGTGCAGCTCAGCGGGAATAGTGTGTTTAGCCCAAAACCTCAGAAATTCAACTTTTCCGAGCCATCCAAAGTTGCAATCCAATTGGACAGTTTTTCGGCAAAGAATGGTTCCATTTGGGGCAAAAATAAAGCTGAAATGAAGAAACCACGAAGCTGTAACTTTTGTAGAAGATAAGGCAGTGAGTAGAGGCCAGGTGTCAACGTTTTGGAGGTTCTGCCATTGATGGCTGGCACTGGTTCATTGATGGCCTGTAGGGGCTCATCAATGGCCGGCAGAGGCAGATTGATGGCCGGCAGAGGGAAGTGATGGCCGGCGGCCTCTCCCTCAGGCTCACTGACCTCCTTTGTGAAGATTTAGTTGTTTGCTACAGTGGAGTCTTGTTGTTTGTGCCTTGTGAGGTCTTGTCTTGGTCCTTTTGGACTTGAGTGTGTTTTGTTTAAGACGTAATCATCTTCGTTTTGTTTATCGAGTTGTTGCAATTTGCTTATTGAGTTGTAAGCCTGTCAAGGCTTCGTTTTGTTTATTGGGTTGTTTTGTTTTTTTTCAGTTGTTAGTCGGTTCACTACCTAATTAAGGCAATGTAATTTGACTGTGCAGTTTTCAAAAGCTCAATCTCATTTTCATGTTGTGCGATGTTATGCGATGCTCAGAATATCAAATGCAACACTTTTTAAACAAAAGCTTAGTTTTCATTTCCATCATGGTTTCTTTTACAAAAGAGTACAAGTTTTAAGAAATAAAACTGCCTAAGGCTATACAATGTCCAAACACTACTAGCAAAAAGAAAACAAAGCAAAAAGCATCTAAATCGATGCTGACTATCTCAAGCTCGAGAGGCTCTCTTCGTCCTCTTCCTCGGCCAAGCAGACTCTAGAGCACTATCGCCATCGGCACTACTGTCTGAAGCTGGATCAAAGCCTGAATCGGAACCCTCCTCAGCCTCCCTAGCCTCTCTACTGGTAAAATCTGAGTCGGCGTCGTCGTCTCCACCATCTGATGACTCGGACTGTGGACTCGCTGCCTCAGCCTCCTCGCTCATCTCGTCATCATCATCACCCAGAATGGGCTCTGAAGGGCCACTCTCGCTGCGGGTGCCTCTAGCTCTGCCTCGGCTGTGTGCCTAAGCCTGTCTCCCTCTTCTCTTTGCTGCTAGGGGAGGAACTGAAGGTCCTGTTGTGGCTCCTGCTAGGGCATCCGGTGGAGCTGGTATCTGAAAAGGGATCTGAAAAAGGCAGTTTGTCAGAATATATTAGTTGTGGTGTATATCAGATGATGTGTCAATGCAGTGTATGTATGTCGTGTGCAGTGTATGGGAACAGGGTATCTATACAGTGTTTTTGATGTGATGTACTAGATCAAAGAAGTATGGAACAGTTGAAATGCTAATATGATAGCAAAGACTTTCATGGCATGAAGTGCAAACTGAAGAAACTTACCGGAATCCTGTAGAGACTGAGCAGGTTCATGCTCGTCTGAACCATCCTCATCAGAGAAACCGCTAGCTCGAGAGCCTGCCTGGTGTACTCTATGGATGCCTGCGAATGTGTTGAGATGATCAGTGGTTTATAAAGCATAATCGAAATGAATTGAATGTGCAAACTGTAAAGTATGGAGCATACCGGGGTCGGGCCTCGAACTCCTACAAGCTCGTGACCAGCAGGTGCGGGCTCTATGGGAATCTGATAGGTCTCTCCAGAGCGTCCCTAGTAAGTCAATGCAGTAAGCAGCTCTGGCCATCCCGCTCTCTACCTCTCCCCAAGATCTCTCCTGCCACGGGACCTGGTCGCTCTGGCCCCTCTACCTCCTCCTCTCGTAGCTGGAGCTCTCACTTCCTCACCTCCGCAAACGCCAGTCAGAGGCGGCATCAGATCAGTCTGGATGAAGGTCGCGTAGTCGCCCTCTGCACGGAAGTAATCCGTCTCCAGCCCTACCATGAACTGGATCACCTGGTCAACAGAGAGTCTATGTGTCTCCCTCATCGATTCTGGAGGTGCCGTCGGTACAAACGGGGCAGGTAGTCTTAAGGTCTGGCATGTGAAACACTCGTTCAAGAACCAAGCACAGCAGATCGGGCCCTCGAGAAGAATATGATAGCGAGTGATGACTCTGGCTGTCTCGTACGGGAACCTGAGCCCCGAGGTTATCACATCCCACGGCTGCCATGTGATCTGAAATGAGAGAATGAACAGATGATCAGTCGTTGTCAATTGGCTAATGTATGCATTAAAATTGATAAAAAAAAGTGGGGTGACTTTGTTTTAAATTACCTCGTGCGCCGCGATCGTGTCGAAGTACTGGCGAAAAAACATGAAGTTTTCCCGGGTCCTACGACGGAGCTGGCCGTCATATACCCGAGAAAATGGGATAGTTGCTGGGGTCTCCTCTATGGGCTCTGGAGCAAGAGCAGGAAAGTATGCGTACACCCACAGCTGCAGGGAAAATGTGATTAATACAGTGTATGAGCAAATACAGAAAATGTGAAGCAGAAAGCATACAGTGTATGAGCAAATCCAGATATGCAAAGCAAAAAGCATACAATGTATGAGCAAATACAACAAATGCAAAGCAGACAGTATGTGTGTTGAACAAATGTAAAGTAAGAAATGCTAGCAGGAAATGTAAAGCAAAAGGGGGAACTAAGCTGTGTACCTCCTAGGCCCGCCAGTAGACGCCGATCAAGGTCCTGCACATGCGAGAGGTCGAGCTCATGTATCCGTACAGAGTGGTGAGGTCGGCTCCTCCCTAGTCGTAGAACTGAACTCGCCGAAGTACTACCAATGCGCTCAGCAGGTACAAGCCTACGGTATTCCACCTGTTCGAGAACAAGGTGATACCGAAAAGGAGCATGAGAAAGCCCCTAGCATACTGCTCTGCCTCCTCAAATGTCTCAGGCTCCTCTCCTCTAAACCGCTCATCGAACCAACTATATCTGACCATGCCTGCCCGAAGTATCGGAGGGCGTGCCCCAAGCAGTGCGATCTATACAGCCTCCCATTCTTCCATGTCAGGGTCGAGAGGGATCGGATCACCTCCCACGCCTAAGCCAGTGATCATGGTGAAGTCGTAAGGGGTCATCGTCATCTCCCCCATGGTGAAGAAATGGAAGGAATTGGTGGTGTCCCACCACCTCTCCACCAAAGCCCCTAAGAGAGGGCGACTCGCTACAACCCGTGTCAAGCTGGAGCAGAATAGACCAAAGTCTGTCTCATCGATGATGTCGCGGACCCTATCTGAAAGCTCACTATACCAGTCCTGGGCTGTCGTCGTGCCATAGCCTCTGAAGGAGCGGGATCCGTCCTGTGGCAATGCATGAAATGCAATCTAATCAAGTGCAGTTGCAATTACAGTTGAAAGTGCAGTGGAGAGTACAGCTGAATGCAGTGAAGAGTACAGATGAAAGTATAGTTGAATATGAAGCAGTAATGTATGAGATATAGTTAGATCAAGGCAGTCAAGGCAATCAGATCAGAACAGTGCAAGAAATGCAAACAGTTAAAGGTAGCACTGCAGAAAAGCAAAGTTTGTACCTCCACGGCGATGGTCGATACGTGAGACGCAGGCTCTCTCAATAAAGGTCTTCTAGCATGCCCTCATGTAGACACCCCATTTTTGACCGTCCTTAAGACTTGGACATCATCGTTTGAACACTCGATGATCATCCATGCTCGTGTTCATTTTGAGTTCTCGGATGCCTCAGCTACGCGCCTTGCCTTAAGATCTCTTAACTTATTTGTTTTGTGCTTGGTCATGGACCAAACACTTGTGTTTTTGCTTCTAAGGGAAGAGGGTGGCTTGTTTTCCATCCCCTCAACCCACCGACCATGGCATGAGGCCATCGGCCCCTTTTTCTTGCCACCGGCCAAGAGTGTTGGCCGGTTGGCACTATATTTGGTCGGACAGCACTTGTGTTGGTCGATCGGCCATTTTTGGTGGCCGAACCCTGTTCATATGCTTTATGCAGATATTTTATGCCAGCTGGTGTAGCTGGCATCCACAATTAACCCCCTCCATACACGTGTATAGAGGGATTTGCCCCTTGCCTAGCTTCTTTTAGAAGCTTTAGAATTTGGAATTCTATAAGAGGGGAGGCCCTCCTCCCTTCTCAGAGGTTCCGAATTTTAGGGTTAGAGAGTTTGTATCTATCTATCTCTATATCTCCCTCTCTTTACATTTGTGTGTGTATTTGTACTAAAAAGTGTGATTTCGTCTCACTATTGCACACAAACACCTAGCATTACACCATCCTCTTGGTACTGAGGCACTAGAGAGTTAGTTTTAGAGTTCTTGGGCTGGTTTTGATCCAAGAAAGTTACTGGAGTGGTGTTCTTGAAGAGGTTCTTCATGGGTGAGCATTCTTACTTTTGTTACCCCGTTCTTGCTTAAGCTTTTAGCCTATCTTGGTTATTGTTTTGAGCTTAACATATAACTGATAAAAGTTATGATTTTTCTTGCCTTAGAACTTTGTTTAAGGTCTCTTCGAGGTTTGGGGTTGTTTCCCCCCTCCAAGGCCATGTTAGGCCTTGTTTTTGGACATCTATTTTGGCCTTTGTCATTAGCTTTGCATGACCTCTCTACCACTGAAATCCAGAGGATTTTTAGTGGTGGAGAGGTGGTTTTGGTGTCCCAAATAGGAGAGGGTCATCCCCTCTCCTTGTTGTCATTCATGCTTACATAAATGGCTTATGTTTGTGGCTTGTATGCCTGGCTTGTTTTAGCTCTATTTCAGTATATATTAGGCTTTGTTTTTCCATGATATAGCACTGTTTTGACTTGGTTTAGACATGCCATGCATGCTTTGTACACTTGTCCCATAATCCCATGATTTGCCTTAACATGCACCATGTTGTAACATGTATTTTTGGCATGATTTTGGCTTAACTTCATGAAGCTTCTAGCTTTGTTTTAACATGCTTGAGCTCTATTTTTCATTGTTTTGGTCATGCTTGCATTGTTTTGTATAGCTACCATACAATCTAGCTTGTTAGCTTTAGGTGCTTAGGTCGATAGCATGCCTTACTTGGACCATTTCAGTGGTTTGGCATCACTTCTTGTGATATTTTAGTCCATGTTTTATGCTTGTACACTTACACTTATCACCCCTTTAATGTTTTAAAGAGTTTGTGTTTCATGCCTCATGATATGTGTCATTGCGTATGCCATCATGTTTAGGCCTCTAGGATGCCATTTCAATGTGTTTTTGGTCTTGTTCTAACATGCCATAACTCTGATTTTGGTCGCTTAAATCATACCATGTTTGGTTTCGATAGGTGTTGTGTAACACCTCTTTTGTAGCCTTGCTTGCCTCTTGTTTTGGCGTTGTGTTCTAGCATGTTTTGGCCTCATTCCTTGCATGTTTTAGACTTACTTTGACCTGCCTTGGGACTGTTTTGAGTACCCTTGGCCCTTTAGGGCTTGCTTCATGTAGCCTTGGTTTGAGTCCCTTGGCTAGTTTCAAGTTTTAGGTTTTATTGCGTGCCTTAATTGCATAGTTCGGTTGATTTGGCATCATCCTCGCATGATTTCAGGGCTTAACATGTTTGTCTAATATCCTTGCTTTTCATTCCTTTTAAGTGTGCCTAAAAGTTGCACTTTTATGCTTAAAGTAATGGACCATTAGCATGCATGTTTGTATGTGTATTCCATGCCCTTGTCGCATCATTTTGGCCGCTGATTTGGACCTATTTGAGAGTTGTCCATGTTGGTTTAAGTCCATCCCTGCATGTTGTTGCATGCTTGCCTTGTATGTTGTCTCATACTTGTTGCATACTTGGTCCATGACATGTTGTTCCATGCTTAAGTTGTAATGCATTTGGTATGCATTCTCTTTTTTAGTTGCTTAATATGTTGTTACATGTTTGCCTCACATGTTGTTATATGCTTGAATGTTGTTACATGCCTTGCATATTCACATACTTAAGTCGCATTTTGCATGCTTGTTAGCTTGCATTTTGTCTCGTGCTTGATATGTTGTTACATATTCTCGCGTGTTCGAATGCATGTTAAGTAATATTGCATTGCTTCTTTGCATGCTCATGTTGCATGTTTGTTTGCATGTTCATGTTGCATTAGCTTGCTTGCATGCCTAGGTTGCATAGCATTAAGCATGCATCCCTTGCCCCTTGATAAACCATGATAGAGGTTGGGGGTCCTTCATGTGTTTTGTGTGCATTTCATTTGACATTAAAATGCACACTTGGCACCTTGGGCCATCATACATTGTAATGCGTAATTGATGGCCCGAGGGTCGAGAACCATACTCCTTTGAGTCTCAAACGTGATAAAGAGGGTGGTGATGCAAACATTTCCTTGAAAATACATTTCCATGCTCTGTCTATCCTCTGTTGCAGCAAAACAGGATTCTGCAGGATGATATGGCCGGTCGGCCATTCAGTGCCGGCCGGCTATGAATTGTTGGCTGAGATCCCTACAAGTGGTCGACGACTAGTTCCTCTTGGCCGGTGGCCTTGCCTTTTGGCCAGTGACATCCCACAGTGCTCAGAAGGTGATTCAGAAGCATCCTTGAGACTTGCACAGTTTTCAAAGGTGCAGAGCAGTGTAAACAGAGGCAACATGACATGGTGATGGATTTCCGAGCGAAGCCGAGCATGCATGCATTCGTCCCTCTTCCCGAGGCTACTTTATTGCTTTCAATAGCTTAATTAATTCATTTAATTAGTTAAGTGTTGGGTAATAATTAATTAGCTTGTCAGTTGGTTAATTATGTAATTTGTATTATTCTTTCGGTCCCTCCGTCGAGAGGGCACAATTGTGTAATAAGCGTGCGTGTGTGTGATGCATGTCTTCCAACCCCCACTTCTTTCTCCATTTTACTTAACCGCTTACAATGGTTAGTTCTAGGTCACGTTTCAATTAGCATCCTTATGCTATGCATGTTTTGCATCCATTCATCTGTATTGCATGCACTGGGCTCGGCGCATCATGCTAACTGCATTGTATTTCAATTCGAAGTTGAATACATGTATCGATTGTTGCATTTCACATACCATTCTTAGATTAGCCGAGCCTATTTCTAGTTGCATTTTGCATGTGTTGCATTAGCCATCTTAACATGAATTAGGATCATGCATGATTTCTAACCAGTTTCTTGTTTTGGCTCGGAGTACACTGTGAGTGTTTATGCTTTAGCATTTTACATGTATGTAAGTGTTAACATGACAGCATGCTTGCCATGAGGCCAATTGCTTATGTGTTATAACTGCCTGAATGCCTGTGGGTGAAGGTTGGATTGCTTGAATTTGAATAATTCATCGAAATCCGCGTTTTAGCCTACTTACGAGTAGCAAAATTCAAAACCATTTCCAAATAAACGGATATTCGATGCTTTGTTCCAAATTAGGCGATTTAGTCTATACTTGTTTTGTTGTGTGCATCGCGTAGTAAAGATTAGCTAATTAACCGGAATAAGAGCGCATGTGTTTTCAAAAACTCGATATCATGTTTAGTTTAAGCCGATCTTCGGATTGGGCGAGCAGGGGTGCTCATAGATGACCTTCCCCAATCGTACCCAAGTTCCCGAGCCGAGGCAACTTTGGTGATGACGGGCACTTGGCCTTAGGCAACGAGTCAGGGTTTCCTAAATTCCCCCAAAAACAAAACATTTAGGTGGCGACTCTGTATCTGGCAAAGTAGTCCACGTTTGGCACTTCTTTCTTAAAAATCAGTTTACCAAAACGATTTGCCGGATTTGGACTCTTTGGTGATTTATCAGTCTCACATCGCACATTGTGAGATCAGATTAAGAACTGTGACATTTGAGTCTGAACTGTGGTAAGCAAGGCCCCCAGGGCGCGTCCACAGTTTCTGGCGACTCTGCTAGGGAGTTAGAGAGCTTGACTCGAACTCATGATATCTTGTTTTGATTACACTTATGTGTTGCTTTGCATTGCATATGCATTGGTGTGCCTAGGACACCGTGTTTGCTGTATGCTATTCCTGAACGGTTTGCCGGAGGCCTGCTTTGAGAAGCATGCCATAAGGCTGACCGGTTGCGGGCTCTGCCACGACGGGAACACAAACCCCGATTTTGACCGGGGCACCCATTTTGACCATTCGACCTAGTGCATATCGGAATCCATAGTGACTATTCCAAATTAGGACAGGTTGCTTACCGGATTGTAGGTTATTTGAAACCACTGTGTGCGTAGTGAAACCCTAGCTCCTGACAAAATAGGACAGGGAAACCCTACCCCAACATAGGGGTGTTTTGGCTCTTACTTGCTATGTGCTTTTTGAGTTGACCTCTACAGGTATGCATGTATCCGTTTGCAAGTCTGGGTATCAGGCCTACGGGCATCAGTGTTTTGAGAATCAGTTATATCTGTGGGTATCAGATTCAGTTTTCGGATAGTAATTTGGGAATAGTGATCAGTGGCCGAATACAATTATTCAACTATGCTTGTGTCTGTTCTGGTGAAATTGGGCTGAAATGCTGCTTGTTTTCTCTTTCAGGGGGGGAGTTTCAGAGATTTAGTTCAGAATAGCCAGTGTTCTCCTTCGCTGAAGCAAGGCAGACATCTGATCCGTTAGTCACCGGTCACATCACCTCCGTTCAGTTCAGCGGATTTATGATGGCACAAAATTCAGAGGAAATTGTGGTTATGGCAGCCACGTTAAACCAAGGAATCATCTTGCAGGGTGAGACCGATGTTGAGGTGCCACACCCACCCAGATCACCTATCGCGCGCCCTATCTGGGAACCCCAGTTGTTTCGAGCTCGTGAACCCACCACCTTTGAGCTGATGGGAATGATTGGCGACCTCCAGAGATCTGTGGCTGATCTAGTTTACGGAATGTCGGCCCCGCCACCAACTGCGTCGTATACCGGGAACTTCATCCCGCAAGAGCCCCCGCTACTGGGGCGAATTGTAATTGAGCTCAGCCAACCTGAAGCTCTCTCAAGCTCTGGTAATGATATGTCGGCAGCAACGGGGCTTCGCATTGAAGTAGCAACCCAAGCCTTTCACCAAGCTGAGGCTAGTGGAAAGAACAAGATAAAGACGGACGCAGATCCCTATAAACAACTCCAGCAAGCTGTTGAGGCTCTGAAAGCCGGCGGGTTGAACAAGCAACAAGTACTTGCAGTTGTGGCTAAGACTGCGGATGACATTTTCCCCACTCAGACTGAAAGCAGTTCAAGCCAAAGGGAAAATCGGGATAGGGACCGTCATATCCGAACAGTTCCTTCCCATCCTAACCCGGCACCTGGGAAAGATTAGAGAGCCAAGGCAGCACCTGCTGATCCTTTTGTTAGTGCGTCTAGCAAAGGTCCACAGACTTCGAAGTATCTATCTCGAGGGCGCAGGGTCTTTCATGCCCTCTACATGCCTTTGTCCAAGGCTCTTCGAATCCTTACAGAAAAGGGTCATCTCAAACCTCTTGAGCCTCGGCCTCTCCCAAGTAATCTCCCTCTCTCACATGATGCTACCCAGTACTGCGCATACCATCAATAGGCTGGTCACACCACCGACAATTGCTTTCGTCTTCGCCACGAAGTGCAAGACTTGATCGATGATGAGGTCATCCTCCCACCTAGCTCAGCAAAGTCTGTCACCACTAAGTTCGTGGACTTCGAAGATAATACAAGTATGTGATCATGGGTAGGCCCACCTGCGGGCGGCGCTCAGTTTATTTCAGATGTCGCGTTTGGCACACACTATTTTGAGCATTTGCAAATGCTAATTTTTGAACTCTCTGACTTGGGTATTGAGTCAGTTCTGTGGTTTTGTTTCGAGTCTGTCTCGTTGTTTTGAGTCAGTCTTTTTGATTAAGGTCTGTCTTGTAGTATTGAGTCAGTCTTGTTGTACAGAAGTCGGGTGATGTCGGGGGTGTTACCTCGGACCTCACCGTTTTGTTTTGTATTTGTCTTTTTGCTTTCTTTTTGGTCTGTTTCTGCCATGGAGCCAGTTACACCAGGAGATCTGAATGAAACAGCTGTGGTTTTCATGTTTTTGTGCCTATTGTTCCTTGGAGCCTACTGTGCCAGCAAGTTTAGAATGAAACGACAGTACATTTCACCTGCTCTTCTGTACCTTAAAATCATTGCATTGACCTGAGTTTTTCAAAACTTTTCGAGTAATGTATTGAAAACGAAGAGGAAGGAATTCCTCGGGTTTTGCAAAAATTTGATCAATTGAGAGAAAGAAAGGCATGCTAAGCCCTTAATGACATGTTTGTTAATGTGAGTACTGAGAAGGATCTTGGCTTGACCCAGATTGGTTCTACACTGTCTTCAGCACGAGCGATTTGTCACTTTCTTAAAAGATTTCAAAAAAAATGTTTTACGCCGTCTTGTGAAGACCTGTGTAGAATCGCTCTCAGCCTCGAGACTCGCCCCCCTTGCTTTCAAACAATTGAACTTGGATTCAGAGTGTTCGAAGGTCAACCACAATGTGAGGCTTGTAGGGCCAGATCAAAAGCACCCCTCGAACTAGGGGCAAAAGATGCCAGATAATGCACTCGAAGAGTCAAAGACGAAGATCGGCAAGAATGTCAAATCCCAGAAGGGAAGGAAGAAGAAAGTTTTGTTGAAGAACAACCAAGTTCCTATCCACAACACTAGGGGCAAATTCAGCCCCCATCGAATGGACTTCTACATTATCAGCGAACAATAGCCACTCTCCTGGATTCAGATGGCTTCGGGATCCCAAAACCATTTAACATGGACAAAGCTACACTTTTACCCTTGAGAGGCTCGCTGCGCCGAAAACCCAGAAGGGCGACCCAGGCAAAAGTTAGAGCAAGAAAAAAAAGAAAAAGAAAAAAATGCAAAGATTGAAAAAAAAAAAGAAAAGAAGAAAAATGAAGAAAATGAAAAAGGAAAGAAGAAAAAAGAAATGAAATGAAAAGAAAAGAAAAACAAAGCTCACAAGGTTGAAAACCCGGAAGGGCGGCCTTGGCAAAAGTTAGAGCATAAAAGGAGAGGTTAAATACCTGAGTGTACCTTAACCCGAACTACGTAAGGCTTGATTCCCATGTTTGGGATACGTAGGCAACCTCATTCCGAAGTCCAGCCATAAACACTTCAAAATCAATTGTGTCCATGTAATAGTTCCGATCATCTTTGTCATTTCTGTATCCGAGAGTTTGGTTGTGATCATCGCTGTGAGAACCGGTTACAGTGTGCTGCGGTGCATTTCAAACAAGGGGCAACTTTACGTTGCCATACAGTGCGCTGTGGTGCCATTTAGACAAGGGGCAATTTTTCATTGTTATGAATTCGAGGTTATGCATCTCAAGAGTAAGTTCCGTGCTCGTTGAGCAGTGGACGTTTGCAAAAACAGTTTTTGAGAATTTTTACTGAGGTTGACTAATTTCTCTCAAAAATTATTTTCCAGAATTGGACCTTTTCTTGGACCCAAAAAAGGAAAATTTTCAGTGCTCACAAACTGACTTGCATGATTTTGAATCAGAAAAGTTGAACAAGCATGTTAGTCAAACTCTTACATTGATCAAAATTGTTTTAGTAGAAAGCCAAAACAAAAAATGGTCAAAATGATGAACTAGGGGCACAGTTAAGTCAGGTATTCTGTCTTTTCCCCCATTGTCAACTTGCTTGCCGGAAAGGGTACCGTATTCGCCAGAAAGGGCACGACTGAGGTTAACAACAAAGGGCCGAAAGCTCTCATACCCTCCAAGCAGCGAGGTATCAAGCCAAGTGCGAAGCACGAGTTGGAATGGATCGAGACATTTCACTCCCTCATCCAAGGCATTGACTAGACGTCACCAGAAGAAATAGTTGCGAGCTGATAATGTTGGGGCATGAACCCGCAATATCTTGTTTATCCATTAATCACCCAGGGGGGAGGGATTAAAAATGAGAGATTGAAGAATAGAGAGATGTGCGATGAGAGAAAAGTGAGGAAAAAGGGCTTTTTCAGAAAAACAAAGCCTGAGGGCCGAGTGATGCGAGAATCACAAATGAGAAAGGGTGGGAAACAATATCCAAAGAAACTGGCTCCTCGCGAACTGAGAGGTCTCTCGCCTTTGTAACACATCTGTGTGTAGTGTCTTTTGTTGTTTTGTTAATCTCTTGTTTTGAGTTGTTTCGAGTGTTTCTCGATGCGTTTAGGTTGTTTACCTTTTTTTTTTCCGTTGTTGAGTCTTTTTTTTCTTTCGCTGTGTTCAGTTGTAGGCTCAATACCCGGTTAGCAGCTAATTTCAAAATGATTTGTTTTGTGCTCAGAGTGCTGTGCCATTCTTCACATTTGTGCAAAACAGGATTCGTTCTTTCAGAAAATCGCAGGGTTTAACCCAGGTCATGTGAGAACAGTAGAATTAGGACCTATCTGAAGCTATAGGTTCCAGACTGCGATGCAAAAGAAAAGAGGAAGAATTCGGAGCATCTGAGTTTGTTTCGACTTCTGCAAATTCTGTCTTTGCATCCCGTGTGTTCAAACTGAAAAGAATGCTGTGTTATGGGCTATGAGTTCAGAATGAGCAGTGTTCGAAATGGACAGTGTGTTTAGAATCAGCAGTGTCCTGCATAAGCCGTGTTTTCAAAATAAACAGAGTACTGTGTTACGAGCTGTGTTCAGAATGAGCAGTCTATGTGTTGAACATGTTGGGAACTTGCGGTTGGTTCCACTTCCAGTGACTTCCGGTGTTGATTTTTGCCAAGTCACGCCTGTGTTACTTCAATTTGCTTATCGAGTTGTTACTCATTTGTTTATCAAGTTGTCACAATTTTGTTTATCGAGTTGTTGCTCTTTGCTTATCGAGTTGTAGTTACATTCGGTTAGCCTGTCGAGTTATTTGTTTTGTTTATCGAGTTGTTTTGTCGGTAGTTGGTTCACTACCTGATTAGTTGCAATTTGAGTGTTTGGTTTTCAAAACAAAGTTCAAATCTCATTTACATTGTTATGTAATATGATGCGATGCAATGCAATGCATAAAATGTACGAATGTAACACTTTTTCAGCAAAAAGCTTGTTTCATTCCATCATCTTTTCAAAGTACATAGTTTTAAGAAAGTAAAACCTGCCTCAGGCAGTACAATGTGCTCAAACTACAAGTCAAAAGAAAAGTAAAGCAAAAAAGGAAGAGAAAAGCAACAAAATGTTTGAACAAGAGCAAAGAAAAGAAAGAGCAGCAGGTGTTTGGATCAATGTCAGTCATCTCAAGTACGGGAATCGGTCCTGGTCCTCTTCCTGGACGAAGGTCCAGGGTCACCACCACCATCTCCATAGTCGGAATCCGAGCTGTCTCCGGCCTCACCATACGACGACGCCACCTCCTCATCTGACTCATCGTCATCTGGAGTGGGCTCTCGTGAACTGCTCTCAGCACAGGTGTGCCTATGTCTGCCCTGACTATGGATGGTCATCCCCCGCCTAACTCCCCCTTCTCCTCAAGTAGGAACAGATGGTCCAGCTGGAGCACCTCCCGCGGCCGGAATCTGGAATGGGGCCTGAAAAGGATAAATGGGAAATGCATCGGTTACAAAACGCAAAGCAGAATACCAGTACAGAATGCAATGTGTGAGTACAGTGTATGAATGCTGTGAACAGTATATCAGTATAGAATGCAATGTGTGAGTACAATGTATGAATGCCGTGAACAATGTATGAAACAGATTAGGTGGAGTTTGAAACTACAGTTGAAAGAACTTACTGGGATATTGTAGATGGTCAACAAGTCGATGCACCGCTGCAACATCCCTACCGCTGAGGCTGTCAACTCCAGGGACTGGCAAGTGTACTCGACGAAAGCCTGCAAAAGTGTTGAAGTCATTAGTATTCTGCGGGATATCAAATAAATTGAAATAACTGTACAGAATGTAAAGTTTAGTGGTGCATACTGGGGTCGAGCCGTAGACTCCGACAAGCTCATGATCAGCCGGAGGAGAAGCGAAGGGAATCTGGTAAGCCTCCCCACCCTGTCCTCGGCATGTGATCGTCGTAGGCAGCTCTGGCCACCCAGTTCCCTGTCCCCTTCGGGACCCACTCTTGCCTCGGGCCAGAGGTGCCCTCGGTGCCCTCGCTCCTGCTGCTGGCGCCGTTGGCCTCTCTCGCTCAGCTCGACGAGCACCAGTCAAAGGCCGCATGATGTAAGCCTGAATGTACTCAGCGTAGTCACCCTCCTCCCTGAAAGGCTCTGAGTCCCAGCCAATCGTATAGTCCATCATCTCCTCCAAGGTGTACCTCTTAGTGTGCCTCGTGTGGGTAGGAGGAGGTGCTGGAACCAGCTGCTCAGGCACGCCCAAGGTCTGCCACAGGAAGCACTCCCTAAAGTACTATGTGCGGCAAACCGGCCCCTCCAGTAGAACCCTGAACCGGGCGATCTCCCGAGCACCGGCATACCGCTCCCGAACTGCGTCAGGCAACGGGGCCCAAGGCTACCAGGTGATCTGCAAGTAAAACACAGTTTGTTATCTACTGATGTTGAAAGAACAATGTAAAGCGAAGCTTAAATGAACTATAGTGTTTGACATACCTCGGCGGCAGTGATGGTGTCAAAATAGCGGCGAAAGAACATGAAGGACTCCCATGGCCTCCGCTCTCATCTCACGTCGAAGCGATGAGAAAATGGAACGCCAAGGGGGACCTCCTCATCTGGCACTAGGGCAAGCCTCGGGAAGTAGGCATATACCCACAACTACAAAGTATAACAGAGCAAACACCAGTATGCTTATCAGATAAAGCAGAATGCAGAATAAAGCAGATTATGTGTGTACCGTGTGTGTAGTGTGCAAACCAGTGTGAAGCAGACTACATGTGTGCAATGTATAGAGTACAGATAATGTAAAGCGGAAATGTAAAATAGAAAGAGAAGGTGTACCTCCCAAGCTCGCCAGTAGCCTCCGAGCAACTGTCCACTGCAACGAGAGAATGAGCTCATATACCCGTAAAGAGTGGCCAAGCCCGCGCCACCCCAGTCATAGCGGCGGATCTGTGTCACATCCACAAGCGCGCTCAGCAAGTAGAGGGCGATGGTGTCCACCCATTCTGCGAAGAGCGTGGTTCCCAACAAGAACATAATGAAGCCACGAGCATACTGCTCCTCCTCCTCCCGGGTAGTAGGCGCCTGGATCCGGAAGTGATCCTCAAACCATGAGTATTGCACAAACCCTACCCGAGCGAGAGGTGGCTGAGTGCCAAGCAAGTATAGCTGAGCGGCGTCCCACTCGTCCATGTCCGTATCAAAGGGGATCGGATCACCTCCTACTCCGATGCCTGTGAGCATGGAGAAGTCAAAGGGAGTCATCGTCATCTCCCCGGTGGCAGAAAGGTGGAAGGAGTCGGTGGTGTCCCACCACCTCTCCCCCAGAGCAGCAAGAAAGGGCCTGCTCGCAGTGAAACGCGAGAATCCCATGCAGAAGGTCCCAAAGCCGGCTCGGTCGACAATATGGCGAACCGCGTCGGGTAGCTCCATGCACCAACCTCGGGCGGTCGTGTTCCCATACCCCCGGACGGCTTGGGAATCTCCCTGTGATCAAAACAAACAGTTGCGAAGCAGTGTTACAAATGCAGTGTTGAATGCGCTCAGAATTGATGAAAATGCAGTGTGTGTGCATGTGTCAGAGTCTACACAGATATTGGGTGCGGGTGTGCTCGCAGTGAACTACAGCATATGATGTATCAGTGTGTTTGGATTGTTCAGTTGAAATTACAGCGTTTGTAAACGTGTTCAGATTCAAACAGATATCGGGTGCAGGTGTGCTCGCAGTGAACCGCAGCATTTGACGAATCAGTGTGTTTGTATGGTTTAGTTGAGAATACATCGTGTGTGCACGTGTTCAGATTCAAACAGATATCGGGTGTGGGTGTGTTCACAGTGAACTACAGTATGCAATGTATGAGTGTGTTTGAGTTAAGCAGTTAAAGAACAGAATCAACTATCGCAGTTATGTGTTCTACATTGCAGAAAATAAAACAGGGGAAGAGCGTACCTCGGAAGCGCCGTAAGACAGATGTGACTCTGGCTCACGCAACAAAAGCTCCTGTGGTGCGCCTCGCGCATAGCTCCTGAACTGGCGGATGCCATCGGGAGGCAGCACATGTATCGCCGGCCTGTAAGTTGCCAGGTCGAATGGCTGGATGTGAAGAGGTAGGAGCTCGACCTCAGGATCCATGTCCATCTCCGGGGGAGCCCCACCCTGTGGTATGTCGTCTGCCATCTCAGAAAGAGTGCAAAAATGGCCGAAAATGTGAAAAATAGGCGAGAATGCCAAAGGTCAACCCCGAGAGGGTGAAAAATGGAAGGAAAGGTCGGGGTATGGAAAAGGCATGAAGATCAAGGTATGACTCGGGGAAAAAAACCCTAAATGGTGGAAACCAAGAAAAGTGCGCCGAAACCAAGATTTGTTCGGTTCAAAGTGTGCGAAACGGTGAGGGTTTCGCGAATCGATCGATGAAAAAGTGTTGAAAACAAGAGAAAAACGAAGATCGAAGATTAGAAAATCACCTAGAGAGAGAGGGGAGGGTTTTTCGAGCTTGGAGGAAGTGAAAATATAGGGTTTGAGGCCCTATATTTAAAGACCCATGGCTAAATGTCAAAATTGCCCCGACACTGCCATTTTTGGCCGGTCGGCCAAATTGTTAGCCGATCGGCTAAATAGTTGGCCGATGAACTCCTTTGGTGGCCGATGGATGGCCGGTGGCCTCCCCTTGGGGTCGGTGAGCCTCCCACACCCTTGGTTGGGTCAGTTATGTGGTTTGGAACCTTCATTACTCAAGATAGTGCAAGGAAGTGGACTTCTGAAGTTTAACCGCCTTCCGTGTTGACCTCGAACCATGTCTTCTGTATGCGATGCTCGGTACGCACAAGGTGTATCCTTTTCGTATCCTTTGGTATCTTGCGAGATTTAATAACTGCTTTAAATGCGTTGCATTGCGTGTTTTGTCTTGTTTATGATAAACATATGTGGGTTGCATCGTCATGCACGTCTACACGCGTTGTAGCGCACACAACTTGCATTGTTATGCACTATTCACTTGCCTCGTTATGCACGTACTACATGCATTGTAGCGCACACCTATCTTGCATTGTTATGCACTGTTCATTTGCATTGTCATGCATTTCAAAAAACGTGCGTTCTCACACATTTGAGTTCATTTGCATTGTTATGCACTTCAAAAAAAAAAAAAAACGTGCGTTGTCACGCATTTGAGTTCATTCGCATTGTCATGCATTTCAAGAAACGTGCGTTGTCACGCATTTGAGTTCATTTACATTATTATGCATTTTGATTACACGCATTGTCATGCATCTTGCATTTGCATTTCAGTTCATGCATTTCAGTTCATGCATGGTCATGAGCGTCTCATTTGCATTGTCATGCATTCCAATCATTTGCATTGTCATGCATTTCAATAGTTTGCATTGTCATATATTTCAGTTCATGCATTGTCATGCGTGTCTCATTTGCATTGTCGTGCATTCCAATAGTTTGCATTGTCATGCATTTCAATAAATCATGCATTGTCATGCATTTCAATTACACGCATTGTCATGCATCTTTCATCTGTATTTCAGTTCGTGCATCGTCATGCATTCCAATCATTTGCATTGTCGTGCATTCCGATAATTTGCATTGTCATGTATTTCAATAAATCATGCATTGTCATGCATTTTGATTACACGCATTGCCATGCATCTTTCATCTGCGTTTCGGTTCATGCATTGTCATGCATTTCAGTTCATGCATTGTCATGCGTGTCTTATTTTCATTTCCGCACATTTCAATAATTTGCATTGTCATGCATTTCAATAACGTGCATTGTCATGCATCTTTCGTTTGCATTGTCATGCATTTCAAACAACTCGCATTGTCATGCATCTTCCATTCGAATTATCATGCATGTCAATCTCTCGCATCATTGCATGTTTCATTCGCATTGTATTGGGCCCCCCTAACTTGCATTGTTTTACACGCTCCTTCTCCGAAACACCGGGATACGTCCCTATGTTTCTTCTCTTTTTCCGAAACACCGGGATAGGTCCCTATGTTTCTTCTCTTTTTCCAAAACACCAGGATACGTCCCTATGTTTCTTCTCTTTTTCCGAAACACCAGGATATGTCCATATGTTTCCCTTCCTTTGGTTAAGAGCATTCGGAACATGTTCCATCTACTAACTTTTCTCCACTCGCGTGCCGCGTATGGACGTAACCTCTACTAACTTTTCTCCACTCGCGTGCTGTGTGTGGATGTAACTAACTTTTCTCCACTCACGTGCTGTGTGTGGATGTAACTAACTTTTCTCCACTCGCGTGCCGCGTGTGGACGTACCTAACTTTTCTCCACTCGCGTGCCGCGTGTGGACGTACCTAACTTTTCTCCGCTCGCGTGCCGCGTGTGGACATAACTAACTTTTCTCCACTCGCGTGTCGCGGGTGGACGTAACTAACTTTTCTCTACTCGCGTGTCGCGTGTGGACGTAACCTCTACTAACGTTTCTCCACTCGCGTGCCGTGTGTGGACATAACTAACTTTTCTCCACTCGCGTGCCGCGTGTGGACGTAACTAACTTTTCTCCACTCGCGTGCAGCATGTGGACGTAACTAACTTTTCTCCACTCGCGTGCCGCGTGTGGACGTAACCAACCTCTTCTCCACTCGCGTGCCGTGTGTGGACGTAAACCGTTTCACAACCCCTTCTCCACTCGCGTGCCGCGTGTGGATGTAAACCGTAACTACTATCCTTTCTCCACTCGCGCGCCGCGTATGGACGTAACTACTATCCCTTCTCCACTCGCGTGCTGCGTTTGGACGTAATCGCTTCTCCACTCACATGCCACGTTTGGACGTAGTCCTTTCTCCACTCGCATGCCACGTTTGGACATACCCGCACTGTTGTGTGCATCGCGCTTTCTTGCGCAACCTTTCTCCACTCGACTGTCGCGTTTGGACGTATTCACACTGTTATACGCATCATGCTTTATTGCTCTCTTCTCTCACACGCGTGTGCCACGCCGAGAGATGCTCTCCTTCCTCTCATGCGTGTGCCACGCTGAGAGATGCTTCCTTTCCTTTCACGTGTGTGCCACGCTGAGAGATACTCCTTTGCCTCTCTTGCGTTTGATGCGTTGAGAGATGTTGTGTTTGAGATTCTAAGTGTCCTCGGTAGTCGCTTCTAATGTTCTCCGTGTAAGATGCAGTGAGAATTGCATAATTTTCTTACACCCTTTCTGTTGGAATGTGCAGGACCGTTATCTCTTATTCGCTTGCTTAAAATGTTGCATTTATTTTGCATAATTGCTCCATCACAGCTCTCTTTGCATGATCATAAGTTATGAACGGCATCGTGCATATCACTTACATCTTGCCCCTGCCTTCGGGCACATATCTTGCTATCTTGCATGCTTGTCTAAGTCTTCAGCCTTGTCAAAAATGGGTCGTCTTTAGACTTTGACATTCACTCCCGTCATTGTTATGACTTTCGAGCTCTGTCAAAGGGGGGCAACTATAGACACCCCATTTTTGACCGTCCTTAAGACTTGGACGTCATCGTTTGAACACTCGATGATCATCCATGCTCGTATTCGTTTTGAGTTCTCGGAGGTCTCGGCTACGCGCCTTGCCTCAAGATCTCTTAACTTATCTGTTTTGTGCTTGGTCATGGACCAAACACTTGAGTTTTTGCTTCTAAGGGAAGAGGGTGGCTTGTTTGCCATCCCCTCAACCCACCGACCATGGCATGAGGCCATCGGCCCCTTTTTCTTGCCACCGGCCAAGAGTGTTGGCCGGTCCGCTCTATATTTGGTCGGCCGACACTTGTGTTGGTCGATCGGCCATTTTTGGTGGCCGAACCCTATTCATATGCTTTATGCAGATATTTTATGCCAGCTGGTGCAGCTGGCATCCACAATTAACCCCCTCCATACACGTGTATAGAGGGATTTGCCCCTTGCCTAGCTTCTTTTAGAAGCTTTAGAATTTGGAATTCTATAAGAGGGGAGGCCCTCCTCCCTTCTCAGAGGTTCTGAATTTTAGGGCTAGAGAGTTTGTATCTATCTATCTCTATATCTCTCTTTACATTTGTGTGTGTATTTGTACTCAAAAGTGTGATTTTGTCTCACTATTGCACACAAACACCTAGCATTACACCATCCTCTTGGTGCTGAGGCACTAGAGAGTTAGTTTCAGAGTTCTTGGGCTGGTTTTAATCCAAGAAAGTTACTGGAGTGGTGTTCTTGAAGAGGTTCTTCATGGGTGAGCATTCTTGCTTTTGTTACCCCATTCTTGCTTAAGCTTTTAGCCTATCTTGCTTATTGTTTTCAGCTTAACTTATAACTGATAAAATTTCTGATTTTTCTTGCCTTAGAACTTTGTTTAAGGTCCCTTTGAGGTTTGGGGTTGTTTCCCCCCTCCAAGGCCTTGTTTTTGGCCATCCATTTTGGCCTTTGTCATTAGCTTTGCATGATCTCTCTACCACTGAAATCCAGAGGATTTTTAGTGGTGGAGAGGTGGTTTTGGTGTCCCAAATAGGAGAGGGTCATCCCCTCTCCTTGTTGTCATTCATGCTTACATAAATGGCTTATGTTTGTGGCTTGTATACCTAGCTTGTTTTAGCTCTATTTCAGTATATATTAGGCTTTGTTTTTCCATGATATAGCACTGTTTTGACTTGGTTTAGACATGCCATGCATGCTTTGTACACTTGTCTTGTAATCCCATGATTTGCCTTAACATGCACCATGTTGTAACATGTATTTTTGGCATGATTTTGGCTTAACTTCATGAAGCTTCTAGCTTTGTTTTAACATGCTTGAGCTCTATTTTTCATTGTTTTGGTCATGCTTGCATTGTTTTGTATAGCTACCATACAATCTAGCTTGTTAGCTTTAGGTGCTTAGGTCGCTAGCATGCCTTACTTGGACCATTTCAGTGGTTTGGCATCACTTCTTGTGATATTTCAGTCCATGTTTTATGCTTGTACACTTACACTTATCACCCCTTTAATGTTTTAAAGAGTTTGTGTTTCATGCCTCATGATATGTGTCATTGCGTATGCCATCATGTTTAGGCCTCTAGGATGCCATTTCAATGTGTTTTTGGTCTTGTTCTAACATGCCATAACTCTGATTTTGGTCGCTTAAATCATACCATGTTTGGTTTCGATAGGTGTTGTGTAACACCTCTTTTGTAGCCTTGCTTGCCTCTTGTTTTGGCATTGTGTTCTAGTATGTTTTGGCCTTATTCCTTGCATGTTTTAGACTTACTTTGACCTGCCTTGGGACTGTTTTGAGTACCCTTGGCCCTTTGGGGCTTGCTTCATGTAGCCTTGGTTTGAGTCCCTTGGCTAATTTCAAGTTTTAGGCTTTATTGCGTGCCTTAATTGCATAGTTCGGTTGATTTGGCATCATCCCTCGCATGATTTCAGGGCTTAACATGTTTGTCTAATATCCTTGCTTTTCATTCCTTTTAAGTGTGCTTAAAAGTTGCTCTTTTATGCTTAAAGTAGTGGACCATTAGCATGCATGTTTGTATGTGTATTCCATGCCTTTGTCGCATCATTTTGGCCGCTGATTTGGACCTATTTGAGAGTTGTCCATGTTGGTTTAAGTCCATCCCCGCATGTTGTTGCATGCTTGCCTTGTATGTTGTCGCATACTTGTTGCATACTAGGTCCATGACATGTTGTTGCATGCTTAAGTTGTAATGCATTTGGTATGCATTCTCTTTGTTAGTTGCTTAATATGTTGTTACATGTTTGCCTCACATTTTATATGCTTGAATGTTGTTACATGCCTTGCATATTCGCATACTTAAGTCGCATTTTGCATGCTTGTTAGCTTGCATTTTGTCTCGTGCTTGATATGTTATTACATATTCTCGTGTGTTCGAATGCATGTTAAGTAACATTGCATTGCTTCTTTGCATGCTCATGTTGCATGTTTGTTTGCATGTTCATGTTGCATTAGCTTGCTTGCATGCCTAGGTTGCATAGCATTAAGCATGCATCCCTTGCCCCTTCATAAACCACGATAGAGGTTGGGGGTCCTTCATGTGTTTTGTGTGCATTTCATTTGACATTAAAATGTACACTTGGCACCTTGGGCCATCATGCATTGTAATGCGTGATTAATGGCCCGAGGGTTGAGAACCATACTCCTTTGAGTCTCAAACATGATAAGGAAGGTGGTGGTGCAAACATTTTCTTGAAAATGCATTGCCATGCTCTGTCTGTCCTCTGTTGCAGCAAAACAGGATTCTGCAGGAAGATATGGCCGGTCGGCCATATTCAGTGCCGGCCGGCTATGAATTGTTGGCCGAGATCCCTACAAGTGGTCGATGACCAGTTCCTCTTGGCCGATGGCCTTGCCTTTTGGCCGGTGACATCCCACAGTGCTCAGAAGGTGATTCAGAAGCATCCTTAAGACTTGCACAGTTTTCAGAGGTGCAGAGCAGTGTAAACAGAGGCAACATGACATGGCGATGGATTTTCGAGCGAAGCCGAGCATGCATGCATTCGTCCCTCTTCCCGAGGCTGCTTTACTGCTTTCAGTAGCTTAATTAATTCGTTTAATTAGTTAAATGTTGGGTAATAATTAATTAGCTTGTCAGTTGGTTAATTATGTAATTTGTATTATTCTTTCGGTCCCTCCGTCGAGAGGGCGCAATTGTGTAATAAGCGTGCGTGTGTGTGATGCATGTTTTCCAACCCCCACTTCTTTCTCCCTTTTGCTTAACCGCTTACAATGGTTAATTCTAGGGCACGTTTCAATTAGCATCCTTATGCTATGCATGTTTTGCATCCATTCATCTGTATTGCATGCACCGGGCTCGGCGCATCATACTAACTACATTGTATTTCAATTCTAAGTTGAATACATGTATCGATTATTGCATTTCACATACCATTCTTAGATTAGCCGAGCCTATTTCTAGTTGCATTTTGCATGTGTTGCATTAGCCATCTTAACATGAATTAGGATCATGCATGATTTCTAACCAGTTTCTTATTTTGGCTCGGAGTACACTGTGAGTGTTTATGCTTTAGCATTTTACATGTATGTGATTGTTAACATGACAGCATGCTTGCCATGAGGCCAATTGCTTATGTGTTATAACTGCCTGAATGCCTGTGGATGAAGGTTAGATTGCTTGAATTGGAATAATTCATCGAAATCCGCATTTTAGCCGACTTGCGAGTAGCAAAATTCAAAACTATTTCCAAATAAATGGATATGCGATGCTTTGTTCCAAATTAGGCGATCTAGTCTATATTTGTTTTGTTGTGCACATCGCGTAGTAAAGATTAGCTAATTAACCGGAATAAGAGCGCATGTGTTTTCAAAAACTCGATATCATGCTTAGTACAGGCCGATCTTCGGATCGGGCGAGCGGGGGTGCTAATAGATGACCTTCCCCAATCGTACCCAAGTTCCCGAGCCGAGACAACTTTGGTGATGATGGACACATGGCCTTAGGCAACGAGTCAGGGTTTCCTAAATTCCCCCAAAAACAAAACATTTAGGTGGCGACTCTGTATCTGGCAAAGCAGTCCATGTTTGGCACTTCTTTCTTAAAAATCAGTTTTCCAAGACGATTTGCCAGATTTGGACTCTTTGGTGATTTATCAATCTCACATCGCACATTATGAGATCAGATTAAGAACCGTGACATTTGAGTCCGAACTGTGGTAAGCAAGGCCCCCGGGGCGCATCCACACCTCAGCAAAATCAGTGAAGGCCTTGATGCCTCCCGCAACAGGTACTATGTGTGTCTCAAGGTAGTACCTCGTTGGATCAAAAGGGTGTATGCTCGGTGGTAAAGGCTCAGGCTCGGCCTCAGGCATGGCCACGAAGTCTGCCTCAAACTCTACCGGAGGAAGTGCGGGGAAAGCCCCGTCATGAGAGACATCATCAGCCATCTAAAATAGATACAAAAGAAGAAAAAATGAGGAAAAATGGAGAAAATGGTGAAACTTTGCAAAAGTCAAACCCTAAGAGAGAGAAAAGTCAAAGAAAGTCAAAATCCGAGAAAAATGTACTAACCTTGGGAGAAACTCGAGGGGAATGAGCCTTGAATGGTGGAAATGACGAAAGAAGCATCGAAATCAAATTCTGATCGGTTCAAAGTGAAGAGAACTAGAGGGTTTTAGCGAATAAAGTTTGTTTAGGGTGTTGGAAAACGCGTTGAATGCATGGATCTAGAGAGAAGGCACACCTAGAGAGCAAGGAAAAAGATTTTCGTGCAAGGGTTTGTAAGGAAATGAAGTGTCTCCACTTATACTTAAAGACCCACAGTTTAAAAGACGAAATTGCCCAAGTCTGCCATCAATGGCCAACAGTGGCACATCGATGGCCGGCAGTGTTGTGTTGATGGCCGGCAGTGGCCACTGATGGCCGGCAGGGGGCCGACAGCCTTCCTTGATGGCCGGCATGCCTCCATAAGCTTTCTATGCCTCTTTCCCTTTGATTAGTGTCCTTGGATTCTGAGAAGTGCAAGGTATGCTCAAAGTTTGATTCAAAATGCCTCCGCGGAAGCTCAGGATCGCATTACCAATGTGCGGTGGTCGTCGCTCATTAACACAAACAAGGTGTATCCTTTTTAACATGTTGCAATGCTTCTGAGAGGTAAATCGGAGGTTGCCTCTGAGTCGTCTTTAGCATACTCGCTTTTGTTGTTGCATAGAATGTGAATTGCTTTTATCGTTGCATTGAACATGCATTCTGAATTGTGGCATAGAGCATGCATTACCATGTTTGCATTGAACATGCATCGTTGATTGTCTTGCATTGAATATGCATCGTTGATTGTCTCGCATTGAATATGCATCATTGATTATCTTGCATTGAATATGCATCATTGACTATCTTGCATGGAATATGCCTCTGTTTCATTTCTTGTATGAAACATATCTTTAAATATTGTGTTACGGTCATCCGTCTTACATGAGGCACGCATTGTATTGCATTGCACCTATTAAGTTTCTTTCTCATACATGCACGATATTGTATGTACGGTTCATTTAGAGGAATTCTAGGTAAAACCATTCCTCTCCCTCATCCCGCTGGTTAGAGACACTCGAGTACGCCCGATGTCTACACCGACATCTCGTTGGTTAGAGACATTGAGGTACACTCGATGTCTACACCGTTGGTTAGAGACATTCGGGTACACCCGATATCTACACCGGCATCTCGTTGGTTAGAGACATTCGGCTACACCCGATGTCTACACCGACATCCCGGTTGTTAGAGAGATTCGGGTACTCCCGATGTCTACACTGACATTCCGTTGGTTAGAGACATTTGGGTACGCCCGATGTCTACACTGACATTCCATTGGTTAAAGACACCCGGGTACACCTGATGTCTACACTAACACTCTATTGAAAGTGTTTGGGTTGTGTGCCCGATGCATGTACCTTTCCCTTTGGTAAGAAGTGTTTGGGACGTGTGTCCGACGCTTATGCCACTTTGCTTTGGTTAGTAACATTGGGACATGCTCCGATGTTTATACCACCCTTCGGTGTTTACACCGCTTCCTTTTCCCCTCTCGCATGTGATACACTAAGAGGTGCTTCATTTTCCCCTCTCGCATGTGATACGCTAAGAGGTGCTTTCTTTTCTCCTCTCGCGTGTGATACGCTAAGAGGTGCTTCATTTTCCCCTCTCACGTGTGATGCGCTAAGAGGTGCTTCATTTTCTCCTCTCACGTGTAATAACCCGACCCTCGTGCATATTTTCTAATCTATTTTCAGACCTTGTTTTGTGTTTTTGAATGTTTATTGTGAAATTCTTTGAAAAATTATGGTTAAGTAGGGGAATTTGATGTTTAGAGATGTTTATCTGTTAGACAAAGAGAGTATCTGTTACATCTCTAAGTTACAGGTAGAAATTGGAAGCCTTAGGAACTTAATTACCTGAAATTGAGCTCATACATGTGATCAACATAATTTTTAAGTAATATTAAGCGTTTTTGTGGAATTTCAATTTCAGATGTTTAAACGATTGATTTTTCGTCTTTATTCACTCTCTATATGTATATATGTCTATGAGAAGCCTCAAACTTAGAAATTCCATATATTTCCTGGGAGGAAAGGAAGAGAAGTCAAGAACAAGAGGGAGTAGAGAGAAATTGAAGCCAAGGTAAGATGGAATTCCCTAACCCAATCCTCTTACTTAATTTGAAATAGGAAGCT
Source organism: Camellia japonica (assembly GCA_030407325.1). NCBI lineage: Eukaryota > Viridiplantae > Streptophyta > Magnoliopsida > Ericales > Theaceae > Camellia > Camellia japonica. The sequence continues at coordinate 148,790,088 of JAPPVO010000032.1, forward strand.
TTGATGTTGTACGAAATTTTGGATGTGCAAATGGTAAAGACTTGGCATGATAACCCTATCATTTGTGAATGTTGGATTCAATTCAAGTTATTTAAAGAGGGCATCATCTTGTTCTCTTGCTTAGCAAATTGATATTCATGTTTATACCATATTTTTAGTATATCTATGTTAAGTGTGTGAAGTTGGAGCCTCAAGAATGAAAAAGAATGTTAATAAACTTTCATTACGCCATGTTCTTGATCAAGTCAATTGAGTTGTGTACATGGATCTAATGTGTTGTATGTTATATCTTGATTTATATGCTTGATTTACATGCTTTTTGAACCTTAAATTAGTCATAAAAAGCCCCAAGTTAAGCCCCTTAAATGTGTACCAAGAGTTGAGATATTGCAGAATTTCGGACTGGGAAAATGCAGAATCGCCGCACGTGCGGGAGTCATGGCCGCACGTGCGGGGGTTGTGGCCGCACGTGCGGGAGAAGACCAATTTTGAGATTTTTATTCTGTCTAAAAAGCACGTGCGGGGGCATTTTGCCGCACGTGCGGGGCTCACAGCCGCACGTGCGGCCCATGCTGAAAAACCCGGTTTGCTCCGTTTTTCGTGTAGAATCCTCTAATATTGTCGGAATATGTATTTGAGATTGTTTTGATATTGATACGCTCCTTCAAAGTGAAGTGAAACAAAAGGTAGATTGAGGAGGAAACATGAACTAATATATAAGTTTTGAATGTGTGCAGGACACACTCCGGAAGGAAGTAACACGTCAACTCAACACTGTGAGTAGTAGTACCAATATATTTCTTATGATTGTCATAAGTATTATGTTTATACATAAAATGCAACTACGTTATGTTTCAACATGTGTAAAGAAAGAAACGGAAAAGATGAAAAATGTTTGTTCAAGTAAGACTCTGAAACCAAGTTATTCTGTTATTATAATATGAAACAAAGTGCTACACGGAACTAAGTGCTACGACGTGAGTCACCTCTAGAATCCGTGTGAGACACCTCTTGAGTTCATGCAAGCATTATTCAAAGGCTTAATGCCATGTTATTCAAGGGCTTAATGCCATCTTATTCAAGGGCTTTATGCCAACTTATGTAAGGGCCTCGTGCCACTATGTTCAAGGGCTTTACGCCACCATGTTTAAGGGCCTTGTGCCATTACGTTCAAGGGCTTATAGCCATCATGTTTCAAGATATCATGTTGCAAGCTACCATGACCTAAGTATGACCAAGATTGTCATAAAACTAATACAGAGGCAGACCGACTATGTGTAGATCTTTTCATGTTTTGATGTTTCATATCTTAGATCAAGCATTGTTTTAATTACGTATTACTATTCACCAAGCCTGGCTCATTCGCTGTTATGTCTGTTTCTGTAGGTAACCAACCAGGTGATCTGCCTTAGCCCATGACGCCCAGTTTCTTTTGCCCAGTTTCATGTGTCCAGGCACTATACGAGGCCATTTATTTTCCTTTTGGTGTCGTTAAGATGTTGGCTTGTTTTGGGTGCCCTCTAAAGTTGATGTATATAACTTTTGTAATTGTGGTATATGCCCGATATAGGGCTGGACTTATATTTGCACTTGTGTGTATGTACTATTAAAGTATATGTTTTGGACTTTGTCCACCTTTTATGATGTATGTGGTGTCCAGATCCTGGCATGTTAGAGGCAGCTCAATGGAATTTGTTTGGTTCAATATTTTTTTTTATTAGTTTGAGCTTCCGATAAGGCCCCCTTATGTTATGTATATCAGGTTACGTGTCTATGTCTGAGTGGGTCATGCCCGAACTTTTAGGGGCGGGTTTGAGGCCGTGACATCACGTGTGATACGCTAAGAGGTGCGTTATTTTCTCCTCTCGCGTGTGATACGCTAAGAGGTGCTTCATTTTCCCTTCTCACGTGTGATACGCTAAGAGGTGCTTCTTTTTCCCCTCTCACGTGTGATACGCTAAGAGGTGCTTCCTTTTTCCCTCTTGTGTGTGATACGCTAAGAGGTGTTTCATTTGAGACTTCAGATAGTCCCGATAGTCGCTTTTAGCCTTTCCTGTGTAAGGCGCAGTAAAGATTGCATAATTTTCTTACATCCTTTCTATATGAAATGTGGTTTGATTTGTGAGTCTCGTGTGTGGCGTGTTTGTGTGTTTGCTTTTGTTTTCTCATGTATTAGACTGCTATAACTTGTCAGTTTGCTTAAAATGTTGTATTTATTTTGCATAAATGCTTCATTACAGCCCTCTTTGCATAATCATAGGTTATGTTCAGCATCGTGCATATCATTTGCATTTTGCCCCAGCCTGCAGGCGCACATCTATATTGTTATCTTGAATGTCTGTCTAAGTCTTTAGCCTTGTCAAAAATGGGTCGTCTCTGGGCTTTGACATTCACTCCTGTCATTTCATGACTTTCGAGTTCTGTCAAAAAGGGGTAACTGTAGACACCCCATTTTTGACCATCCTCAAGACTTGGGTGTCCTTGCAGGTACATCCAGTGACAAGTTTCATGGCTCACCAAGTACTCGAATTTCGCGGCGAAACGTCACAGGTTTAAGCTTTCCAAACCCTGTATCCTTTCTGACCCATTTTTGGACCATGCTTTGGTCCCTCCAGAATGCTTCTCTTGGTGCACTACCGGCCATGAAATGGGACTGCCGGCCCTGGACTTTGGTCTGCCGACCATTGATGAGGCCTGCCAGCCATTAATGAGCCACTGCCGGCCATCACTAATGGCCAATCGGCCACTAATATTTCAACAGATATTTTTTTGATATTTTTTAGCTAGCTGTTTGCAAGATGGACCATCTACACCCACGTGGATGGCTGGATCTCTTCAAGACGATTTTGCATCGTCTATATATAGAAGCCCCCATCTTGCATGGAGGGGGGTTACAAAAAAATTGTGAACAAATTTTTCTCTCTCTCTAGAATTCTCTCTCTCTAAATATATTGCCCTGAAGCTTGAATTCTCTACACTTTTGCTTAGGTGTTCTTGATCAAACTTGATCATCTTGGTGTGGAGGTTGCTTGAGATCTTGTTTGAGTCCTAGAAGAGGGTTTTAGCTTGGTTTTGGCTTGTCTTTGTTGCTGATTTGTTGCTGTGCTTCAAGGGTGAGGAGTTACCCCTTTTAAGCTTATTTTTGTACATTGGTTTGGCCAACCTTGCATGCTGTTTTTGGCCTAGTTTTCAACTGAAAAAACCTCTATTTTTAAGTGTTGAAAATGGTAGTTTGAGGCCCTTTTGGGGTTAGGGGTGTTCCCCCCTCTTTTGAGGCTTATTTGCTAAGCTTTGTGCCATCTTTTAAAGCCTTTAAAACAACCCTTTATTTGGCCTTTCTACCACTGAAACTCAGAGGTTTTTCAGTGGTGGAAAGTTGGTTTTGAGAACCAAAATAGGAGGGGGTGGTCCCCCCCCCTCCTCATATCTTGTTTGTATGTGTTGATGGCTTAATAGTTGAGCATGTTTTTCTATCATCTCATGGCTTGATCTCAGCATGTTTTTGTGACTTTTATGACAAGCTTGAGCTCTGTTTTTGGCTGGTTGAGTCACTCCTTGCTTGCTTCTTACACTTGTAGTGTAATCATGCTTACTAGCTTAACATACTTAATGTTTTAACCTATTATTCTAGCATGTGTTGGCTCCACTCCAGCATGTTTTTGGCCTTGTTTTGACATGATTAAACTCTATTTTGAATGGTCTTGATCATATGAGGCTTGCTTTGTATAGCTATAGTGTAAATACCCTTGACTAGTTTTGAGTTTCAAGGTCTTTAAGCATGCTTTGCTTGGGTTATTTGCATGTCATAGCATCATTTCACACATGATTTCAGTGCATGTAGCCTTGTCACACTCTCACATATTCCACTCTTTCATCACTTTTGAGAGGTGTGCTTTATGCCTTGTTTATGAGCCAATACATGAGCATGATTTTCTTGCTTTTAATGTTACCATCTCAGCACAATTTAGCCATTGTTTTGGCATGTTTGAGGTCTGTCCATAGTTGGTTTGGCCATTTGGGATTGATGTTGCATGGTTCTAGTGTAAAGCTCCTCACTAGCTTTAATGCTTAAGTCTTCTAACATGTTGTACATGAGTTGTTTGCATGTTAGAGTCTTGTTTTTCATACCATATCAGCACTGAAATATCTGCCATCTCGCTCATTTCTTCACTTTTGATTTACTTTGAGGGTTGGTTGGTCCTAAAGTTGTGTTTAAGCTTGAGATTGAGGCTTATGCTTAAATTGCTTTAACTCTTTTTTTTTGGGGTTCCTCCTAGTCAAAGGCATGGTCTCTCTCATATCTTAAGCCTTCTTTTGATTGACCTCTCCCTTATTAGAGGACTTCCACATTTGGACAAATCAATTAAGGAATGGCTTGGTAACTTAAAATGAGTAATTAAAATAAATCAAGTAAAACATGACTAGATAAGCATGTTATGTGTGCATTGCATTGTGTTCAATCGGACGTTATATTGAACACAAGGAAGATTAATCCATTCCATACTCAAAGTGATGAAAATGAGTCAATCTCCTTCGTCTCCATTGCCTTTGATCATCCATGATAAGATAGTGGTCCTAGAGTCTTGTTTGTCTTGCATTTATTGAATGAGTACAAGTTGGATCTTTGGCCATCATGCATTGAGATGCTTGATCGATGTTTTTGGATCCAATGGTGCAACTCCTTTGATGTTTTGAGATGATAAGGTGTCACGCCCCAAATCCGCCCCTAAAAATTTTGGGCATGACCTACTCAGAACCGGACATGTACCCTGAGATTTATAACATACGGGGCCTTAACGGAAGCACTAAGTATCAGAATAAAATGATAAGAAAAAATAAATAAACTCCATTGAGCTACTACTAACATGCCAGGATCACATACATCACTATAGATAGACAAAACCAAAAACATGACCTTGGGCATCGGTTACATACATGCACATATACAGACCCAGCCCTACAATAGGGCATAAACAAAAACACTTTGGAAGAAAGTATTATACATATTTCAACCATAGGCCAAACATATTTCAACCTTAGGCCAATAATTAAAGCGTAGCGCCAAAAGTTCGTCAAGACTTCACGAAAATATGAGTGGCTTCATCTAGGGTCTGGGCATTCAAAGGTTGATAAAAAGAATGGACATCATGTCTTAGGATGGACCACTGGGTTGTTTACCTACAGAAACAGACATAACACAGAGTGAGCTAAACTCAGTGGGTAATAGTACATAAATGCTCAATTTAAACATAACATATAGCAATGCATAAATGAATGCAAAGATCACATAGATAATCTGTTCCTGTTTTCATTTTAAAATGGCCTTAGACCCAATCGTGAAACATAGTGGCTTAAAGCCTTTGAACACATTAACATTAAGCTTTTATACATGATTGCATATAGCCCTTGAACACATGATAGCATAACGCCCTTGTCAGAATGGCATAAAGCCCTTGTCAGAATGGCATAAAGCCCTTGTCTTGCATGTATGAACTCAAGAGGTGGCTCGCACGGATTCTAGAGGTGGCTCGCATTGCAGTACTTAGTTCCGTACAGCACTTTGTTTCATACTAATAAATCATTAGGTCTTAAAGACCGATCAATTCATGTCATGTTATAACATAGTATAAACGGATCGGATAATTAAAAACATATTCATACATATTCTTCATTAAGCTTGAATCATAAACAGAAATCAGAGTTCATGCTTGATCATAACCCACCCGTACAAGACTGTCGGTGGCACCATCCGTACAAGACCGTCGATGGCAAAACATAACCCACCCGTACAAGACCGTCGGTGGTACCATCCGTACAAGACCGTCGATGGCAAAACATAATCCACCCGTACAAGACTGTCGGTGGTACCATCCGTACAAGACCGTCGATGGCAAAACATAATCCACCCGTACAAGACCGTCGGTGGTACCATCCGTACAAGACCGTCGATGGCAAAACATAATCCACCCATACAAGACTGTCGGTGGCAAAACATAATCCACCCGTACAAGACCGTCGGTGGTAAAACATATCTTGTAACATACTTGAACCACGGTATTATTACCCTCGGGCAAGGGCCATAAGCTAAGGATGACATGAATACTTTTACCTATATGAATAATCACTCATTAAGTCATAACATAACTTATCAGAAAATGGAGCATTTCTTGTTATATCATGTCATTATCGTGCGCTTAACAAAATAGAATAATGCATGTTCTTATGTGGGTCACATACTGATGTTAAACTTTTGCATTCATGTCGTAGATTCTGAATAACTTCGAATTCATATGTAACACAAGAAAATAACTTCAGATTCATATGGATTCATATCACTTTCCAATTATTCTGATTCTTCGAAGAGGAACATAAATTTTCTTTATTCATTAAGAACTGACATGGTTCACTCGAGCCATTAATCAATAACATACACTTTTGTTTAGTCGTTCATATATATTAACATAGTTGACCTGCAAGTAACAGAGTACTAAGGGTAACCATTGTATCATTCACATGAGTTCATGCAGTTAACTTAAGTTTAACAGAACGTTCTTGGTAATTATTAATGAAAGGTAAACACATTTTACCGGGTGAATGATTCCAGAGATACCGGAATACCATAGTTCCATAATGCTCATATGTTCCATTTGTTCGTCATGAATCACTATAGCTATCTTGCAAATAACAGAAAGTTAGTATTCATTGACAACAAAAAGTCAATATCATCCCACATAATCACCACATATGGGCTGCTCAATAAAGCCTCTAGATTCTCCAATCGACGTATTGCTAATTTAATTACTTGCAGGGAATAGAATTAACAAATACTTGAATGTGCGATTATAGTACTACTACTCACCGTGTTGTGACGCTGTGCTAGTTCCTCCCGAAGTGTGTCCTGCACACATTCATAACTTGCACATTAGCTCATTTCTCTTTGTTAAATCATTTCCGAATTCATTTCACGTCAAATGTATTTACGCCCATTCATCTTCTATTCAAAGAAGGAAAAGAGTTTTATGAACAATTCCATGGTTCCCAAAAATCTCTACATTTCAAGCGTTTTCATCAATAACCAAACATTTCCCATTCCCATAAAGAAATCCCATGAAATCATCCACTTGAGTTTCAACATAACTAAGCAAACCCACAAGGAATTTAATAAAATGATTTGAGATTAAACCCATTTTGGAAACTCTATATTTTAGATCATAAAAACTAAAATCAACAAACTTAATACCATTAAATATAATTCAACATAATTCGAGAGGAACTCTTAAATCCCATTTCAACATTCCATAACCGAGTTTATGTCATTTATCTCATTAATAAATCATTTCTCTCAATTTCCTTTTTCATCATCATAACATGACTTACAATGCTCATAAGAAAGTTCATTCGCAAATTTTAAACATGATTTTCAAATACAACCAAATTCCAATTAAACTTGTATACACATAATTCAACCTACCAATTTCATGATTCTACTTTCAATTTGGGTCAAATCATTGTTTATCATCTTAAATCAATCTAGGGTTTCTAGAAAATTTAGAAATTTCAAGAAAACTTCAAACTTCTTAACCCATTACTTTTTCTCCCAATTAGCCCCTTTGATTATACATCCTAGGATCATAATTTATAATCAAAACCCAACAAGAAAGCCCCAAACTCTCCAAATCCGAAATCCCTAAATTTCCATAATATAACTCTATATGCTTAAAATGTAAATTTTGCATTTATATACTCTAAAATATCACAAATCTATCTAATAATGGAAGCATTGAAGAGAACTAGAACCCCTACCTCAAGAACCAAGCAAAGGAACAAGCTTTAGTGAGATTCCTCCACAATTCCGAAATTCCAATCGGTAGAACATGATGATCTTCAAGCTTCTTCACTTCTTGATGGGTAATCTTGATCAAAATTAAGGGAAATGGAAGGTTTTGGAGATCAAGGACCTAGGGTTTTCGGACCTAGGTGAGAGGGAAGAAGAGGAGAAATGAAAATGTGAAGACTGATCTAGAAAAGAGGCTTTAAACTCGCTGAATTCGCGTCCCACGCTCGAGCGTCGCTTCCCACGCTCGAGCGTACCTTCTTCCAGCACGGATTTCAAAACTTCGAACAGGTATAACTCTCCCATCCGGACTCCGTTTTAGGTCGTTCTTGTGTCCAAATTGAAGCCCCGGAAATAAGCTTTCCAATGGTTCTAACCTTACATCCAAATTCAAAGTGTGGAAAAAGAAAAGGGCAAAAGAGTGAAGGCTGATCGTAGGCTAATTATTCGAATTAAAGTTTTTGATCCAATCTTACTTTACCATCATATTACCACCACAATCAATACTCCAAAATAAAATAAGGAGGTTCTAAATACATTAATAAAGATGTCACAGAGGAACCCACGTGCCTCAAAAATTCAAACTCAACTTGGCGACCCGCTCGAGCGCCCAACCTTGCGCTCGAGCGCGCAGACCAACAAAGCCGTCCGCTCGAGCGTCAACTCCCCCGCTCGAGCGGGAAATCACAACTCCCAGAATCTCAAGCCGTCTGTAAAAACTGCTGGGAACCCCAAAAGTCCGCTCGAGCGTCGACTCCCCTACTCGAGCGGAGGGAAAAATTCCAAATCGTTACAATCTTCCCCCCTTTAGGAAGTTTGATCCTCCAAACTTAAATCACTTGTATCGGAATCAAATCATATAGTTTTGTCTCCTTCTATTCTTGCTCTCAAGTAACTTCCTTATCACAATAAGCATATAAATATACAGAATATGGGGACTAAAGTATACTAGAATCTTAGACGAGATTGGGTTATTACATAAGGAGTGGCACAGTACATACATATCCTTGGGAGATGATCCATTTTTCTCTAGTTTGTGCTCTGTTGCAGAATAGTGATGCAACACACCAGTGGCCGGCAGTGCTTCACTAATGGCCGGCAAGTCTTCATCCTTGGCTGGCAGTGTACATCCTTGGCCGGCAGATGGCTGGCAGGCAACTGGTGCACTCCCTAGCAGTGATTTGGTAAGGCAGAGCAGAAAGTTCTTGGCCAATCCTGTAAACAGAGCCTCTCAAGAGCAAACCGGAAGGTGTTCCGAGGCGGCAACCGAGCACATGCATCTTCTAATTCCCAAGGCAGAGCTGAGGCAGCCTAATTCAAATATCATGCCTGTTTAGTTGATTTTGTAATTTAATTAATTTGTTAATTAGTTAAAGTGTTGTAATAATTAGTAAGTAGTTTACTGGTTATTCAATTGGTTTGTAATAATTAGTCTAATTAGTTTAATTAGATTAGTTGATTAGCTTAGCTTAGATTAGCTTAGCTTAGCTTACTTATTCGGACCCTCCTTCGAGAGGGCGCATTGTTGTAATAAGGGTACGTGTGTGTGTGCATGTCTTCCAACCCCACTTCTTTCTCCCTTTTACTTAACTACTTTCGATGGTTAGTTTTAGGGCATTTTTCAATTAGCATACCTTATGCTTTACATGTTTGCATCATTCATTTGTTTTGCATGCACCGGGCTCGGCGCATCATTCAAACTGCATCGTATTTCAATACCTATTTGAATACATGTATCAAATTGTTGCATTCATATGCCATCTTAGATAGCTGAGCCTATTTAGTTGCATTATTGCGTGTGTTGCATTAGGCATCTTGTATAGTTAGGGATCATGCATTGTTTTCTAATTAGCTTTTGTTTTGGCTTGGAGTACACTATAAGGGTTTACGCTTTAGCATACTTGCATGAGTGTGAGTGTTGCCACGATCGCATGCTTGCCATGAGGCTATTTTCTTAAGTGCTTAACTGCTTGAATGCCTGTGGGTGAAGGCTTGATTGCCTGAATTGGAACAACTCGATGATTGTGAGTTTTAAGCCCACTTTGTGAAGTGGCAAAATCATGTTTTTAAACCCACTTGAGGGTGGGAAATTGGCGCTTTAGCCTACTTGTGAGTAGCACTTTCAAACCATTTTCGAAAACGAACATGAGTTGTTTTGTTCCAATTCTCGCGGTTAAGTCTATACTTATATGATGTTCGCATCACATAGTAAAGCTAGCTAATAACCGAATAAGAACACATGTGTTTATAAAACAACATATCATGCTTGGTAGAGGCCAATCCTTTGATCGGGTGAACGGGGGTGCTCATTTCAGGACCTTCCCCTCTCGTACCCAAGTTCCCGAGCCGAGGCAAGTTTGGTGATGATGGACACGTGGCCTTTGGCATGAGTCAGGGTTTCCTAAATTTTCCAAAATAAAATATTTAGGTGGTGACTCTATAATCTGGCAAAGCAATCCATGTTTGGCGCTTTTTGATTCAAAATCAATTTTCCAAAACCATTTGCCAGATTTGGACTATTTGGTGTTTAATCAGTCTCGCATCGCACTTTGTGAGATTAGATTCAGAACCGTGATAGGAGTCCGAACTGTAGAAAGACCAATTCGCGCCCTCTTTGAAAGAGGGGGGGGTGCGAAGAAAGTTGGGTCTACACAATTCCACCTTCATATTTTTTAAAGGAGCTGAAGTAGGATTTGTCACTTGACATGTGACGAGAGCACCTACTATCAAGGTACCACATGTGTGAGTCACGTGCTTTAAGAGCAGTGTGAACAACTAAACAAGTCCAGTCATCTTTTCTCACCCATATCTTTTTAGTCTTAACAAAATCAGGACTAGCGATCTTGGTAAATGTCTTAGCATTGTAAACACCCTCATGTATCTTGGTGTTCCGCCTAGACATGTAAGGTTATCTCCTTACCCAAAAAGTATTAGAATTTCTACCTTTTTGAGACACCTTACCAAAAAATTCAAAGCAATAAGGATGAATGTGGCCATACCTACCACAATGATGACAAACAAACACAGGTTTTACCTCCCTTTTGTTGATCTTACCCCCGTTAGGCAGATGAAGAGAGGGATCACCCTGGTGCACCTTCAACTTTCCATTTTCTTGAGTCTTCAGGTCATGAGATGTAGAGGCCTGTCCCTTGTGAGCTGTCGCATTACCATAGCCTAGCCCACTTTTGTCACAACCCATTTGTTGAGACCCGAGGATGTCTTCTAATGACTTGGAACCTTTGTTCCACATGGCAATTGTGGCTCTAGCAATTTTGAGTTCTTTATCTTTATGACAAACCATCTCTTCCAATGTAGCTTGTGACATCTCAAGGCTTTCAATCTTCTCTTCATATGTGGCATATATTTTCAGAAGTTCATTCCTTTCGGTCTCACAAGATAGAAGTTTCCCACATAGGTCTTATCTGTCATTAGAGATTTTGATGACATTCTGCTTTGCTGTTGCAATTTCTCCTTTTAGCTTGACATTCTTGCTTTCACATGCTTTGAGCTTGAGAGTGAGTTTGTCATTGATCTTGGACAAATTCAAAGATTCATCATAAAGCTTTTCGTAAGCTTATTGTAGATCATCACCATCAATCTCATCATTGTCTTCTGATGTTTCATCATCTTCTTTTTGCTCCTCTTTCTCCTGGACCTTATCTAGTCAACCAACTAAGGTAGGAAAGGTGATAGATGGTGGTGAAGATGACTCTCCTTTTTAATGAAATTGACTTAGAATGTCCCATACATCTTTGGCCTTTTTGCAATAAGCAACCCGTTGCTGTTCTTTATCAGAAATTGCGTCACGAATAGTAATCAAAACTCTCTGGTTACTCGGATTGTCAGTACTTTCAACATCCTCTTCAATGGCTTGCTAGCCTCCAGGGTCGAAAGCTCTCAGAAACACCCTCATTTTGATCTTCCAGTACAAGTAATTACTCCCATCAAAGGTAGGAGCACGGTGCAGATTCTGACCATGAGCAAATTCCACTGGTTTCGGAGAAGGTTGAGTGAAAGTGGACCAAAATGCCATGAAAGCACTATCACCATCTTCATTGGATTCAGTTTCTTTGGGTTCTTGCTCTGACCCACTTTCATCATCCCAAGCCACTGTATAAACTTTCTTCCGATTCTTTTTCGATGGACATTCAAGAGCAATATGTCCAAACCCTTGACATTCATAACACTTGACCCCTTGCCCCTTTACAATCTTCTTTTCAGTTTTTGGAGCAAGTTTTGGTGGAAAAGTTTTGAGTTTATCATTACTCTTGTCTTTTGAAATATGGTCTCTGAAATTAGGCTTCTTTTTCTTTAATTTTTTTTTTTTTTGAACTGTTTAATAAACATAGCCGTCATCTCAAACTCTAGATCAAACTCAGTCTCAGGAGTTTTTGCAGTCTTATGAGCACTAGTAAAAACCACACTATCTTTTTGTTTTTTCTTAGAAATCTGGTGGGTTTCATAAGTCTGCAAGTTTCCAACCAACTGATCAAGCTTAAGGATATCAACATTCTGAGCCTCCTCAATAGCTGTCACTTTTGATTGGAACCTCTCAGGTCCAGACCTCAAAATTTTTCCAACAACTTTAGCTTCAGGGATTTTTTCACTGAGTGTGAAACAAGAATTCACGATGTCACTAAGTTTAGCATAGAAATCATCAAACGTCTCATCATCACGCATAAAAAGGGTTTCAAAGGCAGAGGTGAGACGTTGAATTTTTGACCTTTTAACAGAAGTAGCACCCTCGTGAATCGTTTCAAGAATGTCCCAAGCCTCTTTTGCTACCTCACACGTGCAAATACGACGAAACTCTTCAGGTGTGACGGAGCAAAAAAGAGAATTGAGAGCCTTACTATTCCAACTTGAGTTTTGATAGTCAAATGCGTCCCGTTTATCAAGGGTTTGGGAATATCAACACCATCAATGGTGATAATAGGTTTACTCCACCCATAGATCACACAGTGCCAAACTTTCTCATCGATAGATTTTAAAAACGCTCTCATACGAGCTTTCCAATAAGAATAGTTTATAGCATCAAGTAACAGAGGTCTATGGGTCGAGTTACCTTCGCGAATAGAATCCATATCACCAATCACACAAAATCACACTCCTATAGTTTTGATAAAAACAAAGAGTGACCTGCTCTGATACCAATTGAAAAAACTAAGTGATTCGTGATTTGATCAAGATTTAATTGTTTTAATTCCCAATCAATTAAAACTCACAATCCAAATCATCAAGCACGTATGAAAGTGATTTAAATTATTGTTTCAGAAAACAATAAATCGACACAAACGATTTTTACATGGAAAAATCACAATTGAAGCACCTTCAATTGTGATCAAAAAACCACGGGCGAAACGCCACAAATCAATCCACTACTAAAGAAAGAAAGATTACAAAAATACCAAACAAATTACCCAAATGCTTCTAATTTGTCTTCAAATCTTCTGTATGTCTTTCACTGCAATCTTCATTCGGAATTGATTAGATTGATGTTGAATCCACAACATCTATTGTCGAACCAACGACTGTACACAGCATCAAACTCCTTTGATTACTCTGTGCTTGAATCTTCGGATTCCACTGAAGAAAAATACTCTCAAAAGAAGATCAAACAAACTCTTTGATGTGTGCTTGTAAGAACATGAGTTCAAACTCAATCAAACATCAAGGAAAACCATAAAAATGTCCCCAAAAGAAAAACCCTAAAACCCTTCAAGAAGATCTAGGAAAAGTAACCCTAGACTTGGAGCAACTTAAGATTTTATAAAGGCTGAGATCACGAGGTCCGCTTGAGCAGGGACTCTACATAGCGTGTTCCAAACCAGGGTTCACGCTCGAGTGGAAGATCCCACGCTCGAGTGTAAAAACACACCACTCAGTATTTTTACAGATGCGCAAAATACTGTGAGAGTGTAATCTCCACTCGAGCGCCACTTTGCCCGCTCTAGCAGGAAGACCAAAAATAGGAGAATTACAACTCAATTTAAACCCAAGTTTGTCCATGGAATTTTCCAACAAGTAAGGTCCTAACAAAAGAACACACAAACTAAGAAAAAGATGTGACCTCCCCATGGTTGATAAGGAACCAACCAAAGAAAAGAAGAAACAAACCAAAAACCAGCTGGATGATCAAATCGTGCCCCTGATCTGTTTCCACTTGAAGACTAGATCATCCACTGTGTAGGGGAAATCCTTAACTGTTGCTTTGAGCCAAAGGGAAGTTCTAATTTTGATAAGTTCAAGCAGACCAAAAAAGTTGGGTTGAGCCTTGGAAAATACACAATCATTCATATGCTTCCAAAGAAACCAAAGAACAACTAAGGGGATGGCTCTCCAAATTAATCTGCCAGACTTCTAAAATTTCCCACCAACCCACCAATTGAGTAGACCAGCTACTGAATTTAGAATGCACCATTGAAACCCCCATTCTTGAATCACTGTAGACCAAATCAACCAAGAGAAAGGGCAATGAAGCAAGACATGAATAGTAGATTCAGTTTTAGAATTACAGAAGGGATAGAGAGTCACAACATTGCTATCAAGAATGCCAATCTTATGCAAGAATTCTAAAGATTTCACTCTGTTTTTCCAGGCGAGCCAGCAAAAGAAGGAGACTTTGGAGGGCACTACAGTGCTCCAAACATGTTTGCAGATTCTTAGATTAGGTCCAAGAAGAGAGGTACTATGAGAATATAGACCAGATATAGAGAACTGAGTATGGCCTGCAGCATCATTAGACCATATCAGGTAGTCTGCATTTTCATTACACAGAGGAGAAACTGAGGATAAAACCACAATCAGACTAGCTTCTTCAGCTAATTTCCAACCATACAACTCTCTTCTATGAGGAAAGTTCCAAACACTTGAGCTGGTTTTCCTAGCAAAGAATTGGCGAAGAGAGCCTTCTTTATCTGTTGAGAGATTAAAAAGAAGTGGAAAATCAGATTTGAGGCAAATATCACCACACCATCTATCAGTCCAAAATCTAATTCTATTACCATTCCCTACTTTAATTAGACAGTTGGCCAAGAAGAATTTGAAAATAGAACTGCTGGAGGCCCCAATGGATAAGATGTCACTCCACATTCTAGAATGTTTGTAAGAGGGCCTTATTGGAGGATGCCAACAATCTTCAATAATCTTATATTTGTTGCAAATTGCTCTCCTCCAAAGTGCATTGATTTGGTTACCAAATTTATACCACCATTTGAGTAGTAAACAAGCATTTACATCTCTGATTCTTCTGATGCCCAAACCCCCTTAGTCAATACTCTTTGTAACCTCCACCCATTTCACCAGATGTACTTTCCTTTTCAGATTATTACCACCTCACAAGAATGCAACCTCAATCTTTTCAAATTCTCTAGCCACACCTTTATTTTAAACAAAGAAAGGAAATAAATAGGTAAGCTTGAAAGGGTAGACTTGATCAAAGTTAGTCTTCTTGCAAAGGATAGTAGCTTTCTCTTCCACCCTGATAGTTTAGATCTGATTTTGTCAAGGACAGGCTTTCATGTAGATTTCCTACAAGGATTGGCTTCTAGTGGTAGCCCTAGAAATTTTAGAGGAAGGCTCTGTACCTTACAATTGAGAAGATTAGCAAAGGAAAGCATAAGATCATCAGTTACACCAATACCACACACAACACTCTTGTGATAATTAATTTTGAGACCAGATAGAACTTCAAAACATTTGAGAACTCTTTTGACTAACACCAACTGATCCCAATTAGCTTCACAAAAGAGAATTGAACCATCAACAGATTGCAGATGTGAAATACAAACATTATTGGCCCCAACTAACACACCTTTAAGAATGCTAAGGTTAAGTGCTCTAACCAAAAGACTATTAAGCCCTTCAGCCGCTATGTTGAACAAAAAAATGGAGAGTGGATCACCCTGACTAAGGCCTCTTTAGGGTGAGAATTGCTCTGTAGGTGATCCATTCACTAGAATGGAGATCCTTGTTGTAGTCACACAAGCTTTTATCCAAGAAATCCATTTATCCCCAAAGCCAAAGCTAACCATCATAGAGAATAAAAAATCCCAATTTACAGAATCAAATGCTTTCTCAAAATCCAGCTTAAGGATCAGCCCTTGCTTCTTAGCCTTCTTCCATCCATCCACCACTTCATTAGCAATGAACACCCCATCAAGGATGTATCTCCCTTCTATGAAGGCAGTCTGGGTTTCACCAATGATTGAGGGGAGCACTAACTTCAATCTGTGTGCTAATTGATGTTTTTTCATACTTTCCTACTTTATCTTGTAATGTTTTATTTTTTAATAAAATCTTACCTTTTTGCTGATAAATAAATAAATAAAAACTATCTTGACATGGTTGAGTTGTTTTGGACACTCCACATAACACCAACATCATACAATAAATCATGTATTCAAAGATAGATTCAAATTTCGAAATTCTAATTAGCATAATTTAAGAGCACTATTTTTTTTATCAGTAACTTGTAGAATGATGCCAAGATTATGTCGAACCTGGATGCTATAATTCGGAAATTTTTTTGAGCACTCAAAATATGATCTTCTATGATAGATGATTTTGTTTTTAATAACAAAAATAGCCACCATATCTTTTTGGGTAAATTATGTAAATAATCCCTATAGTTTATACGATTAGTCAATTTGGTCCTTATTATTTTAATTTGCTCAATTTTGTCCCCTAATTTAAATGATTGTGTCATATTGGTCCAATAAATAACGGCCATTAGATTTGATGGGTCAAAATTCAAACGATATATCAATTTGGTCCCTATAGTTTACATAATGTATTAATTTAGTCCCTATCAAAATTGAGCAAATTAAACTAATATAGACCAAATTGACACATCGTTTGAGCATGTGATAACTTTCTGTCCACCAAACCTAACAGACATTATTTATTAGACCAATATGACACAATCTGTTAAATTAAGAGGCAAAATCAAGCATAAATGGAGTCTCATTGAATAGTAAGTCAAGTGTAATAAAATAATAAGTGAAGTTTTACATTGAGTAGTAAGTCAAGTCTAATAAAATACTTTTTTCACTCATTTATTTATCATATTACATCTTTTAACTCTCATTATCTATAATAAATTATATTATTGTAAACTATCAATTGAAAATAAAATATAATAAAATAATTTAGAAAGACCTCTCATTTGTCAATATTTATTCATGGTAATAAATGAATACATGTACAATAATTACTTTCTTTTTGATAAGCTACCTAAGCCACAACAGAAAATATGTTCTCTTATATCTATACAACTCTTTCTCCCTCTCTTGTTGCTTCAGATTTGAAAATCTGGTGAATTGTAGTTATGTTTGATTGAGTTGTAAATCAAGTTTGATGAAATAGTAAGTGAAGTATCAACAAATAGTAAGCTGAGTCTCATTGACTAGTAAATGAGGTTTAATTGAATAGTAAGTAAAGTTTAATAAAATAGTAATTGAGGTTTAATTGAATAGTAAGTAAAGTTTAATAAAATAGTAAGTAGAGTCTCATCAGATAATAAGTGTGATTTAAATGAGTATTAAGTAGAGTCTCATAAGATAGTAACTAATAAAATACTATTGAAAAATTAATATAATTTTTTTTATTCATACAACTAATAAAATACTATTGAAAAATTAGCTAAATTTTATTTAAATTAAAATTTGAAAAAAAAATCAATATAATTATGCTAAATTTAATATAATTTTTAAATCATAAAAAAAGATTAGTCTATTTTTTTTTATTAAGTAATTTAATGTAAAACATTGCATCCACTCATCACCAGTTAGTTCCAAAAAAAAAAAAAAGTCAAGTCACATCACATCACTAGTTTTACCGGTGACACATACCTAATGGATTAGAATACCACTTTAAGGTATGGTACACAAAAACCATTTTTGTGTACAGCAGTTAGACCCCCACAGGCCACATATTTTCATTTTGTTTCTATCATTTCAAAATGTCAAAATCATCATAATCATCCACTAATGGGTTTTTTAAATAACGTTGTAGTTCAGAACTACTTACGCTTGTATGTTGAGATATTCTTCTACTTTTTATTGCTAAAAAAAATACTTAATCTCTCGCCTCAAGATGAGACTGCTAGTGTAGTGTATGTAGGTGTATTTACAGATGCAACTGTCCTGTATTCTTCAAATAATCTATTGTATGTTTACATAATAGGGGCAAACTGTGTTTGATCAACGAAAATACATTCTAAAAATTCTTGTAAATAAATTTCTTTACACTTAGGATCAATTATTATGGCTAAACCTAAAAGATAAGGCAAATGATCAAAATATTTATCAAATTTTACTTGCATTGAAGTAATAATGGTTACATAATATTCATTACACGTATATTTTATGAAAATTTTAATTATTTCTGCTAGCATAAGTAAAACAAATGGTGAAGTAGGAATATATATATATATATATTAGAAAATAATTTTGTTGAAGTATCAAAAACTTTTAAAAAAATCTTTATACAATGCTACTTGGCGCCAATTAAGTTCTGCGGGAGTTAGTACTCCTCCTATTAATATTGTTGTAAAAAATAAATCTACTGTTCTTCTTTGTTTTACAAGCTATTTTTAACATATTTTACGTTGAATTCCACCTACTATCTACATCTAAAATTAATTTTTTAAATGACAAATTTTCTCATTGACAAATTTTTCTATATTCCGAAATTCGATTAGCAGAGGACATAATAGTAACAACTGTATTTGTAGACGTCCCCGAACGTCCCGGGAGGGAATCCCGTTTTGTTCATTGGGCTCACTACAGTTCAGGACTCAATGTCACGGTCCTGTATCTAATCTCGTAGAGTGCAATGCAAGACCGATGAATCATCAAAGAGTCCAAATCCGACAAATCGTTTTTGAAAACAGATTTTTTGAAAGAAGTGCCAAACATTGACTGCTTTGCCAGATACAGAGTCGCCACCTAAATATTTTATTTTTGGGGAAATTTAGGAAACCCTGACTCGTTGCCTAAGGCCACGTGTCCGTCATCACCAAAGTTGCCTCGACTCAGGAACTTGGGTACGATTGGGGAAGGTCACTTCGTGAGCACCCCCGCTCGCCCGATCAAAGATCGGCCTCTACTAACCATGATATCAAGTTTTGAAAACATTATGTGTTCTTATTCCGATTATTAGCCTAGAATTACTATATGATGCGCACAGCATACAAGTATAGACTGGATCGCCTGAATTGGAACGAAACGTTCTCATGTTTATTTTTGAAAGCGGTTTGCTACTCGCAAGTAGGCTAAAATGTGGATTTGCCACCCTCAAGTGGGCTTAAGAAAACATGATTTTGCCACTCTCAAGTGGGCTTAAAACTCTCAATCGGTGAATTGTTCCAATTCAAATAATCCAACCTTCACCCACAGGCATTCAGGCAGGTATATCACATAAGCAAATAGCCTCATGGTAAACATGCTATCATGGCAGTCACTCACACGCATGCAAGGATGCTAAAGCATAACACTTATCGAGTAGTCCAAGCCAAAACAGAAGCTATGTTAGAAATCCATGCATGATCCTAACTATATAGAAATGCCTAATGCAACACATGCAAGAATGCAACTACAATAGGCTCGGCTATTCTAAAGATGGCATGTGAAATGCTACAACTAACAAGTATTCAACTCAGAATTGGAATACGATGCAGTTAGTATGATGCGCCGAGCCCGGTGCGTGCAAGACAAAATGAATGGATGCAAACATGCGAGCATAAGTATGCTAATTGAATGACCTAATCTAACCATCATAAGGTAGTAAATAAAAGGGGGAAAGACGTGGGGTTGGAAGATATGCATCACACACACGCACACTTATTACAATTGTGCCTCACTCGGAGGGTCCGAATAAATAGTACAGTCCGAATAAATAATTACAGTCCAAATAAATAATTAAGTATTACAAAACCCTAATTAATTAACAAATTAACTAGGAAAGCGAATAAACTAGCATGCAAGCTATAAAATGGACTGCCTTAGCTCTGTTCCGAATGATGAAAGATGCATGCTCAAGTCGCCTCGTCGGAAAATTCCTCGCAATGCCCCGATTTGCCTCTGTTTGCAATTAATCCCAGAGTGCTATGCAAAGCTCTAGAAGGCTGCTGATTTATGATTTGTTGCAACAGAGAGCAAGAAAGGGGCATGGCAAAGTATTTTTCACATATGTATGCACACCTCGATCCTCGTACCACCAATCACGGATCTCGATGCATGATGGCCGAGGAGTCGAATTGCACGACTCGATGTGAAATGAATGCACATATAAACACAACAAGGCCTAGACTCCATCATGGGTAATCCGGAGTGTCGGCGACTGGGAATTGAGACACATTTCGTCACTTGGAGTACAAAACGTCCATCGTTTCCCGCATTTGGGCTAACTCCTATCCCAAACACAACGCAAATGAGATGGCATACACAATGCGACTAACATGCAACCTAGCATACGCAATGCTATGGACTAAAATGGCATACACAATGCACGTGATGTAACATGGCATACGCAATGCTCTAACATGCAACCTAGCATACGCAATGCTATGAACTGAAATGGCATACACAATACAAGATGGACTTACACCAACATGAGTAGACCTCAGCCACACTCACATCAGTGGCCATATGATGAAAATGAGACAACCAAAATACATGCAAACATGCACGAATGCCAAGGACCGATCCTAAGGCGCAACATGCAACTCTAACAAGGCATGGCAAGGAATGAAATATGGCATACAAACAAACAAGTTGCAGCTCTGAAACATGATATACAATGGTCCCGAATCAAGCAAATATGTCACACAATGCATGCTAGGGGGCTCGGGTACCGAAACTAGTGAAGTGCGTTACACTAGAGGTACCCAAAGCAATGCACCAAAGGCAAAACCAACCCCAAACAGACCCTAGGCAGGTCTGAAAATAGTGGGGAAATGGCCTAAAATGATGGCTCGGAATGCACTGAAATGGAGCTCATTCAATGGTCTGAAAACAAGCCATACAAGTCTGACTCTCAAACACATTTAAAGAGTACAAAACATGGCAATATGGCATTCAAACAAGCTCTGAAATATGATGTATAATGGACCCAAAACATGAACACACCTCAGTATATGCATGGAGCCTCAAAACTCAAAGTTAAGCATGGGTATTGAACTATAAGCATGCAAAACAAACATCATTCAACCATGAGACCCAAAAACAGAGCTAGGGCAATCCAAAATAAGCACAATATCAGTTTAAGGTATGGCAAAAAAGTGTTAAAATCAAGGGTCAACAAAGCATGCAAAGAAAGCTAGTGGACCATGAGTTACACTACAACTATATGGAGCATATGAAGGCTCACCAAACCAGCCAAAACCATAAGTATGTCATGCCAAAATATGCCCAAATAACCACTGAAACTCAATCAATGCATGCAAGAATGATGGGCTCCTTTGAAAGGTCAATAAGGGGGTTGTTCTACACATGCATGATGGACACACACAATGGCAAAACCACCTCTGGACAGAGGTACTGAGGGTCCTAAAACCCACTAAAAAGAGCCTGAAATTGGTCTAGGAAATATGCAAATAAAGGCCCCTTTGAAAGGCCTTGAATGGGATTGTTCCACACATGCATCAAAGACACAAAACATGGCCAAAAGGGCTCTGGACAGAGTCAAGGAAGACCTTGAAACTCACAAATAATAGCTTGAAACAAGACTTCTCAACATGAAAAATGGAGCTCCTTTGGAAGGCCAACAAAGCTAGTAAAGAGAACAAGGGGTGAGAGGGTCACCCCTCTCTGATTTTAGGGCTCAAAAACACATCTAAGCCACTGAAAATCCACTGGATTTCAGTGGCTAAAAGGCCAAACCAAGGCCAATGCAAATGCTCAAATGCATGGCTCAAAGCATGAAGAAATGAAGCATGAAAGGGGGGTAGATGACCCCAAACAAAAAAGAGTCCTTAAACAAGCATGTTTAGAAGATCAAAACAAGACTTTTCCCAGTTTATGTCGAAACCCAAAAATGCTTGCACATAGGGCTAAGTTATGAAGCAAAATAATGCAAAAATGGGGAAAATGATGACTTACCCTTGTAGCACAGCAATGCAGCAAGTTCTGGACCAAGAAGGTGAGCCTTCAACCTCTAAAAAACAGCTCCAAGGTGATTGAATGGATGGTGGAGGTGGTAGGCTATGAGGTGTAGTGTAAATGGCCAAGAATATTAGGGTTTGGAGCTTGAAGAAGAGAGCTATGGAGGGTGGGGTGTATCTATCTCAGCCAAATGTTTCTAACCCTTGCAAATGGAGAGGGAAGGTTTGTTTTATAGAGGAAGAGAGCCAAGGCTTCTTGGAGAAGCCTCAAGAAAGGGTCAAAGCTTCTCAAAGAAGCTTAACCAAAAGGGTCAAGCTTCTTGAGGAAGCTAGACCAAAGGGGTCAAGCTTCCTCGAGAAGCCTTGAAGCTAAGCAAAAGGATCAAATCTTCCTTAAGAAGACAAACAAAGGGGCAAAATCTCGGAGGAAGGGTCAAGTGCTTCACAGCTGGCACAGCTGTGTTGCACTCAAGAGGGCCAAAAAGGAGATGGTTGGCCGACCAGTTCAAGTGGTCGGCCGACCACTTGCCCTGGTCGGCCGACCAAGGTTCAAAAGGGCCAAGGTGCAAAGCTGGTCGGCCATACCAGAAAGGTGGCCTCCCAGATGCGTAGAATACAGCTGTATAGTGGGAGACCATAAAATGTGACCCAAGAGAGAGGAAAACTAGCTTTTTAGCAAGGTTCAAAAGGGTCAAGAAGAAATACTGGTCGGCCTACCCATATTGGTGGCCTCCCAGATGAGTACAACACAATGGTGGTATGGGAGACCCGAAATTGTGGCTCAAACGTGAGGGAGACCACCTACCCGTCAAGAAAACCGGCTGGAGGAGAGAGAAATGGTCTCCAAAAGAATTGCTGGTCTCCAAAAGAATTGTTGGTCTCCCACCCTCCTACCACCTCCCAAACAATGAAAATAGGGTCCATGCCAAGAATGAACCCACACAGATTTAAAACGAAGGTTCGGGGGCCAAAACGCGCAGCCGGGTGCCCCGAAAATAGGCTGTTAAGCATCGGAGGTGGCGCGCAACCAGGAAGGTGGTCTCCTGGGCCACAGTGTCCCTCTATAGAGAGGAAACAAGGTGTGTGCCAAAAACCGGAGCAAACGGAGGTAGTTAAGCAGTCCCGAACCGAGGCGCACGGCCGACGGCTCCGAAAATCGGAAACTGGTCTCCAGACAGGAATAGTGGCCTACGACCACGAAACATAGCCTACGGCCACTGAGAGATGGTCTACGAGACCTCTCCCTCCCTTTGGGAAGAGAAAGCAGAGAAAACAGGACCTGGTTCGCAAACCGAGGCACGAAAGAGCCCCGAAGTCCGAAGGCAAGGCTCGCAGTCGAGACTTTGAAACCTCAGAACGAGCACAATATGCATCATCACCGAGCGCTCAATCGGTGACGTCTGAGTCTTAAGGTCGGTCAAAAATGGGGTCTCTACAGTATTTTTTATTATAAGTACAGAAGTCTCGTATACATGCATAGCTTCTTTAACAATCAAATTTAAAATATAGGCACAACAACGAACATGAAATAAATCACCATCAACAAGTAACTGTAAAGTTGATTTTAAATGAGTTACAGTTTGATTATAATATGTTGCATTATCTAAACTAATCGTAAATATTTTATTTTGTAAAGCCCACTCATATAATACATTTCTTATTTGCACACCAAGCGAATAACCAGTGTATGAAAGTTCAACTAATTTAAATGAAATAATTCTTTTATGTAATTTTCAATCATTATCAATAAAATGTGCAGTGATACATTGATATTCAAAGTCATTATTTGACCATAGATAAGATATTATACAAACTCTTCTATTCAAAATTTTGAAGACGTCAAATAATTCACTTTTAACATCCTCAAATTTCTTTAAAATTATGTTTCTAGTAGTATGTTTTGAAAAACTTTGATATTGTGGTGTAAAACTTTCATGAATCATTTTGGTAAATCGAGACATTCACTAGTAGTAAAATGTTGTTCTTTTTTAATAATATAATCAACTACATAATTTTGTGCACGTATAGGATCATATGAAAATGTTTGTAAATTACCAGTTGATGAGGCCTCTAATTGCATTTGACTTCTAATATTAGGTTGTTGACTTTGTAAATGTTTTGTTAGCATGCCTTTTTATATGACTAGTACCCCCTACAGATGCAGCACTAAGTAAATTTGCACAATATTTATATTTTGCTTTAAATGTAACTGTGCCTTCAGGATTATTTATAGATATTTTTTCAAAATGTTCCCAAACAGTACTAGTTGTGTCCTTAGATGATGATCTAAGTATTGGAAGAGGGATATTAGAAGGAGAATCAACAGATTCATATTGTGCAATACATGTATCAACATTGACATAAACATTAGAAATATTAAAATCCATAGTAATATAAGTAAAACAATATATAAAAATTAATAATTAATTTAAATAATGTGTAAATACAATGACTAAAAAACAATAATTAATATATGTACACAAATGATTAATGAACAAAATGAGTAGCTAATAAATTTAATTAAACTAATTAATGTTACTAACTGTCGAATGCAATATATAAATTAGCTTCTTTTGATAAAAGTTTCTTATTGCACAATTGCAATTGTCACTTACGAATGACACTTCAAAATTAATTGAGAGTTGAGAGAGATCGAGAATTTATGAGGGATTGAGAGAGTTTAACAGAGAGAGAGAGAGAGAGAGAGAGAGAGAATTATTTGTGAGATTTATTTTGAAAAATTGAGGATATTTATTTGAAAGAGTGAAGTAAATTTATAAAATATATGTATATATTACCGTTGTAGTAAAACGGTAATATGACCGTTTGAATTTTTTTTTTTTTTTTCTTTTCATTCAATGAATGAAGAGTTTGTTGAGTGATGCAAGCATATAGCACAGGGGTAAGCTAGTAGGGGGCGGCAGGGGCAGCTACAGGCTGTAGGCAGCAAGTGATGAACCGTTTAAATTTTTTTCTTTTTTCATTCATATTTATTATTCATTGCAAAGTGAAACGACGATGATGTGATGCAAGGGGTAGGACAGTAGGTTGGGCGGGGCAGAAGGGCAGTAGGTTGAAATATATATTCTTTTTTTTTTATTTATTCATTCATAGCAAGGAAATGACATTGACTGTTGTGTTATTTTTATTTTTTTTTTTTTTTTTGCAAGATCAATATTTTATTATATTGTTTTAATTATTTAACCATTGCAAGTATTTTTTTATTTTTATTTTTTGAAATTTGACCATTGGTAGGGAGAGGACCGGGTGGGCCGGGCCGGGCTAGTCGTAGGGTCCGAATTTTTTTGGGCAGAGCTGGGCCGAGCTTCAAATGGAGGGCTCAGGCTCAAGGTACTGGGCTGGGCTCGGGCCCGAACCTAATTGGGTCGAAACAGGCCAGGCCTACCTCGGGCGGGTTTCGAGCCACCCACGGGTCTCGGCCCATTTTTACACCCCTACATTTGCATAATTTACCCTATCTTTTTGTATTCACTTCAAAATTGCAGTCACCCCAATCACTTGGTGTTTAGGTTATTTGGAAATTTTAATGTTCAATTTTCTAAGTTGGGTGGTAAATTTATTTATAGGAAACTAATTTATTGGTTGTGTATGAATATGTAGATGTATCTATAGGGTATGATATTCATGTACCTACAAGCTTCTATGTAATCCTATGTAAAGGACCTCTAGTGTGCTACAAGTTAAGTGAAGAAATATTATTATTAATAATATATATATTGTATATACAATTTTATTGTCTGTAAAAATAAATACAGAAAAATAGAGTAACAAATATAAATTTATTGATTTACAACAAAACAAGTACAATCTCTTATGGAATTTCTAATCAAAGAAAATCCTCTGATTCTTCTCTTCAATAAGCTTGTTCTAGGGGCTTTAGGTTTGATAACTTTTTCCCAAATTAGATATGTAGAATCCCCTCCAATTTAGTAGAAGACGTAGAATTTGATGACAAACTTTGATTTGAATCTCCAAACTTTATGTTTTATACAAATTGATCAGCTTTGGTGAAGAGACCTCAAGGCTTTAGGCTTGAATCCGAGCTTTCTCTTGCTTGATGTATATTTTTGTCCCTACAACTTTATTTATGCATTAGAATTTGTATGGAAAATTCTAGTGGAGATCACCCCTATTTATAGGAATTGACAGAGGAAAGTCTTAATAGACTTTAATTTCTATGATAATTATTTTTTATTTATTTAGAAATAAATATCAAAATATTACTTTAATGGTGTGCCATAATTTTATTGGCTTAACCCCATATAAGTGACTTTTAATTTGATTAGTCAAAAACTTATTTGTTGCATCACTATAACTTAATTTGATTAGTAAAATATTTTAAAAATTCACTAAATAGAAAATTTCAGTATATATATTTTTTGTATTTATTGAATTTCTTTAGATTTTTTTCACAAATATTTTTTTTTAATAAATCTAGATTTGGTAGATCTAAAAAAAAAAATGAACTAAAATATAAATTTTTTTTTTCTAAAAACAAAGGGATTTTTATTGATAAATCCATTTTAGAGTTGTTATAATCCATTAGGTCCACAAAAGAATATTATACCCTGATTAGTCCCATAAACTTTTCTTTTTATTCCATTAGGTCCATTTTTCTAATTTACTATGTTTACTTGGACTATTTTGCCCTCATATATATATATATATATATATATACAGTGTTAATACATATTACGTGCATGTTTCCACACTGATTCAGTTTGGCAGTTTCTATTTTACGCTTTTCATCATCATTCCATTTCGGAGGGATACGTCTCTATTTTGCATGCTTGTTCCAAGGCTTGGATGTGCTAGGGTTTCATTCTTGCTGTTGTAGTCTGGTTCTGTGATTTTCGAGTGAAGACGACGAAGAGGAAGGTGTTCGGTTCTCACATTTGCTGGGCTGTAACTAGTTCAAATCAGTTTTTTTCCAGTTTTTGGACGATTATAGGATTGCGTGATTAAGGTTAGTATCAATTTGGTTATGAGTACATGTTCATTCGTATGATGGATCAGATGCTCTGTTTTTGGATTGATATGGATCGGATGCTCTGTTTTTTCAATTATATGCATTTTACGTGGTCCTGTGGAGGGGAGTTCATTCAGATTATGTAAAGAATGTTTAGTTCTCATTTTACTTTGATGTATCCATAATGAGGCTCTGTCTGGATGATATAATTCAGAGTATATATATCAATGTGAATGTTTATATTTTGTTAATGTGGAATATGTGAAGAATGTGGATGTTCTCATTTTAAATTGATGTTTGCTTAATGAGGCTCTGTGTGTGTGATATAATTCAGAGTATATGTGTCAATGTGAATGTTTATATTTTGTTAATGTGGAATATGTGAAGAATGTGGATGTTCTCATTTTAAATTGATGTTTGCTTAATGAGGCTCTGTGCATGTGATATAATTCAGAGTATATGTGTCAATGTAAATGTTGACATCTTGTTAATATTGTGTGAAGATTGTTGATGGTCTCATTTTACTTTGATGTTTGCTTTATGAGGCTCTACGTGGGTGATATAATTCGAAGAATATGTATATGTATCAATGTGAATGTTCACATCTCTCAATGTGAATGTTCACATCTCTTAATGTGAATTATGGATTTAACACTTGAACTGTACACATAGTCATCTATTTTCTGCACAATGTGAATGTTCATATCGATTTTGATTACTGTTCGTTGTTGTGGTTTTGTGTTTTTACAGGAGATGGATACCTTTATGATGTTGGTGTGTACATATGGTTGCAGTACAACTGTAATAAATGTTGCCCGCACATTGTGTTATTCTCGTTTGGTGGAGTGTTTGTGTGAAAAGTGGGATGACTTGTCTGCTGGTTCTATTTCATTGTTCTGTAAACTACCTGGGATTAATAGGTGTGATTTGGACAATGAGGAAGAATTTCAGAACATGTTACTGCTTGCTAAATCAATAGGGGTACAACATGTAGAAGTTGTGGTTGAGTTGAAAAGTGATATTGGGTAGTCAAGTAGCTCGGGATCGCTGCGTGTGGGGGTTGAGGAAGAAATTGATGCACTACGGAGATTTTGCCACCATAAGGAGAAGGTGTTGTTGTCAGCCCTGTGGGCAAATGGTATTACGCATGTGGGACAACGGTTTGTTGGAGGTGCACAAGAATTTCGTGAGGTTTTATGTAAGTATGCCATCCAATGTGGGTTTCAGTTTACGTACGTCAAGAACGAGACAACAAGAGTTACTGTTGTGTGTGTGCTGCAGGAGGAAAGAGGCTGCTTATGGGCTATACATTGTAGAGCACAACGAGCAAATGGTTTTTTCTACATCAAGAGGTTTAGTGATATGCATAGTTGTGGTACGGATGTCCGAACATCAAAGAATCCGCGAGTTAGTTCGGATTTGGTGTCGAGTACCATATCTGAAATTGTGAGGGACAAGCCGTTGACTCGGCCGTGTGATGTGGTGACTATTTTGAAGAGGGATTATGGGCTAGATGTGAGTTACCATGTCGTATGGTTGGGTGTGGAGAAAGCAAAGGCTGGTATTCATGGAGATCACTCATTATCGTTTGACCAGCTGCGGTGGTATTCGGATGCTGTGATGCGGTACAATCCGGGGAGTTATGTAAATATTGACTATGATGCGAGTAGTCAACAGTTTTGTCGTTTCTTTGTGTCATTCGCTGCGTGTATTTATGGGTTCAATTCTTGCTGGCCTTTATTATTCCTAGATGGAACATTTCTCAAAAGAAAGTACAAAGGTCAGCTACTTGCGGCAACGGCGAAAGACGGAAACAATGGTTAGTATTTTTTTTAGCTGTCTATTCATGTCAATATTCACATTGAGCAGCGTAG
Source organism: Camellia japonica (assembly GCA_030407325.1). NCBI lineage: Eukaryota > Viridiplantae > Streptophyta > Magnoliopsida > Ericales > Theaceae > Camellia > Camellia japonica. The sequence continues at coordinate 148,818,890 of JAPPVO010000032.1, forward strand.
TCTGGACAAATGAGTGATTGACAAATTATAAGTAATGTGAACATTGACATTAGTATGCACTGATGTGAATGTTCACATCTGTGTCTGCTAATGATAGTAATGTGAACATTCACATTATTATACACTGATGTAAATGTTGACATCAGTGTATGGTATTGTCAGGTGATCCATTAATGAACAGTACTGTGAATGTTCACATTATCAATGAACATTCACAATCAATAATGAATTATTAATGGTCGTTAATGTGAATGTTCACATCATTGATGTTTACGAACTCGAATCCAAAAATAACAATAGTAATAGGGCAATGTAGATATAAACATTCACATGACCGGTTTTGTTTATATTGTTTTCTATTCACTTTGGAATATTGTGAACAGTTGTGTATTGGTGTTGTGTTGTAGGTCTGTTTCCTATTGCATTTGCGATTGTTGATTCAAAGACCACGGCCAATTAGGCGTGGTTCTTGCATGAACTTGGGAAGGTTGTTGATGGTAAGCGCCAGATTACTTTTATTTCAGATCGTAATCTTGGTCTATTAGAAGCTATGCCAAATGTGTTCCTATCGGCTCATCACGGTTATTGCTTACAACAATTGAAGAACAATTTAAGAGACCGGATGAAAGGAATTGATAATGGATTCAGGGATCACCTAGTAAGTAGTTTGGGTGACTGTGCTTACGAGCCAACTGTGGTAGGGTTCCATGAAAAGCTTGCAAAATTAAAAGAGGAGGGTAAACAACAAGCACATAATTTTTTCAAGGACTTGGTACCTGAGCACTGGGCAAATTCATACTTCAGGTAATAATAGTTTCCTAAAGTGTTCCATTTGTCAAGTTTAGAATGGTAGCTATGTGAATTTTCAGTTTAGAATGGTAACAATCTTCCAATTGTGTTTCATGTTCAAGGTAAATGATGTGAATGTTCACATCTGCTAATGATGACTAATGTGATTGATGTGAATGTCCACATCTGTTAATTTGTCAAACAGTCATGCAATGTATTACAGATTTGAATGTTGACATCTGTCATATTTTGTTATTGTTAACTTTCGCATCTGTCTATCATTTAAGTTTATGTTAATGTTCACATCTGTCTATTAGTTAAGTTGATGTTAATGTTCACATCTGTCAACGTGAATGTTCAGACCTGTTAAATTCCATATTGTAAAATGTTTGTGATATTGTGCAGGGGCATGCGTTATGGGGAGATGATATCCAATGCGGCGGAGTCATTTAATAACTGGATTAAAGAAGCACGTAATCTTCCTATCACTCAAATGGTGGACACAATTCGTACTCAGTTGATGCGGCAAATGTCTGCACGGCGTGACCAAGCAAACAAATGGAATGAGCTTATTTGTCCTACATTCGAAACAAGGCTGATGGATTCGTTCAATGACAGCAGGTCTTGGCAAGTTAGCAAAGCCAATGAGGATGTGTTTGAAGTTCATTCGATACCATCGGTTACAGTTGATGTTGGGAGGCGTACATGTTCTTGCTTCAAATGGCAAATCAACGGATTCCCATGTGACCATGCTGTTATTGCCATTCAGAAGAGCCGCTACAATCTCAATGATTGTGTGGAACATTACTTTCATGTAGAGACATATCGTGCAGCCTATTCGGGTGCCATATTCCCTATACCATCGGTGGAGAAGCCGCCTTTTGATCCCACGGACTTCACTATATACCCGCCAACTGTGAAAAGACCACCCGGAAGGCCGAAAAAGAATAGGATCCCATCAAGGGGTGAGAAATTGAAGCAAATAAGGTGCGGGAGATGTGATAAGTTGGGGAGCCATAATCGCAAATCATGCAAGGAGCCGATATAGGATGTACATTGTTCATTTCGACATTGTGTTTTACATTGGATTCTTATATTCATTTTTGAAATAAGATTGTGTTGTGTTGACAAGCAAAATAATGGTTTGGCAAACTTAGTATTTCATTTGTGTTTTTTCTTTTTGTTTTTGGGTACGAAACTGATATTTTGTTAAACTTGTAATGATGAATACATGATGTGGACATTCACACTTACGTACAAGAATCATATTATGTGAAAACTTGCACATGGGTTCAACTTTCTTACCTTATTGTTGTCAATGTTGACATGAATATTAACTGTGATGTGAACTTTCACATGCATAGAGATTGACATGGTGTGAACATTCACAACTGTTATGAATGAAAAGAAATGTGAATATTCACACCTGTGTATGTTATCCGTAATGATGTCATGCAGACAATGTGTACATTCCTGCACAAAGTATGTGTATTACCGAAAAATCGGGTTCCAAAAATCGCATCAATTATGCGATTCACAACACGGCATTATGAATATCATAATTGAATATGAACATTCACATTATTATAGTAACTGTCAACATTCACATCTGCAGAACATTAGTGCATATGAATATCGTAAGTGAATGTTCACATTTGGCTGAGAAGCATAACATTCACAACTGTTATGAACAAGAACAAACGTGAATATTCACACATGTGTATGTGATCCGTAATGATGTCATATAGACATTCCTGCAGAAAATATGTGTACTATATAACAATCGGGTTCAAACCATCGCATAAATTATGCTCATCACAACACAGCAGTATGGATATCATAAGTGAATGTGAACATTCACATTAGTGATGCAACTGTGAACATTGACATCTGTTAAACATTAGTGCATATGAATATCATAAGTCAATGTTCACATTTGGCAGAGAAGACCACCATTCACAACTGTTATGAATAAGAACAAATGGGAATATTCACACGTGTATGTGATCTGTAATGATGTCATGTAGACCAAGTGTACACTCCTGCACAAAATATGTGTATTATAGAACAATCGGGTTCAAACAATCGCATAAATTATACTCATAACAACACAGCATTATGGATATCATAAGTGAATGTGAACATTCACATTAATGGTGCAACTGTGAACATTCACATCTGTAAAACATAACAACACCAAAGGTAGTTCAAAATTCGCAGGTGGCTTTTTCCCATTAATAGATGTTGTATCACTGTTTTACAATCAGTTGTTGTGTCAAAATGTCAAAGCATTCCATATTAACATTCATATCGAGTGTTGGTTAGTTTGTAGGTGGACACCCCCCACCTATAGGTTTTAATGAAGCTCTGATTTCTTATGATTCAAAAAACTATGTACTAACAAATCTCGTAGTCCACACCATTCTGAACTAGTGAGGCTGCCCACAATTTCTTCATGGTATATGTGCGCCCGCATGATGTAACATACTGCAGGTCCGCAGTCCACTCTGTAAATGCAAAATGGTTTTGATTAGCAGTTGACATGTATGTTTGCATAATGGTTATGGAGGATTTGTAAAAAATGTAGTGAGGCTTACGAGTCGTCGCCTTGCTGAGGACAGACATCAACAGATATGATTGGTTGTGATGGATTTTGGCCTGCTAACTTGGTGCATAGCGGTGATGACTCGCCAATAGCGCGCACAACATGCTCGATGTACTTCCTCTGTGCAGGGAATTTCAAATTAGGCACCAACAAACATATGTGTGTGTACAGTCATTTAATGCATGAGAACAAGTCATATTTGTGTTCAAAAATAGCCACTTACAACTTCCTCTGCTTGGTCGATATGCGGGTCATGTATGCCTGTCCTTGGGCGCAATGAGTTGTAATGCCTCCACAAATTGTCTTTAGCATCATACACAACTATCGTCCAGTGGTATTCATGATGCAATGGGAATAGTAGGTATCTCTCTCCTTGGTAGTTTTTGACATGTGCATCAATGTGTTTACTCCTTTTGCGAGGATGGTACTCTCGTATCACTTTCTGTACACATTGGACAAATAATTAATGCACTGTGAAGTTTCACATTCACATTACAAATACTGGAATGATAGATTTTACCAAACACATGCTCGTGAAGATGAATGACGCTTCATCCGAAGTTGGGTTGACCACCTCTTGTTGTTCATGTAATAGTTCGGCATATGCATCTATGAGCTGCACAAACATGGGGTCATATTATATTATTTGTGTTGGGTGAACAATGTGTGTTTGTGGCTGTGGGTGTGTGTGTGTCTCTGTGCGTATATGCATGAAGCGTGAATCATCTTCGTAATGGCATACATTGCTGTGTATCGATTCCTCCTTGATAAGGTTGACAATGTCATCAAAATACACATGTGTAGCCTTTGAATCTCCTTTCCACACCAGCAGCCTGTGCATTATGAACAAACCAATGTGAATATTTACATTGCACAGATCTGAACAAACCAAATAAATAAGCACAGTGATGAATATTGACAATTATGGAATGTGAATGTTAACATTAGGTGTTTGTACAGCCACTTACTCATCGCCTCCACTCTTTTGTAAAGCTTGGACCTTTTGCTTGTCTTGTTTGGACATCTTGCTCCAGACTTTGAACTTGTTGGTCAAGGTTAATTTTTTTGGCTGCTTCGCTGGTGGGTGTTTCTCCACATCTTCAACGATTTCGACTGTATGGGGCTGCTTTTGGCCAGGTAAGTTTGGGTACTGGAAGTCAGGCAAGCGATGTTCTTTTCGATCTTTTTCCTTTATACGCTTCACCCTAGAAGGTGGGCTGATATTGTGTTGCATTGGGCTAGGGGGTTGCTTCTGTGCCACAGCCTGTGTGACAATGTGGACTGACTGGTCATCGTAAAGGTCTTGAAGAATTGTTTTTTCGCATTCTAAGTCGATGACCAGCTGCGTTAAGCGTTTTATTTCTTCATCCTTCTGCTCCATCACTTTTTTATTTCGGTATTCATGTTGGGTGGGCTGGACTGGTTGAACAATTTATGTTCAAGATCAGCTATGACTCTTGCCCTTAACTCCCATGAAAATTGAAGGTGTTTGTACTTTGCTTCCCATTGCCTTATGACGCCCCAAGCCCCCTGATTTTCTTTGATAAGCACATCAATGAAATCAGGTTGATTTGTGTTTGGTATGACAATATCTCTGTCATCATGTGGGCTGGTATATGGACTGTGAATGTCCTCATCACTGTCCTTTAGCTCCACTCCATCCCCAGAACAGTGGGAGTTGCTGCCATTGTGTTGTTCTTCCTTTATGTCAGATAGGTTGGGAGATGTTGTGGCTGGTTCACAAATTTCGAGCTCCACCTTCAATGTTTTACGCTTAAACTTTTGTAATTCTGTTAGGATTGCAAAGAGTTCACCGGCATTAACCTAAAAATGAAAAAATTATGTTACTTAACGTATATATTTGGGTGGTGTTATAATGTGAATGTTTTGATCAGTAGTTGAAGGCCCTACCTCATTAAAACCCAAATCAGCCAAAGAGGTGGTTTTCATATTCTTTTGTAAAGCAGTCAGATCCCACTTCACACAACGAGAAAAAGCATTGGGCTTGTGAGGTTGTAGGATGGTTGTGTGCTCACACAACCAATACTTCATTAAAACAACAAACACATATTGTTATTTAGTGTTTGCATAGTAATGTCAACATATGTGAACATTAATAACAGTGGCACTGTTGTGAACATCACAGTAGTACATTATGAGTGGATGTGAACATTCACATCAGTGGTTCAGATGTTAACATTCACATCTGCGAAACATAAGTGCATATGGACATTCACATCAGTGGCACTGTTGTGAACATTCACAGTAGTACATTATGAGTGAATGTGAACATTCACATCAGTGGTTCAGATGTGAACATTCATAGCTGTGAAACATAAGTGCATATGGACATTCACATCAGTGGCACTGTTGTGAACATTCACAGTAGTATATTATGAGTGAATGTGAACATTCGCATCAGTGGTTCACATCTGTGAAACATAAGTGCCTATGGACATTCACATCAGTGGTACAGATGTGAATGTTCACAGTTGGCTTAGATGAACAACACTGAAGGACATGTGAATGTTATTATTTGACAACATGGGTACTTACCATCAATAACATGACACAGCCGGTGACTTTTGCTGGCTTTTTGTCATTTTGGGAAATGGACGATGTCAACGTTGTTCTAATTTGCTTGGCCCAATCATATTCTTGCATGCTTTCCAATGGGACCATATGTGCGTAGTAGCCCCATCCTATTGTCTCTCCGCTTGTTGAGAAAAAAAGCTTTTGGCAAGCATACATGCACACTAGTCGCGCGACTTCTTCGTTGTCATCTTTTTTTTGCCTTTCAATGCCTCGCTCAAAAGGGTGCGTATCCATTTTGAAGTCAGCCGCTGACATTTTTGCATCTTCTGTTTATAATGCCAGTCTTTGGTTTCGCACCATATGATATATCCATCGGCTTGCTGCCACAGTCCACACCAAAAATGAGCTTGATGTCGCTGTTGTGTATGTTCATCTTCTTCTCCCCAATGTAGAAGGCATCTTTTGAAGCTTTGTACATTTGTAGGACATGCACAACAACATCATCATACTTCATGCATTTGTCAAGGTCGATCTTGTTGTTTCGCAATGCATCTAACAAATTCCAAAAAGGTGTTTGTTGCATGCAGCCAAGCTGTGATTGTGTGAACTTGGTGCTTCTCATTAATTTCACCAGTCCGGTCATGTTAGATCTGTAGTTCACGTGGCGCATGTCGACATTGCTGCTAGTATTTGTTTGTGGGGTTTCTTCCTTGACATGGTACTCATCTCTCTTTCTCTTTAAGGTTTTCTTTTGTGCAAGATCTGCAAAATGAAGCATTTAAAAAAAATTAAATCAAGGCTCATGTGGTTAGCATAGTGTAACAGATGTGAACATTCACAGTATTGCCACTGATGTGCATGTTCACAGTTGTGTGCATGGGTGTGAATGACCAGAGTTTGTGTGTGGATGTGAACATTCACATCTGTACATGGATGTGTATGTTGACTGTGTCAGCACAAACACAATGTACATATTGTGTGAGTGTGTGAAAAACAATGTATTTTATACAACCATGAACACCATTGAAGAACATGTGGATGTTAACACAGACATATAAAATGATGGATCAACTTATTGGATCATCATTAACAATCAACAATACCAACAAGGCAAACATTCACAATAGGGGGGGGGGAAAATCTTAATATCCCTATTCATTGGCCCAAAATTTTCAATCCATGTGCATGTTCACAGCATAAAACAACACCACCAATAATATCTGATTATCCAAAAATTTTCAACCAATGTGAATGTTCACATCTTCCAACAACAAGAACAACAACAAAATTGGCCAAACATTTTCAATCCATGTGAATGTTCACAGCATAAAACAACAACACCATTAATACCTGATTACCCAAACATTTTAATTCAATGTGAATGTTCACATCTCTTATCAACAGCAACAAAAACAGAATTGGCCAAAACATTTTCAAACCATGTGAATGTTCACAGCATTAAACAACAACACCATTAATACCTGATTACCCAAACATTTTCACTCAATGTGAATGTTCACATCTCTTATCAACAGCAACCAAAACAGAATTGGCCCAAACATTTTCAAACCATGTGAAGTTCACAGCATTAAACAACAACCGAATAACATCTGGAATAATTTGATTCTCCAACCATTTTCAATCAATGTGAATGTAACATTTTGGAATGTGAACATTCCAATGTAATGGAAGCTGTAATGTTTTTCACTGAAAAAATCAATATAATTAGGGATTACTATTGAGGGGTTCAGATTAAATGTTAGGGTATGAACATTATGGACTCGTATATATTGTAAGCATAGAAACAGGGGATATTTGTAAAAATTCACAATGTTGTTTGTTGATAAAGAGGTTTAGGGTTTAAATACGCAAATGATTAGAATGCTTACGTTTTTTGCCCATTTCGACGAAGAAGATGATGAGACCACTGAACGATGCGACGAAGGAACGAAGACAGTCTTCTGGGCGTAGGGACGACGAAGAAGATGATGTGACGATGCAACGAAGACAGTCTTCTCGGCGTAGGGACGACGGAGAAGATGATGAGACGATGCGACGATGCAACGATGGAACGAAGACAGTCTTCTGGGCGTTGAGGCGATGTGGAATATGGAATTGGATTTCTGGATTGTAGAGATACTGTGTGTGATTTCCTGCGCAAGAATAGAGAGGAGAAGAGAGACGGTTATTACATTCAAAGAGACAGAGAGGCGCGTGTTTGGTTGAAGGTTTTTTTGGTCTTTTTGTATGAAATGAACCTAATGAAATATTATAAAACACTATGGGTCTTATGGAATAACACTCTTAGATAATGGATTTACTGAAAAACATCTCAAAAACAAAATACGAAAAATAAAAAAATTAAATTATTTTTAAAAACTTAAAACCAAACAAAATAAATGTTATTTAATTTAAAATTTTGTTTTTCTTATAAAATTTGTGAAATTTAAACTTGTGAAGTGACCCATCTGTCAAAATTCGTGGAGTCGTCGCGGTCTTATGCATCATGCACCCTCTAGCTTATATTTTTTTAAGCTTTTGCTACTCCGCTTCCCCCCTAACAATTTCTGTGTATTTGGGAGGCAATTCATTTTCCCATCCATCCACTTTTGTCTAAAGATATTACAAATTTTATTTTGTGTTCAATTTACATGGTCATGGGTTAATTAGACTGTTGATTCTTCTAGTTTGAACAAAATTCAATTTGATTCTCGTGGTTTTAATTTGAAAATTTTTGTTAATATAATTTTAATTTTGTTGCAATATGGTCTTCTGTTATGCGTTGTTAATATTTTAAACATTAAAAAAAAAAAAATTCATGCGCAAAATTAAAGGGACTAAAATGAAATTCAAAACAAATTATAGGGATCACTGGTGTAATATATTCATTATGCTTGTGGTTTTTATAGTTCATTTTGAATTCCACTTTAGTTTTTTTAGTTTTGCACATAGTGTTTTTTCGTTCCAAATTCTAACGATAAGTTACAAAGGGATTACATTGCAACAAATTAAAAATGTAATATTCAAATTGTTTAAATTAAAACTACGAAAACTAAAGTGACGCACTTAAACTATAGGACTAAGGGGGTGTTTGTTTAGGGGAGATTGGAAGGTAAGATATGACTCCATGTCCATTCTATGTAATAATCCGATGTTTGGTATAAAAAATGTAACCCGGACTAGTAATCCAACCGGACTATCAATCTCTTATTTGTGAGATTATTATTGTATCCCATAAGAAGTGTAAGATACAAAATGGTGGGATAGCTTCTTCTCTGGACTAAAGGGTAAAATGATTTGTATTTAGTAAAATAAAATAAAATTTAAAAGTCTCAACTAAAAATTTAAATAAATTTATTTAATTCTTATTGATGTTCTATTTATTTAATTTTTTTAAGGTTTTAGCCAAAAAATAAAATATGATTTATAACTCAAATTTAATATTCCTATTATTTAGTAAATAATTCAAAAGGATAAAATAATATTTTAAACATTTATCATTCTTCATAATATTTCAAACAAGTGTATGATTCAATAGAATAATTATTTCCTGGCATCTAATCCCATGACAAAACAAACATGTGATATACATTTTTTTTAATCAAATAGTCCAGGGATTATATATCGCAGGATTAACAATCCGATAGATTACAATTGCCCCTTATCCAGTTCGTCTAAATAAACATGGCCTAATGGTGTAATTAACCCTATCATAAATAAGGCGTATGTCAATTTTTCATCAATTTATGAAATAACAACTTTTTTTTTGTTTTTTTTATCAGTAAAAATGAATTTTATTGGTGAAGGTCATGGTAGAAGACATAAAATATATATCAATAAAGAGGTGAGTACAAAGCATCATAGTATAATTAAGCGATCCCAACTAAATTAATACTGCAAAATAAATCTAATCATATACTAACATAACACTAAGTTGGTGAGAAACAATAGCCCACAATACAAAATTAGAAAACAAAGCAAGAGCTATAGACAAAACACTCTCACTATAGCAGTAGCTTACAGAAACCATAACATTCACATTAGTGCATCGACTTGACTACTTTCAATCCCAATGAGCTTAAACTCTGTTCTGAATGAAGTGGCAAATGGGTGGGTATGAATAGGTTTGGGAGGGTCAAAACATGTTATATATTTAAATTCGTCCATTTAATATATTAGTTTAAACCGATTGAATTGAATTAGATATTGGTTGGATAATTGAATCCAACTAATCGATTTACTTCGTTTTTTTTTTTTAAATTCTTATTTTTTATTTTTTCAATTTTTAAAAAAATATTTTTATTTAATTTTTTAATTTTTTCTTCATATATATTTTTAAATTTTTTATTTTTTAACAAAATTAATTTTTTATATTTTATTTAAAAAAATATTTTTATTTTTAAAAAAAATTATTTAAACTTTTTTAGAATTGTTAGAAGTGGTACCCATTTAGTCGAGCTTAAATGGGTATCAACGTCCAACTCATGTAAACTCAATTTTAATTGGATTGACAATGAACAACTCATTTAAGTCCATTTATTAATTTGAGCCGGTTAATATAGGTTTTAAATGAATATAATTGGACGGATTCATGAATTTAGGTTGAGTTTGTCACCTTTAGGTGAAACGATCTTTGCTGATTTTATACCATCAGGGAGGGGTCATATTTGTTGGTGGGAGAGGGACTTCAAACTACTTATGGTAGCTTGAAATAAAATTCAGAGAAATAAATTTGGGAGACAAACAAACAAATTTTATCAATTACTGAAAACAATTACAGAACAAGGTGAGAACTCTCTCTGTCTCTCCAACTCTTACACTCTTTTCTTCTTCTCTCCCACACTCTGAATTCTCAAAATACAATAGCTATGTATAGATAAAACTAGTAATGTGAAACCATTAAATGCAAATGCAGCTAAGGTTGTAAATTTCAAACGGTTGCAACCACTATTGAAAAACTTGATTTCAGCCTCCATACTTCTACTCTAAGGCCGGTGGAATTTTATTTATTTATTTATTATTATTATAGGTTAAGCAAGATTACTTCAGAACATTTCCCTTTAATCTTGATTCTCCATGCTGCTTCATCCCAAGCATCATCTTCATTCTGTTGAACATATCATTTTTCAATGGCTTCGTGAAAATATCTGCAAGCTGATCTTGAGATTTGCAAGGAAATAATTCCACCTCTTTATTTTTCACATGCTCTCGGATGAAATGATAGTGAGTGTCAATATACTTACCTCTTTCATGATAAATTGGGTTACGATTATCAACATAGATCTCAATAGGATTTTCTTGTGGAAATCCTAAATGATTCAGTACATTTCTTAACTAAATTGCATGGCACACAGTTGAGTTGGCTGCAACATACTCAGCTTCGCAAGTTGGCAGTGTCACAATAACTTGCTTCTTGGACGGCCAAGTGAACACTGTATTTCCCATAAAGAAAGCAAACCCAGTAGAACTCCTTTGTCCATCTAAGTCACGTCCCCAGTCACTATCTGAATAGCCAACAAAACTGCAATTATCAATTGGTTTATAGAATAAACTATCATCAATTGTACCTTTGATATAGCGAAGAATTCTCTTTGCTGCATAAAGGTGTGACTGAGCCGGTGTTTCCATATATCTGCTAATCAGTCCTACTTCATAGAGTATGTCTGGCCTGGTGCAAGTAAGATAGCGAAGACTTCCAACTAAGCTCTTGAAATAAGTTGGATCCACATCACCTGTCTTTGTAACTTTATTGAGCTCATCTCCACTATCTACAGGAGTGTTCACTGGATTGCAATTCTCCATTCCATATCTCTTGAGAATTTCCTTGGCATTGCCACTTTGGGAAATAAAAATTCCATCTTTTCTTTGTGGCACTTCAATGCCGAGAAAATGAGCCATCAATCCAATATTTGTCATTTCAAATTTTTGGACCATGCTTCTTTTAAATTCTTTGAACAAGGTTGGATTGTTTCCAATGAAAATTAGATCATCAATATAAATACAAGCAAGCAACATAATAGTGCGTGCTCATATGGGCATTTTTCAAAACCATTGTCATGAAAATATTGATCAATTCTAGTATTCCATGCACGCGGAGCTTGCTTCAATCCATAAGGTGCTTTCTTCAATTTGTACACTTTGTCTTCATGCCTGTTTTGAACATACCCCAAAGGTTGTTCAATATAGATTTTTTCTTCAAGAAAACCATTAAGAAACGCAGATTTCACATCAAGTTGATAGATCTGCCACTTGTGCTGGGCAGCCAAAGAAATCATTAGCCTGATAGTCTCCAACCGGGCAACTGGAGCAAACACATCTCCATAATCAATTCCAGCTCTCTACTTGTAACCTTTTGTCACTAATCTTGCCTTATAGCATTGCACTTCGCCTTGTGCATTCCTCTTTGTCTTGTATACCCATTTCACTCCAATGGGTTTGTGTCCCTCTGGTAGACTGGTAAGCTTCCATGTGTCATTTTTCTTAATGGCATGAATTTCTTCATCCACTGCTTTCTTCCATTTATCTTCTTAGATGGCTTCTGAGAAAGTAAGTGGATCACTATCTACGAGTAGGCAGAACAAATTCAAATCTTCTTCTTCTGTAGCTTCATATATTTCCTGCAAATTTCTCATTGGTCTTAGTTGTTTGAAAAAACTATCATCTGATGATGATGATGATGATGATGATGTATCACTTCTGTGAAAAATCGGCGATCTAGGTGCAGGTATTCTATGTAGAGGAGTTTGTGGTTCATCTTGTACTTCTCTTGTGATTTAAACTGGAGCTTTTGATGTTTTATCTTCAAAAATGAGTTTTGCATCTTTAACAACTTCATCATGATTCCAGTTCCAAGCTTCTTCTTCTTCTTCAAATATCACATCTCTACTCATGATCACCTTTCTGCTAATGGGATTATACAACTTGTATCCCATTGTTCTATCTCCATATTCGACAAGGATACATTTTTCTTCTTTATCATCGAGCTTGGTTCTTCTTGCTTCTAGAATCTTGGTGTACGCAACACACCCAAATATTCTGAGATGGTTGACACTTGGCTTATGTGAACTCCAAGCCTCTTCTAGAGTCATAGAGTGAAGGTTCCTGGTTGGGCATCTATTTAGTAGATACACAGTACATGATACGGCTTCAGCCCAAAATTGCTTGGGCAATCCTTTTCCTTTCAGCATGCTCCTTGCCATATCTAAGATTGTGTGATTCTTCATTTCAGCAACATCATTCAGCTGTGGCATTAGGATGGTGTTGTTTGATGCTTGATTCCATGCTCTTTACAAAATCTTTCAAAAACATCAGATGTATATTCTCCACCTTGATCTGACCGCAATGTTTTGATGTAGTAGCTGCTTTGCTTTTCTACAAAAGTTTTGAATTCTTTGAAGATACTGAACACCTCCAACTTTCTTTTAAGAAAATACACCCATGTCTTCCGACTATAATCATCAATGGAGGTGAGAAAATATCTATATATTATGTCCATTTGACATTGGCTTCAATGGACCACACACATCAATATGCACTAACTCCAACGGCTTTGTTGCTCTCCACTTCATTTCTTTGGCAAAACTAGTTCTGTGATGCTTGCCAAGAATGTAGCTTTCATAGACTTCATTAGTATAAGCAATATGAGAGAGCCCTTCACCATATTCTTTCTTGACAACTGCTTCAAGCTTTCCAAAGTTGAGATGTCCAAACCTCAAATGCCATAGCCAGTCTTTGTCTTTAATGATGGCACTTAAACACTTCACAGCATCATGTTGGATGTTCAATGCAAACATCCGATTCTTGGACGTTCTCACCCGAGCGATCAAATTACCATGATTGTTTTTTATGATAAGATGACAATCTTTCATGCTGGTGTCGTATCCTTTCTTTAGGAGTTGTCCCATACTCAAAATGTTGCTCTTCATGGAAGGAACATAATAAACATTGGAGATGTAATCATGATCTCCATTCTTAAGCTTGATCAGAATATTGCCTCTTCCTTTCACTAGAGTCTTTGAAGAATCACCAATGAGACTTGTGCTTGTATAGTCTCGTCAAGCTCGATGAACAACTCTCTTTTACCACACATGTGATTATTGGCTCCCGAATCTAGATACCAAACATTGTTTTGGTTTTCAGTATCTCCATGGTGGACATACAGGATTGTAGGTTCGACTTTGTTTGTTTAATGCTTGGCAAAATTTACTTGCTCTCTGGCTTCTGTTGTTGCTCTACTTCGGCATTCATTGTTGTAATGCCCGAACTTGTGGCAATGGTAGCACTGAACATTGCTTTTGTCAAATCCTAGTCGGTTGTTGTAACCACCTCCTCTTCTTCTTGGTCTTTCTCTTGGAACAAAGTGTGGTTGACTTCTTCCTCCTGTGGCTGGACCTCTTCAGCCTTTTTCTCAAAAGCCAAAACTTCGGTTATTGTATCCACGGCCTTTTCCTCGGCCTCTTGGTGATGTCCCCCCTTGCTCATTTTTGTCATCTCTGAAAGACAACTTTGATTGAAGAGCTAGCTCTGGAGAACTTGAAGGAGTCTTCTTGTTGATCCTTTGTTCATGAATCTCAAGTGTGCCCATCAACTCATCGGTGGTCATGGCACTGAGATGCGTGGACTCTTCTATTATTACAACCACATGCTCGAATTTGGGACTGAGTGATCGTAGAATCTTCCCTATCACTTAAAGAGATTCCATCTTCTCTCCAAATCTTCTCATCTGATTAACAATGGTCAATGTTCTGTTGAAGTACTCAGAAATTAACTCATTCTTATTCATGTGCAGCATCTCGAATTCGCTACGTAACACCTGAAGTCGAACTTTGATTGTCTTCTCAATTCCACGGTGTGAATTGCGAAGAATACTCCGTGCCTCTTTAGAGGTTGTTGTTGCTGAAATCTTCTCAAAGCTTGACTCATCAATGCCTTGATAGAGTAGGTACAAGACCTTTTTATCTCTCTTTCTTGAATCTTTTAACGCCGTTTTCTGAGTTTCATTTAAATTTCCTTCATCTTTGAGAGTAGCTGGCTCGTCATATCCTTGATCCACTAACTTCCACAAATCTTGTGATGCTAGTAGGACTTGCATTTGAATACTCCAATTTTTATAGTTCTCCTTGCTGAGTTTTGGAAACTAGGGTTGAAAGAAATTCTTTGTGTCAGCCATTGGTTGACTTTAAGAAATTTGCAAATTTTCAGGATGTAATTTGCAAATTCTGACTATACAGATGTGTCCGGAATATTTTAAATAGTTGGAAAGCACTATTGGATCACCAAAAATAGACTTCAAACGGCTTAGATCTAGCAAAAATAGTTAAACGGTTCAGATCGACGGAATCTGGAACTTCTAAGAAGCACTGGATAATTTCTCCCGATCAGATGACGTCAGTGTGACATCAACGGCGTGGCAACGTGGCTCGGCTTGGTCTGGGGCTTGGCGGCACGCCTCCTCTGCAACTCGGGTCGGCTTAATGGCTCAACTTGATGTCAGCAATGACGTCAGTGCCTGGATACGGTTGCGGATCCAGGCTTATGGATCGGATCGTACGTCAGACAGTTCAGCCTTTGCAAATCCGGGCGAAGAAGATACGTGGTAGCGTGTGGGTTCGTTACTGCGCATAGTGACGACATGGACGGTGCGTGCGGGCTTTGTGGGACTAGCTTTTCAACGTGATTTTTTGCAATGTGATCATCTCAATAAGACCTACACACTGGTGTGATCAAAAGTTTATTTCAATGACTTTGATTTCTGGGCAAGATTTGAAACGATGCTCTGTTCTACTGTTTTTTTGGAAAAAATAGGCCCTCCTGGAGCTCTGATACCATTGGGAGAGGGACTTTAAACTACTTATGGTAGCTTGAAATAAAATTTAGAGAAATAAATTTGGGAGACAAACAAACAAACTTTATCAATTACTGAAAATAATTACAGAACAATGTGAGAACTCTCTCTGTCTCTCAAACTCTTCTACGCGTTTCCTCTTCTCTCACACACTCTGAATTCTCAAAATACAATAGCTATATGTAGATAAAACGATTAATGTGAAACCATTAAATGCAAATGCAACTAAGACTATGAATTTCAAACGGTTGCAACCACTGTTAAAACACTTGATTTCAGCCTCCATACTTCTACTCTTAGGCTGGTGGAATTTTTTTTTTTTTTTTTTAATTATAGTGTAGACGCACCCATGGGCCTCATGCTACAGTTCGGACTCAAATAGTCACGGTCCTGTATCTAATCTCGCAGAGTGCAATGCAAGACCGATGAATCATCAAAGAGTCCAAATCCGGCAAAACGTTTTTGAAAACAGATTTTTTTAAAGAAGTGCCAAACATGGACTGCTTTGCCAGATATAGAGTCGCCACCTAAATATTTTTTATGGGGGAATTTAGGAAACCCTGACTCGTTGCCTAAGGCCACGTGTCCGTCATCACCAAAGTTGCCTCGGCTCGAGAACTTGGGTACGATTGGGGAAGGTCACTTCATGAGCACCCCCGCTCGCCCGATCAAAGATCGGCCTCTACTAACCATGATATCGAGTTTCGAAAACATTATGTGTTCTTAATCCGGTTATTAGCCTAGAATTACTATGTGATGCGCGCAGCAAAACAAGTATAGATTGGGTCGCCTGAATTGGAACAAAGCATTGCATATCCGCTTGTTTGAAAGACAGTTTGAAATTTGCTACTCGCAAGTAGGCTAAAACACGGATTTCAACGAGTTGTTCCAACTCAAACAATCCAACCTTCACCCACAGGCATTCAGGCAGTTTACATCACATAAGCAAGTAGCCTCATGGTAAGCATGCTGTCATGTTTAACATTCACACTCATACGAGATGCTAAAGCATAAAAACACTCACAGTGTATTCCAAGCCAAAACAAGAAACTAGTTAGTAATCATGCATGGTCTTAGTTCATGTTAAAGTGGCTAATGCATCGCATACAAAATGTCACTAGAATAGGCTCGGCTAACCTATGGATGGCATGTGAAATGCGACAAATAGCATATATTCAAGTTAGATTTGAAATACTATACAGTTAGCATAATGCGCTGAGCCCGGTGCATGCAATACTGATGAATGATGCACGCATGCATAGCATAAGGTATGCCAAATTGAATATGCCCTAATACTAACCATCAAAAGCAGGTAAGTAAAAGGGAGAAAGAAGTGGGGGGGGGTGGAAGACATGCACACACGCACGCACACTTATTACAAATTCGCCCTCGCTCGGAGGGACCAAAAGAATAATACAATTTAATCAACTGACAAGCTAATTAAATAGTTACAAACCAATTAACTAGTTAAGCAAATTAACTAAGCTAATAAAGCGATAAAACAGCCTCGGGAAGAGGGCCCAATGCACGTGTGCTCGACTCCGCTCGGAAATCCACCACCATGCACAAGCTGCCTCTGTTTTCACTGTTTTCCTCCTCTGAAAATTGCACAAGTCCCAAGAAGCACTCTCTGAACACTGTGGGGTGCCACCGGCCATGAGGAATGGTCACCGGCCAAAGGGAAGTGGTCATCGACCATCTATTGAACTCTCGGCCACCAATGTATGACCGGTCGGCACTAAATGTGGTCGGTCGGTCATATATGCCTGCAGAATCCTGTTTTGACAGTAGTAGAGGGCAAACATGGCATGGCAATGCATTTCAAGCAAATGTGTGCACCAACACCCTCCTTATCATGTTTATGACTCAAAGGGGTATGGTACCTGATTCTCAGACCACCAATCGCGCATTTCAATGCGTGATGGCCCAAGAAACCAAGTTGTGCATTTTGGTGTAGAATGAAATGCACATAAACAAACAACGGAGGCCCAACCTCTATCATGATGATTTCAAGAAGCAAGACATGCATACCCAATGCAATCCAACCTAGGCATGCAAGCTAAGTATGCAACATGACAATGCAAACAAGCACACAAGGCATGTAACATGTTAGGCAACCAAATAAAAAGGAAATGCATGCCAAATGCAATGTGATTCAAGCATGCAACAACGTGCGATAGGCCAAGTATGCAACAACACACGAGGCAAGCATGCAACAATATGCAAGGATGGCCTTAAACTAGTTTGGGCAGCTCTCTAACAAGCCCAAAACAGTGGCCAAATGCTATGGAAATGAGGTACAAATGCACATGCAAACATGCATACAAATGGACCAACACTTAAGCATAAAGAGGGGACTTTTAAGCACACTTAAAAGAGGACAAATAGCATACATGATAAGCTTTGAAAATATGCAGAAGATGATGCCAAATCAACCTACCAATGCAAGCAAAGCATGCAACCAAGCCCAAGGACTTAAACTATGGTCATGTGACACATGAAGCAAATGACCAAAGCGGACCAAAACAGTCCCAAATCATGCCAAAGTGAGCCCCAAAAACCACTTAGATGGCATCTAAATGACCTACTCTTAGAGGCATGCACAATGGTACAAACATGGAGCATGAAACACCAACCTTTTAAAGCATTAAAGGGGCATCAAATGCAAGCATACAAGCATACCACAAGGACTGAAATGATGCTATAAGTGATGCCAAACCACTGAAACAAGCTAAGTAATGCATGCTCAACACTCACACACCCAAGGCTAACAAGCCAAAATGCAAGGTGGCTATACAAAGCATGTCATGGGTGGCCCAAATGACCAAAATCAGACCTCAAGCACATCAAAATATGCATAAAAGCTTCACAAAGCTAGGCCAAAACAAGCAAGCATAGTGGTCTAGATGCTAAGTACATATTAAGGTAAATTCATGGCATTACAAGACAAGTATGCTAAGCATGCATGGTGTGTCTAAACCAATAAAAAACAGTGCTAAATCATGGCAAAATAAGCATGAATAACACTTAAGACATGGCCAACATACACTTAAATAAGATGCTCACATATGAGGCTAAAATGGCCAACATTGAAGGCAACAAGGAGAGGGGATGGCCCTCTCCTTCTTAGGACCTTAAAGCACCATTCTCACCATTGAAATCCCTCTGGATTTCAGTGGTGAGGAGGCCAAAATAAGGTGGCCCCGGAGCTCACCAAAATAGCACAAAAATGGGGCCAAACAAGGCCTAAGAGGGGTCAAACAACCCCAAACACAAAAGCAACCTTAAACAACTATTTAAAGCACTGAAAAAAAAGACTTTTATTAGTTATATACAAAGTCTAAAAACAGATGCAAGGATGGCTAAAAGCCTATGCAAAAATGGGGAACACAGGGGTAAAGTTCTTACCCTTGAAGATCTCCTTCAAGAACAATGCTCCAGCAGCCTCTCCAAGCTTAGATCAACTCAAGAAGTTCAAGAACAACCCTCTAATACCTCAGCAACTAAGGGAAGGTGTAATGGTAGGTGTTTGTGCACAAAAGTAAGACTAAACACACCTAAACACACACAAATACAAAGGGAGAGGGAGATATAGAGATAGATAGATACAAGACTCAAACCCTAATCTCAAGACCCTCTGGAATTTTTTTGGAACCCTTGAGGAGGGAGGAGAAGGCCTCCCTTTATAGAGATTCACTCTTGCAAAGCTTACAAAACAAGCTAAGCAAGAGTGAAATCCCTCTATACACGTGTATGGAGGGGGTGCAAAGTGGGTGCCAACTATCACAGCTGGCACGAAATATCTACCAAAAGCAGATGCACAGTGGTCGGCTAGCCAAAAATGACAAAATGACCAAAACAATGGTCGGCCGACCACAAAGAGTGCCGGCCGGCCAAACATTCGGCCGATAGCAACAAACAATGGCCGGTGGCCTCAAGCCATGGCCGGTGAGGTGTGGGGATGGCCAACAAGCCATTCCCTGCCCCTCAAAAGCAAAACACAAGTGTTTGGTGCAAAACCAAACGCAAAACAGTCGAGTCGAGAGGTCTTGAGGCAAGGCGCGTGGCCGAGAACTCGGGACGAACACGAACATGGATAATCACCGAATGTTCAAACGGTGACGTCTAAGTCTCAAGGACGGTCAAAAATGGGGTGTCTACATATAGGTGAAGCAAGATTACTTCACAACAATATTCGTGTCGTGTTGGGTCGTGTTGGGTCGTGTTATTTCGGATTCGTGTCAGAAATATTTCAACACTAACCCAACTCGTTTTTTATTTAATGTTATCATGTCTTGTCATTTTCGATCTATATCCGGTTCATGTTGTGTTAACGTGTCATGTCAAAAAAATTCACTATTAACCAAAAATATCAAATGTATGAAAAAAAAAAAAATTTAAAAATTTACCAGTTAAATTTAATGAAACAAATCTCTATTAAATAAAATTATTTATAAAAATATTTGATTTCAACTTAATTTTATTTTCTTAATTTATAAAAATTATATTATATTATTATAATTTTTGCTATATTAACTCAAATAATAGACAAAAAATACATTAAGTTCAATTAAAAGCAAAAATAAAATCTATATTAAATTTAAAATCGTATTTTACATACTTTTTAATAAATTGGATGCAATTACGTAAGAGATTAAAAAATGTCATGATACCCTTTAGTGGAAATAATATTAAAATATGTAATTTTTCATTATACAAATTATCCGTGTCAATTTTTTATTATACAGATTTAACGTTAATCCAACATGTTTAATATTCGTATTATCATATCGTGTCATATACGCATTCGTCTCAGGAAATAGTCAATCTTAACCCACTAATTTCATATACAATTCGAATTGTGTTATCGTGTGGTGTTTACCTTCAAGTGAGAAGAGGAAATCATTTTTAGAGTAATCCTTGATGTTGAGTGAGTGCCTCACCCAAACCGCTGTTAGGGAAAATCAATAATTCCCCACAAGTAAATCAATCAATGGGAATAAAAACTAATGCGGAAAAATTAAATCAAAAGCAACACAAGAATTTTTACGTGGTTCCTTCAATGTGAGGTACGTCCACGGGATCGAAATCCGATTCCACTATCAACCAAATAGTTTTCCAAACGATTACAAACGAGACACGAATGGTCTCACAAACCACCCTTAGGTAAATTCCAAATAATCACAAATAAACAAAGAGGAAAGATCTTACTAAATAAATGAACCAAAATCTTCGAAATCAGAGTTGAAGAAGACCCAAAATAACGAACCAAATCAACTTCAGACCAGAGGCAGCATAACCATCAACAAAACAAGGATCTTCGGCACTGTTACCGAACCAAGGCACTGTTACCGATGCAATATACTAGTATGGCAGCTGCACCTTTTTTTTCTTAGGAAAAACCAATACCATAAATATGTATTGTGAATCTAGGGTTTTTTTTATCAAAACCTTAGTTGTTTCCAAATTGGATTGGGTCTCCACAAATTAAATATAATATATAAAAATATATTATAATTAATACTAAACCAAATTAAACTCTTTAACCAAAACCAATTGGGTCTCAAACTCCAATAAGGAGGTATACCCAACAATTCTCCCCCTACCAACTTAGGTGGAGATATCAACCATACCTGTCAAAGTTCGACACTTTAAATGTTTGTCCCTCGACAAAGTCTTCGTCAACATATCTGAAATATTATCATCTGTATGAACCTTTTCGAGTTGTAACAATTTCGAATCTAACACATCACGAATCCAATGGTATCTCACATCAATGTGTTTTGATCTCGAATGAAAAGTAGAATTTTTACTCATGTGAATAGCACTTTGACTATCACAATAAAGCACATACTTTTCTTGCTTCAAACCCAACTCTTGCAAAAATTTCTTCAACCATAACTCTTCTTTGCAAGCTTCCGTAATGGCAATAAATTCAGCTTTGGTAGTTGACAGAGCAACACATTTTTGCAATTTAGATTGCCATGCCACAACTCCCCCTACAAAAGTCATCAAATACCCCGAAGTAGATTTCCTTGAATCAACATCACCGGCCATGTCAGAATTTGTAAATCCATCAAGCATCGGCTTACCATCCCCAAAACACAAACACACATTCAAAGTCCCTTGAAGATATCTTAGAATCCATTTTACCGCTGCCCAATGTTCTTTACCCGGATTAGAGAGAAACCGACTCACCACACCAACGGCGTGAGCATTATCCGGCCTTGTACAAACCATGGCATACATCAAAGAACCAACTGCTGAAGCATAATGTAGACGTCCCCGAATGTCCCGGGAGAGAATCCCGTTTTGTTCATTGGGCTCACTACAGTTCAGGACTCAATGTCACAGTCCTGTATCTAATCTCGCAGAGTGCAATGCAAGACCGATGAATCATCAAAGAGTCCAAATCTGGCAAATCGTTTTTGAAAACAGATTTTTTTGAAAGAAGTGCCAAACATGGACTGCTTTGCCAGATACAGAGTCGCCACCTAAATATTTTATTTTGGGAAATTTAGGAAACCCTGACTCGTTTGCCTAAGGCCACGTGTCCGTCATCACCAAAGTTGCCTCGGCTCGGGAACTTGGGTACGATTGGGAAAGGTCACTTCGTGAGCACCCCCGCTCGCCCGATCAAAGATCGGCCTCTACTAACCATGATATCGAGTTTGAAAACATTATGTGCTCTTATTCCGGTTATTAGCCTAGATTTACTACGTGATGCACACAGTATACAAGTATAGACTGGATCGCTTGAGTTGGAACAAAATATTTCATGTTTGTTTTTGAAAGCGGTTTGCTACTCGCAAGTAGGCTAAAATGTGGATTTGGCACCCTCAAGTGGGCTTAGAAAACATGATTTTGCCACTCTCAAGTGGGCTTAAAACTCGTAGTCGATGAATTGTTCCAATCCAAATAACCCAACCTTCACCCACAGGCATTCAGGTAGTTATATCACATAAGCAGTTAGCCTCATGGCAAGCATGCTATCATGGCAGTCACTCACACGCATGCAAGGATGCTAAAGCATAACCACTTACCGAGTACTCCAAGCCAAAGAAAGAAGCTAATTAGAAAATATGCATGGATCCTAACTATGTTAAGATGCCTAATGCAACTATAATAGGCTCGGCTATTCTAAGAATGGCATATGAGATGCTACAGCTAACACGTATTCAACTTTGAATTGAAATATGATGCAGTTAGTATGATGCACCGAGCCCGGTGCATGCAAGACAGATGAATGGATGCAAACATACGAGCATAAGTATGCTAATATAAACATACCCTAATCTAACCATCATAAGCTGATAAATAAAAGGGAGAAAGACGTGGGGTTGGAAGACATACATCACACACACGCACACTTATTACAATTGTGCTCTCGCTCGGAGGGCCCGAATAAATAATTACAGTCCGAATAAATAATTAAATTTTACAAAACCCTAATTAATTAACAAATTAACTAGGAAAGCAAATAAATTAGCGTGCAAGCTATAAAATGGACTGCCTCAGCTCTTGTTCCGAATGATGAAAGATGCATGCGTGCTCGAGTCGCCTCATCGGAAAATTCCTCGCGATGCCTCGATTTGCCTCTATTTGCAATTAATCCCGGAATGCTGTGCAAAGCTCTAGAAGGCTGTTGGTTTCTGGTTTGCTGCAACAGAGAGCAAGAAAGGGGCATGGCAAAGTATTTTCACATATGTATGCATACCTCGATCCTCATGCCACCAATCACGTATCTCGATGCATGATGGCCGAGGAGTCGAATTGCACGACTCGATGTGAAGTGAATGCACATGACAACACAACAAGGCCTAGACTCCATCATGGGTAATCCGGAGTGTCGGCGACCGGGAATTGAGGCATGTTCCGTCACTTCGGGTACGAAACGTCCCTCGTTTCCCGTGTTCGGGCTAACTCCTATCCCAAACACAATGCAATGAGATGGCATACACAATGCGACTAACATGCAACCTAGCATACGCAATGCTATGGACTAAAATGGCATACACAATGCAAGATGGACTTACACCAATATGAGTGGACCTCAGCCACACTTACATCAGTGGCCATGTGATGAAAATGAGATAACCGAAATACATGCAAACATGCACGAATGCAATGGACCGATCCTAAGGCACAACATGCAACTCTAACTAAGCATGGCAAAGGATGAAATATGGCATACAAGCATGCAATTTCTAGCTCTAAAACATGATGCACAATGGTCCCGAATCATGAAAATATGTCACACAATGCAAGCTAGATGGCCCGAATACAGAAACTAATGAAGTGCGTTACACTAGAGGTACACAAAGCAATGCACAAATGGAAAAACCAACCCTAAACAGACCCTAGGCAGGTCTGAAATAGTGGGGAAATGGCCTAAAATGATGGCTCGAAATGCAAAGAAATGGAGCTCATTCAATGGTCCGAAAACAAGGCATTCATACATAACTCTCAAGCACACTTAGAGAGGAGAAAACATGAGGATATGGCATTCACATAAGCTCTGAAATATGATGCAAAATGACCCCAAAGCATGAAAACACCACAGTATATGCATGCAATGGACCTCGAAACTCAAGGCTAAGCATGGATATTGAACTACAAGCATGCAAAACAAGCATCATTCAACCATGAGACCCAAAAACAGAGCTAGGGCAGTCCAAAATATGCACAAAATCAGTTTAAGGCATAGTCAAAATGTGCTAGAATCAAGGGTCAACAAAGCATGCAAAGAAAGCTAGTGAACCATGAGTTGTACTACAAATATATGAAGCATATGAGAGCTCACCAAACCAGCCAAAAATAGAAGTATGCCATGCCAAAATATGCCCAAAAACCCACTGAAACTCAGTCAATGCATGCAAGAATGATAGGCTCCTTTGGAGGGCCATGCAAGGGGTTGTTCTACACATATATGACAAACACACAAAATGGTAAAACAACCTCTAGACAGAGGTTATGAGGGTCCTAAAACCCACCAAAAAGGTCCTGAAATTAGTCTAGGAAGCATGCAAGTGAAAGCCCCTTTGAAAGGCCTTGAAGAAGATTACTCTATACATGCATTATAGACACTTAATATGGCAAAAAGGGCTCTAGAAAGAGTTCATGCAGGTCACAAAACTCATCAAAAATGGCCTGGAGCATGGCTTTGAAACATGTAAATAGGGGCTCCTTTGTAAGGCCAACAAAGCTAGTAAAGAGAACAAGGGGTGAGAGGGTCACCCCTCTCTGATTTTGAAGCTCAAAAACACATGTTAGCCACTGAAAATCCACTGGATTTTAGTGGCTAAAAGGCCAAACCAAGGCCAACACGAATGCTCTAATGCATAGCTCAAAATATGAGGAAATGAAGCATGCAAGGGGGTAGATGACCCCCAACAATCAAACTTGAAGAGGACCTCAAAATAAGACCTTTTTTAGTTTATGATGAAGTCCAAAAATGTTTGCAAATAAGTCTAAAGAATGAAGAAAAATAAAGCTACAAAGAGGGAAATGGTGACTTACCCTTGTAGCACAGCAATGTAGCAAGCTCTGGACCAAGAAAGTGAGCTCTCAACCTCTGAAAAACAGCTCCAAGGTACTTAGGATGGTAGTGGAGGTGTTGTGCTTGGAGGTGTAGGGTAATGGGGCCAAGAACTTCAACCTTTGAAACTAAATGAGAGATATACAAAGAGATGTGTATGCATGAGCCTTAAACAAAATTGTGAACCCTAGCAATGGAAGAGGGCCCTTCCCTTTATAGAGGAGAGGGGCTAAAGCTTCCTTGAGAAGCTTAAAACCAAGCTTAAACATCCTCCATACACGTGTATGGAGGATGCATTCTGAGGCTTCCAGCTGGCACAGCTGGCTTCAGCTCAATGAGACAAAAAAGCAGAAGGCTGGCCGACCAGTTAAGGTGGTCGGCCGACCACTCCCCCTGGTCGGCCGACCAGGGGTCAAAAGGGTCAGGTTGAAAAGGTGATCGGCCATACCAGATTGGTGGCGTCCCAGGTGAATACAACACAATGGTGGTATGGGAGACCAGAAATTATGGCCCAAAAGTGAGGGAGACCGAGGGGTCAAAAGGTTCAAGAAGAAAAGGTGGTTGGCCATACCAGATTGGTGGCCTCCCAGATGAATGCAACTCAGTGGTGGTATGGGAGACCCAAAATTGTGGCTCAAAAGTGAGGGAGACCACCTACCTGTCAAGAAAAATCGGCCGACCGGGGAAAGGTGGTCTCCAAGAAGAAAAGGTGGTCTCCCAGCCTACTACCACCTTCCTAACAATGAAACTAGCGTCCATACCAAAAATGAACCCATATCGATGCAAAACGAGGGTTCGGGGGCCAAAACGCGCAGCCGGGGGCCCCGAAAACTGACTATTAAGCACCGGAGGTGGTGTATGACCACAAAGGTGGTCTCCCAGGCCACAGTGTCCCTCTAAGGAGAGGAAACAAGGTGTATGCCAAAAACCGGAGCAAACGGAGAAAGTTAATCGGTCCTGAACCGAGGCGCACGGCCGACGGCTCTGAAAACTGGAAACTAGTCTCCAAACGGGAACAGTGGTCTACAACCATGAAACGTGGCCTACGGCCATTGAGAGATGATCTATGAGACCTCTCCCTCCCTTCGGGAAGAGAAAATAGAGAAAACAGGACCTGGTTCGCAAACCAAGGCAAAGCACAAAAGAGCCCCGAAGTCCGAAAACAAGGCTCTTAGCCGAGACTCTGTGACCTTAGAACGAGCACAATATGTATCATCACCGAGCGCTCAATTGGTGACGTCTGAGTCTTAAGGTCGGTCAAAAATGGGGTGTCTACACATAAGGAACTTTCAACATCTCTTCTTTGTCTTTCTTACTTGTAGGACATTGATTCGAACTAAGTTTGAAGTGACCTGCAAGTGGACAACCAACCGGCTTTACTTTATTCATATTGAACCTCTCAAGAACTTTCTCAATGTAGCTTTCTTGAGACAACCAAATCAGCCCCTCTTTGCGATCACGAACAATTTTCATACCAAGTATTTGCTTTGCCGGTCCCAAATCTTTCATAGCAAAAGACTTGCTCAACTCCAATTTCAACCTGTTTATCATGGTAGAATCTTGACCCACAATTAACATGTCATCAACATAAAGCAAAAGAATAATAAATTTGCCATCCGGGAAATTTTTCAGAAACACACAATGGGCCGAAGTGGTTTTAGAAAAACCATTATTCATCATGAAAGAGTCAAATTTTTTGTACCATTGTCGCGGGGCTTGCTTGAGACCATACAAACTTTTCTTCAATTTGCAAACAAATTTCTCTTTCATTTTTTCCACAAAACCTTCCGGTTGCTCCATGTAAATTTCTTCTTTAAGATCACCATGAAGAAATGCAGTCTTCACATCAAGTTGCTCAACTTCAAGGTTCATACTTGCAGCCATGCCAAATACAACCCGAATAGAAGACATCTTCACAACCGGCGAGAAAATCTCGTCAAAGTCAATGCCTTTCTTTTGCCCAAAGCCTTTCACAACAAGACATGCTTTATACCTCAAATTCTTGCCATCATTCTTCAATTTGAAGACCCACATATTTTTTAGAATTTTCCTCCCCTTAGGCAACTTTGTAACAAGCCCGCGGGGGACCTCACTACAGCTCGGACTCGATTTGTGTCACGGTTCTTAATCTGAACCAAAGAGTCCAAATCCGGCAAATCGTTTTGAGAAAACAGATTTTTGAAAGAAGTGCCAAACATGGACTGCTTTGCCAGATACAGAGTCGCCACCTAAATATTTTATTTTGGGAAATTTAGGAAACCCTGACTCGTTGCCTAAGGCCACGTGTCCGTCATCACCAAAGTTGCCTCGGCTCGGGAACTTGGGTACGATTGGGGAAGGTCACTTCGTGAGCACCCCCGCTCGCCCGATCAAAGATCGGCCTCTACTAACCATGATATATCGAGTTTTGAAAACCTTATGTGTTCTTATTCCGGTTATTAGCCTAGATTTACTATGTAATGCGCACAGCATACAAGTATAGACCGGGCCGCCTGAATTGGAACAAAACATTTCATGTTTGTTTTTGAAAGATGGTTTGCTACTCGCAAGTAGGCTTAAAATGCAGATTTTGCCACCCTCGGGTGGGCTTAGAAAAGATGGTTTTGCCACTATCTAGTGGGCTTAAAACTCACAGTTGATGATTGTTCCAATCCAATAACCCAACCTTCACCCACAGGCATTCAGGCAGATATATCACGTAAGCAAATAGCCTCATGGTAAGCATGCTATCATGGCAGTCACTCACACACATACAAGGATGCTAAAGCATAAAACTTACCGAGTACTCCAAGCCAAAACAGAAGCTAATTAGAAATCATGCATGATCCTAAGTATACATAAATGCCTAATGCAACACATGCAAAAATGCAACTATAGCAGGCTCGGCTATTCTAAACATGGCATATGGAATGCTACAGCTAACACGTATTCAACTTAGAATTGAAATACAAATGCAGTTTGTATGATGCGCCGAGCCCGGTACATGCAAGATAGATGAATGAATGCAAACATGCTATCATACTGTATGCTAATTGAAACATGCCATAATCTAACCATCATAAGCAGGTAAATAAAAGGGAGAAAGACGTGGGGTTGGAAGACATACGTCACACGCACGCACACTTATTACAATTGTGCCCTCACGCAGAGGGTCTGAATAAATAATACAGTCCCAAATGAATAGTACAGTCCGAATAAATACAAAATCCTAATTAATTTACAAATTAATCTAGGAAAGCATTAAAACTAGCATGCAAGCTAGGGACTGCCTCGACTCTACTCCGGATGATGGATGATGCATGTTCGGGTTGCCTTGCGCGGAAATCCACTGCGATGCCCCAATTAGCCTCTGTTTGCAATTGTTCTTGGAAAGCGCGCTAAGCTCCGAAAGGCTGTTGATTCTTGATTTGCTGCAACAGAGAGCAGGAGAGGGGCATGGCAAAGTATTTTCACACATGTATGCATGCCTCGATCCTCGTGCCACCAATCACGCATCTCGATGCATGATGGCCGAGGAGTCGAATTGCACAACTCAATATGGAATGAATGCACATGAAAATACAACTAAGACCTAACTCCATCATGGACAATCCGGAGTGTCGGTGACTGGGGAATTAAGACACGTTCCGTCACTCGGAGTACGAAACGTACCTCGTTTCCCGTGCTCGGGCTAACTCCTATCCCAAACACAATGCAATATGCATGACATGCATGGATGCAACTAAGATACAACCTAACATGCACAATGCTATGAAATGGCATACACGATGCACGAGGTAACATGGCATACACAATGCGCTAATATACAACCTAGCATACACAATGCTGTGAAATGAAATAGCATACACAATGCATAATGGGCTTACACCAACACAAGTGGACCTCGGCCACACTCACATAGGAGGCCATTAGATGAAAATGGACACTCGAGATGCGTGCACACGTGCACGCAAATCGAGGACCGATCCTAAGGCACAAATGCCACTCTAACAAGGCATGGCAAGGCATGGAATATGGCATACAAGCATGCAAATTTCAGTATCAAAATGTGATGCTAAACAGCCCCAAAACATGGAAACATGGCACCCGATGCATGAGATGAATCCCGAAACATGAAATTAGGTACATGGAATGACCTATAGCTATGCAAAGCATGCATTATTTGAACATGAAGTGTGAATACAGAATCAAGACAGTCCCAAAACAAGAATATTTCCAGTTTTAAGCAAGGCCAAAAGGTGAACACAAATAAGGCTAAGCTAACATGCAAAAATGGCCCCAAAAGAGGGATAAAGAAGCAAGTAATAGCTTCTGGCCCCAAATGGAAAGGATCCCTTCAACAAAGTTTAAGAGGGGCTCAAAATAATTCACTTTACAGTTTACAACAAGCCATGAAAATATACACAAGTAAGGCTAAACTATCATGCAAGGAATGGGCCTAAAAGAGGGACAAAGAAGGAAGTGGCCACTGCTGGCCCCAAACAATGAAGAGTCCTTCAACAAAGTTTAAGAGCGGCTCAAAACAAGGTATTTTACCGTTTATTACTAAGCCCAAAACAGTGCACAAATAAGCTTAAAATATTGTGCAAAAATAGGCCTAAAAGAAGGTTTAAACACAAAGAGTAAAAAGGGAGCCTCAAACAGCAAAAGACCCTTGATCAAACATGAAGAGGGGGTCAAAATATGACTATTTACAGTTCGGACCAGAGCCCAAAAATACAAGCACAAGGAGCTAAAAAAGCATGCAAAAATAGGGCCAAAAGAGAGATAAAGAGGCAAGTGACAGATGAAAGCCTCAAACAGTGAAGAGCCATTTAAAAATATTGAAGAAGGCTCAAAAAAAGCCTCTTTACAGTTTATAACCAAGCTCAAAACAGTTCACAAATAGGCCTAAAATACTATGCAAGAAAGAGGCATACAAGAGAGGTAAAGAAGCAAGTGGTAGCTGGAGACCGTAAACATGGAAGGACCCTTAATTAAACATGAAAAAGACCCCAAAACATGACTATTTTCAGTTAGGGTCGGAGCCCAAAAATCTAAGCAAGTATGGCTTAAATAGCATGCAAAACAAGAGCAAAAAGAGAGAAAATGGGACTCACCCTTGAAGAGCAAACTTCCAGCTGCCTTTGGACCAAGTTTGGGTGATCCTAAGCTCTGAAGAACAGCCCCAAGTTGTTGGAATGGATGGTGGTGGTGTGGTGCTATGAGGTGGTGTAGAAATGGTCCAAGAACAAAGGGTTTTGAAGCTTTGAATGAGAGAGATGGAGGGTGTATGTATGCAAAGCTCCAAGAGGATTTTTTTCAACCTCAAAACACAGCTGGGGCTGCTGGTTTTGTAGAGGGAGAGAAGGGAAAAAGGGGGGAAAAATGGGGGGGAAAACCAATTCAAGTTTCCCCCCAAAAGGCCAAACCCCCGGATACAAAATCTGGGGGAAAACAAAATACACAGCTGGAATGTACTCACAGGGGCAAAAATGGCCGACCAGTTTTTTAGGGTTTAGGTGGCCGGCCGGCCTTTACCTAGCCGGCCGGCCAGGTCAAAAGGGTCAAATGTGGCCGGCCAACTCTAGGGTGAAGCCCCAGAAATTAGCTTTCCAATGCCGCAAACCTTGCATTAAAATTCCTCCTGTGGAAAAAGTTATGCCAGTTTCCGTGAAGCCGCGCAGATTCGGTCCAACCGAACTTCAACCAACCATATCTCCTCCACCCAGACTTGGACATAGGAGATTCTTCAATGCAAAATGAAGCCCCGGAAGTTAGCTTTCCAATGCCACAAACCTTGCATTAAAATTCCTCTTGTACAAAAAGTTATGCCCATTTCGGCAGAGCCACGCAGTGTTTTCTCTCCTTCCCAGATTCATGCTGAATCACTTTTGACCAAAGAAAGGTGGCCAGCCAGAACAATTGCTAGCCTCCCATGTGGCCACTTTGAAGCCCCAGAAGTTATCTTTCCAATGGCACCAACCTCGCATCAAAATTCCTCCTATGCAAAAAGTTATGCTCGTTTCGGTGAAGCCGCGCAGCTTTGGCCCTACCCGGATTCATGCCGAACTTCTCCCAAACTAGTTTTCTTCTCTCTTCTCCTCCTTTCTTCAACTCCAAACCCCTAAGTAAGGTGTTTTGAAATATTTTTTTCAAAGATTTCATCTCTCTTTCATTCATTTCCACTTTGTCCTCGCTCGGTTTACCGAAAAGCGCAACGTTTGACAAAATGTGAGCCTCGGAACATCGTAAAAACTTTATTTCAAAAACGTTTTGGAAGAGAGGGTTTTAAGACTTAAATCTTTTGATCAAGATTGTTTTGGTATAGAACAGGGGTATGAAGTTGGGATTTGACTCTCTCCTTGCCGAAGAAACTGAACATTTCCCCTGCACACCTTTCTCCACCGTGTAAACCATCAGTCGTGTCTAAGTCTTAAAGGTGGTCAAAAATGGGGTGTCTACAGTTGCCCCTCTTTGACAGAACTCGGAAGTCAAGAAGTGACGGGAGTGAATGTCAAAGCCCAGAGACGACCCATTTTTGACATGGCCGAAGACTTGGACAAACAAACAAAATATAGATAAATAAATGGTTGTGCCCGCAGGCTACCTATGTATCCTTTTGTAAGGAATCAAACCAGCGTAGTTCAGGGGTAGGATGTAAAATGATATGCAGGAAGATTTTGATAATTGGACTTAGACGCTACGCGAAGCCGGTTTGAAAATTGGACTTATACGCTACGCGAAGCCGGTTTGAAGATTTGGACTTATACGCTACGCTAAGCCGGTTTGAAAATTGGACTTATACGCTACGCGAAGCCGGTTTGATAATTGGACTTATACGCTACACGGAGCCGGTTTGAAAATTGGACTTATACGCTACGCGAAGCCGCTTTTGAAAATTCAGGATTTATGTAATGCACTGTAACGACTAAAATGCAATGTGATAGCTAGGAAAAGGGAGGTACTTTACAGGGGCAATTGGCAATGACTTACCTCGACAATGTCCTACCTCATGCTGATGTGGGAATCTTTCTCTTCTTCTCAGTTGAACCATAGGTACTACTTTTCTCCCTGACTATGGTCGCAGCTTTCCCTATTCTCCAACAGGGTGACAGACTAGGTTGATTCGGTATCCAGAATTGAGGCGCATACATATGCTATCTCAATCTATGGGGCTGCCATACAAATTTCAAGCCGAGGATATACCCCTGGGTATTTAAACCAGACTTTAGTCTCGGAAATCCCGAACCTTTGCGTTCTAGGCATAAGCCATTCAAACTCTAGTTTCTACCGTCTCAGTTGGTCTCCTAGGAACTCACTACTAACACAGGCAAGTGGCTATACCAGACCATCGAAAGTCGTTCGGGCACGACAAACACCAAAGGAATTGCACCTTTAGAGGATTTAAGGTCTCATAGACCAGGCAATAAAACAGATATGATGCAATGGATGTAATAGATGTGATGCAATAGATAATAGATGCGATGCAACAGAGAGTGCAATAGATGCAAAATGGTGACGTACGCCAACCACGCTGGACTCGTGAGTGGAGGAAGAACAAAGAAAATCAATCAGGAGCGCGTTCCACACAACCTAAGGTAAATTCCAAACACGTTGAAATCGTGTGAGGAAGGGGACACTCGAACCACGCTGAAATCGTGAGAGGAGGTCCAAAAACAACCGCTCAAGTGCGCGCACAACGCAACCCGAGATAAAATCCAAACACGCTGAAATCGTGTGAGGAAAAGAACACTCTAACCACGCTGAAATCGTGAGAAGAGGTCCTAAAACAACCGCTCAAGTGCGTGCACAACGTAACCTGAGATAAGATCCAAACATGCTGAAATCGTGTGAGGAAAAGAACACTCTAACCACGCTAAAATCGTGAGAAGAGGTCCGAAAACAACCGCTCAAGTGCGTGCACAACGCAACCTGAGATAAGATCCAAACATGCTGAAATCGTGTGAGGAAAAGAACACTCTAACCACGTTGAAATCGTGAGAAGAGGTCCGAAAACAACCGCTCAAGTGCGTGCACAACGCAACCTGAGATAAGATCCAAACACGCTGAAATCGTGTGAGGAACGGGACACTCAAACCACGCTGAAATCGTGAGGAGAGGTCCTAAAACAACCCACCCAACGCGTTTTCAACGCAAACTGGGATAAATTCCAAACACGCTGAAATCGTGTGAGGAAGAGAACACTCTAACCACGCTGAAATCGTGAGAAGAGGTCCAAAAACAACCGCTCAAGTGCGCACACAACGCAACCTGAGATAAATTCCAAACACGCTAAAATCGTGTGAGGAAAAGAACACTCTAACCACGCTGAAATCGTGAGAAGAGGTCCGAAAACAACCGCTCAAGTGCGTGCACAACGCAACCTGAGATAAGATCCAAACACGCTGAAATCGTGTGAGGAAAAGAACACTCTAACCACGCTGAAATCGTGAGAAGAGGTCCGAAAACAACCGCTCAAGTGCGTGCACAACGCAACCTGAGATAAGATCCAAACACGCTGAAATCGTGTGAGGAACGGAACACTCTAACCACGCTGAAATCGTGAGAAGAGGTCCGAAAACAACCGCTCAGGTGCGTGCACAACGCAACCTGAGATAAGATCCAACCACGCTGAAATCGTGTGAGGAACGGGACACTCAAACCACCCTGAAACCGTGAGGAGAGGTCCTAAAACAACCCGCCCAGCGCGTCTTCAACGCAAACTGGGATAAATTCCAAACACGCTGAAATCGTGTGAGGAAGAGAACACTCTAACCATGCTGAAATCGTGAGAAGAGGTCCAAAAACAACCGCTCAAGTGCGCACACAACGCAACCTGAGAAAGTCCTGGAGGACAATGATCCCAAACGCTGCTCAGCGTACAAGGATAAATGGTAGAAGATAACACAAGATGCAAATAAATGCAAGTAAGGTGTGCATGACAATACGAGTGGAAAGGTGCATAACAATGCGGGTGGATGGGTGCATAACTTTGAAGCAGGCTTGATCTTGCGCTTGAAATAGAGGCACACTCATACTTCGGAGCACTGACAAGGCTTGAAAAGGTACATCCGGAATACAATCACGGAATTTTCTGAAGTTGAAGCACACTCAGATGCTTCCATTTTCCCTCTTTTCTTTTGCTTTATAGTCTGGAACCCATGTAGCTTCAGATAGGTCCTTGCTTTACTATTCTCACGTGACCTGGTTTGAACCTTGCGGTTTTACGAAAGAACAAATCTTGTTTTGCGCAAATGTAGGGAATGGCACGGCACTCTGAGCGCAAAATGATTTTATTTTTGAAATTGAGAGATGAGTTCTTGATCGGGGTATTGAGCCTACGACTGAACACAGCAAAACGACTCAACAAGGAAATAAAAGGCACACAACCTAGACATATCGAGTAACACTCGAAACGACTCAAAACAAGAATCGAGATAAAACAAAAAAAGACACGACACTCAGACGTGCACAGGGAGCCCGTTTCACCGGGTAGTGTTTCCCACCCTTTCTCATTTGTGATTCTCACATCACTCTGGCACTCAATCTCTTGTTTTCTGAAAAAGCCCTTTTCTCACTTTTTCTCTCATCGCACATCTCTCTATTCTTCAATCTCTCATTTTTCAATCCCTTCCCTGGGTGGTTGATGGATAAACAGGAAGTTGCGGGCTCTTGCCCCTAGCATGCTGCTAGATTCTCTTTCTTCCGTTCACAGCTAGTGAATTCCTCCCATAGAAGGGTTGCGCTACAACTGGGTGTGTAGCAAATCTGCAGCTAACGTCGGTTGACGATGCTCTACTGGGGAGTTTGGACGTGATAAGATCTGTCCAGATGATGGAGTGGAATATCTTCCCCCATTCCAGTTCGTGCTTCGCACTTGGCTTGATACCTCGTTGCTTGGAGGGTGAGAGAGCTTTCAGCCCTTTATTGTGCCCTTTTCTAGCGAATACGGTGCCCTTTCCGGCAAGTAGAGTGCCCTTTCTAGCAAGTATTTTGACAAAGGGGAAAAGACAGAACACCTGACTCAACTGTGCCCCTAGTTCATTATTTTGACCATTTTTGTTTTGATTTTTCTACTAAAACAATTTTGACCAAAATGAGAGTTAGATTAACGCGCTTGTTCGATTTTCTGATTCAAAATCATGCAAGTTAGGTTATGAGCACTGAAAATTTTCCTTTTTTGGGTCCAGGAAAAGGATCCAGTTTTGGAAAAAATGGAATAGTTTTTGAGAGAAAATCAATCAACCTCAGTAAAAATTCTCAAAAACTGTTTTTGCAATCGGTCACTGCTCAACGAGCATAGAACCCACTCTCGAGATGCACAACCTCAGATCTGAAGGAAAAATCGCCCCTTGCTTGAAGAGAGCTGCATGGCAACGGAAAGTTGCCCCTTGTTTGAACGGCACCGCGGCGCATTGAATGGCAACGGAAAGTTGCCCCTTGTTTGAATGGCACCGCAACGCATTGTAGTCAGTCCTCGAAGTGATGAACACAACCAGACTCTCGGATACAGAGAAGGCAAAGATGATCAAAACCATTACATGGGCACAATCAAATTGAAGTGTTTTACGGCTGGACTTCAGAATGAAGTTGCCTACGTATCCCAAAGATGGGAATCAAGCCTTGCGTAGTTCGGGGTTAAGGTACACTCGGGTATTTAACCTCTCCTTTTTATGCTCTAACTTTTGCCAAGGCGCCTGTTGCGGGTTTTCAACCTTGCGAGCTTTGTTTTTCTGATTCTCTTCTTTTTTTCTTTGCATTTTCTTCTTTTTTTTCTTTTCTTTTTTTTTTTCATTCTTTGCATTTTTCTCTTTTTTTTTTTTTTTTTTTTTTCTTGCTCTAACTTTTGCCTAGGTCGCCCTTCCGGATTTTCGGCCCAGCGAGCCTCTCAAGGGTAAAAGTGTAGCTTTGTCCATGTCAAATGGTTTTGAGATCCTGAAGTCATCTGAATCCAAGAGAATGGCTGCTGTTTGCTGATGATGCAGGAGTCCATCCAATGGGGGCTGAATTTGCCCCTGGTGTTGTGGATCGGAACTCAGTTTTTCTTCAGCAATACTTTCTTCTTCCTCCCTCTGGGATTTGGCATTCTTACCAGTCTTCATTGTTTTGCAGGATGATCCATCTTCGGCTCTTCGAGCACATCTGACATTTTTCTGCCCCTAGGTCGCGAGCTGCTTCGAATCTGGCCACACAGGCCTCACATTGCGGTTGACCGTTGAACACTCTGAATTAAGGTCCAAGGTTTGAAAGCAAGGGGTCGAGTCTCGAGGCTGAGAGCGATCCTAGGCTACACAATCTCAAGAGCGATTCCACACAGGTCTTCGCAGGATCGCGCAAAAACATTTTTTGAAATCTTTTAAGGAAGCGACCAGTCGCTCGCGCTAAAGACAGTGTAGAACCAATCTGGATCAAGCCAGGATCCTTCCCAGTACTCACATTAACAAGCATGATTTCATTCATTAAGGGTTTAGCATGCCTCTCTTTCTCTCAGTTGATCAAATTTTTGCAAAACCCGAGGAATTCCTTCCTCTTCGTTTTCACTGCAGTGTTCAAAAGGTTTTGAAAAACTTAGGTCAATGCAATGAGTTCGAGGCACAGAAAAGTAGGCAAAAAGTATTGTCGTTTCATTCAAACTCTCTGGCACAACTGGCACAAGGCAGAAGCAAGCACAAAAGCATGAAAAACCACTGCTGTTTCATTCAGAATCTGATGGTGTAACTGGCTCCACGGCAGAAACAGACTCAAGACAAAACGAAAAGACAAACGCGAAACAAAATGGTGACGCCCGAGGTAACACCCCCCGGAATCACCCGACCTTTGTAAAACAGGACTTACTCGATACAACAAGACAGACCCTACTGACTCAGTATGAAAAGACTGACTCAAAACAAAAGGACGGACTCAAAACAAAACAACAAGACTGACTCAATACCCAAGTCAGAATGTAGCAAAACTGATATTTGCATATTGCTCAGAACAGTACATGCCATTCCCACGTCTGGAGTTAATCAAGCGCTGCCCGCAAGTGGTTCATCCCCCGATCACATCACATTATCCTCCAAGTTCACCGATCCAGTGCCGATAGACTTTGCTAAGCTCGACGGGAGGATGACCCCGTTGTCAAATAGATCCTGTACTTCATGGCGAAGACGGAAGCAGTCGTCGGTAGTATGGCCAGTTCGCTGATGGTACGCGCAGTACTGGGTAGCATCATGCGTAGCCGGAAGAGGGTTCGGGAGAGGCCGAGGCTCAAGGGGTTTGAGATGGCCTTGTCCAACAAGGATTTGGAGAGCTTTGGACAAAGGCATATAGAGGGCATGGAAGACCCTCCGACCTCGGGGTTGGTACTTCAAGGCTTGTCGATTTTTACTGGGCGCACCAGCAAAGGGATTGGCAGGTGCTGGCCTGGTTTGTTGATCTCTTTTGAGTGCAGGATTATAGCTGAAAGGAACGTTTCTGATAGAACGACCCTTCTCCCGGCTTGCCCTTTGATTCAAACTGCCCCCAACTTGAGTGGCGAAAATGTCGTCCACAGTTTTTGCAACAACTGCGAGCACTTGCTCTTTGTTCAGTCCCTCGGCTTTCAAAGCCTCAACAGCCAACAGAAGATGTTCATGGGAATCCATGTCCGCCCCTATCTTGTTCTTTCCACTCGCCTCCACTTTGCCAAGGGATTGGCATTCCTCAAATGCAGCTTGTTCCAGGACTGGAGAGCCTTTTGACATGAACTCCCTGGTATGTGATGTGGCTGATGACGGAGCCAAAATTCCAAAGGTTAAATCTGCCACTGTTCTCTGAAGATCTTCAATCACGCTCCCCGGCTCAGAAGTAGTGGGTTCACGGGTTTGAGATGATTGGGGTTCAAGTGCATCCATCGTACTTAAGCCCATGCTTTCCGGGATAAACATCTCGGGTTTGAGTATATGGGTCGGGGTGTATATACTAGGGTTGTAGGTGGGTGGCAGTGTATGGCTGAGGTTGAGATGTGGATGAGGTACTTGGTCCTTGGGGTTTTGAGGTGGAACTACTGTCCGGTTGTCAATGAGATTCTGGATCTCATGACGAAGGCGGTAGCAACCATCGGTGCCATGGCCGCGCTGTTGATGATATACACAGTATTTGCTGGGGTTATGTCTGGCAGGGAGTGGATTTGGCAAAGGTTGAGGATTAAGGGGTTTGAGATGCCCTCTTTCCATAAGAACTTTGAATGCGCTGGTTAGGCTCATATGGAGGGGGGTGAAAAATCTACCCTGAGCTTGGGCTGGGCTGGCTATTTGTAGGTTGGCCTTGGCAAAAGGGTCGGCAATGGCGACTGTGTTGACTTTAGCAGGTTTGGAAATAGTGCTACCGCCAGCATTGGTACTCTCGACTGGGAGCCTTATGGCAACCTCGGTGGACCCATCCTCAATGTCGTGAATGGAGTTAAGGCCCTGTGCCCTTTTGAATTGCTTCTCAAGGTTCACAATTTTCACTGCAGTCGGATTGAATTCATTAACATCA
This sequence comes from Camellia japonica, assembly GCA_030407325.1. NCBI lineage: Eukaryota > Viridiplantae > Streptophyta > Magnoliopsida > Ericales > Theaceae > Camellia > Camellia japonica. Next base: position 148,857,683 of record JAPPVO010000032.1, read on the forward strand.
GAGAGACGAAGCCTCTCAGTAGGCTGCACTAGGGTTGTGGAAACTCGAGCTTGAGTCAACCTTTCTCGGGGATCTGGACCCTGCAAATCTTCAGCTGGTAGAAGTGGGTCAAAGTTTGGCTGGGGTCCCGAAGCTGGATACGAAACAGATGCCCCAGATGGGCGTTGCGTTTCAGCACTGGTCTTATCCTGCATTGCAGTTCCCTGATTTAACGCTGCTATCATGGCCACAAATTCTTCCGAACCCTGTGCCATCACGGGTCTGCTGATGATGTGACTGGTGACTGTCGGATCAGATGAACAAATGAACCCTGATTGGCCTTTCTTTGCCTTGCCTCAGCGAAACAACACTGGTTGCCCTTGAATTGAATCTCTGACCTGACAAAGTCTATTGACACGTGTCCAATGAACCTGGGGGATATCTGAGCCTTCTGAAGCTATGGTTCCAAGACTACCTAGCAAAAGGGAAAACAGAGAGTATCTCACCTTGATTTCACGATAACCCATATGAGCCGAGCTGAATGACTGTGCCCCTACAGAATTCTGCCCGTAAACTGATACCCTCAGGTAAACTGAATCCCAAAGTACTGAACTGGTGCCCGCAGGCCTGATGCCCAAACTACTGAACTGGTGCCCGCAGGCCTAATGCCCAAACTTGTAGACTGATACATGCATTCCTATAGAGACGCACTCTAAAAGCACATAACAGATAAGTGAGAGCCAAAACACCCCTATGTTGGGGTAGGGTTTCCCTGTCCTATTTTGTCAGGAACTAGGGTTTCACTACGCACGCAGCGGTTTCAAACAACCTATATCGGGTAAGCAACCTGTCCTAGTTTGGAATGGTCACTACGGATTTCGATATGCACTAGGTCGAATGGTCAAAAGGGTGCCCCGGTAAAACCGGGGTTTGTGTTCCCATACTGGCAGAGCCCACAACCGGTCAGCCTTATGGTCATGCCTTGACAAGACAAGCCTCCGGCAAACCGTTCAGAAATAGCAGATGGCAAACACGGTGTCCTAGGCGCATCAATGCAAATGCAATGCAAAAAAACACACAAGTGTAGTCAAAACCAGATATCATGAGTTCGAGTCAAGTTCTCTAAATCCCCAGCAGAGTCGCCAAAAACTGTAACAAGCCCGCGGGGGACCTCACTATAGCTCGGACTCGATTTGTGTCATGGTTCTTAATCTGAACCAAAGAGTCCAAATCCGGCAAATCGTTTTGAGAAAACAGATTTTTGAAAGAAATGCCAAACATGGACTGCTTTGCCAGATACAGAGTCGCCACCTAAATATTTTATTTTGGGAAATTTAGGAAACCCTGACTCGTTGCCTAAGGCCACGTGTCCGTCATCACCAAAGTTGCCTCGGCTCGGGAACTTGGGTACGATTGGGGAAGGTCACTTCGTGAGCACCCCCGCTCGCCCGATCAAAGATCGGCCTCTACTAACCATGATATCGAGTTTTGAAAACCTTATGTGTTCTTATTCCGGTTATTAGCCTAGATTTACTATGTGATGCGCACAGCATACAAGTATAGACCGGGCCGCCTGAATTGGAACAAAACATTTCATATTCGTTTTTGAAAGATGGTTTGCTACTCGCAAGTAGGCTTAAAATGCAGATTTTGCCACCCTCGGGTGGGCTTAGAAAAGATGGTTTTGCCACTATCTAGTGGGCTTAAAACTCACAGTTGATGATTTGTTCCAATCCAGATAACCCAACCTTCACCCACAGGCATTCAGGCAGATATATCACGTAAGCAAATAGCCTCATGGTAAGCATGCTATCATGGCAGTCATTCACACACATACAAGGATGCTAAAGCATAAAACTTACCGAGTACTCCAAGCCAAAACAGAAGCTAATTAGAAATCATGCATGATCCTAAGTATACAGAAATGCCTAATGCAACACATGCAAAAATGCAACTACAGTAGGCTCGGCTATTCTAAACATGGCATATGGAATGCTATAGCTAACACGTATTCAACTTAGAATTGAAATACAAATGCAGTTAGTATGATGCGCCGAGCCCGGTGCATGCAAGACAGTTGAATGAATGCAAACATGCTATCATACTATATGCTAATTGAAACATGCCCTAATCTAACCATCATAAGCAGGTAAATAAAAGGGAGAAAGACGTGGGGTTGGAAGACATACGTCACATGCACGCACACTTATTACAATTGTGCCCTCGCGCAGAGGGTCTGAATAAATAATACAGTCCCAAATGAATAGTACAGTCCGAATAAATACAAAATCCTAATTAATTTACAAATTAATCTAGGAAAGCATTAAAACTAGCATGCAAGCTAGGGACTGCCTCGACTCTACTCCGGATGATGGATGATGCATGTTCGGGTTGCCTTGCGCGGAAATCCACTGCGATGCCCCAATTAGCCTCTGTTTGCAATTGTTCTTGGAAAGCGCGCTAAGCTCCAGAAGGCTGTTGATTCTTGATTTGCTGCAACAGAGAGCAGGAGAGGGGCATGGCAAAGTATTTTCACACATGTATGCATACCTCGATCCTCGTGCCACCAATCACGCATCTCGATGCATGATGGTCGAGGAGTCGAATTGCACAACTCAATATGGAATGAATGCACATGAAAATACAACTAAGACCTAACTCCATCATGGACAATCCGGAGTGTCGATGACTGGGGAATTAAGACACGTTCCGTCACTCGGAGTACGAAACGTACCTCGTTTCCCGTGCTCGGGCTAACTCCTATCCCAAACACAATGCAATATGCATGACATGCATGGATGCAACTAAGATACAACCTAACATGCACAATGCTATGAAATGGCATACACGATGCACGAGGTAACATGGCATACACAATGCGCTAATATACAACCTAGCATACACAATGCTGTGAAATGAAATAGCATACACAATGCATAATGGGCTTACACCAACACAAGTGGACCTCGGCCACACTCACATAGGAGGCCATTAGATGAAAATGGGACACTCGAGATGCGTGCACACGTGCACGCAAACCGAGGACCGATCCTAAGGCACAAATGCCACTCTAACAAGGCATGGCAAGGCATGGAATATGGCATACAAGCATGCAAATTTCAGTATCAAAATGTGATGCTAAACAGCCCCAAAACATGGAAACATGGCACCCGATGCATGAAATGAATCCCGAAACATGAAATTAGGTACATGGAATGACCTATAGCTATGCAAAGCATGCATTATTTGAACATGAAGTGTGAAGACAGAATCAAGAAAGTCCCAAAACAAGCATATTTCCAGTTTTAAGCAAGGCCAAAAGGTGAACACAAATAAGGCTAAGCTAACATGCAAAAATGGCCCCAAAAAAGGGATAAAGAAGCAAGTAATAGCTTCTGGCCCCAAATGGAAAGGATCCCTTCAACAAAGTTTAAGAGGGGCTCAAAAAAATGCACTTTACAGTTTACAACAAGCCATGAAAATATACACAAGTAAGGCTAAACTATCATGCAAGGAATGGGCCTAAAAGAGGGACAAAGAAGGAAGTGGCCACTGATGGCCCCAAACAATGAAGAGCCCTTCAACAAAGTTGAAGAGGGGCTCAAAACAAGGTATTTTACCGTTTATGACTAAGCCCAAAACAGTGCACAAATAAGCTTAAAATATTGTGCAAAAATAGGCTTAAAAGAAGGTTTAAACACAAAGAGTAAAAAGGGAGCCTCAAACAGCAAAATACCCTTGATCAAACATGAAGAAAGGGTCAAAATATGACTATTTACAGTTTGGACCAGAGCCCAAAAATACAAGCACAATGAGCTAAAAAAGCATGCAAAAATAGGGCCAAAAGAGAGATAAAGAGGCAAGTGACAGATGAAACCCTCAAACAGTAAATATCCCTTTAACAATATTGAAGAAGGGCCCAAAACAAGCCTCTTTACAGTTTATAACCAAGCTCAAAATAGTTCACAAATAGGCCTAAAATACTATGCAAGAAAGAGGCATACAAGAGAGGTAAAGAAGCAAGTGGTAGCTGGAGACCTTAAACATGGAAGGACCCTTAATCAAACATGAAAAAGACCTCAAAACATGACTATTTTCAGTTAGGGTCGGAGCCCAAAAATCTAAGCAAGTATGGCTTAAATAGCATGCAAAACAAGAGCAAAAAGAGAGAAAATGGGACTCACCCTTGAAGACCAAACTTCCAGCTGCCTTTGGACCAAGTTTGGGTGCTCCTAAGCTCTGAAGAACAGCCCCAAGTTGTTGGAATGGATGGTGGTGGTGTGGTGCTACGAGGTAGTTTAGAAATGGTCCAAGAACAAAGGGTTTTGAAGCTTTGAATGAGAGAGATGGAGGGTGTATGTATGCAAAGTTCCAAGAGGATTTTTTTCAACCTCAAAACACAGCTATAGAGGGAGAGAAGGGAAAAAGGGGGGGAAAATGGGGGGAAAACCAATTCAAGTTTCCCCCCAAAAGGCCAAACCCCCGGATACAAAATCTGGGAGAAAACAAAATACACAGCTGGAATGTACTCACAGGGGCAAAAATGGCCGGCCAGTGTTTTAGGGTTTAGGTGGCCGGCCGGCCAGGTCAAAAGGGTCAAATGTGGCCGGCCACCCCCTAGGATGGAGCCCCAGAAGTTGGCTTTCCAATGCCGTAAACCTTGCATTAAAATTCCTCCTGTGGAAAAAGTTATGCCAGTTTCCGTGAAGCCGCGCAGATTCGGTCCAACCGGACTTCAACCAACCATATCTCCTCCACCCGGACTTGGTCATAGGAGATTCTTGAGTGAAAAATGAAGCCCCGGAAGTTATCTTTCCAATGCCACAAACCTTGCATTAAAATTCCTCTTGTACAAAAAGTTATGCCCATTTCGGCGGAGCCACGCAGTGTTTTCTCTCCTTCCCAGATTCATGCTGAATCACTTTTGACCAAAGAAAGGTGGCCGGCCAGAACAATTTCTGGCCTCCCATGTGGCCACTTTGAAGCCCCAGAAGTTATCTTTCCAATGGCACCAACCTCGCATCAAAATTCCTCCTATGCAAAAAGTTATGCCTGTTTCGGTGAAGCCGCGCAGCTTTGGCCCTACCCGGATTCATGCCGAACTTCTCCCAAACTAGTTTTCTTCTCTCTTCTCCTCCTTTCTTCAACTCCAAACCCCCAAGTAAGGTGTTTTGAAATATTTTTTTCAAAGATTTCATCTCTCTTTCGTTCATTTCCACTTTGTCCTCGCTCGGTTTATCGAAAAGCGCAACGTTTGACAAAATGTGAGCCTCGGAACATCGTAAAAGCTTTATTTCAAAAACGTTTTGAAAGAGAGGGTTTTAAGACTAAAATCTTTTGATCAAGATTGTTTTGGTCTAGAACAGGGGTATGAAGTTGGGATTTGACTCTCTCCTTGCCGAAGAAACTGAACCTTTCCCCTGCACACCTTTCTCCACCGTGTAAACCATCAGTCGTGTCCAAGTCTTAAAGGTGGTCAAAAATGGGGTGTCTACAAACTTCACTAAATCATATGTGTGATTTTCAAGTAAGGAATTCATCTCCTCTTCCATGGCCTTTTTCCAATCATCTTTCTTTGCATGCTCAATTGCTTCTTGGTAGCTCTCAGGCTCCCCTTGATCGGAAATCAATACAAATTCATTGGGAGGATACTTTCTTGAAGGTTGCCGGTCCCTAGTAGATTTCCTCAACTCAAGTTGTGGTGGCGGTTCTTGAGTTGGATGCTCTTCCTCAATTTCTGGCTCAACTTCATTAGGATTAGTATCATCCTCCACTTCTTCAATAGGTGGCTGTACATCTCCCCCATTTTTATCATCAACTGAAGATGAAGGAGATAGATCCATGTCAATGAGATCACTAGTTTTTGGCTCCGGTTAATCACCTTTGCCAAAGTCTTCAATTGTTTGGTCTTCAAGAAACACAACATCACAGCTTCGAATAACTTTTTTGTCGACCGGATCCCACAATCTATAACCAAATTCATCACACCCATAGCCAAGAAAAATACATTGTCTTGACTTACTATCGAGCTTGGACCTCTCATCCTTTGGAATGTGAACAAAAGCTCGGCAACCAAACACTCTCAAGTGCTCATAAGACACATCTTTGCCGGTCCAAACTCTTTCTGGAACATCACCATTCAAAGGATAGGAAGGAGACAAATCGATCACGTCAACCACTGTCCTCAATGCCTCACCTCAAAAGGATCTTGGCAATTTAGCTTGTGAAAGCAAACACCTTGTTCTTTCCACAATGATGCGATTCATCCTCTCGGCAATGCCATTTTGTTGAGGAGTCTTCTTAACTGTCTTTTGGTGCCGAATACCTTGGCTGCGACAATACTCATCAAATGGCCTAATGTATTCACCACCATTGTCTGATCAGATGCACTTCAATTTCTGCCCTGTTTCTCTTTGAACCATGGCTTGAAAATGCTTAAATACTTCTAGAACTTGATATTTAGTTTTTAGTAGAAAAGCCCAAACTTTCCTTAAATAATCATCAATGAAAGTAACAAAATAAAGTGCACCACTATGTGTTCTAACTTTTAAAGGACCACAAACATCCGGATGAATCAACTCTAAAACATTTTCTTTTCTAGAAGCAACATTTTTATGAAAAGAAACTCTATGTTGTTTACCCGCCAAACAATGAACACAAGTTTTGAGATGTGTACCTTTCAACCCGAGTAGAAGCTCTTTCTTGAACAATACTTGCAGCCCCTTTTCACTCATGTGGCCAAGTCGCTTGTGCCACAATTCGGTAAGAGTATCATCTTCAAGTGCATTGACAACAACTTTACAAATTTTTCCTTGCATCGAATAAAGTGTATGAGTCTTCTTGCACTTAGCCACTACCAAAGAACCCTTTGTGAACTTCCATATTCCATCACCAAATTTGTTGTTGAAGCCTTCATCATCTAGCTTCCCAGTAGAGATCAAATTGAGGCGAATGTCGGGAACATGACTCACATCTTTAAGCAACAACTTGCAGCCCAAATTTGTTTCCAAGCAAACATCACCCATGCCAATAATCTTGGACAAACCTTCATTACCCATTCGAACAAAACCATAATCTCATTCGGTATAGGTAGTGAAGAAATCAACTCGAGAAGTCACATGAAAAGAAGCACCGGAATCAATCACCCAATTACTCTCTTGGCCCACAAAATTGATACAATCATCTTCACAAACGACCATGAGATCATCGGTAGTAACTGCCGTTGTGTCTTCTTGCTTCTTATCCACACTCTTGTCACGCCTTTTCTCCTTGTTCTTGAGCTTTCGGAATTCCCGCTTCATGTGTCCTTTCTCATGGCAATAATAGCACTCAATGTCTTTCTTTGAAAAAGAACCATCTTTTGATTTGTCACGGCTTTGATCACGACCATGAGGAGTCTTACTTCTCCCCCTTGTTTTACTTCGGCCTCTCACAACAAATGTTTCTGAATGAGAAGAACCCGCTGATTTTCTTCTAATTTCTTCATTCAACAGGCTACTAGTGACTTGGCCCATTGTGACAACTCCGTCGGGCGCCGAATTACTAACGGTCACAACCAAAGTCTCTCAACTTTCGGGTAAAGAACTAAGTAGCATCAAAGCCTGCAACTCATCATCAAAAACAATTTTCATAGAAGCAAGTTGGTTACCAATACTCTTTATTTCATTCAGATGTTCCGGAATAGGGATGCTCTCTTTATATTTTAAATTAACCAACTTACGAAACAGAAAGGTTTTATTTGTGGCTGATTTCCTATCATAAAGGCCCTCTAATTTTTTTCATAAATCATGTGCTGAAGTTTCAGTAGCAACATGATGAAACAAACTGTCATCAATCCATTGACAGATAACACCAACGGCTTTTCGATTAAGCCTCTTCCACTCATCATCTTTCATATCATCAGGTTTGCTACTATCACCCTCAATAAGCCCGTACAAATCTTTACAAAATAATAGGTCCTCCATTTTAGTTTTCCAAGTTACCCAATTGCTTCCATTGAAGCTAGACATACGACCCACATTCCCCTCCATTGATTTACACAAATAAATAAACCCAAATAAACCGTAAGTTCTGATACCAGTTGTTAGGGAAAATCAATAATTCCCCACAAGTAAATCAATCAATGGGAATAAAAACTAATGCGAAAAAATTAAATAAAAAGCAACACAAGAATTTTTACGTGGTTCCCTCAATGTGAGGTACGTCCACGGGATCGAAATCCGATTTCACTATCAACCAAATAGTTTTCCAAACGATTACAAACGAGACACGAATGGTCTCACAAACCACCCTTAGGTGAATTCCAAATAATCACAAATAAACAAAGAGGAAAGACCTTACCAAATAGATGAACCAAAATCTTCGAAATCAGAGTTTAAGAAGACCCAAAAGAATGAACCAAATCAACTTCAGAACAGAGGCAGCATAACCATCAACAAAACAAGGATCTTCGGCACTGTTACCGATGCAATATACTAGTATGGCAGCCGCACCTTTTTTTTCTTAGGAAAAACCAATACCATAAATATATATTATGAATCTAGGATTTTTTTTATCAAAACCTTAGTTGTTTCCAAATTGGATTGGGTCTCCACAAATTAAATATAATATATAAAAATATATTATAATTAATACTAAACCAAATTAAACTCTTTAACCAAAACCAATTGGGTCTCAAACTCTAATAAGGAGGTATACCCAACAACCGCAAGTCTGATTTTAATGAGTTCCACTAATTCCTTCCAATTTGGTTCCTTTTGGTTAAAGACTTTTTCGTTTCTTACCCGCCATAGAGACCATAGGACATCTAGTAGAAGTGCTTCCCAAATAGTTTTGCCCAGATTCTTGAACTTATGGCCATACCACCAAACTAAAAGGTCCTGGATTGATCTTAGAGAGATCCAGCTTAGGCCCCACCAATCAATAATTTCGGACCAAACCTTCGACGAAAAGGGGCAAAGCAATAGAAGGTGGTTAGAGATTCTGAATCAATCTCACAGAACGCACAAGGGTTGGAGGTGGGAATAATATCTCTGTTGAAGAGGAGTTCAAATGATGCAATACAGATCCAATAAAAGGTTCATATTGCTACAAATTGATAGTTTGAAGTTCTAAAGTATAATATTTAATAGTTTGGTTGGGGGGGGGGGTAAATTGTAATTTGTCATAGAGTTGAAAATGGATATTTTCACTATAAAAGTCCAAATTAAAAATAAATAAATAGATGAGGAAGATCAAATATTATAATTTTTAGTTTAAAGGGGTAAAGTAACACAAAGTGTAATTTAGCCTTGGTTTAGCTATCATTTTGAGCTAAAAAAAAGTATAAAATGACAAAATGGGCTTAAATAGATTAATAAGACAAAATATTACATTCAATTTATAATCATTACACTTTTTCTCTTATAAAAGTCAAAAAAATTAAAAAAAAATTCAAACCAAATAAGACTAAAAAAAGCCAAATTAAAAAAAAAAGTCTTAATACAAAAAAAATTAATTATATTAACCAATGTCACACAAAGTTTTAGTGTGAAAATTATCTTTAATGGAGTCATACAAAGGTCCTCCACGTGCTGACGTGTTTTTCATCCCAGCGATGGGGACAAAGGGTCAGTCCATATATATTCACACTTCTTTGCAGTGATGGGACATCATATTTTGATAGGACATCACATTTTGTATGGAGAAATCGAAAGGTTCCGATCACAAAACAATAAAAAGTAACAAATCAAATATACAGAACACAACATTTACATGATTTGGTACTGTGTTTACATTTACATAGGAGAGGAAATCAAATCTACTACTATGCATAATAATAGTATTACGAAGCTCAGTCTTGTTGTACAGAAATCTGAGTTTCAGATATTTTGAGAAATTGGTTAAAAATTAATTTTTTGACTTTTTAAATTTATTTTGCCTTTTTGTGTGAGTGAGTTATGTGAGAGACGATGAGGTCAAAAATGAATAAAAAGCTGAAAATTGACTTTTTATCAACTTCTCAAAAGAGCACTCAATTACAAAATCAATAGCCAAAATAAACAAGTACACAAATACAAGATAAATGTGATTACATCTACGAAGAAGAAGAAGAAGAAGAGCTGAAATTCACTATATGCAATAAGAATTATAGAGCTCTTAACTTCTTAATTTAATCATTCTTACAATAAAAATATAAAACATCTCATAGTAGGTCTAACGACCTCAATCTTCTATCTTTCTTGAAAGTCCCCTATAATAAGATTGTGTTTGGATTATAAATGTGAATACAAATTTCGAAAAGTAAAAACAAAATGTAAATGAAATATAATTTTTTTTCTCACTTTATTTATTTATTTTTTTAATTTTTACCTAAACCCATAATCTAAACACATCTAAATGTGCAGTAAAAAAGTAAAAAAATGCAAGACACATGTACAACCCAATTCACAAACGTGTTCCTCATTGAAGTGAGGAACTTGAGGGAAAAAAGCAAAAAACAAAAACAAAAGGGGCCGCTGAGTAAAAAGTTAAATTGGAAAAAAGGGTTCTCTCACATAAACACAATTAATTGATTTACACAACTGTTTTTAACTCTTTGTTCTATTTTCGTCATCAAAACAAGTGTTTTTACCTAACCATTTTGTTGATGTATTTCTGGTCGGCCAATCGAGTACATCATGTTGGTAAAACTCATTCAAAATATGTATTAAATTTCTGTATACCCATTTATTTTGAGCATTTTAAGGACATCACTCACATGAGGGAAATGTTTTTTTTTTTTCTTCGTTTGTTAGGGAGAAAATGAATAGGGTGTAACTTTATACAAGTTAAAAGTTAATACTGAAAAACAAAAATTAAAGGAAAAATTATTTATAAGTTCTATTAGGGAGACTTATACTACATATGATTCTACTAAAAAACTTATGTTCCCATAAGTCTTGTGAGAAGTTTGTTGACACATTTACTCACAATATTAGTTGTTAATATCATAAATAATAGTAAAACCATATATAGGAAATTGAATGTTACCATAGATTATATCTATATAAACGTAACGTAACGTAACGTGACACCTACATAAACGTAACGTGACACCTATGATCTATGGTAACATGTAATTTCCTATATAGGAAATTGAATGTTACCATAGATCATATTTATATGAAACATAACGTGACACCAACATAAACCAGCAACATTTTCACATTCAATTTAAAAAAATAAAAACTCATTAAGTTTGCGAAACGTAACGTGAGACGTTACGTTACGTTTATGTAGGTGTCACGTTATGTTTATGTAGGTGTCACGTTACGTTACGTTACGTTTATATAGGTGTCACGTTACGTTACGTTTATGTAGGTGTCACGTTACGTTACGTTTATGGAAGTGTCACGTCACGTTACGTTTATGTAAGATCTTGTGGAATACATTCCTATCTAAATAGGACTTAAGACTCTATAAAAAATTACACAGGACTTAGCTTACCATAAGTGTCTGAAAAATGACTTATAAATAAGTCTCCCAAAATTAAAAGCACCTCTATGCCTATTTTTTAGTAAAATGTTTTTTTTTTTTTTTTTTTTTTTGTGCTTATTTAAGTTATTTTTATCTCATAACTTATAAATAAGAAACTACACCAACCACACTACCACAACGTTTCAAAAAAAAAAAAAAAACAAAGAAGAAGCTATAAACATTTCCCTTCCATTTTTTTTTTTTTTTTGCTTCACAAATTTCTATTCAAATGTATAATCCAAACACAGTTTAGTCTTCATTCACATTAATTAGTGGGTTGCTATTAATTAAGATTGAGAAAACCAAAATCTCTAAATTCCAATTCTTGGTGCCCTTGGGTTCGAAGAATGTTTCCTCTATTTGGTGTACTCACTTTTATTAATAAAATTTTCTTTTTGGATTATAAAATAAACTTGTAAAACCACTAAAGAAACAGAGATATTGTATTGGTATCCTTGTCATATGTATAATTCATATTACAAATGCTGACAATCATGTGACAAAGATAGTCTTTAAAACACATCACATATTGATAATAATTTACTTTAAATGAATGAAATACTGCGGGCCAGTCATTCACTGGAAATTGTATAAACAAAAAAGAAACAGAGATATTGTATATCATCATTTCCCCCACAATTTATTAATTGAAAGCAAATTATTATTTGCTATAAAAGAGATTTCTTGAGGCTTGAAAAATGTACAATGTTTGAGAAAATTGATATATATATATAAGAGAGAGAGAGAGAGAGAGAGAAGAAATATGTCGAGAACGGAAATTTTAAAAAGATAGGACAGTTGCTGAAGATGATACTCAATACACCTGTTTGGTAGAGTTGTGGGAAAGTGCTTATAGCTTATGCCTAAACAGCTTATAGCTTATAACTATGAACATAAGTTAATTTCTGACTTATAAATTAAGCATCTCTTGCCCCACTCAAAGAATAAGTTGATTTCTGACTTCCAAAAAGCTATAAGTTATAAGCTATAAGCTAAACCAAACACATCAAAATAGTTTAAATTAAGCTGAAAGCTGAAATAAACAGTTTTTAAGCTGCACCAAACAGGCACTAAGTAGTCTTGATTATGGATTATGAATTAAATGACTTAGAAGTAGCTGTTAGCTCAAAGTGAGGCCACCTAAGCAGGTGCATAGACAAGAGGTGGGCGCGGGTCGGTTGCAGCCACGGAACCTTCAATCTGCCATCCGTCTGCTAAATTAGTGAATTAGAGAAAATTAATTTGCATCCGTCCGTTAATCTGGCAGATGTGAATTGAGCGAATTGGAGGATTGAAGCGAATCGGTTTGACGATTTAAAATTTTATAAATTTTCAATATAATTCAACTTGTGCACTTCCTCAAAAAAAAAAAAAGTATTACAATCAATGACTTAAAAAAGTCTGCATGCCTCATCCACATATTACAATCACAACATGTCTCATCCACATAAAGTATTATAATATTTGGTTCTTCAAATATAAAAACAATTCAAACTACCAAAACCATGAACATAGCAGTAGTAAAAATTATATGCTTCTGTATTGTTACATTCATATCTGTTTTTGAAAACAAAAACCAACTAACATATATATCATCTTTTTTATTTATTATTTTTAGAGTTAGATTTAAAAACCAAAAAATATAAACAAATAATACATTTATTTTTTTCAATTCAAAAAATATATTCAAGTTGAAAACTCTTTTTCAACAGAATATATTCAACATAATATTTAAACTTTTTTTCAATTAAAAACACAAACAGAATATTTAAACAAATTGAAAATACAAAATCTTACAAATTACTAGTGGTGCTCATGGTTTGACGGTTCGGTTGCGGCCAAATGAACCTCAAATCTGCCATCCGTCCAAAACTAAGCGAATTAGAAAAAATCAATCTGCAACCGTCCGCTGGTCATCACACATCCGTTCAAAATGTGGCGGATCGATTTGGTTCGGTCGGTTTGAGCGGATCGATATATCTGCTGCTCACCCCTAATAGACAGTTAAATATTTGGAGTGATTTGATCATCAGAATCCTATAAGACAAAATATTAATGGATTTGGCTCAATGTTAGTTGATTTACTCCAAAAGGTTATTCAAATTTGATTGGAAACGGTTCAATGAGCAATAACACAACTTTGTTGGACTTGAGCCAAGTTTTGGACAGATTTCTTCATTCAGGCCTTTAAATTAGTATTTTTTTTTATTATTCTACAAAGTAATTGATTTTCTTGAAACTACGGCTAAAAATTATTCAAAATTTCATCCAAAAACATAAATGTATGATCTCAATTTATTATATATACATGACTTTTACAATACACCAATTAAATCTTAGCTACATCTGTTCATTCTGGATAATTTTTAAAAAAAATCCTTTTTCTGTATAAGTATCTTTTCTTATTACCCTTACATAGCAATTCAACTCATTATTACGTTATCATACTTTGTATGTTTTCTTCATCAATAAAACTTCTTTTTACTGATAAAAAAAAAAACTCATTATCATCTAGATTCAAGGTCCTAAATCACATCCAATAAACAAGAACCCAATAAAGTGGCATTATTGCAATGCTGCTAATAAAAATTCTCGTACAGGTGTGAACTTTAATGGGTGGGGTTTCTACCTAAAAAAAGTATTTCGGCCATAAAATAGTTTTAAAAGGGGCCAGGTGTGATCACTTCAATTCTCAACTTGTCCATGAAGAGATTGCAGAGAATCTTGGAATCCTAGGCCCATCTCAAGATCTCAAAACCCTAACTAACCCACATTTCTTCTTCTTCTTCTTCTTCTTCTTCTTCTTTAATCTCAAAGCTTTCTATAATGTTTCCTTTCCATCAAAACGATGATTTGTCTCAGATCCCTTGTACTACCCACCACCAACAACATGGTATCGATCAAGATCTGATCTTTTCTGGTCTTGATTCTCTTGAACTTGAAAGAATTAATAATTCTTCAGCTACCAACTACTTGACAACTACCCAAGACTCTGAACATACAAGTACTGGTGTTGTGGACAAAGATAAGAAGATCAACCGAAGTGATATAGAACGAAAAAGAAGACGCGAAATGAGTACTCTTTATGCTTCCCTTCGATCCGAGCTGCCTCTTGTGTACATCAAGGTGATCACTCTCTACTTCCTTCTTGTTTTCCTTTCCTCATATATATACACACAAATCTTGTAAAATTTACTAGGCTTTGCCAATTTCCTTTTTTTTTTATCAGCAAAGAAAAATTTCATTTAACAGTATGAAATTAAAGGTACAAGAAGATGACATGCATCGAGAGAGATTCGGAAGTATAAAAATACCCCTACTACTGCTACTCGCATCCATACAACCAACCCCTAAGTCTCTCGATTTCCTTTGATTATGCAAGAAATGGCTAGCCCTTATTGTCTAACCCACAAAAGGAAAATTATTTATACAAGCAGAATTTTTATACAAAATATTCCGAGCCACAACAATGTATGTTTTGACTTGAAAAGAAAAGGACTACGATGTACAAAAATTCAGTTTGTCTAAGTACTACCTGGGTTTTACATTTTTATGCAGTTAGGGTTGTATTGATGGGGTTTCATTTTAGGGTAAGCGTTCAACTTCAGATCACATGGAAGCGGCAGTGAATTATATTAAAAATTTGGAAAAGAATATCCAACAATTACGTCACAAGAGAGATGAGCTGAAGAAGTTTTCGAGTCCGGATTCTTTATATTCCGGGGATGGAAGCTCAAGTCACTCCTTTACAGTATGCCCTTGTTTGGGAGGAGTGAAAATTGTGTTCAGTAGTGGCTTCAATGAAGAAAAATTGCAGCTATCAAGAGTGATGGAATTTCTGCTTGAAGAAGGACTTAATGTTGTTACCTGTGCTTCCACCAAAGTAAATGACAAGTTAATTCACACTATCCAGTGTGAGGTATGCATATTTTTTTTACATTTTAAATATCAGTCGGTGCGTGCTGGAATGTTGATACCAATATTTACTGATATATCAATCAATACTATCAAATATCGACTGATATATGATTGTATAGTTATGTATCCCTATATGTTATTTAAAACCATGATCTTTAGGCAAATAATTCATTAAAACCATGATGAATCAATACTATCAAATATCAACTGATATATGATTGTATAGTTATGTATCCCTATATGTTATTTAAAACCATGATCTTTAGGCAAATAATTCATTGATTGCAAAGTTGAGGCTTTATATATGTAGTTTACCTCAGGTGACTGATCCGAAGTGCTTCAATGACTCTGAGCTGCAACTGAAGTTATACAACGTTGTGACAAATGGTTGATTTAAATCTGCAAGTAGCTTTATTGCTTGGAGTTAGTTTGGGTGATGTTGCGATTTATCAGCTTGCGGATTCATGTTATCTATTGGTTTTCTTGGTGTTGGGCACTAGAATAAGTCTACAAACACAAAAAAAAAATGCCACAAAATTAGACACAGAATATGTATGAACGGATAAGATTTTATAAAAGTGGACTCAACTAACGAAGCTCGTAAAATCTTATTTATTCATACATATACAGTGTCTGATCTATGATAGGTTTCCGTGTTTGTAGCAGAATTGGTGTGAATATGTAAAAAAATTACCAACTTTTTTGAGTATGGATGATTTCGATGTGGAATGTTTGTGTTAAGCATGTTTATTCTGTATGTTTCTATTTAACAGCTTCTCTATGTTTAATATTTGAACTCCTTCATGGCAGATTCCAATGTTCAATGCTTGCCAGTTTGCTAGTTTTGGTTTTTGAGATACATAAAACTCTCTATGTAAACTATGCCAATGTGTGTACCGTCCTCTCTTTGTGCACCCTCTTTTCTTTATTGATGTTTTTCTGTATGTACAACTTGTACCCTTCATCGTCATCAATGAAGTTCTGTTTATTTTGAGATATTTAAACTTATACATATCAATTATCCACATCGTTATTATGCATTTTAAAAGCAAACTCATTAAAGATGAACCGATTCATATGTTTATGATTTTGGTGATATGGTTTTCCATAAGTTGATTATCACATCCCTAAGTACTAAAAAAAATATTATTGTTTTATATTCGGTTTTTTATTTTATTTTAGTCGTAGTATTTGATACAATCTGAAACATGCATGACTGATATATGGATTGGATGATCAATTATTTTGTGTGTCAAGTGTCTATCGAGCAGTTGAGATGAATTCCTTTTTTTTGTTTTTTTCTCTTTTTTTTTTTTTCCAGCAAAAAAAGAATAACTTTATTGATGAACAAGATAATAGTATAACAATAAAGATAAGGGATGAGTATAAAAAACATCATAACGAAACAAATCGATTCCAACTAAGTTGGCATTGATAAGACCACCCAATCATATATTAGCACACCATCAAAGGTTGGTAAGTAACCAACCACAAACAAATAAAGAAAACAAACAGCAGAAAACAGACAGCCAGCTTCCATCACAAACATCAATCCTCTATGAATCTCCTCTGCCCACAAGTTGATGATGATGTGTTGATGATGATGATGCTATGTTGATGATGATGCTGTCTTCTTCTTTCTTCTTCTTCTTTTTCTTCTTTCTTCTCTTCTGTCTTCTTTCTTCTTCTCTTTTGTGAGTCAGAAAGGATGAAGAAAAACCCACCCCCAAGGTGGCCCAGTGGTAAGGGCGTACACGTGACTGTGTGGGTTAGGCGCACGGTCACGGGTTCGATTCCCCTCTGGGATTCTCTTGGGATTTAAGTGGGGGGCCGTGGCGGTGGGATGCTGTGATTGTCCCCTCTGAGGATTAGTCGGTGGACGCAGCCCAGCGGTAGAAGCCGGATACCTCAGTTTCAAAAAAAAAAAAAGATGAAAAAAAGAAAAAAAAAACAAAGCCAAAACGACGTCGTTTTGAAATTTCGGGCCACTCGACCCACAGAAAATTCGAGCTAGGGATTGCAAAAAATCAGGGTCATCAATAAACGTTTTTGAAAACACTTTTCACTTGAGTCAAGTTGGTTTGCCAACAAATTTTTCATTTAAATATAAAGTAGTTGTTCAAAAACCTGAAGCATTTATTTATTTTCTTATTATTATTATTTTTTTTTTTTACGGGGATAAACTTTTTTTGTTACTTTTCACTAAAATCAAAATATTTTTAATTTTTCACTGAAATATTCTCAAATATTTTCCTTACTAATTTTTTCCCCAACAATTAGCAACATTCACTACTTTATTCACTAGTTGATGTAAAAGTATTCAGCAAAGCTTATCTATCACAAGTCTAGTGGGGACACCTTGGGGTTGGGAGTCTTCTCTCTCTAAATTTCATATTCAACATTTATTAGGTATTATTAATTTTTTGGGGTCCTGCCCGCAAACACATGGAGGGGTCAATTTGCGTGGATCCCGAAACTAGTCAAAATGCGTTTAAATTGATGCAGACACCTGGTCGTCAAATAAATATGTACTACAGGCAATTTTCTTGCACACGTTTTATCTACAATGGAATGGTAATTGATCTCATCGATAACATCGTCATAAATGTTTAATAAAATCAGTTGATCTAAAAAGTTGGAATTTTAATTGGAGTAATTATTCAGTAATTTCAGAATATAAACACGTGATATTTCATAGTATTATGATTGGTGGAAAAGGTGGGTAGGTGATGTATTGTGTTGAGTGATTGAGGAACATGAGAAGACATATTAAATAATAATTGGTTAGAGAGTACAGACACGTAATAATCCGATAATCCTTTAATTGCCCTCAAATGGTAATGAACGGTATTATTGTGTTGCTTTCATATATGAGAAATTGGGAATAGCTTCTCTCTCATCCAGAAATGAATTAGACGGTGCTATTGTTTGCCTTGGTGGACATGACTCTAAGTCCATCTCGTTAATCTAAATTGTTTATTGCGTAGTTCTTGTTGAGTATATCATCCATACAAAAAAGCATATTAATCGGAAATCAATCACCAATTGATTAAATTACATTTGTGTCTATGATTTATTTTTAAAATCATAATTGTCATTGAAACAAATGTAATTTGATGAAATAGTTATTGATATTCGATAAACTTAATTTTTCAATAAGATCATGAACTGGACGAACTTTACACATTCAATGATTTGAATCATTAAAATAGGCATAGAGTCGGGCTTACCGCGGCTCAACAACACCATCCAATTTGATTACAGAGGATTACAAAGTAGAGAGTTGTACCCATCATATATATATATATATATATATATCCCAGGAGGAAAGTGACATACAAGGTTTTAGAGATCAATTCTAACCGTAATTTGAGTCGTTAGGAAAGTCATCCGAAATAGAGAAAAAAAGAAAAAAAAGAAAAAAGAAAAAAGGGGACCTTTAACCATAAATTTTTGAAAATGTTGCTAATAATTTTAATAATTGCACTTTTAGGGACAACTAATTTTGCCGAAGAAGATTTACTTTTAAAGATGAAAATTTTGGCTCCAAAGGGGATAGTATTTTGTTGCTAAATATCTAATTTCGTCGTTAAAAACACAAAAATAACACATTTGATATCTAATTTTGTCTTTAAGAAGTGATTTCATCTTTGATTTTTTATCTCTAAAATCTTAATTTATTGTAGTGGTCGTTTGATTTCTTTTCCCTTGCTTTTGCTGTACTAAAGAGAATTTCAGCATTGTTATTTTAAGGGTTTATTATACTTTATACCTCTAAATTATTGTCAAATTATCTATTTAGTTCTTGAACTATCAATTGAGTTTAGTAATTTCCTAAAGTTTATGAATCAAAGTCTATTTAGTCCATAAACTATAGATTGAATCTATTAAGTTCCTAAAATCTTTAATTCAAATATGTTTAGTTCCTAAAAAGATTATAAAATTAAAATATATGCCCATAAATATTAAAAATTAATAAAAGACCTTACCTAATTAAAATTTTAGTGCAAAAAAATCTTAAATTTTTATTGTCTTTAAAAAGTATTTTATTTCATTGTGATTGAATTAGTATTAGAGTCTGATTTTTCAGTTTTGCCAATAAAATTATATGAGTATCAGATATATTAAAGAAATATAAGTATATAATTTAAAAAATAACATTTCGTTGCAAATAATAATAGAAAAAAATAATATATTAATTAAATTATAAAAATAATTTAGTGAAAAACATAAATTTATTGATGTAAGATGTAAGGTTTCCTCCTTGGTTTTTATTCAATAAAGTTCTTTTCGCTGATCAAAAAATTAACTAGAAATTATAAACGAAATTTAACATATAATACTAGATAAAAACAAACGCACATAGCCATTGTAGAAGATAAGTAAAAAAATACTATAAATAATTACTCTTATCCTTATAAAGAAAATTCACCATAATAGCTAATGTCCACTTTTTAAAAACAGAATAAAAAAGATTAAAAATTTTAACTAAATAGGGTCTTTTACTAATTTATAATATTTATGAGATCATATTTTATTTTTGTAATCCTTTCAGGGACTAAATAAATTTGATTTAAATATTTTAAGGACTTAATAATAGACCCTATCACAAAGCTCTTTATACTTTAGGGGTATAAAGTGTAATAAACCCTTACTTTAAACAAAGTAGTTAAATTCCTTGCTTTAGAATGATCAAAATGACAAACCATACAAAGATCCAAATTAAAAGAAGATAAGTGACCAATCTGTATGGTCATCATCCAAGTGCATAGAGTAATAATATCCTAAGCAACATATGATTCTGTAAATAATATTTATATATATATATATATAAAAGTAAACTAAAGTTAATTATTTAAATGATTGAGTTGGGAGTCAACAATTTTACTCAAGTTAATTATTCAAATGATCTATTTATGAAACTTTCAAAGTCACCATGCCAGTTTATGAGATCAGGGTGAACAATTGAAAAAATAAAAAATCATGAGAAAAAAATAAAATAAAAAAATACGATAGAAGATAATTGCACGACATATTTTGCCAAAATAAATTTAGTTTCAGTTTTCTGAATTCAATTTTTTTGAAAATTAAATTTTTTGATTTTTGATTTTTTTGTTTTTAGTGAATATTTTTAAAATTTTAAGCAATTTTTTTTTACTTTTTAGATATACCTTACTTAGATATATCTAAATCGTAAAATATTTATAAAAAAATACTTTAAAAAATTAATAAATACATAAAAATATGAAAAATATACAGAATTTTCATTTTTTTTTGTATTTTTGGTATTTAATGAATTTTTTAAATATTTTTTTTTCATAAATATTATACTTTTTAAGTGTATTTATGTTAGGTGTGTCTAAAAATAAAAATAAAAATTTTTAAAATATTAAAAAAAAATCAGTGAAAATAATTTTAAAGAAAATTATGAAAAACGAAAAAGTAAAATTTTTTGAAAAGTAAATTGTGAAAACTGAAACCAAACAGAGTGATATATTTTGTATTCTATATGATTTCTTTATTTCTCTTTACCGTTTTATGATCGGGACCATTCCATTTCTTTTGTTAAAATTTCAAATTTCAACATTATTAACATGTGTATATAACTTAATTTTGGATCCAAAATCATAACACAATCTCATTTTAAAGAGAAAAGATATAGGGCACAATCCATTCAAATCAACAGTGATATACCCAAGTACCATATGCTTTGTCAGTAGTATTAAATAGAGGATTAGATTAAACAAAAGAAGAAAGATATGATGACATATATTTTAAGTTTGAAAGATTAGAGGCATTGATGCTATCCACCCAAAAAATGGCAAATCCCCTCATTGTCCACAAATCTCTTTTTGAAGTAGAAAACTAAGTTATATTTATTTATTTTTTTCTTTTGATTAAAGTCATCTAAGAAAGTTACTTAAAGTAACTAATTAAATTAAATGTGGGATCCAATCATCATGAATTAAGAAGGGTAATGGAATGGAATAAAGGTGTAATTCACTTGGTTTAATTCGACTTCAAGCATGCAAACCTCATAGGCCAAAACTAAGGACTTTAGGCTTGTGAAAATGAGTCTATATACAAAAGGTATCATCTCTAGGACTTTAATTACTTTAGTCTACTCCTTTCTAGTTTAGCCAATTTATAACTGATGAAGAAGTGGATGAAATAGACCCGCGTTCCAGTGATATTCATATGGACTGCATTAATGGAGAATTATAAAAAAAAAAATGTAAATTATACATATCGTCTCTGGAATTTATCTTTAGTATCAATTTGGTCTATGTTTTACTAATTGTATTAATTTTACCTTTTAATTTTTCACTTTATGTCAATGAGAAATGGTTCATTTTAAAGGGAATGGATCATTTCAAATTGAATATTGCTGAATAACCCCATCTTTTTTTCTTTGGTCACCACCTTTTTTGGAACCTATTTGGCTAGAGGCTATTTGGCTAAAATAAATAATAAAAACAAAATAAGTTAAAATAGCTAATAAAATAAAATGTCATATCCAACCCATAATCATTTTACTTATTCTCTTATAATCATCAAATCAACTATAAAAAAATCAACTACCATCTCAAACGTAATTTTTTTAGCTAAACTAAAATAACCAAAAAAACTAAATAGTCAACTAAAATAATTTATTCCCAAACGAGACCTAAATATTTTGGTTGCGTTTGGTAGAGCTTTGTAACTATGATTTGAGAGTATGAGTTGTATTTTGAGTTTGTGAGTTTTGGAATTATGATTTGAGTGTGAAAAATTTGTTTGGTGAAAGAGTTTTGAAAATAGTTTTGAAAAGAGTGGAGAATTTTTGATGTGACATTTGATATTTGATACAAAAACTTACAACTCATAACCAAACATAGAACTCAAAATTCTACTAAAGCACATAAAAAATTTTAAAAAATTCGGAAAATATTTTTTTGGAATATATAAAAATTAACATATCAATTGCCAAAAAAATAAAATAAAATTACATTGTTCCGGTCAACCGGCCAGACGACCGGTGGGACGTCTGGTGGATCGACCGGTTAGGCTAAATTTCGAAAAAACAAATTTGAAAATCGCACTCTCAAATAGAGTTTTCTGTAAAATTGTGAAAAATTAATTTCACATACCTATTCAAACATCATATTCAAAGTGAATGTGGCAGCCGGTAGTGGACAAATTCAAAAAGAAGCTAGCTCGCTGGAAAAGGAGATGCCTTTCATTTGCAGGTAGATTAACCTTGATCAAGTCTGTTTTATCTGGACTGCCTGTGTATTTCCTGTCTTTATTTAAAATGCTTGTGGCCATTGCTAACAAGCTGGACAGAATCCAGTCTACTTTTCTATGGGGTGGTGATGAGGTGAAGAGAAAAGTCCATCTTGTTAAGTGGGAGGAGGTGTGTAAACGTAAGTGTCAAGGTGGGCTTGGCGTGAGGAAGCTTAGTGAATTTAATGAGTGCTTGTTGATCAAATGGTGGTGGAAATTTGGAGTGGAAGATAAGGCCTTATGGAAAAAAGTGTTGTGCAGCAAATATGGTCAGCATGGAGGTAGGTGGAGTCCAGTGGTAGTAGAGTTAGGGGGGGTCTCTGTTCTGTGGAAGGATATCCTGGTTTTAGCTGGTCGAAATCCAACCTTGATGGAGTTCTATGTCTCCAATTTTAAGATTGTGATTGGAAATGGCAATAGGACAAAATTTTGGGTGGATGTGTGGTGTAATAATCTGAGCCTTTCTCTCGTTTTCCCTAGGCTTTTTTCCTTGTCAGTGCATAAAGATGGGTCAGTGTCTGATTTTGTGCAAAGGAGAAGTGAGGGTGTAGATTGGAATCTTATGTTTAGAAGACACCTTTTTGCTTGGGAAGAGGAGGACCTGGCTGGCTTGCATGAGTATCTTCGTGATGTTCCCAATTTAAGAAATAATGTGGAGGATCAATGCTCTTGGCTGGCTAATCCATCTGGCGTTTTCTCTGTAGCATCTGTGTGGGATTGGTTGGCTTCACAGAAAGGGTCCACTTTCAGGTTTGTGATGAACATCTGGAAGAATATTGCACCTCCCAAGGTTCAGTTCTTGACTTGGTTAGCTTGGAGAGGTAGGATGAAGTCTGCTGCGTTTATGCAAAGGGTTGGGGTGCTTAAGTCTAATGCAAACATTCTTTGTGTCTTTTGCAAGACAGAGGTGGAGACTGGAAGTCATGTCTTGCTCCATTGTAGTTGTATTTGGAAAGTGTGGTCGGGGATTATTGATTGGTGGGGTTTGTGTTGGGCCATTCCCGAATCAGTCCAGTCGTTGCTTAGTTGGTGGGCTGGTCATAAGGTGAAGAAGAGGGTAAAGATGTTGTGGAGAGTCGTTCCTTTGGCTGTTATATGGTCAGTATGGGAACTTAGAAATAATTGCTTGTTTAACAATGCTCAACCTCATACTGCGCAACTGGAGGAATTGGTGAAGGTTAGAGTAGCTCTGTGGGCTAAGTTCAGGCTGAAGGATATGCCTTATTCTGTGCATGACATTATCTCAAACTTGTGGCAGGTGTGTTATTCAGTGTAATGGTTGGGCTCTGATCCTGGGGTGCTCTAGTTGTTGGGCTGATTTGGTCTGTTTTTGCCCCTGCACTAGTTGTCTGCCGAGCTGCTGCTGTTGTTGGGGTCTGCTGCTGGTTGTGTAGGGTTGTCTCTCTTGTCTGCTGGCTAAGGCTAGTGTTCAGTGTATTGAGGGTGTCTTCAGTGTGTTGTTGGGGAGCTGCTGCTGGTTGTGTAGCTAAGGCTTGTGTTTCAGTGTATTGAGGGGGTCTTCAGTTCAATTGTCTCATTTTTGTTGGGGGTTAGGCTGGCCTGATTTTTGCTGCTTTGCCTCTCCTCTGCTGCGCCTAGATGGGCAGTCCCCATTTTGATCTATCTTGCCTTGGGCTGCAGAGTGCTCATGAACCAGTCTTGGTCTGCTGGGCATGTTTAGTCCTGTTCTGCAGTTATGTAGTTTGCTGCCTTGGTCTGCTGTAGTGTCCCATCTTAGAAGTTCTCTTGTTCTTCCTCTGGCCAACTTGCAGCAGCTGGCATTATTTGATGGTGGAGATGTTTGTTCTCATCTGGTTTGCTGTTGGAAGCAAGGTAGAAGTCCTCATCCTCATCCTCATAGAAGTGTCCACAGGGTGTCTAGCAGCTCAAGGTGTTGTCCAATCTGAAGTGTGGTTCTGCACTGCCATATGGTTAGACTTTTGAGCTGGGGTATGGATGGTGGAGATGTTTGTTCTCATCTGGTTTGCTGTTGGAAGCAAGGTAGAAGTCCTCATCCTCATCCTCATAGAAGTGTCCACAGGGTGTCTAGCAAGTGTGGTTCTGCACTGCCATATGGTTAGACTTTGGAAGTAGTAGCTTTGTCAATCCTGGAATATTGGTTTTAAGCATCATTGTTATTCATGGAGGGGAGTGTGCAGGGGTCTAAAGTTGCTGCTGCAGCTTTGGTGTTGCCTTCAGGGGATTATTTCTGCTACAGCTTTGGTTCTACGTTCTTCTTTCTCCCTTCTGTCTTTTTCCGTTGGTCTCTCACCAACTTGGGGTGCTAGCAAATGATAGGGTGAGCTCGGTGGTGCTAACCTAGTTGGGATCATTTAGCGCACTGTGATGCTTTTGCACTTCCCTTTACTTTACTGATGCAATTTTCTTGTACCTTGTACTTGTTTTTTTTTCATCAATAAAGTTTCTTTTACCGATAAAAAAAAAAAAAAACTCGTTTAAAAATCGTTATAAACAGAGCCTTTGATTTTTTTTTTCTTTCGAACACTCACCTTAATTCCAAATCTATCCTATCTCTCACATTTAAAACCCTAATCATAGCCCCCTCATATCCACTTCCGATCAGTGCCACCAACACGTCCGACAGCCCACCCTTTCCTCCCAACCACCCTCAAGTACTTGACTATTGAACTCTTTCGATTCCTTGTTTTAATATAAAAAGTATTTTGAGGCAAACAAAATATATATATATATATTTTTTGGTGTGTGTGTGAACGATCCATATTTAAGTACGTGAAAAAATGTAGCCAATTAACTTGTCAATAAATTGTCTCTCATAAATGTATGAAATCCGTTAAGGTCATGGAACGTAAAGTCAACATTAAAATTATGAGTTTAGTTTCATTTTAATCTAGTTATTGATTGAAGAGTGCAGTTCTATTATTAAATTGTGTCACATCAACATTAATTGTTATATTTTTAAGCCCCAACAAATCATACCACTTTTTTTTTATTAATAACCATTATCATACATAACTTAAATGAAGCTTGAATTTGTCTTTTTCTGCAATGTAATTGTTATACCAAAATTGAAGATCTATGGTCCCCCAGATCATCTCTACTCCTTTTAAACCGAAGTTTGATGATCTTTGGTCCCAAATCTTCTCTGCTCCCCACCAAGAACACACCAACCAACAAGATCAGATCATAGCTGAGGCTACGGCTGACAATAATCAGAATGCTAATGATAACATTAGAAGAACAAATTTGTTCACGCTAAGTGTGATAATCCCATCACGTAATATACTTTTAATTTTTTAATTTTGTATTATTATTATTTTTTGATGCATATCTGTTAATTATAAGAATATCTATTGCGATTTATGTTATAACATGAAATTGAAGACCTTAATGGTGTCAGAAACCGAAATTAATTAGTTTATTATGAATGGCATAATTTTGTCTAATACTAAAGTTTATTAAAATTTTATTCAATCTAAATTAATTAAATTAAATCAATTTAACTAAGTTTTGTTTGATTAAGCCTTAAGCCCAATTAACTAGCTTAATCCCTAATTAGTGCATTAGATGAATCAAGCCTATATATATGTTAATTGAGGTGATTAGGCTCATTCTACACTAAAAAATCTAAGAAAGAGAGCTTTAGAGAGAGAGAGAACACTCAAGTTTTAGAGAGAGAAGAGCATGAACTTGAAGAATTTGGGATAAATTATGTAAATGGTCCATGTAGTTTACCCGATGTATCAATTTGGTCCATATTGTTTCAATTTGTTCAATTTTTCCCCTTAATTTAACAGATTGTGTCATTTTAGTCTAATAAATTACGGTTGTTAAAGTTTGGTAGACGAAGAGTCTACAGAATGTGTCAATTTGGTCTCTATAGTTTACATAATGTATTAATATGATTCTTGTTGTTTTAATTTACTCAATTTTGACATGGACCAAATTAACACATTGTGTAAACTACAGGAACCAAATTAACACATAGTTTGACTTTCCATTCACCAAACTTAACCACCGTTATTTATTGGACTAAAATGACACAATCCGTTAAATTAAGGGACAAAATCGAGGAAATTAAAACAACAGTGACCAAATTGACACATCGTGTAAACTACAAGGACTATTTGTATAATTTAACCAAGAATTTGCTAAGAGGCTTGTATATTGTGAAGTAGAAGCTCAAGAACTTGCTAAATTGAGCTCAATTGAAAACTTTAGATAAGCTTTTGAACCCTAATTCATGAGTTCAAGTCATTTAATATGTGAATTCAGGAGGTTTATGTGATTGAATACAAGAATTGAGTTAAGGTCGTTTTGTAAATAATGGACCTGAGGTTGTTTTGTTTCCTTTGGTATGTTTTAATTACAATGGATTGGAGCCGAGATCATTTTGCTTTGTTATGATCTATTTGAATCAAATATGAATGGGAAGGGCATTCCAAATGATTAAATTATAAGTATTATTTTGTTTAATATGAATCGCATTCATTAACCTCTTTACTTTGATATTATTCACTGGACTTTCGCTCACTCCGTATTCATATGTATGTAGGTGAGTAGTGAGATGTCCAGCCCTAGTGAACTTATGAAGGACTACCAAATTTTGTGGAGTCAGTTATGGAACGCCACACGATCGAGACTTTTGTTTTTAGCCTTTTGTTTTCTCTTATTAGTCACGCTTGACCACATCTGTATATAAGTTTTGGTTTGTATATTGTTAACATACGTATGATCTTAGACATGTGAAATTTCCTATAGATGTATGGATGTGAGTTATTATTAATGTACAAAAATTTTTGTTCATGTCATTTATGCACAAGCTCATTGGACAAATTTTATAGTTTTGCTTCCGCTTCTGGCCCCATATAATTAAATAAATTTTGAAATTTCGTCTTTTGAGACCGGGTAATTTGGGATTACTGGCCGGTCATGGATTAAATCTCTAGGGGTGAGTTTATTAGGTCATGACAGAGTGGTATCAGAGCATGAGTTAATAGCTTGTACACTTGTCCAATTGAGTGTTAAGTTGTCTAGAAAAGACTTAAGGTGCATTCATTTCATAAGAACACACTTGAGTGCATTGAGAATATGTGAATCTATGAGATATGAATTGTTGTGCGTATATGTATGAGCAATATTTTGTTTTTGTTATAGTGCAAGTTTATATAGATAATGGTGAGAGCAAGAGCCGAAAAAATAGAAGAATCCTCCACTGCTCGATTAGACAGAATGGAAAGAATGATGCAAGATATGGCAAAAAGTCTGAGACAACAACAACAACGGCAACAACCGCAACCTCCACCTCCATCTCCAATGCCAGTACTGTCTGTGTAAGATCATCAGGTTGGTGACCGTATAATCGCCCTCACTAAAGAATTTAAGAAGATGAAACCACTACTATTCTATGGAGGAGTAGACCCATTAAAAGCTGAAGTTTAGATCCTTGGAATCAAGAAATTATTTTAGATATTTTTGTGTGCCAAGGCACAAAAGGTTCAGTTGGCCGCATTCACTCTAGTGGATGAGGTAAGAAGATAATGGATGCTAATCCAAGAATACAATAAGGGGATTGATTGGGCACACTTTCTTAAAATTTTCTATGAGAAATATTTTTCGCAGTGTATCCGTGATCGAAAAGTGTCCAAGTTTGAGGGACTCAAGCAAGGTAACATGACAGTAGCCGAGTATGAGGCAAAATTCATAGAGTTGGCTAGATTTGCACCATATATGGTTGACAACGATTACAAAAAAGCAAGAAAATTCGAAGGTGGACTCCAAAATGCAATTTTAGAGAGAGTTAATGTGTTGAAACTACCCACTTACGTTGATGTATTGAACCAAGCCCTAATGTTTGAAACTAACATTACAAATCATAATAAACAGTCTGAATGGAAAAGTAAGAAGCAAGGCTTTTTCTTAAAGAAGGGATCTTTTAAAAAGAAAAATACGGGATCAACGAGTACTTCGAACTCCACAAGGGATATGGCACCAACATGTAGCGAATATGGAAAGAAACATTGATAGGTTTATTACCATATTTTCGAGGCCTATTTCAAATGCGGTAAAACAGGACACATGGCGAGAGATTGTCCCCAAACTGAACAACTGAGAAGTAGAAGACCCATTGCTAGCTCAATTAGGTCCATCCCAATGCCGGGAAACACTGTAAAACTTGTTGCTACTAGAGACACACTAAGGCAATGGAGAGTTTTTGCACTTGTCCCAAGAGATACACAGAATACCGAGGCCATTTTCTCAAGTACCCTTTCTATTTGCAATCAAGATATTTATGTGCTAATTGATTCGGGCTCGACACATTCTTTTATATCTACTGCATTTGCATCAAGATTGAGTGGACCCATGGAATCATTGCCTTATTTATTGTGTGTATATGCTCTATCTGGGGAATCTATTTTGTTTTCATCCGTGCATTGTGCTTGTGAAATACGTATTGGGAATGTTAATTAATTCTGGACATATATATCTATACCTTTGCTTGGGATGATTTGTTATATTACTTGTTCCCACTGAATAGACCATCGGGACTATGACTCTGTGATTATGTGACTGGGTTGGGCACCCCAAAATAATGAACTTTATATTATGTGCCACCGAGGAACTCTATGTTATAAACAACTGCATACATGTATAACTACATGAGAACTTATTTGGAGAATGCCATATTGTATATGACCTTAAACGTTTTTTTATGAACCATTATAATCTTGAGAACAAATGAACTTAGAACAATTGTAAAACTATTGACTATATACTTAAGCGAATTGATTGTAACCCTCGGAACTGAATGTACCTTGTTTGAGAATGATAGGATAGAACCTTTACCTGATTTGATTTGATAGAGCCTTTATCATCTGATTTAATTTCGTTTATGGGGGATTGCGAATTGTTTACGAACAAATAAATAGATTGTATTGCTAAGAGAAATTGAATTGACTGAATGTTTACCTTATGATAAGAATTGCATGTGCACTGTTGTGGCTCGACTTTTCGTGCTCCTTTCGGAAGACAACAAGCCTTACAGTTCAGACTCCCATGGTTCTGAATCTGATTTCACAAGTGCAATGTGAAACAGTGAAAACTCAAAAGAGTCCAAATCCAATAATTTTTTTTGGAAAATCGATGTTTGAATCAAATGCAAAAAATGGACTGCTTTGCCAAATTACAGAGTCGCTACCTAAATATTTTTGAAAAATTTAGGAAACCTGAGACTCGTGCTAAAGGCCATTAGTCCATCATCACCAAAGTGTCTCGGCTCGAGAACTTAAGTACGAGAGGGGAAGGTCATGAATTGAGTACCCCACTCGCCCGATCAAATATCGGCCTCTACTAATCGTTGTGTAATTTTTATTTACATTATATGCTCTTGTTCCGATTATTAGACTAACATTACTATGTGTTGCATACAAGTATAAACTAATTTTCAAAAATTAGAACGCTTTGATTTCATGTTTGTTTGAAAATTGTTTTTAATACTCGCCACTTGAAAAGGTGAGTTTGTACATTAATCAAATTGGCCCAATTTAAGAAATTAACCTTCATTCACAAGCATTCAAACAGATATATCAATTAAGCACTTAGCTTCATAGTAAGTATGTTTGACATGGCAACAATCATACGCATGCAATATGCTAAAGAAATAAGTGCTCACCTCGTACTCCAAGGCAAGCCAAAAGAAACAAAAGTGTTAGAAAATATGCATGTTCCTAACAAATGCAACATGACTAATGCAACACATGCGATATGTAATTTAAATTGGCTTAGCTACTAACATGGCATGTGAATCAACTTGATAGCATGCGGTTTGAGCA
This sequence comes from Camellia japonica, assembly GCA_030407325.1. Classification (NCBI taxonomy): domain Eukaryota; kingdom Viridiplantae; phylum Streptophyta; class Magnoliopsida; order Ericales; family Theaceae; genus Camellia; species Camellia japonica. Next base: position 148,888,153 of record JAPPVO010000032.1, read on the forward strand.
CGTTTCAAGGAGTTAATAAATAACAATGCAAGTTAGAATAATAAACTGAGCCTCGATACATGTAAGACAAGTGTATGCAAACATAGAAAATGCTAAGAGAAACATGATGTTCTAAACTAACCATCATAAGCAAATAACTAAAAGGGATAAAGACGTGGGGTTGGAACACATACACATTATTACATATTGGCCCTCGTGCAAGAGGGTCCGAATGAGTGTCCGAATCAAACTAATTATTACAAAACCGAATGAATGAATAAGCATAGAATTAACTAGCTAATTTATTACAACAAAATAAGTTAACTATCTAACGAATCATTGCTACAACAATATTAATTATGACAATCAATAATTAATTACAACAATAATAATTAATAATTAATCATCAAACAAGGATGCACAAGTATGCACAATGCTCGCATGCGCAACGTCCAAAAACTGCTCTGTCTGCCTAGACCATTCTGTTTCACCTTCAGCCACTGCCCTCTGCTCCTGCAAAACACATTGCCTTACCAAACAGTAATGGCCAGCCAGCCCCTAATGAAGCCCGGCTGGGCCCAAATAAGGCCGACCGTGCCTTAATTTTATGCAAAATCCTATTTTTTTGTTCTGAAGTAAAAACAGTGCAGACAGAGTTATTCTGAACTCTGTTTGTCCCTTCTACTCTTCTCTCTCATAGTAAGCCTCAAGAGAAGAATGAAGTCATTTCCAAAACCATTAATGAGCAAATTGATTGCTTGATGAGTTAGGGCATGATTTTGGACAAAAATTAATGAATGTAATGAATCAATAACCACCCCTCCCTCCTATCATAGAGTGAACTCAAAGAGGAAGGTAAAGATGCTTCAAGGTTCATCAAAACACCATGAATTGATATAAGACAACCCCTAACACAATGGACTCGGTATAACTTCCGGCCGAACCCAAGCAAGATACTTCATTTTCTTTATATAGGTTGGTTTATTTTAGCAATTTTCTTAGTCCATTCCATTCTTTAGTCCATTTGTCCAAAGTGATAATTAAGTCCACTAAACGAGAAGAAGAAGTCAAACGAGAAGTGATTCTAAGCATGAAAGAGAGACCATGCTGTTGACGATGAACCTCCGTAGAGATCAAGCCATTGAGCATAGTTCTCTTTCTCATGCTTTGAATAACTATCAATCGGTTGAAATAACTCTCAAACAAAAGAAAAGAAGAAAATAGGGAGGTTGCAGAAATGGTTATGCGCAATTGGTTATTTAAAATGAAACTCTTTGCATGAAGACTAAGTAAATAAAGCTATCAACTTAAATGATTCGGTATCTATGGCCTAAACAACCGAAGCCATAAGGACTTACAACACAACAAATGTGATATTCAAAGTGTAAGCTATTTAAATGAATTAAACAACCCATAACAGCCCCTAAAATGTACAAAAATTGTAGCTAAAAGTAAGAGAAAGTAAGTAAAAAGAGTAGAGAAAAAGCTATGGAACAAAGCTTAAGAAGGGCTGGTTAACCCCTCCACTTTTTGCAATTTTAAATCACATGTTTCAGCCCCAAAATAGTCCAAGAATAGTCCCAAAACAGCCCCAAAATAGTGGCTAAAAGTGTGTTTAAAAAGAATAAAAAGATAGACAAAAGCAAGAGATATAAAGCTAGTAAGCAAAATTAAGAAGAGATGCCTAACCCCTCCACTTTTGAGACCTTTAAACCATGTTTTTCAACCATTTTAAACTCTAAAAATTAACATGTAAACCAAAGAAAAGAGTGGGAAAACAAGGGGTATGAGCTATGAGATAAGGTGCAAGAAAGGTTGTCAAACCTCTTTACCTTTGGTAGCCCTTTAACCCCAAGTTTCAGCATTTGGAAAGGATCCAAAACAGTATATAAACACAAGAAAAAAATAAAAAAAGATGGAAATGAAAGCAGAGAAAAAGATGACAAGCTTATACCTCTTGAAGATGGAAAGCTTTGGTTAAACAAACTTGATTCCAAAGCACCCTCAAGTTTATAAAATATGGTTTGAAACTCTAGGAAAAAGCTTCAAGAACAAGCTCCAATAGTGTATGTATTGTGTATGTATAGTTAAAAAAAGGTTTGAAGGTTAAAAGAAGCAAGGAGGATAGAAGGAGGTCTTTTTAGTTCTTCAAAGCTTTTGGAAAATTTGATAACCTTGAATTCTGAAGGAAGAGGTTCTATTTATAGAGTTTGAGCAAAAATGGTCAAAAATATCTTCAAACAAAGATATTTGTTCAATTCCTGCTAGCTGTCTGTCTGGCGCTATTGAGACCCGGCTGGGCCTCAAAACCCATGGCCGGGCCCAAAAATGCACGGCCGGGCCTAAAAAGCAACCCAGGAAAAGTTTTCATTGAGGCCCGGCCGGGTCTAAAAGACTGCACTTCAGGTTCGACTTCAAACGTGCATATCTCCCTCATCTGGAGTCAGTTTTAGGTGATTCTTGCGTCTAAATTGAAGCCCCAAAAGTCTACTTTCCAATGGCGGTGGCCTCACATCTAAATTCTAAGTGTGGAAAGATATATTCTTATTTTAGTGAAGACTACTCATTCTTTTTCAACGGTTTGATGCTCAACTTCTTCCTAATCTAGTTTTCTTCCTCCCCTCCTATTTCCATCAACTCCAAACCTATAACTAAGATGTTTTGAAAGATTTTTCAAAGAGTTCACCTCCATTTCGTGTATTTCCACTTTGTCCTTACTCGGTTTACCGAAAAGTGCAATGTTTTAAGCGAAATGCGAGACTCGGAACATCGTAGAAACATTTGAAAAAATATTTTTAAAAAGAGGGTTTTAAGATCTAAAATAGTTTGGCCAAAATGGGGTGCAAGGTTTGGGATTAGAGCATGAATCCAAATTTCTTCGCTGAGAATTTAAAAGATTGCACAATGTAACTTTCATTATCGGGTGTTTGGAAAAAAACGCCTACGTCTTAAGGGCGGTCAAAAATGGGGTGTCTACAGTTGCCCCTCTTTGACAGAGCTTGAAGTCATGGAATGACGCGAGTGAATGTCAAAGCCCAAAGATGACCCATTTTTACAAGGCCATAAGACTTGGGCAAACAAACAAAATGTAGATGCAGTTGGTTGAACCCAAGGGTTGCCTACGTATCCCGTTGCAAGGAATCAAACCAGCATAGTTCAGGGGCAGAATGCAAATGATACACAATGCAACGAAACAATGCAAATGATATATAATGTAAGCAATCTAAACGAAATCATCAAACCACGAGCAGTGCTTACCACACAAATATCATAAAGGAATGGGGATGCAAATCAAACTACATTTTATATAGAAAAAAAGTGTGGGCATAAGCCAAACGACGCCTAACACAGGCTAAGTGCCTACATCCCTAATACTGGCATCAGCGCAGCATGGATGCTTATACATAACATAAGCATGTTTTAACGTGAAAGGGGGTGCAAGCACCTACAAAACTATGTTTTTCGTAGAAAGAGAAGGAATACAATTAATTGGGTGGTATGATATAAGTGAGGAATGATCTGCTGGGGGAAGATAATGATCCTAAATGCTGAATGCAGCAAAACAAAGTATAATGCAATAGATGCAATGGATCAAGTGAATAAGGGGCATAGGTCGAACTACGTCTTACCTAGAAAGGGCACAGACACAAACCAAACCACGTCTAACACAGAAAAAGGTGCTGACATCCTCAATACTGGCCTCAGCGTAGCATGGGTACTTACACATAACAGAACCATGTTTCAATGAGGAAAAGGTATGGGCACATGCCAAACTAAGCTTAACATGAAAAGGATGTAGGCGATAAAATGGTACGATGTAATGGATAGTGCAGTAGATGCGTGCGATAGATGCTATATGCAATGTGATAGAGGTAATAGATGTGAAGCAATAGATAATAACTATGATGTAGCAGTTGGGAAGTGAAAGTACCTTACAGGGGTAATTGGTGAGAACTCACCTTACGCTGCTGGGGAGCTTCCTCTTTTTCTTGGTTTGAAGACTTCTTCCTGCATCTTGCGCTTTCACCCCACAGGTACTACTTTTCTCCTTGGCTACGTTTACAACTTTCCCTATCCTTCAACAGAATAACAGACTAGGTTGGTTCAGTATCTAGAATTGAGGCGCATATAAGCTACCTCAACCTATGGGGTTGCCATACAGATTTCAAGTCGAGGATACCCCCTGGGTATTAAACCAGACTTTAGTCTTGGAAATTCTGAACTTTTGCATTCTAGGCATCGCCATTCGAACTCTAGTTTCCACCATCTCAGTTGATCTCCTAGGAACTCATCGAAAACACAGACATGTGGCTATACCAGACCGCCTGAAGCTGTTTGGGCACGACAAACACCAAAGGAATTGTGCCTTCAGAGGATTTAAGGTCTCCTAGACCAGGTGAGACCAAGTGAGTGCACAAGACAATGCAAGTGAGGTGCACAAAACTGTGCGAGGTAGGTAGAATGCACAAAACAGTGCGGTATAAGGCACAAAAATAATGCGATGCAAGGTGCACAAAACAGTGCGATACGGGTGTAGACACCCCATTTTTTACCGTCCTCAAAACTTGGATGTTCTTGTAGGTTCATCCAGCAACAAGTTCAATTGCTCGTCGAGTGCTCGATTTCCGCGATGGAATGCTCCAGGTTTGATCCTTCCAAACCCTATTCCATTCAGTCTCTTTTTTGGACCATGTGTTGGTCTTTGCTTTGTGATGTCCTTGATGGACTGCCAGCCATCAGAGAGGGCTGCCGGCCATCAATGAGGCACTGCCGGCCACCACTGATGGCCGGCCGGCCACCATTATTTCAACAGATATATTTTAGATATTTTTGAGCCAGCTGTTTGTAGGATAAACCATCTGCTTGCACGTGGAGGGCTAGATTTGCTTGAAGGCTCCTTGTATCTCCTATATATAGAGGGCTTCTATATGCATGCAAAGGGTTACAAAAGTTTGAGCTGAGATATTTCTTCCCTCTCTCTCTAGAATTCTCTCTCTCTCTATATATATATATTGTGTGATATTGAGCTTAAAAGTGAGTTTTCTTCATACTTTTGCACTAAAGCACCTAGTTAAACATCTTCACCTCTGTTGCTGAGGTTCTTAGAGGTTTGCTTGGAGCTCAAAAGTTGGTTTTGGCTCAGAGGAAGACCTGTTTTGCTGCTGGTCTTCAAGGGTGAGAACTACCCATTTTTAAACTTTGTTTTTGTACTAGTTTAGGCCACCTTTGCATGCTTATTTTGGCCTAGTTGTCAACTACAAAAAACTCTATTTTTTAGTGTTTAAAATGGTTGTTTGAGGCCTTCTGGGAGTTGGGGGTGTTTCACCCCCTTGAATGCCTTATTTGCTAAGCTTTTAGGCCATCCTTTAAAGCTTTTGGAACTATCTCTTTTTGGCCTTTTAACCACTGAATTCCAGAGGAATTTCAGTGGTGGAAAGGTGGTTTTGAGGTCCCAAATAGGAGGGGGTGGTCCCCTCTCCTCTTGTCTTGCCTGCTTGTGTTGTTGGCCCACCAAATGAGCATGTGTTTCTACTTCTTTGTGGCTTTGTTCAAGCATATTTTTGTGACCTTTTAGACCTGCCATAACTCTTTTTTTGACTTTCTTGGTCATTGGTTGCTTGCATCTTACACCTCTAGTGCAATCATGTTTGTTGGCCTAACATGCTTCATGCTTTAGTTCATCATTCTAGCATGTGTTAGCTTTGCTCCAGCACATTTTTGCCACTGATTTAACATGCTTGAGGTCTTTTTTAAGTAGTCTTGGTCATATATCCTTAGCTTTGTATAGCTATAGTGTAGTTGGGCGTCACTAGCTTTGTGTTTGAGGTCCCTAACATGCTTTGTTTGGATTGTTTGCATGCCATAGCACCATTTAGCATGTAATTTCAGTGCATATAGTGTGGTCACACTCTCACATGTTTCACTCTTTCAATGCTTTTGAGAGATGTGCCTTATGCCTTGTTTGTGAGCCAATACGTATGCATGCTTGTCTAAGCTTTTGGGCTATCATTTCAGCATGTTTTAGCCTTTGATTTGGCATGGTTGAGCTTTGTCTAGAGCTGGTTTAGTTGTTTGGGCTATGTATTGCATACTTCTTGTGTAGTGCTCTTTACTAGCCTTGTGCTTTAGGTCTTCTAGGATGCCTTATTTGTGATGTTTATGTGATATGGCATCATTTAACACATAATTTCAAAGTATATAGCCTTGTTATACTCTCATGTTTATCACTCTTTCAATGCTTTTGAGAGTTAAGCATTATGCCTTGTTTGTGAGCCAATGCATGAACATCATTCTCTTGCCTTTCATGCTATCATTTCAGATCATTTTCGCCACTATTTTGGCATGCATGAGGTCTGTTTAGGGTTGGTTTAGTCCATTGAGCATTGTATAGCATGATTCTAGTGTTATTTCCTTCACTTGTTTCACTGCTTAGGTCTCTAAACATGTCTTGCATGCATTGCTTACATGATAGAGTCTTGTGCATGCCACTTTAGCATTGAAAGATAGCATGTTGTTTGCATAGCATAATATCTGCATTGCATTGTGTTCAACAGGACGTTATGTTGAACACAAGGTTGATTGGTCCACTTCATACTCAAAGTGATGAAAGTGAGCCAATCTTCCTTTGTCTCCATTACCTTTGACCTCTCATGATAAGGCCATGGTCTTAGAGTCTTGTTTGCATTGCATTCATCGAATGTGTACAAGATTGGATCTTTGGCCATCACGCATTGCATGCTTGATTAGTGGTCTTGGATTCAATTATGCAACTCCTTTGATGTTTTGAGGTGATAATGAGGGGCAAGGTACACACATGTTCCTAGGGAGACCCTCTATTTCCTCTATTTTGTGCTTTGTTGTAGAATGGTGTCGCAGCACACCAGTGGCCGGCAGTTCCACATTGATGGCCGGCACCCTTCCATCCTTGGCCGGCAGAGGCCTACTTTTGGCCGACATGTGGCTGGCAGCCACCTTTCATGGCTGGCAGGCCACTGGTGCACTCCCTAGCATTGGTTTGGTAAGTTTCAGTAGCTAGTTCAAACTTCTTCAACTTGCTGGGGCATCATAGTTTAAAGCTTTGCTTGTTAGTTAGCTTGAATTTGTAAATTAATAAATTTGTTAATTAATTAAAGTGTTGTAATAATTAGTAAGTAGTTTACTAGTTATTCATTTTGTTGTGTAATAATTAGTCTAATTAGCTTAAATTAGATTAGTTAAGTAGCTTAGCTTAGATTAGCTTAGCTTATTCGGACCCACCGTCGAGAGGGCACATTGTTGTAATAAGCGTGCATGCGTGTGTGCATGTCTTCCAACCCCTATTTCTTTCTCCTTTTTACTCACCGCTTTCGATGGTTAGTTTAGGGAATATTTCAATTAGCATACCTTATGCTTGCATGTTTGCATTCATTCATTTGTCTTGTATGCACCGAGCTCGGCGCATCATTCAAACTGCATTGTATTTCAATACATTTACTTGAATACATGTTTAACAACATGTTATCAAGTGTTGCATTCATATGCCATCGTAGATAGCCGAGCTTACTTAATTGCATTTTTGCATGTGTTGCATTAGGTATTTTAACATAGTTAGGATAATGCATTGTTTCTAACTAGTTTTCTGTTTTGGCTCGGAGTACACTGTAAGTGTTTATGCTTTAGCATCCTTGCATGAGTGTGAGTGTTGCCATGATAGCATGCTTGCCATGAGGCTATTTGCTTAATTGCTATAACTGCATGAATGCCTGTGGATGAAGGCTTCATTACTTGAATTGGAACAATTCGACAAATGTGAGTTTTAAGCCCACTTGAAGTGGCAAAATCATGTTTTAAGCCCACTCAATGGTGGCAAATCCGCGCTTTAGCTTACTTTCGAGTAGCACTTTCAGACCATTTTCAAAAACAAACACGAGTTGAGTTGTTCCAACTTAAGTGATTGAGTCTATACTTGTATGTTGTGCACATCACGTAGTAAGTTAGCTAATAATTGGAATAAGAACACATGTGTTTATCAAACAACATATCATGTTTAGTAGAGGCCGATCCTTTGATCGGGAGAGCGAGGGTGCTCATTTCAGGACCTTCCCCTCTCATACCCAATTTCTCGAGCCGAGGCAACTTTGGTGATGATGGACACGTGGCCTTAGGCACGAGTCAGGGTTTCCTAAATTTCCCCAAAATAAAATATTTAGGTGGCGACTCTGAGATCTGGCAAAGCAGTCCATGTTTGGCGCTTTTTGATTAAAATCGATTTTCCAAAACGATTTGCCGGATTTGGACTCTTTGGTGATTTACAGTCTTACATTGCACTTTATGACATTAGTTTCAGAACCATGATAGGAGTCCGAACTGTAGTAGCTATGAACCCAAATCCGCGCCCTCTCCGAAAGGGGGGCGCGCGGAGAGAGTTCGGGCTGTCTACAACGGGTGCACAAGACAGTGCGATGCAAGGTGCACAAAACAGTGCGATACAAGATGAATGCACAAAACAGTGCTATACAAGGTGCACAAAACAGTGCGATGCAAGGTGCACAAAATAGTGCGATACGTGGTGCACAAAATAGTGCGATACAAAGTGCACAACACAGTGCAATGCAAGTTGCACAAAATAGTGCAATGTAGGGTGAATAAAACATTGCTATGAAAGTGCCCAAAACAGTGTAAACTCAAGGGGCACAAAACAGTGCGATACAAAGTGAATGCACAAAACAGTGCTATACAAAGTGCACAAAACAGTGCGATACAAAGTGCACAAAACAGTGCAATGCAACGTGCATAAAACAGTGCGAAACTCAAGGTAATGCACAAAACAGTGCGATACAAGGTGCACAAAACAGTGCGATACAAACTGAAAGATGCATGGTATGCAGAGGGAAATGAGCAGTACTTAGAGTAATGCGTCACGTACCTTATGAAATGAGTGCAGTGCAACTTGCCACAATTCATTGAAATGTAATTGAAAACATTGTAGAAGGTAACTCGATGAAACAGGAGCAACTAATCATGCAATTCAAATCAACTAGAATATATGAGCATGTATGCATAATCCAAAACACATGTATTAATCAAAGGGAATATGACAATCCCAAAAGAGTTCTGAAATGGTTGGAGACAACTTTTGAAAGGTAAATCATATCAGAATCATCATGGGGGTGAGCCCACCCTAATCCAGGGAAAAGTGCCCAACAAATGGCTTTGGTAGACTGAGGGAAAGATTGGGTTCATGCCCCTTGTTCAAATGACGACCCAATCAGATGTACTGAAAATTGCCCCTAGTGTCCAATCATTGGCCACCAGTTGGGTTCATGCCCCATGTTCGATTGATGGCCCGATCGGATGTATTGAAAATTGCCCCTAGTGTCTAGTCACTGGCCACCTTTTTCAACATTATGCAGGCACGTGTGTTGGGGATCATAAATCCTAGAACGGGTACCTACCAATCAAACTGATGCTTCTCTTCTGTCCCAGCTTCTTGAGAATCTACTCTATTTTCCCCCAAAGTAGTGACGGATTCCTCACATACACTTTGCAATGATCCTAAATGCGATGCCCCTTGTATGGGCACTCTCAGTTTGTTTATAAATTCCACACCTGGGCTTGTTTTTGAGTTTGGAGCGAACATTCGTGTATGGAATTTTGGCGATGCCACTCTGTTGAACTTTGAGCGACAAACACACTATGATGACTTGATGAAGAGTGCTTTTGAGTGACAGACACGCTATAGTGACTTGACGAAGAGCACAGACCGAGACAAACACTAAGCACGACACAACAGAACTCACAACTGACCCAAAAGCAGAAAAAGACTCAAGGTGACTGATCATTCATAGTGCCCCTAGTATTGCTTATGCTCCCTTTAAAACTTAATTTCACAAAACCTGATTTTCAATTCATCTTTTACTCAAGTTAGAGATTCAACTGATAAGTTCAATTATTGAAAATTTCTCCACTTGTTGATTCAAGTTAGTTCTTTCTTACCCAACGCAAGCATGATATGTGCAGCAGTCGGTGTAGCTCATAGATTGAAGTGAAGTTGATGACGTGAATTGGGCAAGGTGATTGAGTTGAGATGAACAAAATAGATATGGTTGAGACCAAACTTCAAGATGAAGTTGCCTACATATCCTAAGAATGGGAATTAGGTCAACGTAGTTCATGGCTGAGGTTTACTCGGGTGTTGATTCAAGTTAGTTCTTTCTTACCCAACGCAAGCATGATATGTGCAGCAGTCGGTGTAGCTCATAGATTGATGTGAAGTTGATGACGTGAATTGGGCAAGGTGATTGAGTTGAGATGAACAAGATGGATATGGTTGAGACCGAACTTCAAGATGAAGTTGCCTACATATCCTAAGAATGGGAATTAGGTCAACGTAGTTCATGGCTGAGGTTCACTCGGGTGTTAACACTCTTCTTTTGCGCTCTAACTTTTGCCAAAGTCACCCCTTTGGGGTTTTCAACCTTGTGAGCTATATTTTTTTGATTTCGCATTTTTCATGCTCTAACTTTTGCCTAGGTCGCCCTTTCAGGTTTTCGGCCTAGCGAGCCTCTCAAGGATAGTGTTACAACACTTGTGGTGAATTTGATCAATAATCATTCTTGCCCTAACACTGGAACTGCATTCACCTTAATTTGAGCCTGGTTCTCCATTCTCTTATACATGTCTTCTTCTTTTCTTTTGCTCCATTTTCAGAGTTGGTTTTTCTTGCAATGTGGTACTTCCTCGCATTAGCTTCTCCGGATTTAGACAAAAGTTCCATTCCTCATTCCAATGGATACCCCTGGCTTGATAGTTAACTTTTTTTTCCTTTTTTATTTTGGTTTCTTTTCTTCTTTTTGATTTCTTTTATCCATTTCCTTCTGAAGTAATGAAAACACTAGGGGAAGAAATTCTATGATTGTGAGGTCTGAAAGTCCTCTTGTGTTTTGCCAAAATGATCGCCAAGGTGAAAAAAAACCCTAGGACAGTGAAGAATACCCCGCACAATTTTGAACCTATCTTTGTAAGTTTTGTAGAAGAAACAGCTGAAGAAGTAGCTTAAACTTTTGAGATCATGAAGGACTTTGCACCGATAAGTCAGAATTCACTCAAACCGTTTGGGGGATCCTTCTCAACACTCGCACTTATTAACATAATCTCATTCAAAAACAAATTCAAAGCTTTTTTCTATTTTCAAAAAGGTCACACATGCATTACTGTAGGCATAATAAAATGATCAGAAACTTGACTTTCACTTTCTTATTGAAAACAACGAAGACCTGAGGGTACATGAGAGCGACTCAAGGGAAAAGACTTAACTGACGCAACAACACAAGAAAAGACAACGAAAATAAAACGGATAACTCAACTGTTTACAAGACACGATTCAAAACAAAATCAGCATCCTTGAGACAAAATGGGGCTTTCACTCTCCAAGTCCATTGGAAAAATTCAAAAATAACTTCAAGTAGCCCACAGGAGGGTCCAAACCTGCCTTCAAGTTAGCATTAACATCCACACCCAGCAGGATTGATTTTAGGCTTCCATACTGAGTCTCACAAATTGAGCCTCACAATTACCCCGGTTGTCCCCACACATCTCATTGACCATGCTGGCAAGGGTCAAGGTTGGTTGTTGGCAAGCCATGGATGGGATTTATGTTATGGGATGGCAACCTATTTGGGGTTTTCAGGTGGGTGATGACCTTATTATCAATCAGGTCTTGAATTTCATGGCGAAGGCGAAAGCAACGATCAGAATAATGACCATATCGCTGATGGAATGTGCAATATTGGGTAGGGTCATGTCTAGGTGGGAGAGGATTAAGGAGAGGTCAAGGATTGAGTGGTTTGAGATGCCCTTTCTCCATCAATACCTTTAAGGCAAGGGTTGGGCTCATATGGAGATGGGTGAAGGTTCGTTTTTGGGAAGAAGAAGCATCAGGTTTAGAAATATTGGCAAAGGGATTGGCAGGTGTTGGTTGGGTATTCATGGGCTTGGGATGGGAATCAGGATGAGTGTTTGTGGTAAAGTGTAGACACCCCATTTTTGACCGACCTTAAGACTCAGACGTCACCGATTGAGCGCTCGGTGATGTTGCATACTGTGCTCATTCAGAAGTCTCAGAGTCGCGGCCGTGCGTCCTGCCTCCGGACTTCCGAACTCTCTTCTGCGCCTTGTCTCGGTTTGCGAACCAGACTCGGTTTTCTCTGTTTTCTTTCCTGAGGGAAGGGAGTGGTCCTGTAGACTATCTCTCGGTGGCCGTGCGCTACTTTTCATGGCCGTAGGCCATTTTGCCCGTTTCGGAGCCCGGTTCCCGGTTTTCGGAGCCGTCAGGCCGTGTGCCTCGGTTCGGGACCGCCCAACCATCTCCGATTCCTCCGGTTCTTGGCATGTACCTCTGTTTTATCATAACGAGGCACACTGGGGTCTCAGATACCCACTTCGTGGCTGAATGCCACTTTCGGTGCTTAACGGCCGGTTTTCGGGCCCCGAACCTCGCGGTTTGGCCCCCGAGCATTCATTTCGCATTAGTTTTTGTTCAATTTTGGTAGGTACCTCTGTTTTAGCCCCAGGAAGATCACTGGAGGGTGGGAGGCCAGCAATTATCCCAGATAACCTTTTCTGCTCTTCCGGCGCCCGTTTTGCTCACTTCCGGGCTAATGTTGAACACCCTAGGCCCATTTTCTTCCAACCAAAGCTACATATTTGTGATGAGGGCACATGGGAGGACCCTAAAAAGGGATGGCCGGCCAGTAATTGTTTGTTTCATTTTTGAGCCTCTCCTTCAAGTGAATTGTTGTGACTCCTGTTTCACAGTTGCCAAATTCCAACCATGGGGCCTTGTTCTACACACCTAGGAAGACACCAAGGTGTGGTGGCCGGCCATTAACTTTTTGTTCCATTTTTGGCCATGGCCGGCCGGCCATGAGGAGTGGCTGGCCGACCAGTGGGGTGGCCGGCCGGCCATCTTCAAGAAAAGGGGGTGGCCGGCCTGCTTCCTGCTTTTCAACCCTTTACAGCTGTCCAGCTGTATTTCCAAAATATCCTAGCCTCCGGGGGATATTTTGGGAGGGAAGGTTTGTATGCATTTCCCTCCCTTTTACACCCCCTTTTGGCCCTTTTAAGGGGATGGCCTCCTTCTTCTCTAAGGTTAGAACAATTGACCTTAAGACTTCCTCTTTCAAAGCCTTCATTTCCATAGCCAAAAAACTCAAAAACTCTCCAAGTGTCTAGCCTCTCTCTTCATCAACCCTAAGCACCACCATTCCCACTTCCATTCCAGCAACAAAGAGAGCTCTTTCAAAGGCTAAGAAGCAACAAAGTCAAGCCAAGAAGCAAAGAAAGACTTGTCTTCAAGGGTAAGTCACCAATTCCCCTTTTCTTGCACTTTTTTGCATCAATTTTCTACCTTACTTGCTCTCTGATTTGGGCTCTGACCCCTTCTAGTTTTGTGCTTATTTTGAGCCCCTCTACAACATTGTAGAAGGGCTCAACCCTGTTTGAGCCCTCTATGGCACACTTGCTTCAATATCACTCTTTATGCCATTAAATTGCATGCTTTGTTTGGATTATGTGTGATCTGTTTTCGAGCATAACATAAACTGTGAATGGGCTTATTTTGAGCCCCTATTCAACATTGAATAAGGGCTCAACCCTGTTTGGCCTCTCTATCATGCACCTGCTTTGTATTTCCTTCAAATTACCGTAAAATTGCATGGTTTCTTTGGCCTGTTTATGGTCTGATTTTGAGCATGCCATTAACTGAGGTTGAGTTTATTTTATGTCCCTCTACAACATTGTAGAAGGGATCAAATTGGTTTGAGGCCACCATGTTGTACCTCTCTTTATACCTCTCTTTGGCCCCATCTTGAATCCCTTTTTGAGCTTACTTAGCTCCTGTTTTGAGCCATCATCAGGCCTGAAAATATCCTTATTTTGGCCTTCTTGTCAAGTTTTGTTAAGGGTCCAAAGTTTTTTGATGCATGCTTTTGGTACTTCATGTTGTACCCTCCATTTTTTCCGTAAAATTGCATGCTTTGTTAGGCTTGCTTAGCTTCTTATTTGAGCCTTCATCAGGCTTAGAAAGTGTCTTGAAATGACTCATTCTTCATGTTTTGTTAAGGGTTCAAAGTTGTTTGGTGATTGCTTATGGTACCTCATGTTGTAGCCCTTTATTGGCTCATTTTTGCATGCTATTTTAAGCATATCTACATACTGAATTGGAGGATCTAATCTACTGTAAATGTGCATGTTTTTTGTCCCTATTTAATTTTGTAGAACTGATTTTTCTGGTTTGAGCATTTTATATACTACTTGCTTTGTAATTCCCCTCTTTTTCCCCGTTTTTGCATGCTAAGTTTGCCATACTTGTGGTTGTTTTTTTAGCCTTGCTTTGTACTGAAAAAATGCCATATTTGGGGCTGCCTTGCTACTGGTTTGCATGTCATGATCATGTTGTGCATGTTTAGTATGGCTATAGGCCATTTCGGGTACTTAAAATCACATTTCGGGATGATTTCATGCATTGGTTGTCATTTCGCATCATTTCGGGGCTGTTTTCCCTTTCATTTAGGTGCTGAAATTTGGTTTGCATGCTTGCATATCATTTCCCGTGCTATTTCATGCCTTCGGGCCATGCCTCGGTTTGCGTGCCCGTGGGCACGCACTTCGAGGCACCTTTGTTTTACGCGACGGCATCTGATGTGAGTGTGGCTGAGGTCCATTCATATTAGTATAAGCCCAATTTGCATTTCCATCTCATTTTATCATTGCCTCGGTTTGCGTGCCTGTGGGCACGCATTTCGAGGCACTTCATTCTTATCCGACGGCCTCCTATGTGAGTGAGCTGAGGCTCTCCCATGTTGGTATAAGCCCATCGTGGCATTCCGTATGCCATTTCATTCCATTCATCATCGCCTCGGTGTGCGTGCCCGTGTGCACGCATTTCGAGGCACTTCGGTTTTATCCGATTTCCATTTCGTCATCGCCTCGGTGTGCGTGCCCGTGGGCACGCATTTCGAGGCACTCGGTTTTATCCGATTTCCATTCATCATCGCCTCGGTGTGCGTGCCCGTGGCACGCATTTCGAGGCACTTCGGTTTTATCCGATTTGCATTTCACATCATCGCCTCGGTTTGCGTGCCCGCGTGCACGCTTTTCGAGGCGTCTCATTTTCATCTCATGTTCACAGCATAGTGCATACCAGGTCGTATCTTAGATTGCATTCATGTATTTTCTCGGTTTGCGTGCCCGTGTGCACGCATTTTCGAGACATCTCATTTTCATCAGCATTGCGCATACTAGAACTGTATATTAGTTGCATTTCATGCATATCATGCATATTGCATCGTGTTCGGGATAGGAGTTAGCCCGGGCACGGGAAACGAGGCACGTTTCGTACTCCGAGTGACGGAACGGGTCTCAATTCCCTAGTCACCAATACTCCGGATTGCCCATGATGGAGTTAGGTTTTGTTGTAGCATTCACATGCATTCATCCTATATTGAGTTGTGCAATCCGATTCCTCGGCCATCATGCATCGGTATGCGTGATTGGTGGCACGAGGATCGAGGCATGCATATATTTGTGAAATACATTGCTATGCCCTTTTCCTGCTCTCTGTTGCAGCAAGATAAGGAATCAGTAACTTTTCAGAGTCGGGCACGCATTTCAAGAAGCACTGCGAACAGAGGCTAAATTGGGCATCCCAGTGGATTTCCGCGCAAGGCAACCCAGCATACATCTCCATTATCCGAACGAAGCAAGGCAGCCCCTGGCTTGCAAGCCAATTTTAAAGCTTTCTTAGTTTAAATTGTTAATTACTTAGAAAATCTGTAATATTCTTTTATTTCGGACTGTATATTTATTCGGACCCTCGCCGAGGGCATAACTGTAATAAGTGTGGGTGTGTGTGTATGTCTTCCAACCCCATTTCTTTCTCCCTTTTATTTACCGCTTACGATGGTTAGATATAGGGCATATTTCAATTAGCATACAGTATGCATGTTTGCATCATTCATCTGTTTTGCACGCACCGGGCTCGGCGCATCATACAAACTGCATTTGTATTTCAATTCCAAATTGAATACGTGTTAGTTGTAGCATTTCATATGCCATGTTTAGAATAGCCGAGCCTGCTATAGTTGCATTTTGCATGTGTTGCATTAGGCATTTCAGCATAATTAGGATCATGCATGATTTCTAATAAGTTTCTGTTTTTGGCTTGGAGTACTCGGTAAGTTTTATGCTTTAGCATCCTTGCATGCGTGTGAGTGTTGCCATGACAGCATGCTTACCATGAGGCTATATGCTTATGTGATATAACTGCCTTGAATGCCTGTGGGTGGAGGTTGAGTTACTTGAATTGGACGAATCATTGACGTTTGTTTTAAGCCCACTAGATAGTGGCAAAATCATGTTTTCTAAGCCCACCTGAGGGTGGCAAATCCGCGTCTTAGCCTACCTGCGGGTAGCACCATCAAACCATTTTCAAACAAACAAACATGAAATGTTTTGTTCCAATTCAGGCGGCTCAGTCTATACTTGTTTTGCTGCGAGCATCACATAGTAACCTAGGCTAATAACCGGAATAAGAGCACAATGTTTTCAAAATCAGATATCATGGTTAGTAGAGGCCGGTCTTTGACCGGGCGAGCGGGGGTGCTCACGATGTGACCTTCCCCAATCGTACCCAAGTTCCCGAGCCAACTTTGGTGATGACGGACACGTGGCCTTTGGCACCGAGTCAGGGTTTCCTAAATTTCCCATTAAAAATATTTAGGTGGCGACTCTGTTATCTGGCAAAGCAGTCCATGTTTGGCACTTCTTTCAAAAATCTGTTTTCAAAACGATTTGCCGGATTTGGACTCTTTGGTTCAAGATTAAGAACCGTGACATTTGAGTCCTTGAACTGTAGTGACCCCAATATGAACAGAACGGGACCTAACCCTCCCGGGGCGTTCGGGGACGTCTACAGTTTCTGGCGACTCTGCTGGGGATTTAGAGAACTTGACTCGAACTCATGATATCTGTTTTTGACTACACTTGTGTGTTTCTTTGCATTGCATTTGCATTGGTGCGCCTAGGACACCGTGTTTGCCATCTGCTATTCCTGAGCGGTTTTGCCCGAGGCTTGTCTTGTCAAGGCATGTCCATAAGGCTTGCCGGTTACGGGCTCTGCCAGTATGGGAACACAAACCCCGGTTTTACCGGGGCACCCTTTTTGACCATTCGACCTAGTGCATATTCGGATCCATAGTGACTATTCCAAACTAGGACAGGTTGCTTACCCGATATAGGTTGTGTGAAACCGCTGCGTGCATAGTGTAACCCTAGCTCCTGACAAAATAGGACAGGGAAACCCTTACCCCAACATAGGGGTGTTTTGGCTCTCACTTATCTGTTATGTGCTTTAGAGTGCGTCTCTACAGGAATGCATGTATCAGTCATGAGTTTGGGCATCAGGCCTGCGGGCATCAGTTTGTGAGTTTGGACATCAGGCCTGCGGGCATCAGTTCATCAGTTTTGAGCAGTAGGCCTGCGGGCATCACGCCTGCGGGCATCAGTCAGTTATTTGAGAATCAGGTATCCGCAGGTATCAGGATTCAGTTTTGAGGACAGTGATACAGGGATATTGACCAGTGTTTGAGGACAGTGTATAGCCAGCTTACCAACTGTGTGTTGTTGTATACCCGACTGTGTGTGGTGTATTCAATTTAAGCTGTTATGCTGCCCGTTTTTCTGGTTATTTATTTCCTTTTTGCTTTATTATCTTTTTGCTAGGGCAGGTTTGTAGCACGATTGCTTCCGAACCCGTAGATACTCCCCAAGCACTTTGGACGCGAGGTCGCCGACTCAGCCGATCCGAGGATCTCGTTGACGGACAACCAGTGTTCCACTCTCTACCCCCAATTGTTAGAAGAAAGAGGAGAAAGCCCAGGGAACGCAGTGTATCGGAACAGAGATTGCCAGAACCGTGGGTTACTGCATCAGAAGACATACCAGTCAATCAGATGGAACCGCAGAATACATCAGTGGTAGAGGCGATGATGCGCCAGATGCAAGAAAGTATGAGGCAGATGCAAGAGGATTCCATCCGCCAAGCGGAATTTTCCAAACAGCAAGCAGCAGTCATGGCCCAGCAGGCTGAGCTGATCACCAGGCTGCAACAGCAGAACGCAGCCTCTGCTTCACATCAGGTTCCTCCTCCACCAGCAGCTCCGCTGCCCGAGCAAGCACCTGTGGGTCAGAATACCTTGCCGAATCCCCCGAATCCTCAGAACATCCTACCGAACCCTCAGAATATCCTCCCCAACACCCAGAATACCTTACTCAATGACCAGAACACTCAAGGGGACACAGGTCTTCCAACGGGGCTGGCTCCGCCCCCACTTCTGCCGCAATTGTCCAAGAATCTTACACCTAATCACCCGGAATCTCCATTCGAGTTCGAGGTGGATCATACAGCTTTGAAATTAAGCAAGTTGGAGAAGCTCTTCAAAAAGTCGCAGGGGGTGAAGGCCATCCCAGACATCGAAGACGGTTATACTGATATAGCCGTAACATTGCCAGATCGGTTCAAGATGCCACAGATTGACCGTTTTGATGGGTCCGGAGATCCTATGGTCCATCTCCGGCTATTTTCAGATATCTTGAGGCCGATGGGCCTAACCCGACCGCAGAAGCTTTCTTTGTTCGGCAGAACTTTGTCGGGAGTGGCGGCCATCTGGTACGCAAAGTTGGAAGACGATGTGAAGAGAAATTGGGATGAGCTGGCCGAGGCCTTCGTCGCTCAGTACTCGTATAACACACAGATCGAGATTACAACACGTGATCTCGAGACGACGAGGCAGGAGCAAAAAGAGACTTTCTCTGATTTTGTAACACGGTGGAGAGCAAAGGCATCGATGATGACCTTGAGGCCAACTGATAAGGATCAAATCCGGATGATTGTGCGCAATCTCCAACCCAAGTTAATGCAGAAAATGATTGTACTCCCTTTCCCCACCTTCTCAGACTTGCACGAGATGGGGGTACAGATCGAAGATGCAATGAAGCAGGGTTTGATCGATCAAGACCGGGAGCAGCCCCGAAGGACCTTTAACCGCAATAACAATGCAGGCCCGAGTGGCTCTGCAAACACAAGGACTTCTGAGGTCGGTATGGTCACCACCACCCCCTCTTCCCAACCAAGGCCCGCAGCGGCCACACCCTTTTCCGGTACCTCTGGGAGCAGTAACCAAGCCTCGAGATTTCAACCCAGAGGCCAAAGAACCTTCACCCCACTCTACATGCCTTTGTCCAAGGCTCTCGGGGTGTTAATCAAAAAGAAACATCTAACGCCCCTAGAACCGAGGCCACTACCAAATCCACTCCCTCCTTCTCATGACCCAGCAAAGTACTGTGCGTACCACCAACAGCACGGTCACGACACCGACCGTTGCTTCAGATTGCGTCACGAGATTCAAGACCTCGTTGACAAAAATATCATTCTACCTCCCGAGAGACCCAACGTCACAACTAACCCACTCCCCGCACATAACCAAGATCCACCACCCAAAAGAGTCAACCTTATCCAAACTGGGGTCGTGTCCTACGATCCCAGTATCTATATTACTCCCTCTCACCTACCCAAGCCGGAGGTGATCCTTCCTGATTGCACTGACTTGTGCATGTTGGACACTTTCACAACCCAATCTGAACCAGTGGTGGTGACCACCGGAGAGACAGGGCAGGCTTCAGAGGAGAGCAGAATTGTTGAGTCCGGGATGGACAATCTGGGAACTTAGCTGGAGGAGCCTATGATCCAAGCGAGTATATCTTATCAGTGGGCCAGTCTAAACTGAGTGTGGGGCTGCCGGAAAAAGCTGAGTTGTGTATGATCAGGGGGGACCGACTTGAACAAGAGGCAGATGATCTGACAGCAGTGGAGGAGGACTTTGCCAACTTCCAATTCTTCAACGACCTAGAATCAGCGGATGCTTCAATCAACTGGTTCGACTCTGAGGAGACGGCAGAAGTCACTGGGTGGTTAGACGATCAGCCAGACGCTGCAGAATTTCAATCAGAACAGGGCCCGGCAGGGGCGAGAGTATCATTGATGGCCGGAAGGGCCGAGGATCAGAATCAACCGCCGGAGAGCGCCGGCGTTAAGAATTTCGCTCAGAATCTGGGGATTATAAACACAGGGAACCTTGAGCAACCAGCTGTACTGACGCAGTTGGAACAACAACAGTTTGACGATTCCGAGAGAATTCGAAAAGCGAAGGCCCATGTAGGGGTCGAAAGTGCTGCGTGCACAGGAACGGGAGATGCTGCGGGCATCAAGACTGAAAGTGCTGCGAGCACGAAACCAGGACATGCTGTGAGCATGTGGGATGAAAGTACCGAGCGTACGAACTTACCAGAACCAGATAGGTGTCTGTTGAACGCTAATGGAATGTGGTGGGAAGACGACGACTTATGTCTTGCCCACACGGATGAAGATTGGGCAGGTGCTCAACCAGATGACACTTGGTACCTCGATGAGGTGGACCACATGACCAGAAGTGGGCGGTATTTCAAGCCCCCACACCTTGATCAACCTGAGGCATCCGGGAAAGATAAGGAAGCAGAGAAGCAGAGAGAGAAACAGATAGAAGAGGAAGCTGTGCTCAAGCAGTTAAAGAAAATACAGGCAGACATCTCCATCTGGGGACTGCTTATGGCTTCAAGGGTACACAGACAGGCTGTCCTTCTGCTATGGACAAGGCCAAACTCTCCATCGAACTACACCAGAACAACTGGTTGGGCTGGTTTTTCCGGGAGGGGTTCCCCGGCATTAACCTTTACAGACAAGGAATTGCCGCCTGAGGGCGTGAACCATAACAAACCTCTCTACGTCTCCGTGGAGTCTAGAGGCAAATGGATACCGGTGGTACTTGTTGATACCGGGTCTGCCATTAATGTCTGCCCAGTCAGAACAGCATATGCAGTTGGGTTGAAGCCCGCGGACTTCACTCCAACAACTCAGGTGATCAAAGCTTACGATAATACCAGTCGAGAAGTGATGGGGATTGTCAAGATTCAAACTAAGGTTGGTCCAGGACAACACGACATTGAATTTCATGTCCTGGATGTTCCCGCAACCTTCAACTTACTCTTGGGGCGGCCGTGGCTGCACCAAGTAAAGGCAGTCTCCTCAACTTTACATCAGATGGTGAAATACCCCTACGGAAAGGGAGTAGCCACTGTCTTTGGGAACTCATCAATCCATCCCCCTCCCGAGGTATCTACGCCAGTCCTGGAAATTGAGCATGGCACAGAAGATGTCTTCTTATCAGGATTCACTTTGGCCGAGGCCCGGGTAGTACAGAACATTATGGCTGTGAATGAAGGTGTGTACGTTAGTGCTCAATCAGTCTACCTCATGAACAAGCTACAACATATTCCCGGGATGGGATTAGGAAAGAGCGGCAGGAAAGGAGTCGCAGCGTTGGCCGAAGTGCCACACAACCCGCATACCTTTGGACTGGGTTATCTGCCCACCAAGGAGGACTGGGTGAGGAAAGGAAAGGAAATGGCCGGCAGAGCCAGAGCGAAGCAGGCTGGGAAGCCGTTTGACTTAATACACAGGCCCATTCAGGGTACCCTGAACGGACGCTTCGTCCGGGAGGGGGAAGATTTTCCATTTTGCGGCTTCCCAGAGCCTTGGATAAACGCGGAGAGGAAGCGCGTCCCAGGTTTCGAAATCTTCTTCGACTTGCAACTATCCGGGGATGACGTTGCCACAGAGCAGACAGACCCAACAACTGAGGCTGAGCAGAATAAAGCAGGGGATCCGGAGGTCACAGAATTTGAAATGGGGGTAGCACTGGCATGTCTCCTCTCTGATCCTCCGATCGACCAAGAGTGCTTGGGGGATAACTTCGTGGTCTCCATGATTGGGAATGAAACGGCTGTGAGCCGACCAGCAGCTATCTTGGATGCATCAATCGCACCCTCTCTCACTTGGCAGTACGAGGAGGGATTTCTATCCAGCAGTTCCGGGTCAGGTAGTGAGCCGGAATCTGATTCCACCGAGTCTTGTGAGTCGGAATCAGGTTCTAGCTCGACTGAGTCTGAGTCTGGTACTCCTGGGGTGTTAACCCGGATGCCACAGTCCTATCCAGGTCGTCTTTTTCCTTTTCTTTTGAGTCTGTTGTAACAGAAGAATTGGACGATTTGGATGTATTTAATGAGAATGAACTATCTGTGGTTTCCGATTACTTTTCTGTGCCCCTAATTTATTGCATTGATTCAGACTTTCAAAATTTTGATCAAAACGACGAGGACGAAGTTCCTCCGGTTTTACAACGTTTAATTGAGCATGAGCAAGAGAGATTTGTTAAGCCCTTAATGGACGAAATCATTTCCGTGAATATTGGTACTGAGGAGGACCCGCGGCTGGTCCAGATCGGGTCCACGTTGTCTTCTGAGGAACGCGAGCGCTTAGTCGCTTTATTAAAAGATTTCAAAGATGTTTTCGCGTGGTCCTACGAAGACATGCCTGGAATCGATCCTGAGATTGTACAGCATCGGATCCCCCTTGACCCCGAGGCCCGACCTGTCAAGCAGAAACTCAGAAGGATCCGCCCGGACTGGGCTCTTAAGATTAAGGAAGAGGTCACCAAGCAAATTGACGCAGGCTTCCTGCTGGTATCTGAATATCCGACTTGGTTGGCCAACATTGTTCCGGTGCCGAAGAAAGATGGCAGGATCCGGGTGTGTGTAGACTTCAGGGATTTGAACAAAGCTAGTCCGAAGGACGACTTCCCTTTACCGCACATCGATGAGTTAGTAGATTTCACAGCAGGGCATGCATTGCTCTCGTTCATGGATGGCTTCTCGGGCTACAACCAGATAGTAATGGCACCAGAAGATCGGGAAAAGACTGCATTCACCACCCCGTGGGGGACATACTGCTACCGGGTAATGCCGTTTGGGTTGAAGAATGCTGGAGCTACTTATCAACGGGCCGCGACCACAATACTACATGATATGATCCACAAAGAGGTTGAGGTGTATGTGGACGACATGATTGTCAAGTCCAAGGAAAGAGAGGGCCACTACACCGCCTTGCATAAGTTTTTCCAAAGGATCAGGGAATTCCGGTTGCGGCTAAACCCTCAGAAATGTACATTTGGTGTTACAGCGGGAAAAATGCTGGGGTTTCTGATTACACAAAGAGGCATCGAGGTCGATCCTTCCAAAATCAAGGCCATCTTAGAAATGCCACCACCAAGGACTGAAAAGGAGGTGCGAGGCTTTCTGGGTAAAGTGCAATTCATAAGACGGTTTATCTCAAAATTAACCTTGACTTGTGAACCACTTTTTGGTCTCCTGAAGAAAGGCAAGAAGTTCCAATGGGACGGCCGATGCCAAGCTGCATTTGAACAGATTAAAGAATATCTACAGAACCCACCCGTTTTGTCACCACCAGAACCAGGGAAACCGTTGATTTTGTATCTATCAGTGACCGAGACTACGATGGGCTGTATGCTTGCGCAGGAATCAGAAGATAAGGTGGAGAAGGCCATCTACTATCTCAGCAAGAAGATGCTGGAGTATGAGACCCGGTATACACCGCTAGAAAAGGCTTGCTTAGCTTTGGTATGGGCTACCAGGAAGCTGCGGCACTACCTGTTAGCTCACTCTGTAATGTTGGTTTCACGACTTGATCCCATCAAATATCTTTTCGAGAAACCAGCGCTTACGGGTAGGCTAGCTCGTTGGTTGCTGTTGCTCTCCGAATTTGATCTCACATACGTGACGCGCAAGTCAGTGAAAGGAAGAGCAGTGGCAGAGTTCCTTGCCGACCACCCGGTTGAGGGGGATGAAGCAGTTGAGTACCTGTTCCCAGATGAATCAATTCTGCATATCGACGATGAAGCTTGGACGATGTACTTTGACGGAGCGTCAAATCAACATGGGTATGGGATAGGAGTGTTGCTGATAGCACCCGATGATTCCCGTATCCCTCTAGCCTTCAAACTCCGATTCAAAGTCTCGAACAACGAAGCAGAATATGAGGCGTGCATTGCTGGTTTAGAAGCAGCCCTGGAACTAGGGGCAAGACGGTTGGACGTCATTGGGGACTCGAACCTTGTTGTGTCTCAAGCTAAAGGAGACTGGAAAGTGAAAGAGGAAAAGATGATGATGTATCACCAAACCTTGGATTTGCTGATTCCTCGGTTTGAGAAGCTAAGTTTTACTCATCTACAAAGAGAGAACAACAGGTTTGCAGATTCTTTAGCAACTCTATCTTCTATGATAGACATCCCGCGTGGAGTCCGAATGCGTCCAGTCATCATTGACCAGAAATTTGCGCCTGCCTATGAGTCGATTGCAGCCATAGATGAAGTTCAGGACGAACACCCCTGGTACTATGACATCTGGAACTTCTTGGAGAAAGAAGCATACCCGCCAGGGGTAAATGCCAAAGACAAGAGGGCAATCAGAAGAATGGCAATTCAGTTCATCATCTGCGGGGGTAAACTGTATAAACGAGGTCATCTGGGAATGCATAAACTGTGTGTTGATGCTGAAGAGTCGAAGCGCCTGATGGAAGCCATCCACGGGGGAGAATGCGGTGCACACATGAATGGGGTATGTTGGCACGGAAGATTCTCAGACAGGGTTATTGGTCCACCATGGAGGAGGATTGTATTAGTTTCGTCCGGCGATGCCACAAATGTCAGATTCATGCAAATCGCATGAACATCCGCCGTCAAAGCTGTACAACATGACTTCGCCATGGCCGTTTTCAGTCTGGGGAATTGATGTGATCGGAGCAGTTACGCCGAAGGGGTCGAATGGGCATGAGTTCATCTGGTAGCGATAGATACTTTACAAAGTGGGTTGAGGCCCAATCTTATGCGGTGTGAAGGCTTCGCATGTCGCAAAGTTTATCAGAAACAACATCATCTGTCGCTACGGGGTCCCAAATGAAATCGTTTCAGACAATGGTTCCCACTTCAAGAAGGAGGT
Source organism: Camellia japonica (assembly GCA_030407325.1). Lineage (NCBI taxonomy): Eukaryota > Viridiplantae > Streptophyta > Magnoliopsida > Ericales > Theaceae > Camellia > Camellia japonica. The sequence continues at coordinate 148,913,116 of JAPPVO010000032.1, forward strand.
GATTGATTTGTTGGAGAAATACAATGTGGCTTTTCATAAGTCATCTACCTATCGGCCGCAAACCAATGGAGCAGTTGAGGCCGCCAACAAGAATATCAAGCGCATACTACAGAAGATGGTGGAAACCTATCGGGACTGGCCAGATAAGCTGCCGTTTGCTCTGTGGGGCTACAGGACTTCAATCAGAACTTCTACTGGGCGACTCCGTACTCTTGGTTTATGGGATGGAGGCCGTTCTACCTATTGAGATTGAGGTTCCGTCATTACGAGTATTGGCCGAGTGTCAGATAGCCGAGGCAGACTGGCAACAGAACAGATTTGAGGAACTCATGCTTTTCGATGAAAGAAGGCTGAAAGCACTGTACCACATCCAAGGTTATCAACGCAGAATCGCCCGGGCTTTTAACAAGAAGGTTAAGTCCAGGAATTTGAACGAAGGAGATTTGGTGCTCAAAGACAACCGAGCTCCTATCCACGACCCAAGGGGCAAGTTCAGACCTAATTGGACTGGTCCCTACATTATCAAGTCAATCTGGTCTGGTGGAGCTGTGGTTCTGATGGATCTAGATGGCCTGGAGTTTTCCCAACCGATCAACATGGACAAGTTGAAGAAATACTATCCCTGAGAGGCTCGCTAGGCCGAAAACCCGAAAGGGCGACCTAGGCAAAACTCAGAGCACAGAAAATTTGAAATTATAAAAACTGAGCTCGCAAGGTTGAAAACCCGCAAAGGGCGGCCTTGGCAAAAGTTAGAGCGCAAAAGGAGAGTAAAAACCCGAGCGAACCTAGCCTGAACTACGTAAGGCTTGATTCCCATCTTTGGGATACGTAGGCAACTTCATCTTGAAGTTCAGCCACAATCTTTTCCCCGATCAACTTTGTCCATTTGATCATCTCAGTCATCTCTATTCATCAGCATTTATCTGATCTCCGGTACAGTGCTATTCAGACTAGGGGCAACTTTCCGTTGCAATGAAGTGCTGCGGTACTTTCAAACTAGGGGCAACTTTCCAGTTGCTAGGATCGGGTTGTGCATTCAGTGACAGATCTCAGTGTCCAGTTCTGATCCATATCGAAAATAGTTTTGAAAAGTTTTAATAAAAGTTGACTTTGTTCAAATTAATCTTTTTACAACTAAGACCATTTTTGGACCAAAACGGAGAATTTTCAGTACCACAACCTTCAATTTCATTGATTTCAAACAGAGTTCTCTTGCTCTTGCATACAATTGAAGTTGCTTTTTATTACACTCAGGAAGAAAACTTGAAAGTACTAGTAAAGCAATAAATCCGGGGCATAGTCAAGTCAGGTGTCCCTGCGCCCCCTGCCAGAGCTGGTCGAAGCCTCTGATGCCAACCTAGGCCCAACCTGCTTCTTCTTACCAATCCCAGCACTCATCAGACAAAGTGCAACTGAAACAGGGGCAGGGGTAGAAGCTCTCTAGTCCTCCAGGCTGTGGTGCCGGCAAGGTGTGCGCCTCGAACTGGAAATGACCGGGTACTCAATTCCCCCGGAGGGCAAGTCTGATCATGACCAAATGGCGCAGAATGCGGAATGGGAAATAGAATACGCAGTGGGTCAAGCCAATCAGACGAATCCCAGTATCCTGGAACATGCTATAGCTCATCGCCGGAAGGTTGAGCCAAGGACAACGCCAAGCAATGTGATCGGCAGATAAATTGCACATCCATTCAAACCACCATCCCTCATCAAGGGCGTTGACTAGGCGTTGCCGAAAGAAATAGCCGCGAGCTGAGTATGCAGGGCAAGAGTCCACAACTTGCAATTTGTCCATTAACCATATCTGGGGAGGGATAAAAAATGAGAGAATAAAGAATAGAGAGACGTACGATGAGAGAAAAGTAAGAAAAAGGTTTTGTGAGAAAAACCGAGCCTGAGGGCCGAGTGATGTGAGCAAATACATATGAGAGCTTGGGTGGGAAACATTACCTGCAACAGTAGTGGACTCCCTGCGAACCTGGTTGTCTCCCGGCGGTAGAAGGCATCCAGACCCATCAATGTCTCGGCCAGAGTCATGGCAATGCAACTTTTTCCCTCTTTCAAACCTTGGGCGACTTCAATCAAACGGATGCTAGCCCCTCCGGAGCCCGAAACAAACAGAAAATGAGATAGTAGGCACAAGCAGAGGGCGTGCTGCCGGAAGCTTTGCCAATGATGGTCGCCGCGGTCACCAGCATCAGAGAATCGGTAAACCAGGCTCGGGATATCCAACATCCCATTACCCGTCAGAGACCGAACATCATGTGCGTTGAGACCGCACATCCGCCCTAAGCTGGGCATGCCAAAACGAGCTGGGCAAGATCTTCTCGTTCGACTCCATCAAAACTGAAAATCTTCAAAAGTAGGACATACCTCTTGCCCTCCAAAGCTGAAGACGTGCGTCACCGGGTTCCAAAACCTTGCCGCGGCATGGAGGAAAGGGAGATGTAGCGGAGTCCGGCGCAGCGTGAATAGTGCATTCAAGCCAAAACCCCGGAAGTTCAATTTTTCCGAGCCATCTAAAGAGGAAATCCAAGATGTGAGATTTTCTGCAAGGAATGCCTCCATTTTGCGAGAAATGAGGATGAAATGAACAAGTTCCAAAGCTGGGGCTTTTATAGAGGGGGAAAACACTATTCAAGGGACACTTGTCAAATTTCTGGAGGCTGCGGGGGAAGTGGCCGGCCGGCCACCTATCCTAGTAGGCCGGCCACTCTCCAATCTCCAAATGAAAAATGCTTTCGGCCATGCATTGGTCCTGTTTTGCCCCCCCGGAACGAAGTTTGAAGCATTTCTGGGCATCGGGAACGTCGAAGGCCTCCATTTCTCTCGGTTTTGGATGCGTTCCATCATCCAGATCGTTCGTCCGAAGTACACTTCGTTGTGTTTTTGCTTATCGAGTTGTTGTTTTGTTTATCGAGTTGTAAGTTTTGTCGAGCTGTCGCGTTTTGTGTTTTGAGTTGTTACTCTTTGGTTACACAATTTTGTCGAGTCTTGTTTATTGAGTTGTTAACATTGTTGTACCTTTGCTTATCGAGTTGTAAACTTGCTAAGATTCTGTTATTTCTTAGTGAGTCGGTTTGTTTTAATTTGTTGCGTCGGTTCATTACCTGACCTGGTAAATACATAGCACATTTTCATTTAATTCCATTTCGTGCAAAATGATGTGATGCGATGCGATGCTAAGAATTTCAAATACAACATCTTTTCAATAGCTGTTTCATTCCATCATGTTTTACAACAAAATAAAGGTACAAGTTTTACGGGATATAAAACTGCCTAATGTGCAAAGTGCTACAAAACTACTAGCTAAAAAGTAAAATAAAGCAGGAAATAGCATCAGTATCCTCGGGAACGGGAAGGAGGAGGCCCTCTCATCCTCTTCTGTGGGATGACCTCTGCACCATCATCACCATCCGAATCAGAGCTGTCGTCCTCCGGATCCCCCTCGGCCTCGCCTCCACTCCCAGAACCAAGACCGGAGCCTCCCTCCCCAGGAGATGTCTCTGACACTCGGTCTGCAACCTCCTCCTCCTCATCCTCGACAATGGGTGCCCTGCGTCTGCGAGACGACCCTGCTCCTCGAGCTCCTCGGTAAGGCCTGGATGGCCCAGCTCCCCGAGGACCAGCACCTCGGGCAGGTCTAGCACCTCGACCTCTCTGAGAAGGCCCTGGTGGCCCGCCCCGTGTCGGAGCATATACGGGAGGCATCTGAAAATGGAAAGTGCAATACATCAGTTCAAACATTAAAAGCAGGTGCAAGTACAGTATGTGAGTGGGGTGTGTGCCAGATGTGTTCTACACAGCCTATCAGTACAGCAGAATGTTCAAAGCCAGAGCATTAGCAGAAATATGATAAATGCAAGGGAGATGAAGGGTACCTGGAAGCCCATGATGGACATCTGCGCCTCTCTACGCAGGACCATCCCCTCAAGTGAGGCCACCATCTCGAGCACCTGATCCGTATACTCCCGAGGTGGCTGCAGATGCAAGCTCAAGTCATCAATACATAAGCAACTGCCAAAACGTCTGTGTGATAAATGAAAAATGGTGGAACATACCGGTGGTGAGTCAGGATCACTGACATATCTGTGACCAGGCGTCGGAGGCTCTATAGGGATCAGAGTCGGAGAAGTAGTCCCATACTGCCAACTCATCAACTCGGTCGGCATGTCTGGCCATCCGGGATGATAAGGGGACGGAGGGATCGGAGGAATAGAACTACCTCTCCCCCTAGATGCACCAGCCCTGCTGGAAGAAGGGATGTCTGCAGCACGGGCGCGACTCGAAGATGGTGCGCCAGTGGGCCTCAGTGGCGGAGCCCGCACTCCCGTCAAAGGGGACATCAGATATATGCGGCGATAGGTGGCGTAGTCCCCCTCAATGAGATGTAGCAAAGCATCACTGCCCTGCATATCCCTAAAGACCTCCTGAGCAGAGAGTCTGTCCGCAGTCCGCATGGTGGCTGGAGGTACAGCGGGAGGGTCCTGAGACTCATACCCCCACACCTGGCGCAGAAAGCGTTCCCCCAGGAACCAAGCCCTGCCAACTGGTCCCTCGAGCAGGAACCTATACTGGGAACCACTCGACCCTCCGGGGTACTGATTTTGCACATCGTCAAAGACTGCCCAGGGCTGCCAGGTAATCTGCGGATAGCCAGTGCATAAATCAATCAGAAATCAAGAATATGCAAAGCAGATCAAAGATGAAAATGAAAGGAGCTGAGAGTTCTGAAATACCTCTGTCGTCCTCACAGTATCAAAATACTGGCGCAGAGAAAGGAGAGTCTCCCGAGGCCTCGATAGGTGCTCGCCCTCAAACATCAAGGAGTACGGAGTCATGAGAGGTCCCCACCTCCATCTCCGGCTAAGTGGGAAAGTATACGTACACCACAGCTGAGAAAAGCAGTGCAGAATGTGAATACAAAGAGCTAAAGGCAGAATATAGAATGCAAAGTGCGCCGTGTGTGCAATGAACAAGTAATGAGAAGCAAATGAAAATCAAGAGGACAGAATGTACCTCCCAGGCTCTCCAGTAGCCGCCGAGTAAGTCCCCCCGCCCACGAGAGACTGCACTCATATAACAATAAAGGGTAGCCAAGGCAGCGCCGCCCCAATCATACTCATTGACCTGATAGGTCCACCAAGGCGCTCAAGATATAGCCCCACGTGTTCCCCTATCAGCAAACAAAGTAGTGCCGAAGAGGAACATGAGGAAACCGCGGGTGTACTGCTCAATCTCCTCGGAGACTCAGGCTCCATCTGTGGCTGCGGAAATGGGAGAGAACCAAGTATACCGGACTCTCCCGGAAGCTCTGTCTACGGGGTGAGCCCCCAATAGATGAATCCAAGCAGCCTCCCACTCACCCATATCCTCGTCGTAGGGAATGGGTCCACCGCCTATCTAGGCCGGTGAGTACAGCAAAGTCTAATGGGGTCATGGTCATATCCCCAGTAGCAGAAAAATGGAAAGAATTGGTGGTGTCCCACCATCTCTCCGCCAGAGCAGCAAACAATGTCCTACTGATGACAGTGTGATAACCCCTGCAGAATGGTCCGAATCCTGCAAAGTCAACCAAGTCCCGGACAGCTTCCGGAAGCTCAGCATACCACTCCCTCGCGGCAGTGGAGCCATAACCTCGCACGTGCGAGAGCCAGCCTGCATTTAGAATGAATGCATGTATCAGCAAATGAAGTGAATGAGCTGTGTGCAAATGAAGTGAATGAGCTGTGTGCAAATTTCAAAAATTAGTGGGCTGCGTGTTCATAAAATGGGCTGCGTGTTCAAATTTCAGAAAATTAGTGGGCTGCGTGTTCACCTAAAATCTGGGCTGCGTGTTCAGTAAATTTGGTATTTGGGCTGCGTGTTCAAATTTCAGAAAAATTAGTGGGCTGCGTGTTCACCTAAAATCTGGGCTGCGTGTTCAGTAAATTTGGTATTTGGGCTGCGTGTTCAAATTTCAGAAAAATTAGTGGGCTGCGTGTTCACTAAATCTGGGCTGCGTGTTCAGTAAATTTGGATTTGGGCTGCGTGTTCAAATTTCAGAAAAATTAGTGGGCTGCGTGTTCACCTAAATCTGGGCTGCGTGTTCAGTAAATTTGGTATTTGGGCTGCGTGTTCAAATTTCAGAAAAATTAGTGGGCTGCGTGTTCACCTAAAATCTGGGCTGCGTGTTCAGTAAATTTGGTATTTGGGCTGCGTGTTCAAATTTCAGAAAAATTAGTGGGCTGCGTGTTCACCTAAAACCTGGGCTGCGTGTTCAGTAAATTTGGTATTTGGGCTGCGTGTTCAAATTTCAGAAAAATCTGTGGGCTGCGTGTTCACCTAAAATCTGGGCTGCGTGTTCAGTAAATTTGGTATTTGGGCTGCGTGTTCAAATTTCAGAAAAATTAGTGGGCTGCGTGTTCACCTAAAATCTGGGCTGCGTGTTCAGTAAATTTGGTATTTGGGCTGCGTGTTCACCTAAAATCTGGGCTGCGTGTTCAGTAAATTTGGTATTTGGGCTGCGTGTTCAAATTTCAGAAAAAATCTGTGGGCTGCGTGTTCACTAAACCTGGGCTGCGTGTTCAGTAAATTTGGTATTTGGGCTGCGTGTTCAAATTTCAGAAAAAATTAGTGGGCTGCGTGTTCACCTAAATCTGGGCTGCGTGTTCAGTAAATTTGTTATTTGGGCTGTGTGTTCAAATTTCAGAAAAATCTGTGGGCTGCGTGTTCACTAAACCTGGGCTGCGTGTTCAGTAAATTTGGTATTTGGGCTACGTGTTCAAATTTCAGAAAAAAAATCTGTGGGCTGCGTGTTCACTAAACCTGGGCTGCGTGTTCAGTAAATTTGGTATTTGGGCTGCGTGTTCAAATTTCAGAAAAAATCTGTGGGCTGCGTGTTCACTAAACCTGGGCTGCGTGTTCAGTAAATTTGTTATTTGGGCTGCGTGTTCAAATTTCAGAAAAATTAGTGGGCTGCGTGTTCACCTAAAATCTGGGCTGCGTGTTCAGTAAATTTGTTATTTGGGCTGCGTGTTCAAATTTCAGAAAAATTAGTGGGCTGCGTGTTCACCTAAAATCTGGGCTGCGTGTTCAGTAAATTTGTTATTTGGGCTGCGTGTTCAAATTTCAGAAAAATCTGTGGGCTGCGTGTTCACTAAATCTGGGCTGCGTGTTCAGTAAATTTGGTATTTGGGCTGCGTGTTCAAATTTCAGAAAATTAGTGGGCTGCGTGTTCACTTTATTTCTACCTGGGCTGCGTGTTCAGTAAATTGGTGTTTTGGGCTGCGTGTTCAAATCATTAAACAGTGGGCTGCGTGTTCACTTTATTTATATCTGGGCTGCGTGTTCAGTAAATCTATGTTTTGGGCTGCGTGTTCAAATCATTAAACAGTGGGCTGCGTGTTCACTTTATATCTATCTGGGCTGCGTGTTCAGTAAATCTATGTTTTGGGCTATGTGTTCAATCCTAATCAGTGTGGGCTGTGTGTTCACCATCAACTCGGACTGTGGTTCACAAAATCAGAGTTTAAGACTGTGTGTTCTACTTGTAATCGGTGTGTGCTGTGTGTTCACCTTCAGATTCGGACTGTGTGTTCGACAAATCAGTGTTTGAGCCGTGTGTTGAATGCGTAGTCAATGTGTGCCGTGTGTTCACAATCAATCAGTCAGTGAGCCGTGTGTTCAACAATTCAAGTGTTTAAGTCACGTGTTCCAAGTGCAAACAAAGTACTATGTCATAAGCTACAACTGTGTGTTTAAGCATGGCAAAGCTACAAAGTGCACGAAAAATACAGAGAATGAAGTAAAATACCTCTCGTGCCTCGTGGGAGAGGTGCTGCTCCGGCTCTCGCAGCAAAAGATCCCCGGGTACCCGATCGTTGAAATCGGTGAAATGACGAAAAACTGCCCGCGGAAGCCGATGTGCCGGCGGAGCGTATCAATCGGGGATAAAAGGCCGGACCCTCGGGGGCAATGCCATAATGTCGAAGTCGTCTCCGGCACCTGGAAAACCTCCTCCGTGGGGGAAATTGCCGGCCATTTCGAAAAATCTGCAAAAAAGAGCAAAAATGAGCCAAAATTGGAAAAAGTCAACAAAAGTCAACTCTCGGGGAACGAAAAGTCAACAAAAGTCAACTCCCGGGAAAATTTTCCAAATATCGAGACAAACTTACCTCAAGTGGTGAAAACGAGAAGAGAAGCTCCGAAATCAAATTTTAGTAAGCTCAAAGTGCTTAAATCTGAAGGATTTCGCAGAAACAACTTGCGTAGAAGGCCGAGGGGCGCGTATAAAATGCAGATCTGAGCAAGAAAATGGCTTGGAAAGCAAGAGGAGAGAATTTCACACTTGGGGGTGTGATTTCGGAGGCAATGGGCAAGCATATATATAGAAATGAGAAAAATGACCAAAATGCCCCTCTTTTTGCCAAATGGCCGGCCGGCCACCTTTCCTGGCTGGCCGGCCTTTCACTTTTCTTCCCTTGGCCGGTGGCCTCTTCTAGGGCAATGGGACGGCCGGCCATGTCCCCCACCCCCTCCCCTACCTCTCTGCAAATTTTGAGGAATTTTGGAGTCCCCGGGACCTGAAAAAGTTCAAGAAAAGTGCACTTTCTGGCGCCGAATTGCTCCGTTGGAACTTTAGCTGCAATTTCTGATATGTGTCTCATCATTATTCATCAAAATCAAGGTGTATCCTTTTTGAACATGTTGTAATCTCTCCGGGAAGTGAAACCGAGGCCGTGATTGAGTTGCCTTCGCCGAAATGCGCGTTTTCTTGCTCATTATTTCGCAACCGACAAGCGCCCTGATTTATGCTCGTTTTGCATTGTTGTGCGTATAACTTGCATTCTAATCAACATTTTGCATTGTTATGCATGATTTCTTGTGATGTACCATATCTCTGTGCTTGTGCATGCGTTGTCACGCATTATCTTCATTCGCATTGTGTTGCATCTATCCGCCGACACTGCGTGTGTCAGACTTTCGGAATTCCAGGAATCACATTGAATATGTGTTGTTGGCATATTGTTCTTGTTGAATTTCTCTATTTTGCAGGCACGATATTGTATGTACGGTTCATTTGAGGCTGGTGCGACCAGACGAATCGCGCAGGTATCGTATCTTCTCCGTGTGAGACGCGACGAGAATTGAATCATTCTCCGCATTCCTAACTGCATGAAATGTAGTTGTTGCTTTGCATTCTTGCTTAAAACTGTTGCATCTATTTGTCAATACTTGCCTCATTACAGCTTGCTGCATTTGCATAATCATTTGGCTCTGTGCATGTCCCTTTGCATTTCGCCCCTTGCCTGCGGGCACGCCTGCGGGCACATGTCTCTGTTCATCTTGTATGATTGTCTAAGTCTTCGGCCATGTCAAAAATGGGTCGTCTCTGGGCTTTGACATTCACTCCCGTCATTGTTATGACTTCCGAGTTCTGTCAAAGAGGGGCAACTGTAGACACCCCATTTTTGACCGACCTTAAGACTCAGACGTCACCGATTGAGCGCTCGGTGATGTTGCATACTGTGCTCATTCAGAAGTCTCAGAGTCGCGGCCGTGCGTCCTGCCTCCGGACTTCCGAACTCTCTTCTGCGCCTTGTCTCGGTTTGCGAACCAGACTCGGTTTTCTCTGTTTTCTTTCCTGAGGGAAGGGAGTGGTCCTGTAGACTATCTCTCGGTGGCCGTGCGCTACTTTTCATGGCCGTAGGCCATTTTGCCCGTTTCGGAGCCCGGTTCCCGGTTTTCGGAGCCGTCAGGCCGTGTGCCTCGGTTCGGGACCGCCCAACCGTCTCCGATTCCTCCGGTTCTTGGCATGTACCTCTGTTTTATCATAACGAGGCACACTGGGGTCTCAGATACCCACTTCGTGGCTGAATGCCACTTTCGGTGCTTAACGGCCGGTTTTCGGGCCCCGAACCTCGCGATTTGGCCCCCGAGCATTCATTTCGCATTAGTTTTTGTTCAATTTTGGCAGGTACCTCTGTTTTAGCCCCAGGAAGATCACTGGAGGGTGGGAGGCCAGCAATTATCCCAGATAACCTTTTCTGCTCTTCCGGCGCCCGTTTTGCTCACTTCTGGGCTAATGTTGAACACCCTAGGCCCATTTTCTTCCAACCAAAGCTACATATTTGTGATGAGGGCACATGGGAGGACCCTAAAAAGGGATGGCCGGCCAGTAATTGTTTGTTTCATTTTTGAGCCTCTCCTTCAAGTGAATTGTTGTGACTCCTGTTTCACAGTTGCCAAATTCCAACCATGGGGCCTTGTTCTACACACCTAGGAGGACACCAAGGTGTGGTGGCCGGCCATTAACTTTTTGTTCCATTTTTGGCCATGGCCGGCCGGCCATGAGGAGTGGCTGGCCGACCAGTGGGGTGGCCGGCCGGCCATCTTCAAGAAAAGGGGGTGGCCGGCCTGCTTCCTGCTTTTCAACCCTTTACAGCTGTCCAGCTGTATTTCCAAAATATCCTAGCCTCCGGGGGATATTTTGGGAGGGAAGGCTTGTATGCATTTCCCTCCCTTTTACACCCCCTTTTGGCCCTTTTAAGGGGATGGCCTCCTTCTTCTCTAAGGTTAGAACAATTGACCTTAAGACTTCCTCTTTCAAAGCCTTCATTTCCATAGCCAAAAAACTCAAAAACTCTTCAAGTGTCTAGCCCCTCTCTTCATCAACCCTAAGCACCACCATTCCCACTTCCATTCCAGCAACAAAGAGAGCTCTTTCAAAGGCTAAGAAGCAACAAAGTCAAGCCAAGAAGCAAAGAAAGACTTGTCTTCAAGGGTAAGTCACCAATTCCCCTTTTCTTGCACTTTTTTGCATCAATTTTCTACCTTACTTGCTCTCTGATTTGGGCTCTGACCCCTTCTAGTTTTGTGCTTATTTTGATCCCCTCTACAACATTGTAGAAGGGCTCAACCCTGTTTGAGCCCTCTATGGCACACTTGCTTCAATATCACTCTTTATGCCATTAAATTGCATGCTTTGTTTGGATTATGTGTGATCTGTTTTCGAGCATGACATAAACTGTGAATGGGCTTATTTTGAGCCCCTCTTCAACATGGAAGAAGGGCTCAACCCTGTTTGGCCTCTCTATCATGCACCTGCTTTGTATTTCCTTCAAATTACCGTAAAATTGCATGGTTTCTTTGGCCTGTTTATGATCTGATTTTGAGCATTCCATTAACTGAGGTTGAGTTTATTTTAGGTCCCTCTACAACATTGTAGAAGGGATCAAATTGGTTTGAGGCCTCCATGTTGTACCTCTCTTTATACCTCTCTTTGGCCCCATCTTGAATCCCTTTTTGAGCTTACTTAGCTCCTGTTTTGAGCCATCATCAGGCCTGAAAATATCCTTATTTTGGCCTTCTTGTCAAGTTTTGTTAAGGGTCCAAAGTTTTTTGATGCATGCTTTTGGTACTTCATGTTGTACCCTCCATTTTTTCCGTAAAATTGCATGCTTTGTTAGGCTTGCTTAGCTTCTGATTTGAGCCTTCATCAGGCTTAGAAAGTGTCTTGAAATGACTCATTATTCATGTTTTGTTAAGGGTTCAAAGTTGTTTGGTGATTGCTTATGGTACCTCATGTTGTAGCCCTTTATTGGCTCATTTTTGCATGCTATTTTAAGCATATCTACATACTGAATTGGAGGATCTAATCTACTGTAAATGTGCATGTTTTTGGTCCCTCTTTAATTTTTTAGAACTGATTTTTCTGGTTTGAGCATTGTATATACTACTTGCTTTGTAATTCTCCTCTTTTTCCCCGTTTTTGCATGCTAAGTTTGCCATACTTGTGGTTGTTTTTTTAGCCTTGCTTTGTACTGAAAAAATGCCATATTTGGGGCTGCCTTGCTACTGGTTTGCATGTCATGATCATGTTGTGCATGTTTAGTATGGCTATAGGCCATTTCGGGTACTTAAAATCACATTTCGGGATGATTTCATGCATTGGTTGTCATTTCGCATCATTTCGGGGCTGTTTTCCCTTTCATTTAGGTGCTGAAATTTGGTTTGCATGCTTGCATATCATTTCCCGTGCTATTTCATGCCTTCAGGCCATGCCTCGGTTTGCGTGCCCGTGGGCACGCACTTCGAGGCACCTTTGTTTTACGCAACGGCATCTGATGTGAGTGTGGCTGAGGTCCATTCATGTTAGTATAAGCCCAATTTGCATTTCCATCTCATTTTATCATTGCCTCGATTTGCGTGCCTGTGGGCACGCATTTCGAGGCACTTCATTCTTATCCGACGGCCTCCTATGTGAGTGAGCTGAGGCTCTCCCATGTTGGTATAAGCCCATCGTGGCATTTCGTATGCCATTTCATTCCATTTCATCATCGCCTCGGTGTGCGTGCCCGTGTGCACGCATTTCGAGGCACTTCGGTTTTATCCGATTTCCATTTCGTCATCGCCTCGGTGTGCGTGCCCGTGGGCACGCATTTCGAGGTACTTCGGTTTTATCCGATTTCCATCACATCATCGCCTCGGTGTGCGTGCCCGTGGGCACGCATTTCGAGGCACTTCGGTTTTATCCGATTTGCATTTCACATCATTGCCTCGGTTTGCGTGCCCGCGTGCACGCTTTTCGAGGCGTCTCATTTTCATCTCATGTTCACAGCATAGTGCATACCAGGTCGTATCTTAGATTGCATTCATGTATTTTCTCGGTTTGCGTGCCCGTGTGCACGCATTTTCGAGACATCTCATTTTCATCAGCATTGCGCATACTAGAATTGTATATTAGTTGCATTTCATGCATATCATGCATATTGCATCGTGTTCGGGATAGGAGTTAGCCCGGGCACGGGAAACGAGGCACGTTTCGTACTCCGAGTGACGGAACGGGTCTCAATTCCCAGTCACCGATACTCCGGATTACCCATGATGGAGTTAGGTCTTTGTTGTAGCATTCACGTGCATTCATTCTATATTGAGTTGTGCAATCCGATTCCTCGGCCATCATGCATCGGTATGCGTGATTGGTGGCACGAGGATCGAGGCATGCATATATTTGTGAAATACATTGCTATGCCCTTTTCCTGCTCTCTGTTGCAGCAAGATAAGGAATCAGCAACTTTTCAGAGTCGGGCACGCATTTCAAGAAGCACTGCGAACAGAGGCTAAATTGGGCATCCCAGTGGATTTCCGCGCAAGGCAACCCAGCATACATCACTCCATTATCCGAAACGAAGCAAGGCAGCCCCTGGCTTGCAAGCCAATTTTAAAGCTTTCTTAGTTTAAATTGTTAATTACTTAGAAAATCTGTAATATTCTTTTATTTCGGACTGTATATTTATTCGGACCCTCTGCGCGAGGGCATAACTGTAATAAGTGTGGGTGTGTGCGATGTATGTCTTCCAACCCCCATTTCTTTCTCCCTTTTATTTATCCGCTTACGATGGTTAGATATAGGGCATATTTCAATTAGCATACAGTATGATAGCATGTTGCATCATTCATCTGTTTTGTACGCACCGGGCTCGGCGCATCATACAAACTGCATTGTATTTCAATTCCAAATTGAATACGTGTTAGTTGTAGCATTTCATATGCCATGTTTAGAATAGCCGAGCCTGCTATAGTTGCATTATTGCATGTGTTGCATTAGGCATTTCAGCATGAATTAGGATCATGCATGATATCTAATAAGTTTCTGTTTTTGGCTTGGAGTACTCGGTAAGTTTTATGCTTTAGCATCCTTGCATGCGTGTGAGTGTTGCCATGACAGCATGCTTACCATGAGGCTATATGCTTATATGATATAACTGCCTTGAATGCCTGTGGGTGGAGGTTGAGTTACTTGAATTGGGACGAATCATTGACCGTTTGTTTTAAGCCCACTAGATAGTGGCAAAATCTTGTTTTCTAAGCCCACCTGAGGGTGGCAAATCCGCGTCTTAGCCTACCTGCGGGTAGCACCATCAAACCATTTTCAAAAAAAACAAGCATGAAATGTTTTGTTCCAATTCAGGCGGCTCAGTCTATACTTGTTTGCTGCGAGCATCACATAGTAACCTAGGCTAATAACCGGAATAAGAGCGCACAATGTTTTCAAAATCAGATATCACGGTTAGTAGAGGCCGGTCTTTGACCGGGCGAGCGGGGGTGCTCACGATGTGACCTTCCCCAATCGTACCCAAGTTCCCGAGCCAACTTTGGTGATGACGGACACGTGGCCTTTGGCACCGAGTCAGGGTTTCCTAAATTTCCCATTAAAAATATTTAGGTGGCGACTCTGTTATCTGGCAAAGCAGTCCATGTTTGGCACTTCTTTCAAAAATCTGTTTTCCAAAACGATTTGCCGGATTTGGACTCTTTGGTTCAAGATTAAGAACCGTGACATTTGAGTCCTTGAACTGTAGTGACCCCAATATGAACAGAACGGGACCTAACCCTCCCGGGGTGTTCGGGGACGTCTACATAAAGCATCTCTCCTTGCTTGCCTCTCATTCAAAATGCTCCCAACTTGAGCGATAAAAGTGTCATCCACAATCTTTGCAATGACTGCGAGCACTTGTTGCTTGTTCAATCCTTAGACCTTTAAAGTTTTAATAGCCCACCAAAGATGTGCATAGGGATCAATACTTGCCCTAGACTGATTCTTGCTACTTACTTCGACTATGTTCGCTTTTGATTGGCCCATTCCACTTTTAGTTTGTCCCAAGATTGGAGAATTCTTTGACGAGGTAACCCCAAAGGATAAATCTACCACCGTTTCTTGAAGGTCTTCAATCATTCTCAACATCTCAGCAGCAATGGGTTCGGCCATTTGGCGCTCTTGATGTACTCGGACCGGATTGGATGCATCCATCATGCACAAATCGGTACTTTCAACAATGACCACCTCTGGCTTGGACAAATAGGATGGAGTGATATATATACTAGGGTTGAAGGAATGTGGTACTGTATGGATGAGGTTAAGGTGAGAAGGAGGTACTTGGTCATGGATGGGAAGTGGGTTGGTGGTAACATTGGGGTGGGACATCTTTCTTTGCAGAGTGCAAAGAATTATTCCTCCGTTTCTACTTCTGCAAGTATTCCCCTCCAGAGTTCGTCTAGTCACACCACTCACACCATTCACACCAGGTTTTTTAACTAATAGGGAGGCCTTGTACGGTTGGTGTGAGTTCACTGTCTTGAGGTGGAGCTATCGTTTGGTTATCGATGAGATTCTGAACCTCATGACGAAGGCAGTAGCAACGATCGGTGCCATAACCGTGCTGCTAATGGTACGCACATTATTTGGTGGGGGTTATGTTTAGCAGGGAGTGGGTCAAGAAGAGGTTGGGGATCAAGGGATTTGAGATACCCTTTTTTTTATCAGGATTTTAGTGCGCTAGTTACGCTCACATGGAGGGGGTGAAAGTTCTACCTTGAGCTCAGGTTAGGCCGGCTGTTTGTGGGCTTGTATTGGCAAAAGGGTCGACAGTTTTAAGAGTGGTGATGGTATTGATTTCAGTGGGTTCAGGAATAGTGCTACTGCTAGCATTGGTACTCCTGGAAAACACCCTCCTTGTTAGTTTGCTTGTTCTGAGAATAATCCCTTTGTTGAATGCACTCTCAATCTGAATCCCCAATTCATGCAAATTTTTGAAAGTGAACAGTGGAGCGATTATTAACTTTTTTAATATATTTGGCTCAAGGTTCTGTACCACTATTCGCACTTGGTCCTTCTCAAAAGGTCGATCTGTCATTTGTGCTGCCTTTGCTCTCCATTGCAACAAATTCTACAAAAGGTTCTTTAGGATTCTGGTGGGTTGCTTCAAGCTCTTGAGTGGTCATTTTAATTTGGGTATTGTAAGAATACTGATTGATAAATGCCTCAGCCAAATCTTCCCAGTTTTGCTTCACCATATCCTCCAACTTAGCGTACCAAGTGGCCGCTATACCCGATAAGGTTCTTCCATACAAAGAGAGTTTCTAAGGCTTAGATAGACCCATTGGTTTCAGGACGTCCAAGAAAAGCTGGATATGTACCATAGGATCTCCAAACCCATTGAAACGGTCAATATGTGGCATTTTGAACTTGTTTGGAAGCCTTACGGCAGCCTTGGTGTACCCATCCTTAATGTTGGGAATGGAGTTAAGTCCCTGTGCCTTTTTGAATTGCTTCTCAAGGTTAGCAATTTTTAACAAGGTTGGGTCGAGCTCATTAATATTAAAGGGAAAAAGCTCCTTATTAGGCTGCACCAGGGGTCTGAAAACTTGAGCTTGAGCCAACCCTTCTTGGGGATCTGGACCCTGCAAATCTTTAGCTGGCAGAGGTGGGTCAAAGTTCGGCTGGGGGTCCGATACTAGATGTGTAATAGATGCCCCAGATGGGCATTGCATTTCAGTACTAGTTTTATCATGTATGGCAATTCCCTGGTTTAGGACTGTTATCATGGCCACAACTTCTTCTGGACTCTATGCCATCATGGGTCTGCTGAGTTGGAAATCGGGGAAATAGATGGGTGTAAGCTGAGAGTTGACTAACAAGGATTTCGACCCGGTTATACTTTGATGTATCTGAACTGGATTAGTGTAGACGAGTTTGACTGGATTGGGCTCTTTAGAATGGTCTTGTGGCATTGGCTGGATCTTTTCTGAGTTGTCCTTTAGGGATCAGATGGACTGGACCTTTGCTGAGTGGGGTTTTTTCTGAGATTGGATGGACTGTGATGGGTTAAGGCACGTACTGCTCCTTCTCTGGCTCAAACAAATCTAGCATTAAAAACAAATGCTCCATCAAATCGGGATACCAGATATCCTGGTCAAAACAGTGTAAGATACAATTTTTGGCCCTGGTTCTGGTTCTGGTTCTGGTTCTGGTTCTGGTATTGGTATGCTTCCACCATATCAAACACAAACCCCTGGATTTTGACCCAAATTCTGATTCTGATATGACCCTCAATGTCATGACCCGAACCCGCCCCTATGGATTAAGGTCATAACCAGCCAGTAATCATGAGGTTACCTATGGCCTCAAACCTGATTAAACATATTTCAAAGAATTAAGGGGCCAAACAGAAGCAGATTTAAAAAATTTTGTTCAACGAGCTGTGCTTACATGGCAAAGCAAAACATTTCAGAAGTAGTCTATAATAACTCATACACATATGCATAAAGTTAATATCTTATATTCATCCAGGAACTTTCAAATATGCAGCCAGCCAAACAAAAACTTATGTACATAGGTGATCTAACGTGTTCACCAAAATAGTAAAAGAGTAAACAAAAGATCAAAGGAACAAAAACAAAGTCTCGTGCGTGAGACATTCGGGCTGACTCTTTAAACTGACTTTCACTCACATTCTTCACTGAGACTGGGTTTGGACCTCTCTTTGTCCACCTACATGTACATAAATGAGAGTGAGTGAAAGCCTAGTGAATAATATCAAAATAAAGAAACTACATGAATGAAATTCGTAACGGTCATATCCAACGGCCTTAGGCCCATTCATGTTTCAATCTAGTACATCAAACGACCTTAGGCCCAAACGTATCAAACGGCCTCAGCCCTAATTCATTCTTATCAAACGGCCTTGAGCCCAATTCATCCATGTCAAATGGCCTTTGGTTCATTCATTTATCTCCAACAGCATTTGGCCCAATCGTTTATGTCAGACGGCCTTTGGCCCAATCATTTTTGTCAAACGACCTTTGGTCCAATCATTCACATCAAACGGCCTTTAGCCCAACGTTCATGTCAAACGACCATTGGCCCAACATTCATATCAAACAGCCTTTGGCCCAATTATTCATATCAAACGGCCTTTTGCCCAACGTTCATGTTAAACGGCCTTTGGCCCAATATTCATATCAAACGGCCTTTGGCCCAACATTCATATCAAACGGCCTTTGGCCTAATTATTCATATCAAACATTGGAAATGAAGAATATCCAATTCAATTTAACAATTCTATAGAACTCAGACATAAGTGAGCATTTGGATAGTAGCATACTTCAATACATTCTTATTAAGATATTACTCACAGTGTTCTACTGATGGATTCTCCCTTGCACTTGGCCCTACATAATTTGCAACATATCGGGTCACAAGCGATTCAATCCGTTCTCAAATTATTTATTTCTCTTACTCCCCTTTATTATCCCTTTAATTCATTTACAATGTTCAATTGATGCCTAAGAGTGCTTAGAAATGGGAGATAACGGAAAAAGGAGCATAAAACAACTTTTCAAAATTTCTGAAAACAGGGCTCTTCACTCGAGCGCAGCTTTGGTCGCTCAAGTGGACTGCAAAACTCTGATAAAGTACTAGTTGCATGCATTTCACGCTCGAGCGAAACTTCTGACGCTCGAGCGAGGAGTCTTGCAAAATAAGGTACGCTCGAGCACCGCTTTGGCCGCTCGAGCCGCAGTACAATATCTACAAAACTTCTGGGAGCTCGACTTTCATGCTCGAGCGATACTTTCCTTGCTCGAGCAGACAAGTTGAATTATGGGTTTTCCATAACTCTGTTTGAAGCTCAAACTTGATGTTCAAAGGTCTAAAGTTCATATTTTTGGCACAAAAACATGGAAAAACATTACATAGCATGAGAATATAGATAATTTGAGACCAATTGTCTAAAACCATGATCCAATTCTTGAATCATTTCATATTCTTCTTGAAAACTTCAAAACACATGCAACCAAACTTCATAACTACATGGATTATGCATGCATGTGTAATATAGGTTCCAATACCATTGCAAATGGCACAAATGATGCTTATAATCATGAAGCTCAACAAAACCATGCTTGCATGTATGATTTGGTACTCAATTTTTCATATTTAACATACTACACGCTTGATTATGCAATTCTATGGCAACTCTCTACATGCATGGCCATATTGACTTCAAATTCATTATAATCAACTCAATTCTTGCTCTTAATTGCACATCTTGCTTGAATTCACTTAATTATGAACTTAAACTCATGAAGTTGAGTTCAATTACTCACTTCGGAGCTCCAATTCTTTAAACTATAGCTAATTCTTGAACTAAACTTCCAAATTCCCAAGCTTCTAGCTTAATTCCACAAATTTTGCCTCTATTCTCTCTCTAGAACCGTCCTTCTCCCTCTCTCTAGAGTGTATATCAGTTTTTGAGCTCAAAATGGTGAGCTTGAGTGTAAATAGGCCATATATATATATACTTGCTTAATTAACCTGTATTAAGGCTAATTAATTGTGCCTATTTCAATCAGTGTAATCTAATTATTTTGATATGAATCAATTTTTAATTAAATTTCGCCGTAGGCTCTAAAAATCATGCTAAGCACAAAAATACAGTCAATTTCGCTTTTTGACACCTCTACGGTCTTTAATTAAATTTTGTAGCAGAGAATCAAACAGATTTTTCCTGCGGTGAACAGATATAAATGCACACACATATAATCATATAAATGGCATTCAAAATCATATTAAGCAACCACAATCATAATCAAGATTAATTAACATAACATGGGATAGGGTTATCACAATCTTCTCCCATTTAGGAAGTTTGGTCCTCCAAACTTATGTTATCTCCATCTGGGAATAAATGTGGATAGCGTAGTTGCATTTCATCATCATTTTACCATGTGGCGTCCTTTCCATAGTGTTCCTTCTATTCTACTTTCACCATAGGGATGGACTTATTTCTCAACTATTTCACTTGCTAGTCAAGGATTCGTTCTGGTCATTCTTCGTATTTCATATTCTCATCAAGTGCTATCCGGTGGTAATCTATCACATGAAACGGGTCTCGGAGATAACCCCTCAACATCGACACGTGGAATACATTATGCATTTGTTCGAATCCCGGTGGCAAAGTGACCCTATAAGCAACTGGACCAAGCCTTTCTAGAATTTGAAACGGCCCAATGTAACGAGGTGACAATTTACCTTTCTTACCAAATCTCAACTGACCTTTCATCGGGATCACATGAATAAATACATGGTCGCAAACTTCATACTCAACAGGTCTTCTTTGAACATCTGCATAATTCTTTTGCTGGCTCTGTGCTGTCTTGAGCCTTTGTTGGATGATTTTAATCTTCTCTGAAGTGTCTTGTACAATTTCGGGCCCAAGTAAGGCCCTATCTCCAACTTCAGTCCAATAAATTGGTGATCTACACTTCCTGCCATACAGGGCTTCGTGTGGTGCCATACTAATGTTGGAGTGGAAGCTGTTGTTGTACGTAAATTCTGCTAGTGGCAAATAATCTTCCCAACTCCCTTGAAAATCCAAGGCACACATCTTAAGCATATCCTCTAAAGTTTGTATGGTTTGTTCTGATTGCCTATCTATTTGTGAATGGAATGCAGTGTTGAATCTCAGTTCTGTTCCCATAGCTCTTTGCAAACTTTTCCACAATGTGGATACAAATTTCGGATCTCTATCCAAGACAATGGATACCGGAACCCCATGTAGACGAATAATCTCATCAACATATATAGTGGCCAACCTATAAGCATCAAAGGTGGTCTTCACAAGTAGAAAATGTGCAGATTTAGTTAATCTATCAACTATGACCTAAATAGAATCCATATCTCTAGGGGTTCGAGGTAGGCCAATAACGAAATCCATGGTCACATGTTCCGACTTCTATTCCAGAATAGGGAGAGATTGAAGTAGACCACCTGGTTTCTGATGTTCAACTTTAACTTGCTGACATTGAAGGCACTTAGACACATACTCTGTGATTTACTTCTTCATTTTGGGCCACCAATAGCTTTGCTTCAAGTCCCGATATATTTTGTTGTTACCCGGATGCATAGCAAACATTGACTTGTGAGCTTCATTTAGGATTCTCTTCTTTAATTTAGAAATTTTTGGGACACACATTCGGTTTTGAAATCTCAACACTTCGTCATCAA
The DNA here is from genome assembly GCA_030407325.1 of Camellia japonica. Lineage (NCBI taxonomy): Eukaryota > Viridiplantae > Streptophyta > Magnoliopsida > Ericales > Theaceae > Camellia > Camellia japonica. The sequence goes on from JAPPVO010000032.1 coordinate 148,933,946, forward strand.
TGTTGAATTCTAATTTTGGTTTCATTTCAAACTCATCAATTATTGTTTTGAGAGTCTTATCTTCTCGTCGCCTATGTTTGATTTTAGCAATTATTGCTGGCTCGACAGAAATGGCTGCCATCAGCCTAGCTTGTTCCTGTAATACAACTTCGATTTCAGCTTTCTCAAAATCTCGCAAGATTTTTTTCTGTTCCATGAGTAGGCAAGCTAGGTTTCCCCGTTGATTTTCTGCTCATTGCATCGGCAACTGTATTGGCTTTTCCTGGGTGGTACTGAATCTGATGGTCATAATCTTTTATCAATTCAAGCCATCTTCTTTGCCACATATTCTACTCTTTCTGAGTAAAGAAGTACTTCAAACTTTTGTGATTCGTGGAGACTTTGCATTTTTCCCCATACAAGTAATGCCGCTAGATTTTCAATGTAACGCTCCAAAAATTTCGAACTTCAAAGAATATATTATCAATTAAATACAGGGTTTATCTAAGGTTAGGAGTCTAGGAAATGACACTAATGAGTCCTATGGCCAACGACCGAGCAAGATCCCAGATCGCCGGAGGAGTTAAGTTAGCCTCCCTTCTAAGTCCAGCTTTCTTAGGTAGCGCACCACCCTTTTGACAGATCTTAAAAGGCATTGACGCGAAGTCTCATAAGCAACGTAGAGATAGGCATAGGATTACAAAGTAAATAATTATTACAGCGTCTCAAATTTTTAAACTTACAAAACGAGTTCCATTACTAATACAATCCAAAAACAATAAATAAAAGCATAATTGGACTAATGAGCGAAATGGTTCCCAAAATTTCTCTAAGGAAAACTTAAGTCTTCAAATGTCTTTGACTCTTTGTTGGCTTCGTACGTTTCTTCGATACCTCGCATGAAACGCCATGAGCTTTGAATGCCCAATAAACGCACACACACCACATCCCTTTTTCCCAGTCCAATACACAATCACAAATATAACAAGCAAGTAATGAAGCATGATAATCATTCAATAATAAAGAATTACAAGGTCAGATGTTAGAAATCTAGAAATCCCCCAAAGAGACTTCGTCCTCCCAACCACAAGAATCGGACGCGAATTATTCGGTATGCCCCCTCTTTTGCTGCTTTGTTGCAGAACTAACCTCGGATACCTACCAACGGTTATATACCGCGTAGCGCCAACCGCAGGGCCTCAAAAGAGACGGTAATAATGGGCCTTGCCCAAATCCCTCCTCACACCAAATACCTAGGGTCCGAATACAACCGCTCCGTTCAAGGGTTCCGAAAACCACTTGCGCAAGACTTTAACTTTCAAATAGGGAATGCATCCCCGTCAACCAATCAATATCTTAGTAATCTTGTCCAAAAATTCGCAACCCATTACCACCCATTAAGTTTCCCGTTTGAGTTAGATAATTTAAATCAGAGTTAGGACATGCTCTTGAAACAACATCTATTGCACAAGTTTGAAAAACTAAATAGCACAAGTAATAAGGTTACAACACATGAGATTCACATATGAAGATAGGCACAAGTAGTTCTAGGCATATTCAAGTAGTTAAGGGAATAAATTCGCACATGAATATAATTTTCAGATTTGCATAAGTGTGAGCACCATCGAAGGATTAAAATAAAATACATAACCCTATGACATGCGAAATATCATATCGAGACATGATCATAAATTAATAAGCATATTTATGAACACAATAGCATGAAATACTAATGACAAACAGAAATTTCAGATTTAGTACCCGTTAAAGATTAAAATCGAAAGGGTTGTTAGAGATTTTTACAGAACTCGGCCTTCCTATGGTTCGTAGAGAATTTAATCTAGTTTTTAGAACATGTTTCGGAAATGTAATATCTTTTCTAGATTTTTAGTTATTTAAGAAATGTTCCAGCGCTGTCCAGATTCGTCGACCGTTACGAAAATTTGATTTTCTTACAAACCGCTCACCGTTTTTCAATGAAAGCAATTTTAGTTGAAAGATGACTCCTTAAGGAAGATTTTGACATAAAATGGAGGTCCAGAATATTTTTATACATTTTTCTAGAAATTTTGAAAGTTGGCTGTGAAAATGGATTTTTTAGGCACAATATCCAAAACAAGAAGATTTGTGAGAAAGAGATCCACTAAGGGAAATTTTTCATTTCTTTTGTGATGAAAACATGCTAAATAATATATATAAAACTCAGAAATTTATCTTGAAGGTGTGCCTTTGGAAAGTTTGAGAGATTGGTATGAAAAAGATAGTTTTGTACCGATTAAGGGAAACTACAAGAAGAGTAGAATCCTGGCTCAACTCTTTTCATTTTTAACACAAGGAAATCATTAAAACACATCTAAAAACAATGTTTAGAACCCTTAAGAGCATGTATTTGAAAAAGGAAAATGAAAGAGAGAGTTGTGTTGTGGCTTACTTGCTAGGCTTGAACAAGATTGCTCTCATCTTCCTTCCTTTCCCTCTCAAGACTTTTTTCTTGCTCTCCTTTCTCTCCTCTAGGCTGAATGTAGGTGTGTGTATGTGTTGTTTGTGTATGCTATGCTAAGAGGGTGGTGGTATTTATAGGCAAATTTGGTGTGAAAAGACATAAAGGCCCACTAGTTGGAATTGGATTGGGAAGTTGGGATTTACTTGGAGTCTAAAGGAATAGGGAGTGATTAGGGGGTATAATCATGTGATTAGACAAGATTTAGTTGGCCTCTAGTTGGAATGGAACTAGGTTGGGAACACAACCCTTGTACTTGGTACTTTGCTTCTAGAATGTCATAATTACAAGTCTTGAAAATTGGTCCCTCACACTCTCCAAGGTTGGCCGGCCATGGGGAAGGGAAATGGGGAATATTTTATTCAATATAAGAGTACTATGGACATATTCCCAATGTATATATATAGATCTCAAATTGATTTGATGGTACCTATAGTATAAAAAGTACATGTACTTGTTTGAGGACAAATCTTGAAATTAATAAAGAAGTAAGGGCTTGGAATTAAATTCATGTATTGGAACCTTATTCATGTAGAATTAAATTAAATTAGGTTAAGGAACCTAATTCGGCTAGGATATTCTCGTTCCGATAAAAATTAAAAATGATAACCGGTAAGATTCGAAATAATTTAAGAAACTAAGGGGCTTTAAGGAAATAATTCAAACGTAAGGGTTTTTAAAGAAAATACATTTTTCAGGGGCTTCACATTAAATGTAATGGAATGAGGAGGATTAGAACCTTAATCATGTATTTAATTATGATCTAGTTAGGTTTAGGACTAATGTAAATACCTTCTAGTTAGAAGTACACACATATATATAACAAATCTTTATAGGTACCAAAGTCATTATTACTCCAAGATTTCAAGGGATTTGTTTGTACTAAAGCACAATGATTATAGCCTAGGAGGTATGATGTCTAGCCATGCGATGGTGAATTGATGGACTTGTTTTATATATATATATATATATATATTGTACAAATCTTGGAAATTGTAAAATATAATGTTAAAAAAAAGATTTTAGGGTACAAGTGTATATATAAATATATAATAGTATTTGTTTGGGGTTAATTTGTGATTTAATAAAAATGTGAGGGCTTGGGCTTAATTAAAGTATCTATTTCAAGTGTAAAATAATTCGGTTTGTATTATCTTGCTTTGAATTTAAAGGTAAATAACCGAACGATGACTGTGAAAACCGAAAGTTAAGGTTTAGAGCGATTAATCTAAAATTTGAGAGTTAAGTAATTAATATTAGAGTGTTAGAAATGATTTCTAAGCTTCCAGTGTCGATTAGGGTTTGTATGGATTCATCCGTGATGCGTTTTCGGTTCTAGGGTTTAATTTGCGAATAATCGATGAACTAAGGGCTTTATTATAATAACTCAAAATTTAGGGACCTAATAAGGTTTACAAAAGTCAGGGGTCTCACATTCAAAGCAAACACAATTGCGGCCAATTCCAGATCATGTGTTGGGTAGTTCTTCTCATGTGGTTTTAATTGTCAGGAGGCATAAACAATCACTCTTTTGTTCGGCATTAATATACAACCCAAACCTTTATAAGAAGCATCACTATAAATCACAAAGTCTTCCGTACCTGTGGGCAATGTTAACACTGTTGCAGAAGTCAATCTTGTTTTCAGTTCTTGGAAGACAGATTCTTTTTCATCATTCCATTCAAATGGTTGTCCTTTGCGTGTCAATTGGGTGAGATGTACAACTATTTTTGAAAAATCCTTCACAAACCTTCGGTAGGCCAACTTACAATTGCCTCTATCTTCTGTGGGTCCACTAACATGCCATCTCTGTTGATGACATGCCCTAAGAAAACAACTTCATCTAACCAAAATTCACATTTCTTTAATTTAGCAAATAATTTATTCTCTCTAAGTGTTTGCAAGACAGTTTTCAGATGTTGTTCATGTTCAAGTACACTCTTTGAATATATCAAAATATCATCAATAAAAACTACAACAAATTCATCGAGGTAAGGCTTAAAAATTCGGTTCATAAGATCCATAAATGTTGCAAGGGCATTAGTTACTCCAAATGGCATAATAAGGAATTCATAATGACCATACCTCGTTCTGAATGCAGTTTTCTCAACATCTTCTGCCTTTACCTTCAACTGGTGGTACTCGGATTTCAAATCAATTTTAGAAAACACTTGTGAGCCCTGTAATTGATCAAACAAGTCATCAATATGGGGTAAGGGACACTTATTCTTTATCGTTACCTTGTTCAATTCGCAGTAGTCAATACATAGGGGCAAGGTTCCATCTTTCTTTTTCATAAATAACACTGGTGCACCCCATGGCGGAGTACTTGGTCGAATAAACTTTTTGTCCAGTAGGTCCTACAACTGTTCATTCAATTCTTTCATTTCAGCAGTAGCCATTCTGTAAAGGGTTTTTGAAATTGGCTGAGTGCCTAGCACAATATCAATAGTAAACTCTATCTCCCTATCAACCAAATCCCCCGGCAATTCATCTGGGAATACATCTGGAAACACATCTAGAAACTCTCTAACAACAGGAATACTATTCAATTCAACATTCATAGATTGTTCAAATAAGACACAACACAAATAGCCCTGACACCCTTTCCTGATTAATTTACATGCTTTCATTGCAGATATCAGATAAGGTGGAGGCACTACTCCATTAGCCACAAACACAATCTCTTCCTGCCCTGGTGGTCTAAATACAACTCGTTTCATTACACAATTAATGGTGGCACAGTATTTGGATAGCCAGTCTATGCCCAGAATTACATCAAAGTGTCTAAAGTCCAAGGGCAATAGATCTACATACAAAGTAGCATTCCCAATATGCATATCGCAAAATCGACACACAGATGTACACAACATAGATTCCTCGGATGGAGCAGATACATATAACAAATATGGCAATGATTCTAGAGGTCTACCCAATCTAGATGCAAATGAATAAGTTACAAAAGAGTGTGTTGATCCAGAGTCTATTAACACAAAAGTATCCTGATTACATATAGAAATAGTACCTGAGACGACGGCTTCTGCATTCCATGTATCGGCCGGAACGAGTGCAAAGACTCTCCCCTGCCTTACAGTGTCTCCGGTAATGGTAGGCCTCGTAGTGTTCCTGGGTTTGGGGATTGATGCAGTTGAGCTAGTAGCTAACTTCCCATTATTTTGTTTACAATCCTTGGCTATATGTCTTGTTTTACCACATTTAAAGTAGGCCCCTGACACACGGTAGCAAACCTCGCAATGCCTTTTACTACAAATGTTGCACATTGGAGACGTGTCTCGGGAAGAAATAGAAGTACTTGAGGAGCCCGTATTCTGCTTTTTTGAAAGTCTTTTCTTTAAAAAGAAGCTCTGCCTCTTACTTTTCCAATCAGTTAATGATTTGCTCTGCGTGGCTAGATTAGCTTCTGATATTATGGCCCGATCCAGTACATCAATGTAAGTTTCTAGTTTTAGTACGTTCACCTTGTCTAAGATATCATCTTGAAGCCCTCCCTCATTCTTATAGTCAGTATCGACCATGTGTGGTGTAAATCTGGCCAGTTCAGTAAACTTGGCCTCGTACTCGGTTACTGTCATGTTGTATTGCTTGAGTTCCATGAACTCCGACACTTTTCTATCACGGATACATTGTGGGGAGTATTTATTGTAGAAAATTTCCAAAAACTATGTCCAGCCAATGTCTTTACAATTCTCATGCATCAACATCCACCACCTTCTCGCTTCATCTTCCAGTGTAAAGGTGGCTAGCAATACCTTCTGTGTTTCTTGGCAAGGAAACACCTCAAACAATTTTTCTATTCCAAGGACCCATGCCTCTGCCTTCAATGGATCCAGTCCTCCATGAAACTGTGGTGGTTTTATTTTCTTGAACTCTTTAGTAAGAGCTATAGTCCGATCATCGTTTTGCAAGTCTGGTACAGGTGGTGCCGAAGGTGGAGGTAAAGGTAGAGGTGGAGGGTGTGGCTGTTGCCACTGTTGCTGTTGTCTCAATGTTTCTGTCATATCCTGTATTAACCTTTCCATTCTATCCATTCTGGCAGTAGAGGACTCCTCTTATTCATCACCTCTTGTTCTCACCAATATCTGATTAAACTTGCATTATTCTTTATACAAAATGTTCACACGTATGCATATAGAATAGAGCATACATATTCAAGTAAATCTCGATGCAAGCAATTCACAAAGTATATAGCACATAATCATTTATTTTGAAACATCTAAGCATATTTTCAATATCTTCGAGTCTATACTTATCGCATGAATGCATCCTAGATCTCTTCTAGATGCTTATTGCTCATTTGGACAAGTGTGTGAGTCATTAACTCGTGCTCTGATACCACTTTGTCATGACCAAAACCCGTCCCTGTGGATTAAGGTCATAACCAGCCAGTAATCATGAGGTTACCTATGGCCTCAAACTTGATTAAACATATTTCAAAGAATTAAGGGGCCAAATGAAAACAGATTTAAAAATTTTTGTCCAACGAGCTGTGCTTACATGGTAAAGCAAAACATTTCAGAAGTAGTCTATAATAACTCACACACATATGCATAATGTAAACATCTTATATTCATCTAGGAACTTTCAAATATGCAGCTAGCCAAACAAAAACTTATGTACATAGGTGATCCAACGTGTTCACCAAAATAGCAAAAGAGTAAACAAAAGATCAAAGGAACAAAAACAAAGTCTTATGCGTGAGACATTCGGGCTGACTCTTTAAACTGACTTTCACTCACATTCTTCACTGAGGCTGTGTTTGGACCTCTCTTTGTCCACCTACATGTACATAAATGAGAGTGAGCGAAAGCCCATTGAACAATATCAAAATAAAGAAACTACATGAATGAAATTTGTAACGGTCATATCCAATGGCCTTAGGCCCATTCATGTTTCTATCTAGTACATCAAATGGCCTCAGGCCCAAACGTATCAAACAGCCTCAAGCCCAATTCATTCTTATCAAACAGCCTCGAACCTAATTCATCCATGTCAAACGGCCTTTGGCCCATTCATTTATGTCCAACGGCCTTTGGCCCAATTGTTTATGTCAGTTGGCCTTTGGCCCTATCATTTTTTTCAAATGACCTTCGATCTAATCATTCACATCAAACAGCCTTTAGCCCAACATTCATGTCAAACGGCCTTTGGCCCAACATTCATATCAAACGGTCTTTGGCCCAATTATTCATATCAAACGGCCTTTCACCCAACATTCATATCAAACGACCTTTGGCCCAACGTTCATGTCAAATGGCCTTTGGCCCAACATTCATATCAAATGGCCTTTGGCCCAACTTTCATATCAAACGGCCTTTGGCCCAATTATTCATATGAAATGGCCTTTGGCCTAACATTCATATCAAACGACCTTTGGCCCAACATTCATATCAAACGGCCTTTGGCCCAATTATTCATATCAAACGACCTTTGGCCCAATTATTCATATCAAACATTGGAATGACGAATATCTAATTCAATTTAACAATTCTGTAGAACTCATAGATAAGTGAGCATCTGGATAGTAGCATACTTCAATACATTTTTATTAAGATATTACTCACAGTATTCTACTGATGGATTTGCCCTTGCGCTTGGCCCTACACAATTTGTAACATATCGGGTCACAAGCGATTCAATCCGTTCTGAAATTATTTATTTCTCTTAGGTCCCTTGCTTATCCTTTTAATTCATTTACAATGTTCAATGCATGCCTAAGAGTGCTTAGAAATGGGAGAGAATGGAAAAAGGAGCATAAAACAACTTTTCAAAATTTCTGAAACGGGGCTCTCCGCTCGAGCGCAGCTTTGGTCACTCGAGCGGACTGCAAAACTCTGAGAAAGTATTAGTTGCATGCATTTCATGCTCGAGCAAGACATTTGATGCTTGAGCGAGGAGTCTTGCAAAACAGGGTACGCTCAAGCGCAGCTTTGGCCGCTCAAGCCGCAGTGTAATTTCTACAAAACTTCTAGGAGCTCAACTTTCACGCTCGAACGACACTTTCCTCGCTTAAGCAGACAAATTGAATTATGGGTTTTCCAGAACTCTGTTTGAAACTCAAACTTGATGTTCAAAGGTCCAAAGTTCATATTTTTGGTACAAAAACATGGAAAAACATTACATAGCATGAGGATATAGATAATTTGAGACCAATTGTCTAAAACCATGATCCAATTCTTGAATCATTTCATATTCTTTTTAACAACTTCAAAACACATGCAACCAAACTTCATAACTACGTGGATTATGCATGCATGTGTAATATATGTTCCAATACTATTGCAAATGCACAAATGATGCTTATAATCATGAAGCTCAACAAAACCATGCTTGCATGTATGATTTGATACTCAATTTTTCATATTTAACATACTACATGCTTGATTATGCAATTCTATGGCAACTCTCCACATGCATGGCCATATTGACTTCGAATTCATTATAATCAACTCAATTCTTGCTCTTAATTGCAAATCTTGCTTGAATTCACTTAATTATGAACTTAAACTCATGAAGTTGAGTTCAATTACTCACCTAGGAGAATTCTTTAAACTATAGCTAATTCTTGAACTTAGCTTCCAAATTCGCAAGTTTCTAGCTTAATTCCACAATTTTGCCTCTATTCTCTCTCTAGAACCGTCCCTCTCCCTCTCTCTAGAGTGTATATCAAATTTTGAGCTCAAAATGGTGAGCTTGAGTGTAAATAGGCCATATATATATATATATACTTGCTTAATCAACTTATATTAAGGCTAATTAATTGTGCCTATTTCAATCAATTTAATCTAATTATTTTGATCTGAATCAATTTTTAATTAAACTTCACCATAGGCTCTAAAAATCATGGTAAGCACAAAAATACAGTCAATTTCACTTTTTGACGCCTCTACGATCTTTAATTAAATTTTATAGCAGAGAATCAAAGAGATTTTTCCTGCGGTGAACAGATAGAAATGCGAACACACATATAATCATATAAATGGCATTTAAAATCATATTAAGTACATAACCACAGTCATAATTAAGATTAATTAACATAACATGGGACAGGATTATCACACTCAAGGTTTGAAAGGAACCTCCTCAAGAGTAAGACTCTCTAAGAATTACATCACACATTGCCAAAGATTTCACATTGTGCACAAAAGCATTCAAAACACCCCTATGAGAGGTTAGGGTTTCCATGTCTTAGTTTTGGAGTGATTTACGGCTTTACTATTCAAACAAGCGGTATCACAACAGCCTAGTAAATAGGAGGGTATCCTGTCCTATGTTTGAAAAGTCACTAAGGCTGACTATATGCAGTTAGGCCGATTGGTCAAAAGGCGTACCTCAACAAGACTACCTAATATACCTCTCACACCTAACACCAAGAAGTAAAAGGAAGATCAAACGGTACAGCGATAATCCAGAAGGGTTGTGTTTCCACCATGGCAGAGACCATGACTGGTCAGCGTTTTGGCAAACTTTTAGGCAAGCCTCCAGCAAACCGTCCAGGAATAGCAGGTGGAAAATACAGTGACTTAAAGTAACAATGCAAATGCAATGCAAAGAACATATATAGGTAGATAAAATTTCACATCATGAATTTCAAGTCAAGTTCTCTAAATCCCCAGCAGAGTCGCCAAAAACTATGGCTCAACTTTCGTGCTCCTTCAGAAGACGACTAGCCCTACAATTCGGACTCCTGTGGTTCTGAATCTGATTTCATAAGTGCAATGTGAAATAGTGAAAACTCAAAAGAGTCCAAATCTGGTAATTCTTTTTGAAAAATCGATGTTTGAATCAAATGCCAAAAATGGATTGCTTTGCCAGATTACAGAGTCCCCACCTAAATATTTTTAGAAAATTTAGGAAACCCGAGACTTGTACCAAAGACCATTAGTCCCTCATCACCAAAGTGTCTCGGCTCAGGAACTTAGGTACGAGAGGGGAAGGTCATGAATTGAGCACCCCACTCGCCCAATCAAATATCGGCCTCTACTAATCATTGTGTGATTTTTATTTACATTATATGCTCTTGTTCTGATTATTAGACTAACATTACTATGTGTTGCACATAAGTATAAACTAATTTTCAAAAATCGGAACGCTTTGATTTCATGTTTGTTTGGAAATTGTTTTTGATACTCGTCACTTGAAAATGTAAGTTTGTACATTTATCAAATTGGCCTAATTTAAGCAATTAACCTTCATCCACAGGCATTCAAACAGGTATATCAATTAAGCACTTAACCTCATGGTAAATATGCTTGACATGGCAACAATCACACGCATGCGATATGCTAAAGTAAAAAGTGCTCATCTCGTACTCTAAGGCAAGCCAAAAGAAATAAAAGAGTTAGAAAATGTGCATGTTCCTAACTAATGCAACATGACTAATGCAACACATGCGATATGCAATTTAAATTGGCTCGGCTACTAACATAACATGTGAATCAACTTGATAGCATGTAGTTTGAGCACGTTTCAAAGAGTTAATAAATAACAACACGAGTTATAATAATGAACCGAGCCTTGATGCATGCAAGACAAGTGTATGCAAACATGGAAAATGCTAAGAGAAACATGATGTTCTAAACTAACCATCATAAGCAAATAAGTAAAAGAGAGAAAGGCGTAGAGTTGGAAGACATACATGTTATTACATATTGGCCCTCATGCAAGAGAGTTCGAATGAGTGTCCAAAAGTTCCAATTAAACTAATTATTACAAAACCGAATGAATGAATAAGCAAAGAATTAACTAGCTAATTTATTACAACAAAATAAGCAAACTATCTAACGAATCATTGGTACAACAATATTAATTACGACAATCAATAATTAATTACAACAATAATAATTAATAATTAATCATCAAACAAGCATGCACAATGCTCTCATGCGCAGCGTCCAAAAACTGTTTTGTCTGTCCAGGCCATTCTGTTTTACCTTCAGCCACTGCTCTCTGCTTCTGCAAAACACATTGCCTTACTAAATATTGATAGCCGGTCGGCCCCCAATGAAGCCCAGCTGGGCCCAAATAAGGCCGGTCGTGCCTTAATTTTATGCAAAATCCTATTTTTGTGTTCTGAAGTGAAAACAGAGTTATTCTGAACTTTATTTGTCCCTTCTACTCTTTTCTCTCATGGTAGAGAAGAATAAAGTCATTTCCAAAGCCATCAACGAGGAAATTGATTGCTTGATGAGTTAGGGCATGATTTTGGATAAAATTAATGAATGTAATGAATCAATAACCACCCTTCCCTCCTATCATAGAGTGAACTCAAAGAGAAAGATAGAGACGCTTCAAGGTTCATCAAAACATCATGAATTGATGTAAGACAACCCTTAACACAATGGACTCGACATAACTTCCGGCCAAACCCAAGCAATATACTTCATTTTCTTTATGTGGGCTGGTTCATTTTAACAATTTTCTTAGTCCATTCCATTCTTTAGTCCATTTGTCCAAAGTGATAATTAAGTATACTAAACGAGAAGAATAAGTCAAACGAGAAGTGCTTCTAAGCATGAAAGAGAGACCATGCCGTTGACGATGAACCTTAGTAGAGATTAAGCCATTGAGCATAGTTCTGTTTCTCATGCTTTGAATAACTATCAATCGGTTGAAATAACTCTCAAACAAAAGGAAAGAAGAAAAGAGGGAGGTTGCAGAAATGGTTATATGAGATTGATTTTTTAAAATGAAACACTTTGCATAAAAACAAAGTGAATAAAGTTATCAACTCAAATGACTCGGTGTCTATGGCCTAAACAATCGAAGCCATAAGGATTTACAACACAACAAGTATGATATTCAAAGCATAAACTATTAAAATGAATTAAACAGCCCATAACAGCCCCTAAAATATACAAAGACATTAGCTAAAAGCAAGAGAAAGTAATTAGAAAGAGTAGAGAAAAAGCTATGGAACAAAGCCTAATGAGGGGTGGTTAACCCCTCCACTTTTTGCAATTTTAAATCACATGTTTCAGCCCCAAAACAGTCCAAGAATAGTCCCAAAATAGCCCCAAAACAATGGCTAAAATTGTGTTTAAAGAGTATAAAAAGATAGACAAAAACAAAAGATATAAAGCCAGAAAGAAAAATCAAAGAGAGGTGGCTAAACCCTCCACTTTTGAGACCTTTAAACCATGTTTTTCAAACTTTTTAAACTCTGAAAATCAACATGTAAACCAAAGAAAAGAGTAGGAAAACAATGGGTATGAGCTATGGGATAAGGTGCAAGAAAAGTTGTTAAACCTCTCTACCTTTGGTAGCCCACCTTTGGTAGCCCTTTAACTCCAAGTTTCAGCATTTGGAAAGGATCCAAAATAGTGTATAAACACAAGAAAAAGATCGAAATGAAAGCAAGGAAAAAGGTGACAAGCTTATACCTCTTGAAGAGAGAAAGCTTTGGTTAAACAAACTTGATTCCAAAGCACCCTCAAGTTTATGAAATATGGTTTGAAACTCTAGCAAAAAAGCTTCTAGAGCAAGCTCCAATGGTGTATGTATTGTGTATGTATAGTTACAAAAAGGTTTGAAGGTTAAAGGAAGCAACGAGGATGTAATGAGGTCCTTTTAGCTCTTCAAAGCTTTTGAAAAATTTGCTAACCTTGAATTCTGAAGGAAGAGGTCCTATTTATAGAGTTTGAGTCAAAATGGTCAAAAATATCTTCAAACAAAGATATTTGTTCAATTCCCGCCAACTGTCTGTTTGGTGCCATCGAGACTCGACCGAGCCTCAAAACCCACGGTCGGGCCTAAAAAGAAACCCAAGAAAAGTTTTCATTGAGGCCCGGCCACGGCCGGTTCTAAATGGACCCAGCAAGGTCTAAAAGACTACACTTCATGCCCGACTTCAAACGTGCATATCTCCCTCATCCGGACTCGATTTTAGGTGATTCTTGAGTCTAAATTGAAGCCCCAGAAGTCTAATTTCCAATGGTGGTGGCCTCACATCTAAATTATAAGTGTGCAAAGAGATATGCCTATTTTAGTGAAGACTACTTATTCTTTCTCAACGGTTTGATGCTCAACTTCTTCCTGAACTAGTTTTCTTCCCTCCCCTTCTATTTCCCTCAACTCCAAACCTATAAATAAGATGTTTTGAAAGATTTTTCAAAGAGTTCACCTCCCTTCCTTGTATTTCCACTTTGTCCTTACTCAGTTTACCAAAAAGTGCAATGTTTTAAACGAAATGCGAGCCTCAGAACATCGTAGAAACATTAGGAAAAATATTTTGAAAAAGAGGGTTTTAAGGTCTAAGATAGTTTGGCCAAAATGGGGTGCAAGGTTTGGGATTAGAGCTTGAATCTAAATTTTTTCGTTGAGAATTCAAAAGATTGCACAGTGTAACTTTCATTATCAAGTGTTTGGAATAAAGTACCCAAGTCTTAAGGGCAATAAAAAAATGGGGTGTCTATAACTGCCAACAACAGAATGATCTAATCATGAATACTACATGGGATTAAAAACCTCGACTATCTAGAAGTGTATGAATTTAGTACGTCTTGTGATTAACTGCTTCAGTAGTATCGTACCTTACAATTGGTGCTCTAAAAATATGTGAATAATCTACGTCATGTGATTGATTGCTTTGTTGTTACCTTTGTTGACTTGGGAATTAGTACCTGGATCCACTTTATATTCCTGATGACTTTTGAATAATTTTGGATGATTGTGATGAATCACTGAACCAATTACCAAATTGAATCATGAACTATGGAATGATTTAGGAATGAATTGAACTTCTGTGACAAAGGGAAATAGATCAAACTACTGTGGTAAAGTTAGATGAGATCTGAAGCAAATGTATTGGTGGCCTAACATGAAGAAGGGAATTGCTGAATTTGTGTCAAGGTTTTCGAAGAGTTTTCAAAGAACAATGGGAATTGAATTGAGGTTTAGTACCGCATTCCATCCGCAAACCGAATTGCTTTATCGCTGAGGATGGAACAAATGCATAATGTGTTTCACGTATCGATGTTGAGAGGCTACCTCCAAAATGCGTTCCATGTTATTAATTATCACCAGATAGTTGTAGACACCCCATTTTGACCGGCCCTAAGACTTGGGCACTTTATTTTGACCACCCTCATCAGAAAAATCAAATTGAAATTTTCATCCCAAACCTCACCCATTTTAGCCAAATTAAAATTTTATGAATTTGTAAGTATTTTATACTTTTATATAATTTTGTGTGGTGTACATAGTTTTTTGATGTTTTCATCTAGTATAAATAATTTTTGATATTTGTTAAAAAAAAGAAAATGATAAAAAATAAAAAATAAAAAATAAAAAAAAATAGTTTGGTCAGGATGGGTTTGGAATGATGATTTGTTTTTGGGGCGGTGGAAGATGTGTTTGTTTTTAGAGAGAAAGAAAGAGTGGGTGGGAGAGATTAATAAAAAAATGAATGAAGATAAAAAAGAGAAGACATGATTTGAGGGTGGGACAACAACAAAAAATAAAATAAAATAAAAAGAAAGGTGGTGGTGAACATGGTGTATATGGCCAAAATGATTATGTTTGTTTTTGGTGGAAAGAGGAATATGGTTTAGAAATAAAAAGAAAGAGAAATGGGTGGAGTACAGGCCCCATGCTGTTCCAGATTCGGCAAAAGGCCATGTGAACCCAAGGGAAAGAAATAATAAAAAAAACAATATACATCTACTCTCTCATGACAGATTGACACACAAGACCCAGGGGGGATGACTCTCTCTCTCTCGGGTGGGAGATGAAAGACAGGATTTTTGTTTGAGCTGAAAACATATCAATAGACAGACAACTCTCTCTCTCTCTGAACTATTTTTGGATTAAGCAGCAGCTTCTTGAGAGAAGAAAATGGTGAAGGTAAAACTGGGGGTGAACTAAGACCAATTTCTCTCTCTCTCGAACGGGCTCTCCGTTCACACACAGTTTGAGTTGGAAAATGAAGAGAAAACACATGCAAGTGGCCTTCTCTCCCTCTCGACTTGAGCTGAAGGAGAGGAAGATGGATAAAAAAAAAAAGCTTTTCTCAAGGACTGACCCAGCTCTCTTCGTCTTCAATCGGAGCTCCGCAGCTGCCAAATCCAAAGGCCACCGTGACTGCTGGCTGTGCAAGTTGTGACCCAAGCTGCCATGAGTGTTACAGACGCTGCTACCGACGACGCTATTGCAGACAACGCCGCTACAGATACCATCATGCAATGACCCAAGCTGCTGCCCACCATTCCTCCTCCTCACTCACCTCGGTTGCTCCAATGGCTCATCAAACCCACCAGCCAACGTACCTCACTCCACCACCGATACGACGGAGGTTGAAGCAGCGGCAACTGATAACAACCGCCTCCACTACTCGACTCAACTCCGGCGATGATGGTTTCGGCAGAGAAGAACTGGCCGGGATGGCCTGGGAGCTGTGTGTTTCGCTTCATCGTACCTGTCCTCAAAATCAGCATCATTATCGGCAAAGAGGGGGACCTCAATCAGAAATGTTGAAAGATCTCTCTCTCGCTGGTTTATAAAAAAAAAAAGAGATAACTCTTTCAACTCTCTCTCTCTCTCTCTCTCTCTCTCTCTCTCTCTCTTAGGTTTTCTTTGTGTCTTGCTTCTGCCCTACTTTGCGCCTTGACTGCGTAGTTAACCCCAGAGTGCTAGGATAAAATTTCCAAAACAATTCATGCATAGAGCTCATCAATTTCTGAATGGAAGTAGTTATTCATGTCTCTGTTTTCCTTTTTCATTTATGTGTGTGTTCGTGTGAATATTGTCCCTGTAAAGAATGCTTGCATGATAAAAGTAGTGGATTGATCTTCATTGAAGAATAAATGATTGTGAGGGATGGAATATTTGACTAATATTCTACATGTATGTTGAACAAGTTAATTTGCTTTTGAACTTTCTAATGTGGTCGTAATGCTATGTATCTTATGCAGCGAGGATCCATTTGAATTCAACATAGTCAAGGGTTGACATGAAGAGAGCTGGATCCTCATGGAAGCAGCTAGGGTTGTAAGGATTAACCATATCTTTCGCGAAGAAAATGGATGTGTGGATTGTTTGGCTAATGGAAGACTCACCAGACCAGTAGATTCGAAGCAGCGGAGAATGAGAGAATCTGTTGGACATAACACCCCCCCGCCCCGGCCCCCGTCTCCCGCCTCCAACTAGAACATGAGTGGGGCCTCCATTGAAGATGAATTGACATGGGCTGAGGTGTGCAGGCCTGCGAAATTGAAGACATTTGGTTCTTTGTTAGTTGATGAATATGCCAGTGATGAAATGCTTTATTTTATTTTTATTTTGAGTGTTTGTGAGATTTTTATTTTATTCATCTCCCTCGGATTTGTAATGTTTAAAGTATTGTAATAATCCCCCACCCCGCTTCTTTATATCCCATTCTTTAATCGTTTTCTTTACCTGTACATATGTATATATTTGATATGCCATGCATATCCATGCTTTACATTCATGTCTCATGCATTAAGATTCGACTACATTTACATGTGTGGATTTAATCAATTCTTCTGTGATTCTATGCGCTACCTCATGTTCTTGAGATGATTCACATGCCATATCTTAGAAGCCGAATCTTTAGTTGCATCTCATGAGTGAATTGCATTAGGATTCTGTATATAAGATCATGCATATTTTACTAACTTTGTTTTGTAGTTGTTCGAGGGACGTCGTTAAATTTGTGAGTTTTTATGCTTTAGCATCTCATTTGTGTGTGATTTTCTTATTATGTTTAGCATCCTACCATGTGGCTATTTGCTTAAGTGATAAACTGTATGAATGCCTGTGGATGAAGGCTTGTTGCCTAAATTGGAATGATTCAATAAATGTACGTTTTAAGCCCACTTTGCAGTGGCAAATTCACAAACTTTAAGCCCACTTTGTCAAGTGGCAAAATCAAACCCTTTTCAAAACAAACATGAAATTGAATTGTTCCAATTTGAGCAAATTAGTCTATACTTGTATGCTTCACATAGTAAATTTTAGGGTTTACTAAAATAATTAGAACATGAACATATAAAGAAAATAAAAGTCATATCATGGTTTAGTAGAGGCCGATCTTTTGATCGGGTGAGCGGGGGTGCTCATTATTGACCTTCCCCTCTCATACCTAAGGTTCCGAGCCAAGCATCCTTGGTTACGACGAACAGTGGCCTTGGCACTGAGTCATGGGTTTCCTAATTTCCCAAAATATTAGGTGACGACTCTGAGATCTGATGACGCAGTCCATTTTTGACAAAATTGCAATAAAATGGATTTTCAATAAAAGTTGCCAAATCTGGACTCTCATCTACATTTCACATTGCACTCATGAGACCAGATCAAAGAGATCTTGGGAGTCCGAACTGTTTAACGCGTGCGGGTACCCCCCGAGCATGTTACAATAGCTCTCGATGAAAATATAGAATATGAAGCGAAACTAATCGAAACCCTTGACCGACAAGTGAAACAGTTAAGAAATAGAGAAATTCCTATGGTGGAAGTAGAATGGAAAAAGCACTATGGCACGGAGGCAACTTGGGAGAAAGAAAATTAAATGAGGCAAAGTTATCCCAGGTTATTTCCGACACAAGGTAACGCAAGTTTGGAAGACCAAACTTCGTAAAGGAGCAAAGATTATGACAACCCCGTCACATAATATACTTTTAATTCTTTAATTTTGCATGTGCTTATGTGTTTAGTGCGCATCTGAATGTTAATTATGTGATTAATATGGTTTTTGGATACATATCTGTTAATAGTAGGAATATCTGTTGCGATTTCTGGTATAACCTAAAATTGAAAGCCTTAATAGCATCAGAAACTAAAATTGATTAGTTTATTGTGAATGTCATAATTTTTAGAGCCTAATGAGAAGTTTGATTAAAATTTGATTAATCACTAATTAGTGCTTTAGGCTAATCAAGCCTATATATATATATATATATATATGTTAATTGAGGTGATTAGGCTAATTCTATACTCAAAAATCTGAGAAAGAGAGCTTTATAGAGAGAGAGAGAGAGAGAAAGAGAACTCACGTTTCAGAGAGAGAAGAGCTTGAACTTGAAGAATTTGCTAAGGGACTTGTATATTGTGAAGTAGAAGCTCAAGAACTTTCTAAATTGAGCTCAATTAAAGACCTTAGGTAAGCTTCTGAACCCTGATTCATGAGTTTAAGTCATTTAATATGTGAATTCAAGAGGATTATATGATTGAATACAAGAATTGAGTTAAGGTCGTTTTGTAAATGATGGACCCAAAATCGTTTTGTAAATGATGGACCCAAGGTCGTTTTGCATATGAGTTGAGCCCAAGGTCATTTTGTTTCCTTTGATATGTTTTAAGTACAATAGATTAGACCCGAGGTCGTTGTGCTTTGTTATGATCTATTTGAATTTGATATGAATGGGAAGGGTATTCCAAATGTTTAAATTATAAGTATGGTTTTTTTAATACGAATCTCATTCATTAACCTTTTTACGTTGACGTTATTCATTGGGCTTTCGCTCACTCCGTATTTATATGTTTGTAGGTGAGCAGCGAGATGTCTAGCCCTAGTGAGCCTATGAAGGACTACCAAATTTTGTGGAGTTCGTTATGGAATGCCTCACAACCATGGCTTTTGTTTTTAACCTTTTGTTTTCTCTTATTGGTCACGTTTGACCATATCTGTATATAAGTTTTGATTTGTATATTGTTAAGATACGTATGATCTTAGACAAGTGAAATTTTCCATATATGTATGGGTGTGAGTTATTATTAATGTACAAAAGTTTTTATTTATGTCATTTATGCACAAGTTCATTAGACAAATTTTATATTTTTGCTTTCGTTTCTGACACCATATAATTAAATAAAATTTGAAATTCTATTTTTTGAGGCCGAGTAATGTGGGATTACTGACCGGTCATGACCTAAACCTCTAAAGGTGAGCTCAAGTCATGACTCTAAGCGATCAATGTCGCACAATGAGGTGATCCCAACTCCACTATGTGGCATTGATCCATCAAGCCTCACACAACGTGTGTCATCTTTAACTAATAACACGTGGACCAACCAACCAAGCGTTACCATTTAATAATACTATAGATCCAAAATTTTTACTTCAAATTTTAGTAAAAAAAAATTAATGTACTTCAGATTCACTTTATATACGGATCCTATATACTTTACAATTCTAGGCCAATTTTCTGGTACGATAACTTTGTTGGTACCATTTTAGTCATGTAGAATGGGGACAAAAAGAAATGTGACAATTTTCTGTGGAATATGTTGACGATATTTATCAATTGAATTAATTTGACACAAAATACAAAATCAAGTGTAAAATTATTACAATTAAAATTGCATGAGTAAATTATGCTCACTTTACTTGAGATTTGAGAAAAACACAATTTTACATTTTTGACATAGTTACACTGACCAGTTTTACATTTTTGATAATTACACTAACTTCATTTAATAAGATTAAAGTGACCGAAATTAAAAAAACATGATGAGTAGATACTAAAAAAAAATATACATTTTAGTAGAAAAGAAATAATAATATAATTTTTATTTTATTCATACAACTAAAAAATTAATGATAAAAATAGGTATAACTATTATGTAAATTAAAACTTGAAAAAAGATCAGTATAATTATATCAAAAATGTGAGACTAGTCATCTTTTTTTTTTTAAATCTCAAACGAAGTAAATGTAATTTATCCAAATAACATTTCTGTCTTTATTCAAAATGCCAGATGGGGTAGCTAGAGTGTTGGAGAGATTGCAGGCTTCATTTCTTTGGGGAGGATCAGAAGTAAAAAGAAAGGTTCATATGGTCAAATGGGAGGAACTGACTAAAAGCTTGGAACAAGGGGGTCTGGGGTTGAGAAGAGTGAAGGTAGTAAATTCTTGTTTACTAATCAAATGGTGGTGGAGGTTTGGGTATGAAAAGGAAGCATTGTGGAGAAGAGTTATTTGTAGTAAGTACAAAGTGGACTTCAGGGATTGGGTTCCTTCTACTTCTACCACTAGTTCCATGTCTAGTATTTGGAAAGGTATAATTACCATCGTAGAGTCTAATAACACCCTGTTGGAGTTTTATATGAACAACTTTCAGTTAAAGATTGGCGATAGGAATAATGTTAGATTCTGGATGGACAAATGGTGTAATAATACTTGTCTTAGAGAGGAGTTTCCTGGTTTGTATGTCTTGGTGGTGGATAAGAAGGAATCATTTAAGTTTATGCATGCTAAAAAGGTTGCTGAAGGAAATTGGGTGTGTCAGTTCAGGAGAAGGTTGTATGATTAGGAGGTTAGTGAGATGGTAAGGCTTAGAAACTTTCTTGTTTCAGCTCCTAGTCCTACAACAGATCAATCAGACTGTCCAGTGTGGAATGCGACATCATCTGGGGTTTTCTTGGTGTGCTCCGTTTATAAAGGTTCATTACAGCAGGCCCTCTGTTAAGATCTTCTTAATTGGTGTGGATTTCATACTTACCTCCAAAAGTCCAATTCTTTACTTGGCTAGCTTGGAGAAATAGAATCAAGACTTCAGTATTCTTACAACGGATCGGTGTCCTTCCTAGTTCTGCCTCCACAGTGTGTGTTTTCTGTAAAGAGGTATTGGAAACTGTGAATCATGTGTTGGCTTCGTGTCCATTTGCTTGGAAGGTGTGGTCTATTATGCTGGATTGGTGGAATGTTGTAGGGGTCTTACTTGAATCTGTTGAGGGAATTTTATTATGGTGGGAAGGTCAGTGTTTTAGGAGCCAAGAGAGGAAGATTTGGAGTGGAGTGCCTTTGGTTGTGATGTGGTCTCTATGGAAACATAGGAATGATATAGTATTTAATGCCTCTACTTCTAACTTTGCGGAGCTGTGTGAAGTGATTAAGGTGAGAATTGCACTGTGGTTGAAACCAAGGTATGCTAAGCATCACTTTTCAGTGCAGGATTTTCTAGTAAATCTTAGGCAGATGAGATGTTGTCTTAAAGGGAGGGGTATGTAACTCTGTTGCTGGTTTAGTTCTGGTTTTGTTCTGCTGCTGGTTTTGTTCTGGTATGTCTGGTTTGGTGTTTGGTGATTTCTCTTGGAGTCTGCTGTGGAGTCTGCTGCTTGTTTGGAGTTTGGTGATTTCCCTTGGAGTCTGCTGTGGAGTCTGTTGCTGTGGAGTCTGAATCATACCCTTCTTTTCTGCCTATTTGTTTGGAAACTCTGGTCATGTATAATTCTTTGGTGGGGGTTGAAGGAAGGTCTAGTTTGGTGGTGCTTTGGTCATTTTGGTATTGCAAGATCGAATGCATATTTTCTGGTTTATAACTCAACCTAGTGGAAACATGTGTTCTCATTTTATTAGAGTAGCCTTTTGGGTGGTAATCATTTGATCCAAGATGCCCTTTTTCTATCAATGTTATTGTCTTCAATAAGTAGCAGGTGAGAAACAAGGTTGGGAATTGCAGTTGGGATTTTCATGAGAAGATGTGGTGTGCTGGTTTTGAGGCTGCTGGTTTGGTGTTTGAGGTGTTGTCCTGTTTTTTGCTTTCCCTTGGGTTGGTGTCTTACCAACTGGGGGTGCTCTTTGTGTTTATTGATATTTGTCAATGTCCTTGCTTGATCTTTATCAATAAATTTCCTCTTTTGGCTGTTTCAAAAAAAAAAAAAACTGACGTTTAAAACAAAGGAAAATGTTTTGTAGCTCGAAAGTTTTCCCCCCGAATCCCCCGACTGCCCAAAACGACGTCGTTTTGGACAGTTTATTTATTTTTTTCTCCTTTTGTCTGAAACAGAGGGAGAGAGAGTGAGAAACAGAGGGAGAGAGAGTGAGAAACAGAGGAAGAAACAGAGAGGAGGAGAGAAGGGAAACAGAGAGAGAGAGACGGCGATGGCGGTGCGAGCGACGGTGATGGAGGGTGCGACGGTGAATGCTCACCCTTGCGATTTCTGGCTCTGATGTGTTGATGATGAAGATGAAGATGAAGATGAAGATGATGTGTTGATGATGGTGATGCTGATGAAGATGTTGTTGTTGTTGATTTTTTTTTTTTTTTTTTTCTAGTAGATCAAGATCTGAATCCAGATCTGAAGGGGGGAAAAAAAAATGTTGGCTGATGATGATGTGATGAAGAAGATGTTGTTGATGATGATGATGTTCTTCTTCTTCTCTCCTTCTTCTCTCCTTCTTCTTCTTCTCTCCTTCCTCTTCTTCTTCCTCTTCTGCGTCTTCTTCTTCTTCAGACAAATGGGAAGGAAAAAAGGCAAAAAAAAAAAAAAAAATCCCAAAACAACGTCGTTTTGGGATTTCAGGCAATTCGGGGGGCTTCCAATTCGAGCTACGTAGCGCAATTGTAAAACAAATTAGAGAGAGACTATCTTGTAATTTGTCTATTTTTTTAAGTCATTGTTGGATAAGACAAAATCAATGAATCATTTAAAAACTCATAAATATTTCAAGTTATAATTGGTATACTCGGAAGCCTTTTAAAAGCATATTCATTTTTGTTTTAATTCAAGTTTTGCTATGAGTTAAAACACTTTCATTGGACCAACATCATAGAAGACAAAACTCAGGCTTGAAAAGAACCAAACTCAAACATGTGATGGCGTTATTGACAATGCACACGAATGTAAATTATTAGATATATTATTTTTGAATTGTATTGTTATAGGACTCCCAGGAGGTTATTTCCATTAGGTGTGTCACAAAAATCGATTGAACTCTTAAACCGATTTAATTCGATTTAAATTATTGATTCGGTTCAATTTTTATTAGTTTTGATTCTGATTTTTTGGTTTCGGTTTTTAATTCTAAAGTTTTGGTTACAAATTTGTTGATTATCTTTTAATATTTTTGTATGATAAAATAAGAATATAAAAATTACTAGTAAGATTTGAACACCAGTCTTGATCATAATATTTCACAAACTCTAACCAATTTAATTACACTAATTGTAGTTGGTTTGTTTACTATTATAAAAAAAATACATAATATTTCTTGTTGTATAAAATTTTTAGGACTATACAACCGAATAAACCCAAACCGGTTTCTATGGTTTGGTTTACTCTGATTATATAAGTTTAACGGTTTAGTTACAACTCTAATTTTTCTTAAACTATAAGGACCAGTTCAATTCTTGATTTACTTTAAATTGGATTAATCTAATCCATGAACCCTTAATTTCAACATGTAGTGAAAGTGGAATTCTTTCGTTGGATGTTTCATACAGTTTAATTTTGCAAAGCAATAAAAAAAATTAAAAAAAAAAAAAAAAATCTAGAAACACATAAATCTCTCACAAAATAAGAGACATAATATATATGAACATGATAATATTTTTTAAAAATAAATCCCGCTAATAAATAATGTAAAATCTTATGCGCTTATTTGTATTATTTGTTAACTTTTATTTTTAATTTAATTTCTATTCATAACTTATTTGCTCTAGAAATGGACTAATACTATGTTGCGTTAAGAAACATTCATCAGGGTGCGAACCAACATGCAACTATATGTCTTGGGCCCAAAACTGTTGAGCCCATTGGACAATGTTCCTCTCTCGTTTTTCATTTCCTTCATATCATTCCCTTTATAAAAACAATCAAGTGTTTCAGAGTTCTTTTAATGCTATTTGAGTGACCTAACCCAAGCAATTCTAATTCAGTCTAAAAAATTTTAGAACTTGAGTTGTATATGTAATTTTAAATTTGATCAAGGTATGAACTAAAACTTGTCCGATAAAATTAAATTCGGATAGGCCTTGAGATTTTCATAACCCAAACGGTCCCGATTATAATGTTAATATATAAATATAAAATATTATAAATTATAGATTATTTTTTTGTTGTTTGGATTAAATAATATTGCAATGTAATATATTCTACTGTTTGGTACATATAACTCAAACTATTTTTTTTGAGATTTCAATATAAAAGAACTTGAGAAACCCGTAAGACTTATTACCGGTCTCGTTTTGATAATTCGAACTGTTCATTTATAGGACTCTCAATATATATATATATCATTAATGAAAAAATTTAGGTCAATCTGATAATCATAACATTTTCATTTTATTGCATCTGTCTGTAAATATAAAAAAAATGAATAATTTATTTCAAAAATATATTTATCATTCGTTTTTTTGAGGCAAATGCGATAAAATAAAAAAAATTATAATTATTTGATTGAACTAATTTTTTTCATGAATAATATACATTAAGGATTTTACAAAATGAACGGTTCGAATAATCAAAAACGGACCAGTGGTGAGTCCTATAGGTCCCTCAAGTCTTTTCATGTTAAGATCTCAATATCATAGGACCCTTTTTTAACTCCTAATTTTTTGTGTGTAAATAATTGAACTCCTAATTCTTTGAGTAAAATTTGAACTCAGGCATGGACAAGAAGATCGGGCAATATTGAGTTCAAAGTCGAGCAGATCTCTCCACCTTTCGAACCGAACCAGAATAAAGTCTCAATTTGTCCTAACAATTTGTCCAAACCAAGGGATAATTTAGACCACAAGGTGGGTCAGCAGTCTGTGACTTTAAGAAATATTGATCCAAAACTTAAAAAAATCAATTGATGAGTAATTAAAAATAATCATATTGATTTTGTTAATCCCGTTGGCTTACCAATGCATTTTTTTTTTTAAGCCAAGAAGAATTTAATTATCTCAATCTATCCCACAAGAAACGACAAAAAATAGTCATTCGGTTGGCTTAGAATTATTATTCTAATTTTTTTTTTTTTTTTTGAAACTGAGGTGTTCGGCTTCTACCGCTGGACTACGTCCACCGACTAATCCTCAGGGGGAGCAATCACAGCATCCCACCGCCGCGGCTCCCCGCTTAAATCCCAAAGTGTCCCAGAGGGGAATCGAACCCATGACCGTGCGCCTAACCCACACAATCACGTCTTCGCCCTAACCACTGAGCCACCCAGGGGGTGTGTAGAATTATTATTCTAATTGATTTCACATTAAGCTTTGTGAATGATGCCCATATGTCAATCAGGGCCTTCGGCCTAGTTGTGTAGTATTACTTTGGTATTATTATTATTATTTTTTTTTTTTGAACAAGAGAAAAAGGAAGCTCTGTGGTATCATCACAGCCTTCGCGGACTCTGGCCCCGGGGTAGTCGGTTGCCAGCTAGATTTAACTCAATCCATAGGAAGGGACCTATCGCTAAGACACTAATGGAGCTCAACTACACGCCACAGCTTAAGGACAGGTGTCGAGCGAAGTACAGGGCAAGCTCTCAACAGAGATCACATTGCCCCCCCCCCCCACCCCCAGGAATCGACCCTGGCTCAGTGCTGAGGAATGCGTTGCATTCTCCAATTTATTTGAGTTTGGTATTATTGGATACAATTTATTTGAGTTGCTTACAGTTATTTTATTTATGGAGTTTGTATTAGACTTGTTTGGTGTTGGTTCTACTACATTTTAATAGTTAAAAATAATTTCAATAAACTTAAAAAATGATTATCTAAAAGCTCAAATAATAGTATTTTAAGCTTTTATTTACTGAATTATCAAATTTTAATCTAAAATAAATTGCATTAAACAAGTCTTTTTATAGTATGAGGTTGTGGATTCAAGTATATGTTGGGAAATTTTCAAAATGATTTTCAAAATTTATAATTTAGTTTTTGAGTGTTTTCAAAATCTTCCTTGTTTTTCTTTGAAAAGTTTGAAATAAGTTTGGGGACTTTTGTTCCACATTCACTACAGGAAATGTGAGATTTAACGGCGTTTTTTTAACGGCGTTTTGTTAAACGTCACGTTTTTTAATATTTAACGACGTTTTATAACGTCGCATTTTGGTTTAAATAAAACGGTACCGTTTCACTGATAGAAGACGTTTAAAAGCGCCTTCAAATGTTATCCCCCTCTCACGCGCTCTCTCCCTCTTCAAACCCTCGTTCTAAATCTGAGAAACCCTTCTTCTCACTCTCACTCTTTCAAATCTGAGAAACACAAATGTATGAATCTCGCTCGCTCTCTCTAAACCCTTCAGAGATTGCGATTCAACCTTAAAGTGAATCTCGCTCACTCGCTCTCTCTAAACCTTTAAAGTGATTTCGATTTCGAAGTTCGGTGATCCAATCTCAGACTGATTTCGATTTCGTAGAGCAAAATCGATTTCGTAGAGCTGAATCGATTTCAGTTTCGATTTGGAAGATACAATTCAACCTTCTTCAGCTAGGTGATTTCGATTTCGAAGCTCTCTCTCTCTCTCGATTTCGAAGCTCCACCACCACCATCACCATCTGCATCATCTACTAAGGTGAGCACTACTGTCTACAATCTCGATTTCGGTGTCGAAGTTCTCTCTCTTTCTCTCAAGATCTTCATTACGTTGATTCTTCTCCTAGGGTTTACAATCTTGAACCTCCTCTTAGGGTTTGGATCAACTCTCCTCTTGCCTGACTTGCCCCATGCGATTTCAGGCGATAAATTCGCTCTCTGATCTTGAAGTTCATATTTAATTATAAATTTGTTTCGATCAACTCTCCTACTCTTTCATACACTTTCTCACTCTGGGGTTTCAAGTTCTTCAACCCCCTCAATTTCATTTTAATTCATCATCCCCTGTTTTCCCCACACTTCCGTCAAGCTTTTACAGTCTATTTGATTCAGTTTTTGATCCATTTTTGTAATATCACTATTTAAAGAAATACTACTGTTTTTTCTAATCTAAGAATAAAGGGTAATTATATATATTCACACATACACTACACATACATGTGGCTTTTGAATACGCCACAAATTCCTCTTATGTTATGTTATTATATTTTTTTGGATTTGGGATATTGTAAAATGAGATTGTTATAATTCAATTTTTTGCAGCAACAAGAAATTGGAATGGTGGGAGGAGAGCAAAGCTGGATTGTAGAAATGGTGCCTCCCCATTTGCCAAGAGCTCCTCTACCTCCTAGCAAGGTGTTATGCTTCTCTTGGTGTGATTTCGTTAGTTTTGTGTTCATTTTAACCTATTTAAACAATTTGATTCTTAAGTTTCTAGTCCTGCTGAAAGGTTTTCATCAAGAAAAATGCTATTTTAGTTATGGTATATGTGTGTTTTGATGGCATTTATATCATATTATGTATCATATACTATAATAGTATAAACGTGTATGCATATTGATACAAAATAGTCATGCATCTTTCATGTTTTCACTCCTTTAGACTTGACAGTTGGATGTTGCAAGTGGGATTTTGGATTTCGACAAGCTATGGAAGCCGCCCCCAAATCGAGATTATGTGCCCTGTGTCGAGCCAAGTTCAAACTACACTAGTAAGGAAGTTGTAGTTTTGGTTTGAGTTTGCACTTATGAAACTCATCTGTAGTTGTTATTGTCTGTTCATTTGTTCATTCATTCATTGTTGTTTCATCAGCTTCTGGAGGGTCTCAAGGTTACCTTCTTGTTCATACAAATGGTGGATTAAATCAGATGCGAGCTGGGGTCTGCATCCTCTCTCTCTCTCTCTCTCTATATATATATATATATATAAGCTTTATTAAGTCAGTCTTATTTTACCTTTTGTTAAGACCCGTATCATCCTGATCATTGCTTCTGCAATTAGGGATTTTTTTTTATTTTTTATTTTTAATTTTATTCTGTGCTGGATTGGATTGTTGATAAGTTGGGTGATAATTGGTAAACCTGAAACAGCATAATAGCCACTCCAGCCATAACCTGTTATGAGATTTTAAGGTTTGAAAGCCATTATGCTTTGCCAATACCTGCCAGTCTCCAGATTATGATCATGGTGAAAAAGCTTTAATGTAGTTAATATTCAAAAGCGTTATTACTGGTTTTTCTTTTTAAATGGAATTTTTTTAAAAATTTGGTGACAAAATAATTACATAATGGAACAATTTCCTTCTCAACTATGAAATGGAGGAATAAAAAAAAATTCATGAGTTACTGCTTAAATTATTTAATTGTATTCAAGATACAAAAATATACCTTTATGCATGACTTCCTTGTGGAAAAGATTGGAAGTAAGTAATTGAGGGTGCTCTGTACTAAACTCCAATAAAATAATATTGTAACAGTTCTGTGATAGTTGGTTTGTGAATAGGGTGTAATCCAGATTTGCTTCCTTTTCCCATAGTTGAGTGGGAAATAGTCCCTCAAAGTGTTCTATAATCATTGGAATTGAGCATCCTTCTTTCATGTGAACAATAAGATATCTAATTGCGTCAATGACTTCAATTTGCACATTCATAGAGCTTCCATGAATGTTCAGTATGCTATTTAACAAACTCTAGAGCTTTAGGGGTGGAAATTTTTACTTAAACCAAACATGCATAACTTTTTGTGAGTGACCACTCTAATCCCACTATTGCTTAGTAGTCAATCAAATTAGACTCACATGGTTTTGGATGGTTTTGGACTATTCCATACCAGCGTATTTATGGTAATCATGACATCTAATTAAGTTGGCTATTTTGATGTGTGCTGAATGAGTTTTCTATTTGGCAGATATGCATGCAATAAAGGCATAGAAAGACTTTTTTTTTAAATTCTTTCTCTTGATTCCTTGTTTGGCTAATGTGAATAAGATTCATTTACCATAAGTTAACATCTTGACAGCTCTTGATTCTTTGGCAAATCTGGATATATTTTGATGGTTTAGACTCTTTGAGGAAGAAGGGAGGCATTTCTTTTTTCTTTTTTCTTTTTTCTTTTTTTGACATTTTTGCCAAAGAATGTAAAAAAGGTGGGAGTTTTAAATCCTTAAATCAATTATCACTTTTTAATGATACTTACCTGACCCAAAAATATAAAAATAATAATAAAACTACAATGTTTGTAAACCTATATAAACCAAATAAAGATCAAATGTAAATAATATCCAATAATGTAAGGCCCAAAAGAATCCCATATAAAACTGGATCATTGGCATGTCACCTTAAGGAAACAATGAAATTCAAGTAGACGTGAACTAAAACCTGATCATGAGATGGTGGTCTCTGCCTTGAAAGCAACATGTTTTCCAGTTTTTTTCTCTTATTGGAGTCTAATTTTTCTTAAACTTCTTATGGCCTGTATAAGTTATTATTTTGGGGGATAAGGGAAGGGGAATATAAAAGCTACTGTTTATTACTGGTTTGACCCTTGATAGAATGGATAAAGAAATCATGTAGATGGGATTCTGGGTTATCTCTTTCATTTAACAGTGTTAACCTTTATAATTACAGCAGTACATTTGTAATCTTCATATAGGTGGCACTTTTGGATGGGATTACTATGGGTGGTGGAGCTGGTTTTTCTATACCTGGGACATTCAAGGTTGCAACTGATAAAACTGTATGTATCAGAGACTCTTGTGAATATTATTTGTTTCCTTTTCTTATTGTTAGTTGTTTATACTGATGATGTAATGGTTTTGTTGTACACTTCCTCTGCTCAAGTAAACTGTAAATGATTTTGCAAAGCTTGAGGAAGTTCCACATATATTTTTGAATGGGGTTGGTTTTCATATTTGATTTACGATTAACATATTAAAAAAACTCAGAACATAAGATCTAATTTGGACTAACTGCACTGATTCCCCTGCATTCAATATGTTTATGGTTTGCCTATCACATGTATTTACTTCATTTCATTTAGTGGAAGCAATACCATCACTTGCAAAAATTGGACTCAAGAATAAGAATTTGATAGTTTTAATTTTCTCCACTTTGTGGTGATGTTAATATTCAATTTTGCCTATCATATGTTAATATTTAATATTCAATTTGCAATACCATCACTTGCAAAAATTGGACTCAAGAATAAGAATAACAAATGCAAGTTTTTGCTACCCCTGAAACACTAATTGGTTTCCATCCTGATGCTGGGGCATCATTTTGCCTCTCACATCTACCTGGTCACTTGGGTTAGTTTTTATAATTTGCCTTGTATTTTATTTTTCTACGCATTGTCAACTTGTTTTAATTAGTACAATTGTCATGACACTATAGAAGAACCATTTGTGGTTGTATAATTTGGAAAGATATGTCTTTGAATCTAATTTTGATTTGTTTTAGGAGTTTCAACTTGACCAAGTCCAGATAAGGGCAATTTGTTGGGATCTTGTTCTCTTGAATATGCATCTGAATTGCTCTTTCCTAAAACGTCTCTAATGATGGATAAATTTAAATCACTGCTTAGTTCCTTCAGAATTTTTGGATATTGTGAAGACAGACTGGATTTGTGAGCTGATGATAGAGATTGTAAATTTTGAACTGCATCTTGTGTACTTGACCCACCACCCTTCTTGTCACCTTACTGATTTACTTCACTTACAAAAACCAAGTGAAACATTGATAATCATTGTCTAAACTAGCTAGGCCATCTGATTCATGAGTTAATGAAATTGATGTAAGATTTCTCTGGTTATAATGTAATGTGTGTTTAATTTGCAGGGGAGTATTTAGAGCAAGTGTTTTTGAGGCAATTGAAGAAGAAGATAGGACAATAGAAAAGGAAGAAGGTTTGCCTCCTGCACTATTGGGTAGCTGCAATGACCGTGCAAAACAACTTCATGCTTCACCTTCAGGTTCCTCTTCAAATCTATTATTTCTCCTTTTTATTTATTTACTATTTTTTTAATTATTTTTTATCATGACTTTGAAGCTGTTGGGTGTTTATATTTTATAGGGTTAATACTTTCACAATTTATTTATCTTATGCTCCTGAAAGTTGTCTTTTGTATGACCATTGGAGTATTGATCTCTTCTTTATAAAGTGTAATATGCTGAATTTTTGCTGGTTGAGTTAAGTCCTGGAGCTGAACACATATTTGACATGTATATGATTGGGTTAGGAAATGCTAACCTCAATCTAGTCTTTGTTTTTGGGGTCTGCCCTAACTGAATCTTCAAAACTGAGCCATCCCATCCCCAAAAAGTGAGGAAACAAAACAAAAACCAGTGCCTGTTCAGTGCAGGCCATATGTCCAATTAGAAAACAAACAGAAGACAGTCATTAGGATTTTGTGATGGGCATTATGTTGTATTAAAAGCCATCTATTGTACATTACTTAGTGGTTAGTCAGTAGTACGTACAGCAATAAATCATTCTTTAGGGGTGGGCATTAGATGAATATTCAAAAGCTAATATCTAGTGGTGTATTGGGATCAAGTTCTAACAGAATGCACAATGTGATCTATCATTTACGTTTTTGGATGGAATGATAGCTTCACATGATATGGGAGCATATCTGCAGTGTAGCGATAGCCAACATTTGCAGTGTAGTTAATGTTCTTAAAGAATTGTGGAAATCATATTTTATTGTAATTTGTTTTTGTTTTTAAATTTTGGGGTTTTTAAGTTTTGATTTGACATAAAATTTAAAAAATCTGATTGATTGAGATGGGTAATCTGTTTTTAAATAGGGTATGGAACAACATACCCTCTGCCTGGGTACCCCTCAACACCACCGGCACCGCCATACGAAGGTATTTGCCTCCTTAAGTTAATAATCCATCTCATAAAACAAATGTCTAAATGAATCAAAATATAAATGCAGGGGACACATTCCTTATCGGGATAGTAAGCTCACTCGCATACTTCAACCTGCTCTTGGTGGCAATGCCAAAACTTCTATAATTTGCACTTTAGCACCAGAAGAGGTAGGTTATTAATATGTTATCGAGTTATATGTGTGTATATATATATATCTTACATCAAGTTTAACATTATAGTATGGTTTTAATATGGCTACTTCATCCAAATTCACATAGAGGAAACGAAAGGAACCCTCCAGTTTGCTAGCAGAGCCAAGAGAATAACAAATTGTGTTCAAGTGAATGAGGTTTGTTAGTTATTTGGTTTAATAACACTTAATTCTTTTCCAACTTAGTAAGATTACAACATTTTACTTCAACATATACTTTTGTTACTGTAGCTGCCATATTGTTTGTCCCTGACATACTTTTTAGTAGAATCTAGCTGTAAAAGGTAATATATTAATATGGATTCAATAGAAGTTAGTGTCTGAAGTGTTCCTAGAATTTTTTATTTTTGAGATGAGGACATGTTGAATATTCTTAAATTTTTTTGTATATTGATTTCTTTCCTATGGTTTGTAATTTATCATGGGGAAGTTCATAAATTTTAAATGAGTTGAGCCAAAGAGAAAACCTAAATGTGATGGTTTACATGATTCATGCTGTATCCAATTGAAAAGTAGCTTACACTTGGTTGGATGGTTACCTCTTTCTTAAGTTTCCAGTTTCAATATTGACTTCATTTATGGTTTTGGTCGTTGTAAAATAATGATTTGTTAAAAAAAAAAAAAAAAAATAGGAACTTTACACTTGAACTAGTTCAAATGGGCTAAACTAGAATGTCAAAAATGTTAACGTGGGTGGCATCAAAATAAAATGACTTTGAAAATATTAAGTATGGAACATTTTCCAATGTTTATAAATTGAAGGATCTTACTTATATCATATATTGCATTATAGCACCACTTCCTTGTGTATTTGCAGTTTAATCACCAAGTTGGCTACATAAATTTTTGAAAGCCAAAAAGTTAAACATTTCTGGATTTGCTCATTGAGAGCTTGCTTGTGTATTTGCAGTTTACTTTTATATTTTGTAGAGTTATGTCTATTTTATTGTACAGTAAGCTCTATTACTGTAATTTGTTCATTGCATGCATTTATTTGTTTGTTGTCCATTCATCAGTATGAGCTAGAGCGTGAGAAACTTGCTATGGAACTGGAGGAGGAGAGGAAATCACACAACGCACGAGATCAATGCATTGGGGAACAACAAATGAAAATTGACAATCTCAATAGTCTTGTCACCGTTTCGGATTCCGATAAAAAGTCTAGCCAGGTGAACTTCTACAGTGCAATGTCTTTAAAATGTTTATTGATGCTGTTTAATAAACCATCTTTATCCTCTTATCCTGTTCACTTTCATCAAAATAGATGAGTATGTAATATACTAAGAAAAAGTTCATAGATATCTGTTCACTTTTAATCAATTAGGCTTTATTTATCCTAGCCTCTCCCTACTGATAACCCAGGTCCTTGCTTTTGGCACCTTGTACTATTGATTTTACTCGCAAAAGGTACACTATTTGTGTGGAAATAATAATATGACATGCAACATAGAATGCACCCTTGTGAATATAGATACTGAAATCTCTGAATATAAATGTCCAGAGTGTATCTTACTAATATTTGGGTTGATAATATTTTTGGTGGCTTCTCTGATTCATTTTGCCTTTTACAGGAGTAATGGACTGCAAGTTCCACCCTAGGCAACCATGGTTATTCACTGTGGGTGCTGATTCAGTGATCAAACTGTACTGTCATTAAAAAAAGAAAAAGACGGTGAATTGCCCTGTCTGTGTTTCATATTATTATTGGTTGAAACACATTCTCACTTCAGCTAAAATGGATGATGGGGTCAATCAATCTCACCGGGGAGATTGGGCAGGAGATTGGGCAGCTGAAGTGTGTTTCAGATATATGATTCAATTTTTGTAGGTGAAGACGACAAATCAATAGTCATTTCCCATATCAAAGTTTTTGACAATTGCTTGTTTCATTTTGTTTAATTGAATTGACTGAATTGTATTATGCCCCGACATATAATAGATTTTCTTTTAATTTTGCTTGTGTTCATATTATTACGTTGTTTTCTTTGTTGTGATAATTTGAGAAAAATCAGGTCATTACATTTTCCAACTGAGCAATGTGTTTGTGCTCTTTTTCGGCATGGAGTTGGTGGGTTAGCGGGAAAATAGCAACTGAACCACACCACCAATGGCCAATTGACTTGTCAATCGCAGACAACCCACCATTGTTTTATGTGAGATCTATCTTCATTTTAGATTGAGCGATGTTAGGTATAAAAAATAAAAGTCCTAAAATTCTGTACTGGGTATTAGATCAATCCATATTAGTGTGCTTTCTATATCTTTTTAATTTTTTTGGGCAAATTACACTTGTTGACCATTTTTATTTTAATTGATGTATTTAAAGTCTGAATTGTTGCTATTCTTAGGTATGCAATGCATTGTTCCTTATTTTTAATTTTGTTTTCAAGCTTAGTTTATTTATTATTTTAATAAACATCAATTATTAGTTCTTAATAATTGTTTGGCAGGTATTTTTTTTGTTCAACCATATAAAATTAACAAAATTTTAAAATTTTAAAAAAAAGGCTATGGCGGCGTTTAAAAAACGTCACTATGTCCAACCCTAACGGCTAAAATTTTAAAATGTATAAATGTCCATGACGGCGTTTTCAAAAACGTCGCTAAATGTCATAGTGACGTCATAGTACAGTTATTTAGGACATTTGGCGGCGTTTTTAGAAACGCCGCCTATCCTAATATAACGACGTTTTCCAAACGTCATAAAGTTATAGCGACGGCCGCGTCATCGGCGTTTGGTACTAAACGTCACAAAAAGAATTAACGGCGTTTTTAGTACTTTTAGCGGCGTTTTTCAAACGCCGCTAAAAGTGGATTTTCCAGCAGTGATTGGAAATAGAGGAAAATATGGAGCACTTAATAAAATGTTATATGGAATATTCCTTTAAATATGGAATTATGAAATGGATACTAGTGTGTATGCACTCACACCACAAGGATGGTGCTTTGTACGATCCACAGACGTGATCTGTGTGGCGTTTAATGGCATACTTAGCACGAATGCATCGGCATAAGGCGCCATCAGGGTGCTTTTTTATTTTTTATTTTGTATCAGACAGATTGGAGCAATAATGTGAATCCGACGTGGCATGGATGACGTGGAATACAATCAGCTTCGCGTGGCAGTAATGTGGTGTCTATTTTGCATCGGACAGGTTGGAGCAATGATGTGGATTCGACGTGGCATGGATGACGTAGAATATAGTCAGCTTCGCGTGGTAGTGATGTGGCGTCCATTGTTGATGAGTTAACGAACCCATTGAACAGTTGCGTGTCCGATTTGAAGCGGTTTGATCATAGCCGTTGATTGAAGATATGCGCGATCGTACGGTTGAGATGGCACCCGATCATGATCAGGTGTGATCAATCAAGGCATCTATTCAGTGTGAGATTGATCTGCATCATAGATCAACAATCCAATGGTCAAATCTGATCGAATGCGATCAAAGGACATAATCATTCAATCAGATGCATCAAGGCCTATAAAGGCTACAAAATCAGCTACTTCAATCCATCCAAAATCTTGAAAGCATTCCTATAATTCTCTCTCTGTCTTTCTCTTGATTTATAGTTTTCGATCAAGAGTTTCTTAAGTAAGTTTTTATTTTTCTTACTGATAATCAAATTTTGTAGGCTTGATTATTAATATCTTGGTTTTCTTGATTATATCAAGAATATTTTGATCTACTGTCGTCAGTGTAGATGTCGGTAAACTTGATCCTCAGATCAGGTTTCACTGTATCTTGGAGGCTAATTTGTTGTAACCCCCTGCACACATATTGGTGGGTGCAAATATTGTCTTTAAGAAAACGATTAAATAACGCGACTTGAAGCACTAATTTTATTTTACTTTTCATTGACAAGATCATCGTCAAGTTTTAAAGACCCGAAGACTACCAACTGAAGAATTCAGAATGAATTTCTCCAACATTATATGGTTAGACAAACTAGTCGTTGGGCTTGGTATATTGTTGAACTTTCATTGTTTAATGTGATGTAATATTTCTCATAATTATTAACTATACCGTTGGACAAAAATAAATAAATATAAAAATCAACCAAAAAAAATTTCAACTAAGCTTCATCATTTTTTTATCAAAAATGTTAGAGATTTCAAAAAACATATCAAAAATTATATACAATATTTACATGGTTGTAGATCCCATGTGGGGTGAGTTTCACACCCATGTAAATATTGTGTAAAATTTTTAATAATTTTTTAAAAATTCTTAACATTACTCTTTTTTCATTGTTGCATATTATGGACCATGTTTGGCTATTCTAACATTTTTATTTTTAAAATGATATTAGTTGTTCCTTACTAATCAAATTGCATTAACCATTTATAAAGAACAAAAAAAATGCTTTCGGATATTCGGACCAGAATAAGGTCTCGTTTGGGAGCATACTTTTTTAGTAATTTTTTGACTTTTTGGTTAAAATATGATGTAAACAAAACTAATATGTTTAGAATGACTTTTTGGATTTTTACGAAAAGATATGCAAAAAGTAAACAAAAAAGAGAATTTTTAATTTTTTGATATAAGCTGTTGACTTTTTGATTTTTTTAGTGATTTTTTGACTTTTTAACTAAAATTATCACTAACAAGACGTAAGTATTGGTCTAAAGCCGTTAAAAATCAGAACAACATGCCAATCAAAAAAGTCAATGGAGTTGTATAGAAATATAAACCCAATATTAATCTTTCATTCCGTTTCTAAAATTTGTTTTTGAGAAAAAAAATTAAAATTTGATAAAAAAAATTGACAAAAATAAGCACTAAAAAAAGTATTTTCACTCCAAAAAATAGTAAACTAGTTTTAATTTTTTCACATATTTTTTTTCATTTATTTCACCAATCTAGTTTTTAAATTTTTTTTTAATAAAAAACCCATTTTGAAAATGAAACCATAGAGGTTAGGGTTCGAATAAAAAAAATATCAATTGAATACATTAAGGGCTGATGGTCCAATGGAAAAGATCACTACAAGAAAACTGGGTATATGAGACGGAATTATTTGCGACGACACACTTGCCGTCTCAAAAAGTCACTTTTTGCGACGGCAAAAAATGCCGTCTCAAAAAAGCAGAGTATTTGCGACGGCACCATTTGCCGTCTCAAAAAAGCAGAGCATTTGCGACGGTAATATTTGCCGTCTCAAAATATGAGAGTATTTGCGACGGTATTTTCTGCCGTCGCAAATACTCTCATTTTTTTAGACGGCAAATAGTGCCGTCGCAAATGCTCTGCTTTTTTGAGACGGCAAATGGTGTCGTCGCAAATACTCTGCTTTTTTGAGACGGCATTTTCTGCCGTAGCAAAAAGTGGCTTTCGTGTTTTTTTTTTAGTGAATATTTTTAAAATTTTAAATATTTTTTTTAGATGTACCTTACTTAGATGTATCTAAAAAATAAAAAATTTATGAAAAAATATTTTTAAAAATTAATAAATACATAAAAATACAAAAAAAATGTATTGAATTATTGTATTTTTTTGTTTTTTTGGTATTTAGTGAATTTTTAAAAGATTTTTTTTACAATTTTTTTAATTTGTAGGTGTATTTATGTTAGGTGTGTCTAAAAATTTTAAAAAATACTTAAAATATTAAAAAAAATTCAGTAAAAACAATATAATACGGAAAACAATAAAGCATAATTTTCTCAAAAGAGTTTTTGGAAAACTCTAGCCTAGCATAGTGATTGTGGTTTTGAGATAATTTCATACATATACAGTCACAAAATGGTTTGAATAAATTCAACGATATTTTTCTGTCGCAAAAAAAATTTAAAAAAAACAATGTCGTCTTACTCTTTTGATATAACATTTCTCTTTTCATTCATTTTTTCATCTTCCTGTCTCTCTTTTTCTATCTCTCTCTCTTCTCTTTATCTATTTCACTCATCACTTTTCTTTCTCTGTCTGTCTGTTTCTCTCTCTCGTTTTCTCTCTGTCTCTCGCCTATCTCTCTTCTCTCTATCTCTCTCATCTGTTTTCTCTCTCTGTCTCTCTCGCTCATCTCTCTTCTCTCTATCTCTCTCATTTTATTTTCTCTCTCTCTCTCTTATCTTTCTACCTCTCTCTATCTCTCTCGCCCATTTCTCTTTTCTCACCGTCTCTCTCTTTTTCTGTGTCTCTCTCTCGCTCATCTATTTTCGCTCTATTTCTCTCTTTTTTTGTCTATCTCTCGCTTATCTCTTATTTCTCTCTCTTTTTCTATCTCTTCCTCTATCTGTCTCTCTTTCTCTCTCTATCTCTTTTTTTGTCTATCTCTCTCTCTCTGTCTCTCTCTCACTCATCACTCTTCTCTCTCTCTCTACTTGTCTATTTGTCTATTTATCCATCACTATGTTCGCCTTGCTCACTCTCTTACTCACATCTTCTCTATTTATCGAGCTCTTTCTCGATTTATCGATCCACTATAAGAAAATATACTTTTAGCAACCACTTTGTCTCTCTCTCTCTCTCATCACTCTATCTCTGTCTCTTTCTCTCTATCTCTCTTCTTTATCTGTCTCTCACAAAATTAAAATATTTTTAAAATATTTAAATATTTAAATATTTAAAATATTTAAAAAATTGATTTGAATTAAGCTTTGAAAAGAGTTTTGAATTATGTGTTTGGTTATAAGTTTCGAAAAGTAATGATTATATTTTAAATTGAGTTTTGAAAAATGAATGTAGAATTATGATTTGAAAACTCAAAACAAACACCATACTTAAATCAATGGGTGGAACTATGACCACTACCACTACCACTACCACGCTCTCTGTTTTTTTTTTTTTCTATGTCTCTCTCGTTAATCTCTTTTCACTTTCTTTCTCTATCTTTTAGTTTATCTCTTGTTCATATCTTGTTTCTCTCTCTTTTTCTGTCTATCTCTCTCTCTATCTCTTTCTCTCTCTCTCACTCATCACTCTTCTCTCTGTCTGTCTACCTGTCTGTCTGTCTGTCTGTCTGTCTCTCTCCCCCACTGTGTTCGCCTTGCTCACTCTCTCCCTCATCTCTTCTTTATTTATTGAGCTCCATTTCGATTTATCGATCCACTACAAGAAAATGCACTTTTAGCAACCACTTTGTCTCTTTCTCGCTTATCACTCTGTCTCTTTCTCTATCTCTCTATCTCTTTTCTCTATTCGTCTTTCACTCATCTCTCTCTCTCACCACCCATCTTCCCTACCACATTTACCACTACTGCAAATGCCATTCAACTACCATCATTCTTCTCTTTCTCTCTTTCATTCATCACTCTTCTTTCTCTGTCTGTTTGTCTATCTGTCTGTGTGTCTTTCGTTCATCTTTCTTTTCTCTATCTCTTTGTCTTCTCTCTCTGTCTCTCTCGCTCATCTCTCTTATCTCTTTGCTCTCTCTTCTCTTTGCTCTCTCCGTCTCTCTTGCTCATCTCTCTTTTCTCTCTCTCTCTCTCTGTCTCTATCGCTCATCTCTCTTCTCTCTATCTCTATTTTTCTATTCTCTCTATCGTTCTTATTTTTTCGCTCTCTTTCTCTCTTTTTTTGTATCGCTCATCTCTTGTTTCTCTCTCTTTTTCTGTCTCTCTTTCTATCTCTATCTCTTTCTCTCTTTGTCTGTTTGTTTCTCTCTCTCTCTCCGTCTCTCTCTCTCACTCATCACTCTTAATAGAAAAATATTTTTTATTAAAATATTATGCTTACTTCTACCAAATAAATAATAATAATAATAATAATTTTTCATTCATTAAATATTTATTTATGATGAAAATCAAAATTATTATTTATTTTTTTTATTATTTAAATATTAATTTATGATGAAAATTATTATTATTATTATTATTATTATTAAAACATTGATCAAAATAGTATCTAGTCGCTGATCTGCTTGGATTGTGAAAGATTGATGTATTACTAAAACACCGCAATTAAGGATTATACTTCCTTTTTATATCTTCTTATTCAATACAATCTCAGAACTTGCTTGGACTGAATTGCTTAGTTGTGAATACTCTCTGGAAGTGGTTTTCCACCCAAAAATGCATTAAATAAAACAAGCGATCTCTCTGGTTGTGAAAATGGAGCTTCATGAGAAGCTCCTCTAATGGTGGCAAAAGATAGTATATCACCATATACTTCTGTCCATCCAGCAACTTGTTTCCCTTCAAACCAAACTCTATATGGAACAGTCGTGTTCAATCCCAACTTCTTTGCCAATCCATTCACCAGTGTCCGTGATCCGAGTAGTGGGACAACTGAATCTTGATCTCCACTGTAAGAATTTTTTTATGTAATTTTCGCAAGTAATGATTCTATGAATGAGATTTAAAATGATTTTTAAGTTTGTGCATACATTATGAAGGAACTCACCTGTAAACCAAGACCCGAATGCCAGACTTGACAAGTGAACCAAGTACACGAATTGTCGGTATCTCTAGATTTTGCATCTCATAATAGAGAACATTGTTGTCAAGAGAGTGAAATGGTTTAGTGCATAGAACTAAAAAATAAATAAATACAAGAAAAATAGGAATATGAGAATAGAACTATTTGAATCTCTCTACTTAGATTATGAAAACACAAAGACTTTAAATATTTCACTTTTCACTTAGCAGAACCTATGCAATCTAATCTACCCATATCTTAACTAGGCTGATGAAGTCTACACAATTTGAGTTACATATTCAAAATGTTTGTATTGATTCTATATAAAGATGGGAAATTAGAATATGATTACTATGTTGAAATGGGTTTATCTTTCTTCATTTTATTTTATTTTATTTATTTATTTATTTATTTTCTGCAACAAGAATGAGGATTATTACTCGCTGCAGACACCCCATGTAGTGACTCCAACAAGCCGCGCATGGAAAGCCTTCTGTACATCTGCCCGGTTCAAGTAAGTAATCGTTTCATCTTCTATGCAGACATCGATCTTCCGTGTATCTTGCTGTAAATGAAGATTGAAATAGCTGAAGCTGAAACTGATAAACATCTTAATGATAAATAAAGAAATATGTATAGGAGCTAGAGATCTTGACCTACCAGTTGATCAAGAACCTTTGCTTGTGAACCAATGGCTGATAAGCAGACATCGAGAGTGACATCATATCTGTCGATAAATCTACTGAGCTCTCTTGAAACTCTATTGTTTACTCCAGAACAAATAGGGGTCAAAGCGCCAGTTTGGGACTGCCTTCTAATCTGAGAATAGTTGCAAACACTAGTGAATAGTTGCAAACACTAGTGAATAGTTCATAGGTAGCATCTGATATCAGTCCATGAGACCAATAGAATTCAGCCCTTGAATTGAAATCAGTGTTGAATTCCAGAAGTGGATTCCCTATCTGCAATCACCACAAAGTCAGATTATTTTAGTTGAGTTGGAATTAATTCAAACAGAAATTATGACATTTTATGGGTTTGGATAATTTTCATTCCATTCTTAAACTCACAGCTATTCCCTTGAGATTGAACTTCATTTTGGATTGAATAATGAGTTGTGCAAGTTGTGGAACATAG
The DNA here is from genome assembly GCA_030407325.1 of Camellia japonica. NCBI lineage: Eukaryota > Viridiplantae > Streptophyta > Magnoliopsida > Ericales > Theaceae > Camellia > Camellia japonica. The sequence goes on from JAPPVO010000032.1 coordinate 148,975,565, forward strand.
TGTCCCGTCAAGAAACAGAATTGTCATATTGGATTGAAAATTGATAAATGAGTGGTAAATTCTTTCAATTGTTGTTAGGCCATGTTTGTTTGGGCGGAAGATTGGAACCTATGACATATGCTTCAATCCAATAGATAAGATTGAATGTTGCATAATACATACATAAGTTTACTGTACAAAATGTACAAATTACAGTGCAATGGATCAGTTGTCATAAGATGAGAAAACAAATCAAATAGGGTGAACTTTCAGGATCTATATCAATGTAAGAGATTTAGCCTAATAATCCACCAGATAAGAAAACCCAAACCTGAAGAAGATAGACAGAGATGGGAAGCAATCTATTCATGATCTAATTTTTGCCAACCCATATCTCACTTTGTTAAAAGAAATTGTTATAAATTGTGACATGTAAGGACATAATGTTCTTTCCTCAAAACAATCAGTTTTAATGCCATTTGAGTCGTGAGTCAAAAATAAATAAATAAATATTCCTAGAACCTTTGGCTGCAACAAAAGTATGAATCCTTATTCTGTCAATTTTTTGTATATATAGTAGTTAATTTTTTATGTTTTTCTGTAATTAAAATATTAACACAATTATATTGTCATTAATTATTTTTATTTTGTTATTTTCAGATATTTCCGGAGTAGCAGTTTGCTTCTTGTGGAATGCAGACGTGTAAAGATTAAAATATTAACCCACGGAAGAATCATGACGAAAACTTTTGTTTTTAATTTACGTTATTTAGATTTGTGAACAACATTATGTATGTATTATGCAACATTATGTATTGAGATAATTTTGCTGATGTGTTGTTATGAATGGAAGAATATTTTAATTATGGATGAATTTTTATTTATATATTGGACTTTTTATATTATTATGTAATTATTGATTTTTTTTTTATAGTTATTTTTCATTTAATGCAGGTCATTTTCATATTTTTAATAATTTTATTATAGTTTTTTTTTTTTGAGACGGCAGCACACACACCGTCTGAAAAAGAAAAATAGAACCATGGTTTTTTGCGATGGCAGTAATGCTGTCGCAAAAGATAGGGCATTTGGTTGAAAAGGAAGATTTTTAGCGACAGTGTTATTTGCCGTCGCCAATAGTACTTTTAGCGACGGGATTTGTGCCGTCGCAAGTAAACCTTTAGCGACGGTATTTGTGCCGTCGCAAATAACCATTTTAGCGACGGCAACACAGTGCCGTCTCAAAAAAACTCAGATTTTCACGCGTTAATGGCGACAGCATTTTTCCGTCGCAAAAAGGCATTTTTGCCGTCGCCTTTTTTTGCGACGGCATTATACCGTCGCTAAAACCCTTTTGCAACCCCCTTTGTTGCGACCCCCCACTTGCCGTCGCAAAAGGCCATTTATCGTCGCAAAAAACCTTTTGAGACAGCGTTTTGGGTATTTGCGACGGCATTTTACCGTCGCAAAAAAGCAATTTTTTTTGTAGTGGATAAAGATTTCTAGGGGTGAACTAAACTGAAGTTTGAGTCTCGTGATCCTCTTCTCCTATCGCTCCCCTAACCAAGAAAAACTAGAAGAATATTTTTTTCCCCATAGAATATGAGCCAGTTTTTCTTCTTTTTTTAAATTAAAAAAAAAAAAAAACTCTTATATATAGTATTATGGAATAATGATTGGCTCACAAAATAAAATAAAAAAATGAAATAAAATAAAATAAACAATTAATATCCAAGGAGAGGGAAAGAGGAGAGTACACGTATTCATATTAATTGTGGAATAATCCTTCGTAGCTCGAATCTTTCTCCTCTGAATCCCTCGACTGCCCAAAACGACGTCGTTTTGGACAGTTTCTTTTTTTTTCTTTTTTCCTCCTTATGTCTGAAAACAGAGAGAGAGAGAGAAGAGAGAAGAGAGAAGAAGAGGAAGAGGAAGAGAAAGAGAAAGAGAGAAAGAGAAGAGAGAGGGTGAAGAGGGAGAGAGAGAGAGAGAGGATTGATCGCCTGGCGGAGATGAAGACGGTGATGGAGGAGGAGGAGGAGGAAGAGAAGGTCGATCTGTGTGTGTATACACAGATCTGTGTATACACACATAGCAGACGGTGATGGCGCCGAATCTGTCGGTCGGTCTCTCGTTTCTATTCTCTCTACTTTTTTTTTTAGTGGATCTGGATTTGAAGATAAATCTGAAGATGAAGATGTTGATGATTTGTTGATGATTGTTGTTGATGATGATGTTGTGTTGTTGGATTTTTTTTTTTTTTCCAGATTCGACAATCTATTTTTTTTTTTTTTTTTGTGATTGTTCGTTGTTGTTGTTGATGAATATATGATTGAATTTTTTTTTTCCAGATTCGCCAAAAATTATGATGTGTTGTTGAATATATGATGTTGTGTTGTTGATGAATGTGTCGTTGCTGTTGTTGTTGTTGTGTTGATGAATGCTTTGTTTCTCCTCTAACTCTCTATTTCTCCTCTCCTCTAGCCTCTTCTTTCTTCTTCTTCTTCTTCTTCTTCTTCTTCTTTGATTTTTCTTCTGCCAGTAATTAAAAATATATATATATATATATATATATATATCAAAATGACGAAACAATGTCATTTTGATTTCGGGCCAAATTCGAGCTCGAAAATTTCGAGCTACGAAGCATAACTGTTTATTGTGTTTTTAAAGAGGAGAGTACAAGTATTCTATGTCAAACTAGAATATAATTACTATTTCTTTTCATATTAGTTGTGTTTTTAATAATCTATAGGAATGCCTAAAATATTATGTAAATTGAGGACCAAGTTGGAGAATAAAGTTAGGCTTTGACATAATGTGATAGTAATAAACTCCCCACGTTATATTTTCAAAAATAATATTTTAAAAACTATAAAATTTAAATTTATAATATAAATTTAAATTTAGTACAAAATCTGATTATATTTCAAATTTTAAATATTTTATTGAGTACATATATTTACTGTATTTCACTCACTCCCTGAGTGTTGGACTTACCAAATTCAATAGCAGGTTATTGAGCCAATTCAACAGGACAAAGAAGTCACTTTCCATAACCTAAAAATTGAAACAAATGATGACAACTACATAATTAATATAATCGATATTAATTGTTACATTGACCATATAACGATATAAATTAAACAAGGTTTGAGAATGACCATCAAGACTTAATCATGATAAAAAAAAAATAAAATAAAATAATAATAATAATAATAATAATAATAATAATAAGGGTCATATCATATGCTAAAGACAAACTTATGGATTGTCATTAAGGTAGGAATAATACTAAAACAATTAGAATCTCAATACATTTTTCACATATTTTCATAAACTTTTTCAAATTTCAATACACTTTTTTGTATACATCAATCAAGATTATAATCCCACAATCGAATATTATTATTATTTTTTTAAGAGCAATGGCAGACATAGGGATGGCAACAGGTATGGTATGGGTTGGTCCCCCCTACCCCACCCCACCCCACCCCACCCCACCCCACCCTCATTTCCGCCACTTGCCCCGACCCGACCCGACCCATCATGTCCCTCATGAAACTCTCCCCCATCCCTATCTAAACCTGCAAATGTAACCCTCATTCCCGATCCTGCCCGATCCGCAACACAATATTAGAACATAATAAGAAATTTAACAATAATATTAGAACTCAATAATTAAAACTAAAAAATAATATTTATAATTAAAGAAAGATATTATATATTGTACATACATTAAAATTGTATTATATATATAATATAATAAAAACTTAATAGTACATTGTATAGATATTATATATACATATTTATTTATATATTATTAAAATGAAAAAATATATTATATATTTAATATAATTATTTATATTTGCGAGTCAAGTAGGGTTCGAGTAAAAAAAAATACTCTCCCGCCCCAACTCAAATCCAATTGGGTTTTTCAAAAGTTTTTCCAAATTCAACCCTATCCTATTCAACCATCTTCAAATCCATCCCATTAGGGTCGGGGGAGTCAGAGACCCGATAGATCAAAGTATTTTGCCCTCCCTAGGCATGCATACAGATTTTAGGTCCTATCGATTTAAAACAAAAAACCATCGAGATACTTCTTAATATAAAAAATTTCATTAATATATTATTCTGGTAAATAATTGTGTATGAAAATTCTAGTAGAATAACATTTTCTTTTGGGTTAATTACACTTTTCACCCATATAATTTGATCTAAATTTCACTTTAGTCACTATAATAGCAAATTGAACAATTTTTTCCGTACACTTTAATTTCAATTTTAATTTAGTCTTTTTGTCCAAATTTGAAATTAAAATTAACAATTTTACTACACACGTCAATTTTCTAAGGTGACATGTAAAAAGAATTTAACAAAATTTTGGACAGAATTAAAGAATATTTTGAATCTATTCAGCTTGTTTATTCATTCTCAACTATTACACTTTATACAGAAGCTTGTTACAACAGTTAACTCAACTACAGTTAACCTAACTATTAACCTAACTAAGAGAGGTTGCATTACTAACTTCTTTAACAGTAATCAGTTAGAAGTTAGTTATGATAGTTGAGGCTTGATCTTGTTTGCTGAGGCTTGATGTAGTGCTGCACAACTGACTTCGTCTTCTTCTTGCACTAGCTGAGTTGTATTCTTATCATGCCTCCGCAAGCTCAGAGGAGGGGACGACGGTAGGAGCTTGGACGGAAGAAATTGAAAACGAGACACAGGTAAAGGCTTAGTAAAGAGATCAGCCAGCTGATTAAAAGAAGAAATATGCCAGACAACAACCTGTTTAGCAGCGACCCATTCACGAATATAATGATAGTCCACAGCAATATGCTTAGATTGAGCATGAAACATCGGATTGGAACTGAGAGAGATAGCAGACAAATTGTTACACTATAAATTGCGACAGCAAGAAGGAACCTTGAGATTAGATAAAATCATTCGAAGCCAACTAAGCTCAGCAGCCGCCTAGGCTAAAGCACGATACTCAGCTTCAGTAGATGAACGCGAGACGGTGGGTTGCTTTTTAGCAGACCAAGAGATAAGATTGGGTCCCAAAAACACATAATAACCCATAGTAGACCTACGATCAACTATGCTGCCAGCCCAATCCGAATCAGAAAAGGCAAAAAGATTAAGAGGACCAAAAGTAAACTGCAATCCTTGAGAGAGAGACCCCTTCAAATACCTAAAAATGTGCTTAACAGCAGCAAAATCAGCCTCAAAAGGAGACTGCATGGCCTAGCAAGCATGATTGACAGCAAAAGCAATGTCAGGCCTTATAATGGTAAGATACTGCAAAGCCCCCACAAGACTCCGATAGAGAGATGGCTAAGAAAAAGGAACTGAAGAAGAAGTAGTAAATGATGGTTTTACAGACATAGGAGCATCACAAGGTTTGTAGTTGGTCATGCCAGCTTTACCAAGAATGTCAAGAGCATACTTAGATTAAGACAAGAAGTACCCTGCAGGAGAATGGGCAATTGAAATTCCCAAAAAATAGTTAATATCCCCTAACTCCTTCATGGAAAAAGAAACATGCATGGAGGTAATAAGAGCAGCAATATGAGAGGGATTATTGCCGTTTAATAAAATGTCATCAACATAGATGAGAAGAACAGTGAGAGTAGCAGAGGTATGTTGAATGAAAAGAGAAGAATCAGAAGAACTAGTCACAAATCCATTGGAGAGAAGAAACTTGGAAAAAGTAGAATACCACACCCTTGGGGCTTACTTAAGACCATACAAGGCCTTGTGTAATTTGCAAACCAACTGAGGATTCTGAGGATCAACATGTCCCTGAGGTTAGGTCATGTACACTTCTTCATCTAAAACTCCATGAAGGAAGGTATTAGAAATATCTATTTGTTTAATGGGCCACTGAAAATGTAAAGCCAGGCAAAACAAAATCCGAATGGTAGGCTGCTTAGCAATGGGACTGAAGGTCTCATGATAATCCAAACCCTCATCTTGAAGATAACCTTAAACAACCAAACGAGCCTTATGCCTAGCCACAGAACCATCTGAATTCATTTTAAGCCGATAGACCCACTTATATCCAATAGACTGTTTGCCAGGAGGAAGAGAAACTAAGGACCAGGTATGTTGCGATTGAAGAGCTTGATATTCAGCATCCATAGTAGCAGACCAAGCAGAAGAAAGAGAAGCAGCCTTAAAAGTAGAAGGCTCAAGAAGATCAGAAGAAACTGCAGCAAAGGAAAGAGGAGCAACAAGAGAGGCAACTTTGGAATGAGTAGTCGTAGAATGAATATTTGTAGAAGTAGAGTTAAGAGGAGGAACAGGAGAAATAGGAAAATAATAAGAAGACAAATGAACACATAAAGAGATAGCTGGAATAGTAACTAAAGACGAAGTAGGGAGAGAAGCAGGTCGAGTAGGGCTATGAGAGACAGAAGATGATAGAACAGGACCAGCAGGTGTAGGAGATATAGCAGGAGTAACAGAAATAGACTGAGCTACAACATGAGTAGGAGCAATATGTGGAACAGAGGTTGACTGAGCAGGAGACCGAGAACCAAACACAGAGCGAGAGACAACTTGGGATGAAGAGACAGACCTGTCAGGAGAAACAGAAACAGGCCAAAAGAAAGACTGTAAGGAAGAAGAAGACAGAGAAGGAGAAGATGACAAAGAAGAAAAAGGAAAAATGTGCTCATGGAAACTGACATGGCGAGAAATGTTTATTTTGTTGGAAGATCGGTCTAGACACCTATACCCCTTAGTAGCAGGAACATAGCCCAAGAAAACACAGGGAGCAGACCTCGGTTGAAGTTTATTAGCAGAATAAGGACGCAACCAAGGATAGCAATGACAACCAAAAACACGAAGGAAAGAAAAATCAGGACATTTATGAAATAATTTTTCAAAAGGTGTAAGATCTTGTAACTTGGAACTAGGCATGCGATTTATAAGAAAAACAGAGGTAGCGATTGCTTCAAACCAATAGGTGAATGGAACAGAAGACTGATATACAAGAGCAACAGCAGTTTCCACAACATGGCGATGTTTGCGCTCGGCAACACCATTTTGGGCTGAAGTATAGGGATAGGATAATTGATGGTCAATACCAAACTTCTTGAGAAAATTTTGAAATGCAGTGCTAAGAAATTCAGAACCATTATTAGTGCGCAAAATTTTAAGAGAAACCTTAAATTGATTTTTCACGTAGGCCTTAAACTCCATAAATTTGGAAAAGACCTCACTTTTGTAATGCAAAGGAAATATCCATGTAAACTTGCTATATTCATTAACAAACAAGACATAAAATCTGTAAGTAAAATGAGAAGAAGGAACTGTAAAAGGTCCCCAGACATCACTGTGAACCAAAGCAAATGGTTGATTAACAGCAGTAGTAGAGAGGCTAAAAGGCAGCCTGTGACTCTTTGCAACACAACAGGGTAAGCATACAATATAAGTTTTATTACTAGGTATAGACAACTGAAATTTATTACAAAGAACTCGAAATTTGTAAGTGGATGGATGGCCTAGCCTAGAGTGCCATATGTCAGGAGAAGAAGTAGTAGTAGTTCTGAAGCACGCTTGACGAGGAAGAGACGAAGGAAGAGTAGCTGGAAGATGATAGAGGCCTTAAGAGGAAACACCTTTGTACAAGACAGCCTTACTTGTCTTGTCTTGAATAATGAAATGATCAGCATCAAATGTTATAGTACAATTATTATCATTAACCAGTTGATGAACTGAAATCAAATTGGCTGAAATTTGAGGAACATGAAGAACAATATGAAGCTAGAAAGAGGAAAAGGGATTAGGGAGAAGACCATTACCCTTGTGCTGAATGGGAAGAGAGACACCATCACCAACCATTACTTGATCATGATCTTCATAGGGATGATAGACATGCAAGTTCTGAAGATCATGTGTGATATGACTGGTGGCAGCATAATCCAAATACCAATTCTCAGAAGGATTTGGTGTAGAAGCGACATAGGCTCTACTTGATCCATCGGATGAATGATGAAGAGGCTTCGATGAACCAGATGGCTGAAAAGAAGAATCCATACGGTACCAACAGTTGAGAGTAATATGATTATTCTTGCCACAAATCTAACATATAACAGAAGTAGAATTTGATCGTCCACCTCTGCGGCCACGAGAAGGAAATCTACCACCTCTTGAATCAGTGTGATCTCCTCTGTGAAAATTGCTTCAATAAGTATTTCGAGAACCAGAATTTCGAGGCTGTGATGAAGTAGTATTGGAAGCAGAGTAGGCTATGTGTGAATTAGAAGAAACTTTAGAAGCACTTTCAATATGAATAGCCTCAGAACAGAGAAGTGAAGACAGAACATCTATTGAAATTGGATCTGTTTTAGCTCTAATTGTAGTGTTGAATGCACTGTATTATGTTGGTAGACCATTAAGAGTCAAGAGAACTAGATCCTCATCATCAATGGTAGATCCAACCAAAGCCAATTGATCAGCGATATCCTTGATTTGTGCAAGATATTTCTCCATTGATGAAGAAGTTTTGGTGATGTTACAAAGCTTATTCTTAAGCTGATGAATATGTGATCTTAAAAGAGAGGTATATCACTACAACTCTTTCTACTTCCATTTTTACTTATGTATGTCATTGTAAAACTAGTTTTGAGGTTTGGTATAATCTTGAAAGAGAGGTGAATCGCTTCTCAAGATTATACCAAACCTCAAAACTAGTTTTACAATGTCATACAGAAGTAAAAATGGAAATGGAAAGAGTTGCAGTGATACAACTCAAGAGATGAGCATCAACAGTGTGCCAATGAGTGAATTCAGGATTCAGAGCACTCAAACCTGCTTTGTCTGTGATCATTTCGGAAGGAGGAACAACAGATCCATCTACATATCCAAGTAGTCCAGTGGCACGAAGAATATTGAAGAGTTGATTTTTCCATATAATGAATTTGCTAATATCAAGCTTTACGGTGACAAATGCATTGAGATTTGAGACCAAAAGTTTTAGATTTGAAGGAAGTTGAAATGAAGAATCCATGGAAGCCATGGAAAGACCTTCGAGCTCGCTAGAGCATTCGATAGGCTCTAATACCATAAAGAATATTTTGAATCTATTCAGCTTGTTTATTCATTCTCAACTATTACACTTTATACAGAAGTTTGTTACAACAGTTAACTCAACTACAGTTAACCTAACTATTAACCTAACTAAGAGAGGTTACATTACTAACTTCTTTAACAGTAATCAGTTAGAAGTTAGTTATGATAGTTGAGGCTTGATCTTGTTTGCTAAGGCTTGATGTAGTGCTGCACAACTGACTTCGTCTTCTTCTTGCACTAGCTGAGCTGTATTCTTATCAAGAATGACTAAATTGAAACTGAACTTAGAGTGTAAAGAGCAAATTATTTAATTTGAAATGATTGAAATTAAAGTGAAATTTGAATCAAATTATAAGAATGAAAAGTATAACTAATCCTTTTTTTTTTCTTTTCTTTTTCTCTAATAATAATAGTAGTAATGTGACATTACCAATGGAGAATACGACTGGAAAAAACTACAAAAACAGGTTACATCAGCAAGAAGATTAGCCTCCTAATAAGCAGCAAATTGCATTCACAACTCCATCATCACAAGAACACTCCAAAAAAGTCCATAGACATCTTAGGCTGCTTCTTTGTCTTCACATAATAGGACTCCAACTTTTCCTACTTTGTAATATCAGAAATTTTTGCCATCTTCTTGTTTATACATCTTCTTCCTCCATCTTTCCCCTACCTCTTTCTTCCACTGCAAAAAAATGCACTTCTGGAAATGCTTTGGTTGCTTCTGTTCAGAAAAACCAAAGATCAGGTACTTTTTTTTTTAGCTATTTCGAGTCATGTGTGACTTTAAGACTATGTTTGTATCAAAGATTTGATAAAGAATTTGTGAAAGAAAAGGAAAGAAGAAAGGGAAAATTGAATGAAATTGAAGCTATTTTTCTTCTCCTCTCTTTTCTTTCCCTCCACAAATTCACCTTGAATCTTTAATTTGGATTACAGATTTAGAAAGAGATTTGTGAAGGAAAAATGAAAAATATGAAAAAAGTGTAGGAAAATGATTTTTTTTCTTCTTTTTACCCTTTTCCTTTTCCTCCTCAAATTTTTTAAAAAAATCCTTGATTCAAACAGTCTTAGACTGTGTTTGGATCAAAACTTTTGGGAGAGATTTGTGAAGGTCAAAGAAAAACAAAAAGATGAAAAACGCATATGAAATTGATTTTCTTTTTTCATTTTACTCATTTCATTTCTCTCTATAAATTTCACTCAAATCTGTGATCCAAACACAGCGTAAATGGATATATGTGTAATTTTGTTTTTATTGTTGTTGTTGATGTTGTTGGTTTAAAGGGAAATGAAGGGTAGGGATTACCCATGGGAAATGTACAGTCTGAAGGAGCTGCTGCATGCAACAAACAGCTTCCATATTGATAACAAGATTGGTGAGGGAGGTTTTGGAAGCGTTTACTGGGGTCGAACAAGTAAAGGCGCTGAGGCAATCTTGTCCCTCCTTTTTCATTTTTATTTCATTCTTCTTTCTCTCTGAATTTATTTCTCTTTATATATTTGTGATCTAAACACAATATGGTAGAAAATATATATATATATAATCAAAGTAAGCTTATGTTTAGAGGAATTTTATTTCCGTTCAATAGAGTTTATAGTTTATTATTATTGTTTATAAAAATATTAAATATATTTAGTTTTAGTTCTAGTAAAAAAATAAAACAAAATTAATACATACATGTGTTTCAAAATTTGTTTAAAAAACAAGTGAGAAGGGATGGTGATGGTGATTGTCTGCGGGAGTATGAAATCAAAGGTGGTCGTTGACAAGTAAAGGAAGTTGCCGGTCGGGGAAGGTGTACTAGTGTCTGGAGGTGATTGCCAAGTGGAGGTTGGAGGTTCGGGTAGCCAACGATGTCATAGGTGGAGAGGGAGAATTGGCTGGAGGTGATTGCCAAGTGAAGGTTGGAGGTAGGGGTTGCCGACAATGGTCATAGGTGGAGAGGGAGAATGAGAAAACATTTTTCTTGTTTTTTGTTATGAGAATTCAATAAATGTTTTAAATTGTTATAATTTTTTTAAAACGAAGTTAAACATCAAAAGAGTAATGTTTAGAATTTTCAATTTTTTTTTATAAATATAAATAAAAAATCATTAAAATAAATATTACCAAACAAGTATGTGTCACCTTTTTGTATTAATTCTTACATGAATATTTATGATTGATTTATTATTTATAAATATATTTTTTAAAACAATAAAATTAAATAATATTTTGTAATACACAATTCTATGATATAAATCGTTAAAAAAAAAAGAAAAAAGAAGTGATATATGACAATAATCTTTTTGTTTATTGAAAAAGCTTAATTGGATGATGCAGATAGCAGTGAAAAGGCTGAAGGCAATGAGTGCAAAGGCAGAAATGGAGTTTGCAGTGGAAGTGGAGGTACTTGGGAGGGTTAGACACAAGAATTTGTTGGGATTGAGAGGTTTCTATGCTGGTGGTGAAGAGAGGCTTATTGTCTATGATTATATGCCTAACCACAGTTTGATCACTCATCTCCATGGTCAGCTAGCTGCTGATTGTTTGTTAGATTGGCCACGTCGAATGACCATTGCCATTGGATCTGCCGAGGGACTTGCGTAAGTATTTCCAATATTTGCTTCATTTAATGCTCTTGGTTCATTCAAAACAAAATAAAAAAAATAAAAAATTCTCTCTAATATTTCTTTTTTTAAGATACCAATCACTAGATTTCTCTTCGGTCTTAATTCGAATTGAAGAGGTGTTGTCTGGGCCTTTGGGACCCACCACTGTTTTGTTTCGATAATTCGAGATGTTCATTTTTTAGGATTCTCTATATATATCATTTATAAAAGAAATTAGATCAAATTGATTTTCGAAACCTCTTCATTTTGTTATATTTGTCTTAAAAACATAATAAAATGAAGAGGCTAAGATTATTAAATTGGTCTTATTTTTTTATGGATGGTATACACAGAAGATTTAAAAAAGTTAATAATTTGAAATATCGAAACGAGGTTGTTATTCCCACAAACCCGAATAGCACGTCTCAAGTCTAGATTAGAACAAGAGACACACCCATCCCTATTCTATAATCTATACATGGATATTCTAAGACTTTTGTACATTACTATGACCTCTGACCTCTTCATGATGTTTTAATTTCATTTGTTAAATTAATTTTGGCTAATCCAATATGCTTTATTTAAAACTCTTGGTTCAACCATTGAAATCAAAACAATTCTCTCTAATTTTTTTTCTATTTATTTATTATTTTAAATACCAATTATTCTATACATGGATATTCTAAGAATTTTGTACATTACTATGGCCTTGATGACCTTTTCATGATGTTTCAATTTCCCTCGTTAAATTAGTTTTGGCCAATACGACAACGACTGGTTCATGAATCTACCCGTCTTAGTTAAGGCTTCCTTTAGTTTTAGTTTATGATGTTGACTTTTATTTGAATTTGTTGTGTTTAGTGAAATCCATTAATAACGAGAATAAGTCAACTTTTTACTGATAAATATTAATTTATTTGCGTCTTTAATAGATTTTTTCAAAGAACATTAAAATTGAAAAATTGGTATAATTTTTAAAATTTTATTACTAAAGATGAAAATAAATTGAATTAAATACTCCGAAAAAGCCAACAAATAATCTGATTTTGTTTACTACTTGAGACATGAGTTCATCTGTTTCTGATTGACTCTACTATTTTAAATGAGATCATGCTATTTTAATCAATCAAATAAGAGGGTATTAAAATGATATGTCAGTGGATGAATTTCACCATTTTTTTCACCTTCAATGATGTGAGAATCCACATGAAATTTATTTTAAAAAAAGAAAAGAAAAAGTAAAGTAGAATTTATCTAGGAATAAATAGAAACCTCTAACTAATATATATGTACATTTTTCATTGTAAAGGTACTTGCACCATGAGGCAAATCCTCATATAATACACAGAGACATAAAGGCAAGTAATGTCCTTCTAGACTCAGAATTTCAAGCAAAAGTTGCTGATTTCGGGTTCGCAAAGCTAATTCCAGACGGAGTGACTCATTTGACCACAAGAGTGAAGGGAACACTGGGGTACTTAGCACCCGAGTATGCCATGTGGGGGAAGGTGTCAGAAAGCTGCGATGTTTATAGTTTTGGAATATTACTCCTCGAGATAATTAGTGCTAAAAAACCTATAGAGAAACTTGCAGGAGGTGTGAAGCGTGACATCGTGCAATGGGCTACCCCATATGTTAACAAAGGTGCATTTGAACATATTGCTGACCGGAGGTTGAATGGTAAGTATGATCGAGCACAATTAAAAACAGTGATTATGATCGCCATGAGATGTACGGATAGCAATCCTGATAACAGGCCGAGTATGTTGCAAGTGGTGGAGTGGTTAAAGGATGGTGTAGGGAGGAAAAAGAAAGTGGTAAAACTGTTGGAAAACGATGAAGAGGAAGATGGTGATGATGATACTGATTATGAAGGGGTTGGAATGGGAAAATCTACAATAAAAATAAACCAAAATGGGTTAAGGAGGAGATGAATACTACTTGTACTTGTTGAATTTCTTTTTCATTTTTTATTATTTTTTGTTTTTTATAATTTGTTTGGGTCAACCTTTGTGTATTTGTTGAAATTGAAATGTATCTTGGGCTTTCTATTGTGGAGCGGATGTTTTAGTTCAAATCTAATCGATTATTAAAAAATAATAAACAAAAGTTTACTGGACTTCGGAAATTAAAGACTTCGTTTCTATTCTCTCTTTTCTGTATTTATTATTTTCATGTAAAGATTATATACATGCATCACATCATCATTTCTCTTTGTTGTCGTAGGCATGGTTCTAAATCGCGATATCGGGTAACGCAATGGTATCGATCACGGAGTATCAGTATCGGTAATATCAGTCGGTGCATATCAAGAATCAGGTGTCGCGGCGGTGAAATTTTAAAAACCATTTCACAGGTTTTTCAACTTTTTCTTTCCCATACTGGTCCGAGCCAGTGAGTATTGGCCCATCACGGCTTGTGTAACAGTTTATGTAACGGTTATAGACCGATACGTACCGGGACTCGGCCGATTCTCCTGCGATTTTCGATCTTAGCGGTATCTCAGCCTGTATCCGTCGCGGTGCCCTATTTTTTCGATACGAACCGACCGATACGTAGCGTATTGGTCGGTTTTTAGAACTATGGTCATAGGCAGTCCATAGAGGACTATAATCTTTATCTTTAATAGTTTTTGAAAGCAGAACTGGCATGATAGTTAAGAGTGTGCGTAGTGTCACTACCCGAACCCGCCCCTATGGGTTAAGGCCATAGCCGGCCAGTAATCACGAGATTACCTACGGCCTCAAACCAAATAAGACAAACTCATTAGAGTAAAGGGGCTAAACGGAAGCAAATTTAAAACTTTGTCTATAGAGCCGTGCTTATATGCACATCATAACATTCTACATTTACATATGTTAATAACTTACAACATAAAGTATAGTAGCGTAAGGTTCTGTACAGACATGATCATTTAAATCTAAGTCAGACAAACAAAACTATACACAGACGTATACCAAAGTCCTCGCCAACATGAAGAAATACACAGAATGGCAAAAGGGCGAAGACATGTCTGGTGCGTGAGACGCAAGGGCTGACTCTTCAAAACTTTGGTTGTTCTACACAAACTTCACTGAGGCTGGGTCTGGACCTCTCTAGGCTCACCTACAAACACATGAATGAGCGTGAGCGAAAGCCCAGTGAATAATATCAAATAAAGAATATACATTGGAACAATATACCCCAAACGGCCTTGGGCCCAATTTATATTTCTAACTAATACACATATACATAGACATATGTAAGTTAAGTAACTGCGGTTCCAAACACATCATATGGTCTCGGGCCCAATTCATTCGTATCATTCAGGTCAAACTGGCCTTTGGCCCATTCATACTTTCATATCAAACTGTTATTCGTGTCAAGCTATCATTCGTGTCAAATTGTTATTCGTGTCAAGCTAGCCTTTGGCCCATTCATACTATCATGTCAAACTGGCCTTCGGCCCATTCAAACTTTCATGTCAAACTGGCCTTCGGCCCATTTAAACTTTCATTTGTGTCAAACTGGCCTTTGGCCCATTCATTCATTCATGTCGAAACGGCCTCTGACCCATTCATTCATGTCAAAACGGCCTCTGGCCCATCCATTCGTGTCAAAACGGCCTCTGGCCCATCCATTCATTCTTGTCAAAACAGCCTCTGGCCCATCCATTCATTCTTGTCAAAACGGCCTCTGGCCCATTCACTCATTCTTGTCAAAACGGCCTTTGGCCCATTCACTCTATTATTCAGATCAAACTGGCCTCTGGCCCACTCATTTGGTATAGCAAACATTGTCCACCAATCGAATCAACGAACTTATAAAACTTACATAGAAGTAAGCAATTGGATAACAACATATTTCAGGTATCTTTGTTAAGATATTACTCACAGTGATCGGCTGGTTAATTTGGCCTGGAGCTTGACCCTACACATCACATAACACATATGGGTCACAACCGATTCAATCCGTTCTTTAATTCACATATTCCTCTCTAGGCTTCATTCTTATCTCTTTAGCTCAATTACAATGCTCAATGCATGCCTAAGAGTACTTGGAAGTGAAAGAGAACAGAAAATGAAACACAGAATGTCTTTTCAAAATTTCAGAAAACAGGGTCCCCGCTCGAGCAGACCCTTGAGGCCTGCAAAAGTACTGGATACATCAAAATTACGCTCGAGCGCGAAGTCTGGCGCTCGAGCTGAAGGCCTGTCTACATAGCTCCCCGCTCGAGCGTGAACTCCCCCGCTCGAGCGGACACCATGTCTGCAGAAAATACTAGGAGCACGAAATTCACGCTCGAGCGGCAGTTTCCCCGCTCGAGCGGACAACAAATTTTCTGGGTTTTCCAGAACATGTTCTTGAGCTTCAATTCGATGTTCAAAGGTTCCAAATGCATGATTTTGGCTCAAACTTCACATATACATATTCTAACATGGTATAAACACCAAATTACAACACAATGAAGCTCAATTTCACAATTTAATCACATGCATGTCCCAAATTAACTCAAACTCATCACCAACACACTAGATTCAAACATGCAAGACTCAAACTCCCATGATTTGCACTTGCATGTGAAATATACACAATATTCTCAACTTAATTGGTGAAGAGGTGATCAAATACATGGTCATTAATCAAAACTCAACATGGATCATATACATTGTGCTCAAATATGAAAATTCATAGTAATTTCCTACATGCATGCATCTATTGAATTTAAATTCCACAAATACAACTCAATTTCCTCATAATCAAACTAATTCATGTTCTTGACCATTAATCAAACTTGAATTCACAATTTACAACGTTAAACTCATGAATTCCCTTACCTAGGAGCTCAATCTTCCAAACTATAGCAAATTCTTGAGTTTAATCTTCAAATTCCCCAACCTTGAGCCAAGATTACACAATTCTCTCCCTCTCTCTCTCTATAGCCGGGCCTCTCTCTTCCTTGGGTTCAAAATCAGCTAAAATGAAGCTAAAGAGGGAATTTGAGGGTATAGTGCCTCATTACAACAAATCCCACTAATGCCAATATAATAATAATAAAGTAATTAGGTACTAATTCATCAATTTAATCAATTTAATCTGATCCGAATCAATTTCCAGTTAAATTTCACCGTAGGCTCTAAAAATTACGTTAATCATAATGGCGCAATCAATTTTGGGTTCTATGGCCGATAAGGCCTTTAATTTAATTTCCAAAGCAGATAATCAAACAGATATTTCTACGGTGAACAGATAGAAATTCAAAACCACATATTTTCACATGATGGCACACAAAATCATATTAACCACATAATCACATTCATAATAAGGACCAATTAGCTAAATACAGAACAGGGTTATTGTAGACATCCCCGAACGTCCCGGGAGGGAAATCCCATTTTGTTCATTGGGCTCACTACAGTTCAGGACTCAATGTCACGGTCTTGTATCTAATCTCGCAGAGTGCAATGCAAGACCGATTAATTATCAAAGAGTCCAAATCCGGCAAATCATTTTTGAAAACAAATTTTTTGAAAGAAGTGCCAAACATGGACTGCTTTGCCAGATACATAGTCGTCACCTAAATATTTATTTTGGGAGAATTTAGGAAACCCTGACTCGTGCCTAAGGCCACGTATTCGTCATCACCAAAGTTGCCTCGGCTCGGGAACTTGGGTACGATTGGGGAAGGTCACTTCGTGAGCACCCCTGCTCGCCCGATCAAAGATCGGCCTCTACTAACCATGATATCGAGTTTTGAAAACATTATGTGCTCTTATTTCGGTTATTAGCCTAGAATTACTATGTGATGCGCACAGCATACAAGTATAGACTGGATCGCCTGAGTTGGAACAAAACATTTCATGTTTACTTTTGAAAGCGGTTTGCTACTCGCAAGTAGGCTAAAATGCGGATTTGTCACCCTCAGGTGGGCTTAGAAAACATGGTGATTTGCCACTATCTAGTGGGCTTAAAACTCGCAATCAATGAATTGTTCCAATTCAGATAATCCAACCTCCACCCACAGGCATTCAGGCAGTTATATCATATAAACACATAGCCTCATGGCAAGCATGCTATCAAGGCAGTCACTCACACACATGCAAGGATGCTAAAACATAAACACTTACCGAGTACTCCGAGCCAAAACAGAAACTAGTTAGTAATCAATGCATGATCCTAGTTCATGTTAAGATGGCTAACGCAACACATGCAAAATGCAACTAGAAATAGGCTCGGCTATCCTAAGATGGCATATGAGATGCTACAGCTAATACGTATTCAACTCGGAATTGAAATACAATGCAGTTAGTATGATGCGCCGAGCCCGGTGCATACAAGACAGAATGAATGCAAACATGCGAGCATAAGTATGCTAATTGAAACGTGCCCTAAACTAACCATCATAAGCTGGTAAATAAAAGGGAGAAAGACGTGGGGTTGGAAGACATACATCACACACATGCACACTTATTACAATTGTGCCCTCGCTCAGAGGGTCCGAATAAATAATACAGTCCGAATAAATAATTAAATATTACAAAACCCTAATTAATTAACAAATTAACTAGGAAAGCGAAATAAACTAATATGCAAATCCATGGACCGCCTCAGCTCTGTTCCGAATGATAAAAGATGCATGCATGCTCGCGTCGCCTCGTCGGGAAATTCCTCGCGATGCCCCAATTTGCCTCTGTTTGCAATTGATCCCAAAATACTGTGCAAAGCTCTAGAAGGCTGCTGATTTATGGTTTGCTGCAACAGAGAGCAAGAAAGGGGCATGGCAAAGTATTTTCACATATGTATGCACACCTCGATCCTCGTGCCACCAATCACGCATCTCGATACATGATGGCCGAGGAGTCGAATTGCACGACTCGATGTGATATGAATGCAAATGACAACACTACAAGGCCTAGACTCCATCATGGGTAATCCGGAGTGTCGGCGATCGGGAATTGAGACACGTTTTGTCACTTTGAGTACGAAACTTGCCTCGTTTCCCGTGTTTGGGCTAACTCCTACCCCAAACACAATGCAACAAGTAGGATGGCGTGCACCAATGCAAATCTATCATGCAACCCTAATGCAATGCAACTAAGTGATGAAAATGCGACTAACATGCACAATGCTATGAACTATATGACATGCACAACGCTCATGAATTATGGCATACTCAATGCGACTAACAACCTAGCATACACAATGCGAGGAATGACATGGCATACACAATGCTAACAACATAACATGCACAACACATTGCACTAACATGCAACCTAGCATACGCAATGCTATGGACTAAAATGGCATACACAATGCAAGATGGACTTACACCAATATGAGTGGACCTCAACCACACTCACATCAATGGCCAATGGTGGAAATGAGACAACCGAAACACATGCAAACATGCATGGATGCAAAGGACCGATCCTAAGGCATAACACGCAACTCTAACTAAGCATGGCAAATGATGAAACATGGCATAGAATGGGACATGATATAGCTCTGAAATGGCATAAAAGATGGTTCTAAAACATGCAAATATGTCACACAATGCATGCTAGGTGGCTCGGGTACCGAAACTAGTGAAGCGCGTTACACTAGAGGTACCCAAAGCGATGCACAAATGGAAAAACCAACCCCAAACAGACCCCAAGCAGGTCTGAAACAGTGGGAAAATGGCCTAAAATGGTGGCTCAACATGCAAGGAAATGAAGCTCACTCAATGGTCCGAAAACAAGGCATTCATAGACAACTCTCAGGCACACTTAAGGAGTAGAAAACATGGCAATATGGCATTCATACAAGCTCTGAAATATGATGTATAATGGACCCAAAACATGAACACACCTCAGTATATGCATGGAATGAGCCTCAAAACTGAAAGTTAAGCATGGGTATTGAACTACAAGCATGCAAAACAAACATCATTCGACCATGAGAGCCAAAAACGGAGCTAAGGCAGTCCAAAATATGCACAAAATCAGTTTAAGGCATGGCAAAAAGTGCTAAAATCAAGGGTCAACAAAGCATGCAAAGGAAGCTAGTGAACCATGAGTTGTACTACAACTATATGAAAGCATATGAGAGCTCACCAAACCAGCCAAAAACAGAAGTATGCCATGCCAAAATATGCCCAAAAACCCACTGAAACTCAGTCAATGCATGCAAGAATGATAGGCTCCTTTGATGGGCTAATAAGAGGGTTATTCTACACATATATAATGGACATACAAAATGGCAAAACCACCTCTGGAAAGAGGTTATGAAAGCCCTAAAACCCACCAAAAAGGCCCTGAAATTAGTCTAGGAAGCATGCAAGTGAAAGCCCCTTTGAAAGGCCTTGAATAGGATCGTTCTACACATGCGTAATAGACATTCAAAATGGCCAAAAGGGCTTTGGACAGAGCTTATGCAGACCTTAAAACTCACCAAATAGGGCCTGAAACATGACTTTAAAATATGCAAAATGGAGCTCCTTTGGAAGGCCAACAAAGCTAGTAAAGAGAACAAGGAGTGAGAGGGTCACCCCTCTCTGATTTTAGCGCTAAAAAAACACATATTGGCCACTGAAAATCCACTGGATTTCAGTGGCTAAAAGGCCAAACCAAGGCCAATACAAATGCTCTAATGCATAGCCCTAAACATGAGGAAATGAAGCATGCAAAGGGGAAGATGACCCCAAACAGAAAAATTACCTTAATCAAACTTAAAGAGGAGCTCAAAACAAAACTTTTTTCAGTTTATGTCGAAGTCCAAAAATGCTTAGAAATAAGGCTAAAGTATGGAGCAAAACAATGTCAAAATGGGGGAAATGGTGACTTACCCTTGTAGAGCCGACCCTCAGCAACTTCTGGACCAAGGTATTGAGCCTTCAACCTCTGCAAATCAGTTCCAAGGTGCTTGGATGGATGGTGGAAGTGTTGTGCTAGGAGATGTAGTGTACTGGGTGCAAGAATAATGGGGTTTGGGACTTAAACAAGAGAGCTATGGAGGGAGAAGTGTATAAACCTCAGCCAAAATTTTTCTAACCCTTGCAAATGGAGAGGAGACCCTCTGTTATAGAAGACAAAGGGCCAAGGCTTCTCTAAGAAGCTTCAACAAAGGATCAAAGCTTCTAAAAGAGGCTTAACTAAAAGGGTCAAGCTTCTCCTAGAAGCTAAGCAAAACGACCAAAGCTTCCTTAAGAAGACAAACAAAGGGGGTAAATCTCGGAGGATGGGTCAAATGCTTCCTAGCTGGCACAGCTGTGTTGCACTCAAGAAGGGCAAAAAGCAGATGGCTAGTAGACCAGTTCAAGTGGTCGGCCGACCACTTGCCCTGGTCGGCCGACCAGGGTTCAAAAAGGTCAAGAAGAAAAGCTGGTCGGCCTACCTAGAAAGGTGGCCTCCCAGGTGAATGCAATACAGTGGTGGTATGGGAGACCAGAAAATGTGACCTAGGAGAGAGGAAAACCAGCTTTCTAGCAAGGTTCAAAAGGGTCAGGAAGAAAACCTGGTCGGCCTACCCATATTGGTGGCCTCCCAGATGAATGCAACACAATGGTGGTATGGGAGATCCGAAATTGTGGCTCAAAAGTGAAGGAGACCACCTACTTGCCAAGAAAACCGGGCGGCGAAGAGAAAGGTGGTCTCCAAGAAGAATTGCTAGTCTCCCACCCTCGTACCACCTTCCTATCCATGAAACTAGGGTCCACACCAAAAATGAGCCAAGACGGATGCAAAACGAGGGTTCAGGGGCCAAAACGCGCAGCCTGGGGCCCCGAAAACTGACTATTAAGCACCGGAGGTGGCGTACGACCATGAAGGTGGTCTCCCGGGCCACAGTGTCCCTCTAAGGAGAGGAAACAAGGTGTGTGCCAAAAACCGGAGCAAACGGAGGTAGTTAAGAGGTCCCAAACCGAGGCACACGGCCGACGGCTCCGAAAACCAGAAACCGATCTCCAAACGGGAAAAAATGGCCTACCACCACGAAATGTAGCCTACGGCCACTGAGAGATGGTCTACGAGACCACTTCCTCCCTTTGGGAAGAGAAAACAGAGAAAATAGGACCTGGTTCACAAACCGAGACAAAGCTCAAAAGAGTCTCGAAGTCCGGAGGCAAGGCTCTCAGCCGAGACTCTGTGACCTCAGAACGAGCACAATATGCATCATCACCGAGCACTAAATCGGCGACGTCTGAGTCTTAAGGTCGGTCAAAAATGGAGTGTCTACAGTTGCCCCTCTTTGACAGAACTTGGAAGTCGTAATTGCCGGGAGTGAATGTCAAAGCCCAGAGACGACCCATTTTTGACAAGGCCGAAGACTTAGACAAACAGGCAAGATAAAAAGAGATGCACCCGCAGGCATGCCCGCAGGCGGGGGCAAAATGCAAAACGAAGATGCACCAAGCCGAACGTAACTCATGATCATGCAAAGCAGCAAGCTGTAATGAAGCAAGTATTCGCAATAGATGCAACAGTTTTAAGCAAGAATGCAAAGCAGTAACTACATTTCATGCAGTAGGAATGCGGAGAATTACAATTCTCGCTACGTCTCATACGGAGAAGATATGATACCTGCGCGGCTCGTCTGGTCGCACCAGCTTCAAATGAACCGTACATACAATATCGTGCCTGCAAAAGAGAGAAGCTTAACAAGCATAATATAGTTAGCAACATATGTTCAATGCTACATCGAACGCAGACAAACATGGTGTCAGCGACAAAAAGTGCATCGCAATGCGAGAGAAGCGCGCGTGACAACGCAAGTTAAGCACGGAGGCATGACAATACCAATGAAACGTGCACAACAATGCAAGAAATGTGCATGAGAATGCAAGTGACGTGCATAGCAAAGCAGGATAAGTGCAACCTCGAATGCATATTTGACACAAAACAACGAGCAAAGGAATGCAAGTTTCGACGAGGGCGACTCAATCGTGGCCTCCGGTTTACCTCCCAGAAGGGTCACAATGTACTCAAAAAGGATACATCTTGCTCTTGACGAGTAACGATGAAACACGCATCGAAAGTTGGAGTTGAAGTTCCCGCGGAGGGATTTCGCGACGAAAAGTGCACTTTTCTTGTACTTTCTCGGGTACCGGGGACTCCGATCACTACCAAATTTTGCAGGGAGCTTAAAGAGACATTGGAGACCACCTTGGGAACACCACCGACCAGGTGGGGAGGCCACCGACCAGGGTTAGGTGCAGGGGGTGGTCGGCCTACCAGAAAAGGTGGTCGGCCGACCACCTAGCCCAAAATAAGGGCAGTTTGGTACTTTTAGGTTTGGATCTTTAAATGTGTTTGGCCAAAACACTTTTCCTCACACCTTCAGGTCCAAAATCATCCTCTCCTCCTTCCTACACCATTTTCTCCCTCAGATCTGTGCTCTATACACGTTTTCTAACGCCCCACGCAAAGTTGTTTCGCGAAAACTTTCAGTTCTCTTCACTTTGAATCGATTAAATTTTGATTTCGGAGCTTATTTCCTCATTTTCGCCACTTGACGTAAGTTTTTCTCAATATTTGGAACATTTTCTCAGGAGTTGACTTTTGTTGACTTTTTCATTTCATGAGAGTTGACTTTTGTTGACTTTTTCCAATTTTGGCTCATTTCGCTCATTTTTGCTCCTTTTTGCAGATTTCTCGAAATGGCAGGTCATTTTCCTCAGGGTGGAGGTCCTCCAGGTGTCGGAGGTGATCCAGACATTATGTCTTTGCCTCCGAGGATTCGGCCATTTATTCCCGAGAGGTATGACCCTCCGGCGCACATCCTCCCTCGGGCAGTTTTCTATCATTTTACCGATTTTGATGATCGAGCACCTGTGGATCTGCTATTGCGGGAGCCGGAGTCCCACCTCTCTCATCAGGCATGAGAGGTATGTACTTCACTTTTTACATTTTCTGCCATATATTCTGCATTTCACGTACATTTCATGCTATGTATGCTTATCTGCTCGTTCTGAACACATTCGCATGCCATACTTCTGCTCATTCTAGCACACAGCTTGTTCTGAACACTTAGTCTATAACGCAATATTCTGTTTGTATTTTGAACACACAGCTCAAACACTTGAATTTCTGAACATGCAGCCCATATATTGATTGTGAACACACAGCACACACTTGTTGAGAGTTGAACACGCAGCCCGAACTTTGAATTTTTGAACGCGCAGCCCATTTGTTGATTGTGAACACGCAGCACACACGTGTTGAGAGTTGAACATGCAGCCCAAACTGTTGAGGTGAACACACAGCCCACTATTTCTAAAGTCTGAACACGCAGCCCAAACACTTGATGTTGAACACACAGCTCGAACTTTGGAGATGAACACACAACCCACTATTTCTGAAATTTGAACACACAGCTCAAACACTTGACGTTGAACACACAGCTCGAACTTTGAGATGAACACATAACCCACACTTTGATGATGAACACACAGCCCATTGTCTTTGAAGGCGAACACACAGTCCACTATTTTCTGAAATCTGAACACACAGCCCAAACTTGTTGATTATGAACACGCAGCCCACTGTTTTTTGAAACCTGAACACACAGCTCAAACACTTGACTTTCTGAACACACAGCCCAAATTTTGAGGTGAACACACAGCATACACTGGTTGAGAGTTGAACACACAGCCCAAACTGTTGAATTTCTGAACACACAGCCCAAATTTTGAGGTGAACACACAGCTCGAACTTTGAGATGGACACACAACCTATATACTTTATGTTGAACACGCAGCTTATGGACTTCAATTCTGAACATGCAGCCCGCATACTTTATGTTGAACACGCAGCTCACACTGTTTTTGATTCTGAACACACAGCTCACAGACTTTATGTTGAACACGCAGCTCATGGCATTGTATCTGATTTGGTTTGCACATAGCTCATACCTTTCATTCGCATGCAGCTTATTCATTTCATTCTGAAACTGAATACATGTGTTCATTATGAATGCAAGTGTCTTCCCGTGTTACACGAGGATATGACTTCATCGTTGCGAGGGAGTGGTACATAGAGCTCCCGGAGGCCGTTCGTGATTGGGTTGACCAGGCAGGGTTCAGACCCTTTTGCACGGGGATATCTCGCTATCCTGCTAGCAGGACATTGATGGGCGCCCTTGTAGAGAGATGGTGGGACACCACCAACTCCTTCCATTTCTCAGCTACCGGGGACATGACTATGACCCCGTTCGACTTTGCTGTGCTGACAGGCCTTGACGTAGGAGGCTGGGTGATCCCTTATGATGAGGATATGGGCGTGTGGGAGGCCGCCTGGATCTATCTATTGGGAGCTCGCCCACCGGTTGACAGATCCTCAGGCAGAGTCCGGTATACCTGGTTTTCTACGCATTTCAGGAGGATAGAGCCCGAGACTCCCGAGGAGATAGCGCAGTACACTCGAGGGTTTTTGATGTTCCTCTTCAGGACCACTCTGTTCTCCGATAGGGGGAACACCGTTGGACTTTATCTGCTAAGTGCTCTGGTGGACCTATCGCGGGTTAGCCAGTATGACTGGGGTGGCGCCGGCTTGGCTACCCTCTATTGCTACACGAGCGCGACCTTCCATGGACGGGAGAACATAGTCGGCGGCTATTGGAGAGCCTGGGAGGTACTTTCTGCCCTCTTGATTTACATTTCTGCTTTTCATTATCTGTACATTGCACACACGGCACACTTTACATTCTGTACTTTGCACTCTGCTCTCAGCATTCTGCATTCTCTGTATATTCTGTATTCACATTCTGCACTCAGCATTCTATATTCTGATGGCTATTGCCCTATTTTCTACAGCTATGGGTTTTCGCGTACTTCTCGACGCTAGCCCCGGAGCTTGAGGTGGAGGTGCCTCTCATGATCCCCTACTCGCTCGTATTTGAGGGCCAGTACCGGCCGCGAGCTCGGGAGACTCTCCCCTACCTGCGGCAGTTTTTCGATGCAGTGCGGCCGACAGAGGTAATTCAGAACTCTCAGTTCTCCATGTTTTCATCTTTTGATTTATTTTGCACATTTACGATTTCTAATCGGCTTATGCATTGGTTATCCGCAGATCACATGGCAGCCCTGGGCGCCTTTAGGTGGAGATATCCGATTTCAGTTTGCTGGAGGATGGGCTACTTCTCGGTACAGGATCCTATTTGAGGGGCCTGTTGGTAGGGCCTGGTTCCTGGGGGACCGCTTCTTGCGCCAGACTATGGGCTTCCCCAAGCAGAGTGTTCCCTTAGCACCTCCGGACGATATGCGATCCATTGATAGGCTCACTCCTCAGGATATCACTAGCGCCATGTTGGGTACCGACGTATTGCTACATTTGGAGGACGGGGAGTACACGACCTACTGTCATACATACTTGATGCTTCCATTGATAGGTGTTCGTACTCCCACGAGGAGGTCTGCTGGCATGCCATCATCGGGTCGAGCTCGGGCTGCAGGTGCCCCTTCTACTAGTAGGGCCGGTACATCGAGAGGTGGAGCTAGACCGGTCCCCCCGATTCCCCCGACTTATCATCACCCTGGATGACCAGATATTCCGACTGAGTTGACAGGATGGCGATACGGGACTTCCTACCCGATTCTGATAGAGCCTCCTATGCCTGGTCATCCATACATCAGAGACCCTAACTCGCCACCGGTATGCTTTATAGCTTTGATTTATCACTTAGATACTTAGACATTCATTCATTTACTGATGACTTGCACTTGAATCTGCAGCCTCTCAGCGAGTATACTGAGGGGTTGCTCAGGTTGGTGGCCTCACTCGAGGGCATGGTCCTGCGGAGAGAGACGCAGTTGTCCATCGTCAGTGTCCCGATACTCTTTAGTTTTCTTGCATTCATCATACTTCTGATGACATGTTGATCTTGAACATTTCACTGCATTGATTTGACTGTATGTGTAGAGCACATCTGACACACACCACATTCATGTACTGTATCTACATACACCCACTCTATGTAGTTTTCTTGCATCTGCATCAGATATACATACTGGCTAATGTACTCAAATTGTCCTCTTCCTTTTCAGATGCCTCCGCTACATACTGGGCCACAGGCCGGGCCATCTAGGCCTTCTCGGGGAGCTGGGAGAGGGGACTCGCCTCGCAGACGAGGCAGGCGCAAAGCACATGTCATAGAGGAGGAGTCCAGCGAGGAGGAGGAGTCTGCACATCCTCAGTCAGAGACATCTGCAGGCAGAGAGGATGACTCTAAGTTCGGTTCTGAGGGCGGAGGTGATGCCGAGGAGGATTCCGAGGACAGCAGCTCCGATTCAGATGGTGGTGCTTGAGGGGATGGTGTAGGGACTTCTCAGCCGAAGACGACGAAGAGGGCCTCTTATTCTTGCACTTGAGAGCACTGATGTAGATGTTCCTGCTTTATTTGCCTTTTTTACTAGTAGTTATAGCAAATTGTACACTATTAGACAGTTTTATTTTCTGTAAAACTTGTACCCTTGTTGTAAAATGTTGTAACAAAAGAAGCATGATGGAATGAAATAGCTTTTGTTCAAAAAGTGTTGTATTTTATGTTCTTAGCATCGCATCGCATCACTTTGCACAAAAATGAGATTGAATGAAAATGTGCATTGAAAATTTGCCAAGTCAGGTAGTGAACTGATGCAACAAACTAAACAACTCATCTCACTAAGAAACAACGAGGGCTTAGCAAGTTTACAACTCGATAAGCAAATCCCGTAAATGTTGATAAACAATGAACAACAATTTCAACGGACGAAACTCGACAACTCGATAAAACTTAACAACTCGATAAACTTAACAGCTTGACTTGATAAGCAAAACTCAACAACAACTTGATAATCAAAACTCAACAACTCGATAAACAAAACTCAACAACAACTCGATAAACAAAACTCAACAACAACTCGATAAACAGACGTATCTCGGACGATCGGAGTGATGGAACGCATCCAAAACAGAGGAAAACTCGCACCTTCAACACTCCTAATGCATGGAAATGCTAGGAACTTTCTTCTAGACGCTAGGACAAGACCAAAGCCCTGTTTCTCTCCATGGCCGACCACCTAAGGAAGCTAGACGACCAGCTTTTTTCATTGGAGACCAAGGGGTGGTCGGCCTACCAGAAAAGGTGGTCGGCCAACCACCTGGTTTGGCAACCACCAATTTTTCGACACGTGTCTCCCGAACAGTGCCTTATCCTCTATAAAAGTCCCAGCTTCATGGTTCTTTCATTTCATCTCAGTTTTGCATCAAAATGGAGGCGTTCCTGATCCAAAATCTCACAGCTTGGATTGCTTCTCTAGATGGTTCGGAAAAGTTAAACTTTCGGGGCTTCGGCTTGAATGCACTATTCACGCTGGGCCATACTCCGCTGCATCTTCCTTTCCTCCATGCTGCGGCAAGGTTTTGGAATCCGGTAACACACGTCTTTAGCTTTAGCGGGCAAGAGATGTGTCCTACTTTCAAGGATTTCCAAGCTTTGATGGAGTCCGAGCGTAATGAAGAAATCTTGCCTCAACTCCGATTCGGTCATGTCAAAACCTTAGGACGAATGTGCTTCCTTACTTTGCATGATGCTCGATCATAGATTCACGACGGGGAGCTGGACATCCCAAGTTTGGTTTGCCGGTTTTCTGATGCTGGTAACCGCGGCGACCATCATTGGCAGGGATATCGGCGACACGTGCTTTGCTTATGCTTGCTATCTCATTTCTTGCTTGCCCCGGGCTCCGGTGGGTTTAGCACTCGTTTGATTGAGGTGGCCGAGGGCCTGAAAGAGGGCAAAAACTGCATTGCCATGACATTGGTTGAGACATTGATGGGCTTAGACGCTTTTCATCGCTGGGAGACGGCTAGGCTTGCGGGGAGCCCACTACTACTGCAGGTAATGTTTCCCACCCAATCTCACATATGTATTGCTCACATCACTCGGCTCTCAGGCTCGGTTTTTCTCACAAAACCCTTTTCTTACTTTTCTCTCATCGTACATCTCTCTATTCTTTATTCTCTCATTTTTCAATCCCTCCCCAGGTGTGGTTGATGGACAAGTTACAGATTGTGGAGTCTTGCCCAGCATACTCAGCTCGCAGCTACTTTTTCCGACAACGTCTGGTCGATGCCCTGGATGAGCGGTGGTGGTACAACTGGATGTGCAGTTTGTCTGCAAACCGCATCGCTTGGCGCTGCCCTTGGCTCAATCTGCTGGCAATGAGTTACAACATGACCCGTCAGCCTGGGATTCAATTGATTGGCATGACGCACTATGTCTTCTATTTTTCGTTCCGGTTCCGGCGCCAATTCGGACATGATCAGACTTGCCCGCCAGAGGAGATAGAGTACCCTGGTGCATTCCCAGCCTGAGGCACACAGCTTGCCCAGTATGCCACAGTATGGAGGACTAGAGAGCTCCTGGCCTCCGCTCCCACTTTTAGTTGCACTTTGTCTGATGAGTGCTTGGATTGGCTCAATGAAGAGGCACAGGAAGGGCCCACTTTGGCATCAGAGGCTTCGACCAGCTCTGGGAGGGGGCGCAGGAACACCTGACTTGTCTATGCCCCGGATTTATTACTTTATTAGTACTTTCAAGTTTTCTTTATGAATGTAACCAAAAGCAACTTCAATTTGTATGCAAGAGCAGGAGAACTCTGTATTGAAATCAATGAAATTGAAGGTTGTGGGTATTGAAAATTTTTCGCTTTGGTCCAAAAAATGGTCTAAGTTGTAAAAAGATTAATTTTGAAGAAAGTCAACTTTTATTAAAACTTTTCAAAACCATTTTCGATATGGATCAGAACTGGACACGCCTGAAATCTGTCACTGAGATGCACAACCTCGGATCCTAGCAACTGGAAAGTTGCCTCTAGTCTGAATAGTACCGCGACACTGCACAACAACGGAAAGTTGCCCCTAGTCTGAAAAACACTGCACCGGAGATCATAACCGAACTCTTGAATGCTGAATAGACAAAGATGGCCGAGATGATCAAATGGACAAAGTTGATCGGGGAAAGGTTTATGGCTAAACTTAAGGATGAAGTTGCCTACGTATCCCAAAGATGGGAATCAAGCCTTACGTAGTTCAGGCTCGGGTTCACTCGAGTATTTTCGCTCTCCTTTTACGCTCTAACTTTTGCCAAGGCCGCCCTTTGCGGGTTTTCAACCTTGCGAGCTCAGTTTTTTATCATTTCAAATTTTTTGTGCTCTAACTTTTGCCTAGGTCACCCTTTCGGGTTTTCGGCCTAGCGAGCCTCTCAGGGGTAATATTTCTTTAACTTGTCCATGTTGATCGGTTGGGAGAACTCTAGGCCATCTAGGTCCATCAGAACCACAGCTCCACCTGACCAGATAGACTTAATGATGTAAGGACCAGTCCAATTGGGTCTGAACTTGCCCCTTGGGTCGTGGATGGGAGCTCGGTTGTCTTTGAGCACCAAATCTCCTTCTTTTAGATTCCTGGACTTAACTTTCTTGTTAAAAGCCCTGGCAATTCTGCGCTGATAACCTTGAACATGGTACAGTGCTTTCAGTCTTCTTTCATCAAAGAGCATGAGTTCCTTGAATCTACTCTACTGCCAATCTGCTTCGGCTATCTGACACTCAGCCAGTACTCGCAATGACGGAACCTCAATTTCAATAGATAGAACGGCCTCCATCCCATAAACCAATGAATATGGAGTCGCCCCAGTAGAAGTTCTAATTGAAGTCCGGTAGCCCCACAGAGCAAACGGCAGCTTATCTGGCCAATCCCGGTAGGTTTCTACCATCTTCTGCAATATGTGTTTGATATTCTTGTTGGCGGCCTCGACCGCTCCATTGGTCTGCTGCTGATAGGTGGATGACTTATGAAAAACCACGTTGTATTTTTCCAACAAATCAATCACTTCCTTCTTGAAGTGGGAACCATTATCTGAAATGATTTCGTTCGGGACCCCATAGCGACAGATGATGTTGTTTCTGATAAACTTTGCAACGTGTGAAGCCTTCAACACCGCATAGGATTGGGCCTTAACCCACTTTGTGAAATAATCTATCGCGACCAGGATGAACTCATGCCCATTCGACCCCTTCGGAGTGACAGCCCCGATCACATCGATTCCCCAAACTGAAAATGGCCATGGCGAAGTCATATTGTACAGCTTTGACGGCGGAATGTTCATGTGGTTTGCATGGAACTGACACTTATGGCATCGCCGAACAAAGCCGATACAATCCTCCTCCATGGTGGACCAATAATAACCTTGTCTGAGGATCTTCTGCGCTAGCATTACCCCGTTCATATGCGCACTGCATTCTCCTCCATGGATGGCCTCCATCAGCCATTTTGATTCTTCAGCTTCGACGCACAGCTTATGCATTCCCAGATGACCTCTCTTATACAGTTTACCCCCACTGATGATGAACTGAGCGGCCATTCTTCTGATTGCCCTTTTATCCTTGGCATTTACCGCTGGTGGATATGCTTCATTCTCCAAGAAATTCCAAATATCGTAATACCAGGGGTTGTCATCTTGAACCTCATCTATAGGGGCAATCGTCTCGTAAGCCGGCACAAATTTTTGGTCGATAATGACTAGACGCATCCGGACTCCAAACGGGATGTCTATCATGGAAGATAGAGTTGCTAGTGAATCTGCGAACCTGTTGTTCTCTCTTAACAGATTAGCAAAGTTTAACTTCTCAAACCGAGGAATTAACAAGTCCAAGGTCTGGTGATACATAATCATCTTTTCTTCTTTGACTTTCCAATCTCCTTTCGCTTGAGATACAACAAGGTTTGAGTCCCCGATGACGTCCAACCGTTTTGCCCCTAATTCTAGGGCTGCTTCTAGACCGGCAATGCATGCCTCATATTTTGCTTCGTTGTTCGAGACTTTGAACCGAAGTTTGAAGGCTAGAGAGATACGGGAATTGTCGGGTGCTATCAGCAACACTCCTATCCCATACCCGTATTGGTTTGACGCTTTGTCAAAGTACATTGTCCAAAACTCGTCGTCGATATGCAAAATGGCCTCATCTGGGAATAAGTACTCAACTGCTTCACCTTCTTCCACTGGATGATCGGCTAAGAATTCTGCTACTGCTCTTCCCTTGACTGACTTGCGCATCACATATTTCAAATCGAATTCGGAAAGCAACAGCAACCAACGAGCTAGCCTACCCGTAAGTGCCGGTTTCTCGAATAGATATTTGATGGGATCTAATCTTGAAACCAACATTATAGAGTGAGCTAACAGGTAGTGCCGCAGCTTCCTGGTAGCCCATACCAAGGCTAAGCAAGCCTTTTCTCCAGCATCTTCTTGCTCAGGTAGTAGATGGCTCTCTCCACTTTGTCCTCTGATTCTTGCGCAAGCATGCAGCCCATTGTAGTCTCAGTCACTGAAAGATACAAAATCAATGGTCTCCCCGGCTCTAGCGATGACAACACGGGCGGGTTCTGTAAGTATTCCTTGATCTGTTCAAAAGCAGCTTGGCATCGGCCGTCCCATTGGAATTTCTTTCATTTCTTCAGGAGGCCAAAAAGTGGTTCACAAGTCAAGGTTAATTTTGAGATAAACCATCTTATGAATTGCACTTTACCCAGAAAGCCTCGCACCTCCTTTTCAGTCCTTGGTGGTGGCATTTCTAAGATGACCTTGATTTTGGAAGGGTCGACTTCGATACCTCTCTGTGTAATCAGAAACCCCAGCATTTTCCCTGCTGTAACACCGAACGTACACTTCTGAGGATTCAGCCGCAACCAAAATTCTCTGATCCTTTGGAAGAATTTTTGCAAGGCGGTGTAGTGGCCCTCTCTTTCTTTGGACTTGACAATCATGTCATCCACGTACACCTCAACCTCTTTGTGGATCATGTCGTGCAATATCGTGGTCGCGGCCCGTTGATATGTAGCTCCAACATTTTTTAACCCAAACGGCATCACCCTATAATAATATGTCCCCCACGGGGTGGTGAAGCAGTCTTCTCTCGGTCTTCAGGTGCCATCACTATCTGATTATAGCCTGAGAAGCCATCCATGAACGAAAGCAAAGCATGCCCCGCTGTGAAATCCACTAACTCATCAATATGCGGCAAGAGAAAGTCGTCCTTCGGACTGGCTCTGTTCAAATCCCTGAAATCTACGCATACCCGGATCCTGCCATCCTTCTTCGGCACTGGAACAATGTTGGCCAACTAACTTGGGTATTCGGATACCAGCAGGAACCCTGCATCAATTTGCTTGGTGACCTCTTCTTGAATCTTGAGGGCCCAGTCCGGACGGATCCTCCTGAGTTTCTGTTTAACGGGTTGGGCCTCGGGGTTAAGAGGGATCCAGTGCTGTATAATCTCAGGATCGATTCCAGGCATGTCTTCGTAGGACCACGCGAAAACATCTTTGAAATCTTTTAATAAAGCGACTAAGTGCTCGCGTTCCTCCGAAGACAACGTGGACCCGATCTGGACCAGCCGTGGGTCCTCCTCAGTACCAATATTCACAGTAGTGATTTCATCTATTAAGGGTTTAACAAATCTTTCCTGCTCTTGTTCAATTAAGCGTTGCAAAACCGGAGGAATTTCTTCCTCGTCGTTTTCATCAAAATTTTGAAAGTCTGAGTTAATGCAATAAACCAAGGGCACAGAAAAGTACTCAGAAACCACAGCCATATCATTCTCATTAAGCACATCCAAATCGTCCGATTCTTCGGTTACAACAGACTCAAAAGAGAAAGAAAAAGACGACTTGGACAGGACTGTGGTATTTGGGTTATCACCCCCTGGAATACCAGACTCAGACTCAGTCGACCTGGAACCTGATTCTGACTCAACAGACTCAGTGGAATCAGATTCCGGCTCACTACCTGACCCGGTGCTACTTGACAAAAATCCCTCTTCATATTTCCAAATGAGAGAGGGTGCGATAGATGCATCCAAAATGTTTGCTGGTAGGCCCGCAGCCGTTCCATTCCCGATCACGCATACCGAAAAGTTATCCCCCAAGCACTTCTGTTTGATCGAAGGATCTGAAAGTAGACACGCCAGGGCTACCCTTATTTCACTTTCGGCGTCCTCAGAGTCCACTTTCTTGCTCTGCTCAGCCTCAGCTAATGGGTCCATCTGCTCTTCGGCAACGTCATCCCTGGATAACTGTAGGTCAAAGAAGATCTCAAATCCTGGCACGCGCTTCCTCTCCGCATTCAGCCACAGTTCTGGGAAGCCACAAAACGGAAAGTCCTTCCCCTCCCGGACGAAGCGTCCGTTTAGGGTACCCTGGATGGGTCGGTGCATTAGCTCAAAAGGCTTCCCCGCCTGCTTCGCTCTGGCTCTCCTAGCCATCTCCTTACCTTTCCTTAACCAATCCTCTTTGGTGGGCAGATAACCCAAGCCAAAGGTGTGTGGGTTGTGTGGCACTTCGGCCAATGCTGCAACGCCCTTCCGGCCGCTCTTTCCCAATCCCATCCTGGGGATATGTTGAAGCTTGTTCATGAGATATACTGATTGTGCACTAACATACACCCCCTCATTAACAGCTAAGATGTTCTGCACGACCCGGGCCTCAGCCAGGGTAAAACCCGACATGAACACATCCTCCATACCGTGCTCAATTTCCAAAACTGGCGTAGATACTTCTGACGGTGGATGGATCGACGAATTTCCAAAAATGATGGCTACTCCCTTCCTATGGGGGTATTTCACCATCTGATGCAAGGTGGACGAAACTGGCTTTACTTGGTGCAACCATGGCCGCCCCAAAAGTAGATTAAAGGTCGCAGGAACTTCTAAGATGTGAAAGTCTACCTCATGCTGTCCCAGCCCAACCTTGGTCTGAATTTTCACTGTCCCCATTACTTCTTTGCTTGTGTTGTCATATGCTTGAATCACCTAGGTTGTCGGCACAAAGTCCGCGGTCTTTAAACCGATTGCATACGCAATCCTTGTCGGGCACACATTGATGGCGGACCCTGTGTCGACAAGCACCACGGGTATCCATTTGTTTCTGCACTCCACAGAGATGTAGAGTGGCTTGTTATGGTTCGCACCCTCAGGTGGCAATTCTTTGTCGGAGAAAGTCAACATCGGGGTAGCCCCTACCGGAAAACCTAAGCCCACCCACTATTCGAGCGTGGTGTCTATTAAGAGCTTGGCCTTGTCCATGGCCGATAAGATAGCTTGTCGATGCACTCGCGATGCCATAAGCAGTCCCCAGATGGAGATGTCTGCCTGTATCTTTTTCAACTGCTTCAGTATAGCCTCTCCTTCGAGTTGCTTCTCTTTCTGTTTCTCCGCCTCCTTATCTTTCCCAGACGCCTCTAGCTGATCTAGATGTGGGGGCTTGAAATACCGCCCACTTCTAGTCATATGATCGACTTCGCCGATGTACCAGGTATTGTCTGGCTGGTTGCTCCCCCAATCCTCATCCGTGTGGGCAAGACATAGATCATTGTCTTTCCACCACATTCCGTCGGCAGCCAACAGTCACCTGTCCGGCTCCGATACAATTGTACTCACAATACTTTCCATCTACATGCTCGTAGCATTCTCTGTCCTCGTGCACACAGCACTTTCAGTCCCCTCAGGGGCCTTAGCTTTCCTGATTCTCTCAGAATCCCCGAACCTTTCTTGTTCCAACTGCGTCAGTACAGCTGGTTGTTTAACACTTCCCGCATTCACAATGCCCAAGTCCTGAGCGAAATTCTTAGCACCGGCGCTCTCCGGCGATGCGTTCTGATTTCCGGCCCTTCCGGCCACAACTGATATTCTTGCCCCTGCCGGGCCCCGTTCCAACTGAGCTTCGTCGACAACATCTGGTAGGTCATCAAGCCACCCGGTGGCCTCTGCTGACTCCTCAAAATCTGACCAGTTGACTACCATGTCCTCTGGATCTTGTTCATTGAAAAATCGGAGGTTAGCAAAGTCCCCTTCCACAGCTGCCAAGTCATCTATCCTCTGACCAGATTCATCCCCCTGTATCACACAAAGCTCTGCCCCTGCCGGCAATTCCACATTTGGCCCAACCTGACCTACTGATAGAATGTAGTCACTCAGACTGTATACCTCCCCAGCAAAATTCCCAGATTCCTCAGATTTTGACTCGACAATCCCATTCTCCCCTAAAATCTCCCCTATTTTGTCTTCGACAGTCACCACCAATGGTTTGGGTTGGGTTCTGGAGATGTCCAACATGCACAAGTCAGTGCAGTCAGGAAGGAGCACCTCCGGCTTAGGTAGGTGAGAAGGAGTGATATAGATGCTAGGATCGTAAGACATGACCCCAGTCTGGATAAAGTTGATACGTTTGGGGGGTGGAGCTTGGTTGTGCAGTGGGAGAGGGTTTGTTGTGACATTAGGTTTTTCTGGAGGCACAATCACTTGCTTGTCAACGAGATCTTGAATCTCATGATGCAATCTAAAACATTGGTCAGTGTTGTGACCATGTTGTTGGTGATATGCGCAGTATTTTGCTGGGTTATGAGAGGGAGGGAGTGGATTTGGCAATGGCCTCGGCTCCAGGGGCTTTAAGTGCCCTCTCCTGATTAATACCCCGAGAGCCTTGGACAGGGGCATATATAAAGGCGTGAAGGTTCTTTGGCCTCGAGGTTGGTATTTGGTGGTTTGTGTGTTGCTTCTGGACGCGCCGGAGAAAGGTGTAGCTACCATGGGTCTTGGAGGGGGAATGGTGGTGACCATGCTTACTTCTGAAGCTCTAGCATTTGCGGCATTGCTGGTGCCTGTATTGTTGTTGCGGTTGAAGGTTCTTTTGAGTTGCTCTCTGTCTTGGTCAATCAGACCTTGTTTCATAGCATCCTCAATTTGTACCCCCATCTCGTGCAAATCTGAAAAGGTAGGGAAGGGGAGCACGATCATTTTCTGCATCAGTTTGGGTTAGAGATTGCGCACAATCATCCGAATTTGATCTTTATCAATGGGCCTTAGGGTCATCATTGAGGCCTTGGCCCTCCACCGGGCTACAAAATCCGAAAAGCTCTCCTTAGGCTCCTGCCTTGTTGTCTCAAGATCACGGGTGGTAATCTCGATTTGAGTGTTATAGGAGTACTGTGCAATGAAAGCCTCGGCCATCTCATCCCAGTTCTGCTTAACATCATTTTCTAATTTTGCATACCAGATAGCGGCCACACCCGATAGGGTTCGGCCGAATAATGAAAGCTTCTGTACATCGGCCGTAGTATATCTGAGAACAACCGGAGATGCACCATGGGATCCCCAGATCCGTCAAAGCGGTCGATTTGTGGCATTTTGAACCTATCTGGCAGCGTCACAGCCACGTCAGTACACCCGTCCTCAATGTCCGGGATGGACTTCACCCCTTGGGATTTCTTGAACAACTTTTCAAGCTTGCTCAACTTTAACGCTGTATGGTCCACCTCGAACTCAAAGGGGAAGTCCGGTTGATTAACAGGCGTAGGTGCCTTAGATAGTTGAGGTAGAATCGGGGGCAGAGCCGGCCCTGTCGGAATATCCGTATCTCCCTGGATATTTGGTGCCTCCCCGGGCGCGGGAACTCCTGGTAGGGGAGGAGCTTGGTGTGAAGTAGATGCCCCGGCTTGTTGTTGCAGCCTGGCAATTAGCTCTACTTGCTGGGCCATGATCTCGGCCTGTTGTTTGGCAAACTCATCTCGACGAACACCGTCCTGCTGCATGGCTCTCATGGTCTCCTGCATCTGACGCATCATTTCCTCAACTCCTGTCGTTCCTGCCATACTGCCCTGATCTATCTGAACTACCGGCAGGTCTATCTCTATGGCAACAATTGAGATCTCAGCCCGACTGTCCACTGATGGGGTAAACCACTACTCTGGCAACCTCTACTCAGATACACTGCGTCTTCTCGACCTCCGTTTGATAACTGGGGGTAGAGAATGGAACACTGGTTGCCCGTCAACCAGATCCTCAGATCAATTGAGTCGGCGACCTCTTGTCCAGAGTGCTTGGGGAATATCTGCTTGGTTTAAAGCAATTGTGCTAAACTACCTAGCAAAAAGATAAATAAAACAATAATGAGGAAATAAACAACCAGACAAACGGACAACATCACGGCTTAAAATACACAACACACAGTTGGGCATCACAACACACAGTTGATAAGCTGAAATACACTGTTCTCAAGTACTGATCATTGTTCCCAAATCACTGCCTCCAAAACTGAATCCGATACATGCAGATAACTGATTCCCAAAATACTGAACTGGTGCCCGCAGGCCTGATACCCAAACCTGTAAACTGATACATGCATTCCTGTAGAGACGCACTCTAAAAGCACATAGCAAACAAGTGAGAGCCAAAACACCCCTATGTTGGGGTAAGGTTTCTCTGTCCTATTTTGTTAGGAGCTAGGTGTAGACACCCCATTTTTGACCGTCCTCAAGACTTGGACGTCACCGTTTGAACATTCGGTGATTATCCGTGTTTGTGTTCGTTTGGAGTTCCCGGAGTTCTCGGCTACGCGCCTTGTCTCAGGATCTCCGAACTCGACCGTTTTGTGTCTGGTTTTGCACCAAAACTTGTGCTTTTCCTTGGAGGGGCAGGGAATGCCTTGTGAGGCATCCCCACACACCACCGGTAGTGGCTAGAGGCCACCGGCTGGTTTTTGTTGCCACCAGCAATGTATGTTGCCGGTCGGCACTCTTTGTTGCCGGTCGGCAGTCAATTTTGTCAAAATGACATTTTTGGCCGGCCGACTACTGTTCAGCTGCTTTTGGAGATATTTTGAAACAGCTGGCTGGCATTTGCTTCCCCTCCATACACGTGTATGGAGGGATGCCCCTCTTGTTAGCTTACATTGTAAGTTTACAAGATTGGCTCCTCTATAAGAGAAGCCCTTCTCTCCCTTGCTCAAGGGTTAGAAAAATTAGAGCTTTTTGCTTAGAAAATACAGAGGAAGCTCTGGTTTTAGGGTTAGGGTTCCATACACATCCTATCTCTATATTACTCTTGTGTGTGTTTTAGTCCATACTATTGCACACAAGCACCTAGTGCTTCACCTTCCTTGGGCTACTGAGGTTCTAAGGGCTTGTTCTTGCTGTTCTTGGCTGGATTGGAGCTCAAGGAGGCCACAAAACCACCATTTGTGAAGAAGGCTTCAAGGGTAAGAAACTAGCCCCTTTTTACCCCTTTTTTGCATCATATTTCTACCTATCTTAGAGCTATTTTTGTGTTTAGTGTATAACATAAAAAAGTTCTATTTTTAGGCCCTCTTGATTGTTTGTTAAGAGTGTTTTGTGGTTTGGGTGTGTTTGACCACCCTTAGGCCTTGAAAGGCCCCATTTTGGTGCTATTTTGTGCAAGTTTCGAGACTTTGGTGTTTGGGCCTCTTCACCACTGAAATCTTGAGGGATTTCAGTGGTGAAGATGGTGCCTTGAAGTCTCAAGAAGGAGGGGGCCACCCCTTCTCCTTGTTGTCCTTGAAAGGGACCATTTTTGGTCTCTTAAGGGAGCCCATGTTCGAATGTTTGTTGAGCATGCCATGACTATTTTTCATGCTTATATTGCCATAATATAACATGGTTTTAAGTTGGTTTTGGTGTACCATGCATGCCTTGCATACCTACCTTGTAATGCCTTGCGATTGCCTTAATATGCCTTAGGTTGTGTGCCTTTGTTTTAGCATGTTTTAGGGTTAGATTTGTGAAGCTTTTGTGCTTATTTTGCCATGCTTTAGGTCTATCTTAGGTTGCTTGAGTCGACCCTAGCATGCATTATATAGCCTCTTTGCATTTTTGGGCTTGTTGGCTTTAAGTATGGAAGTGTATAGCATGCTTTGTTTGCTTTGATTTAGTGGATTGGAGTCATTTTTCATGATTATTTCAGTCCCTTTAACATGTTTGTATGCTTGCCTTGCATGCTTCTTTAACGCCTTATGAGCTCATGTTGTATGCTCCTTGAAAGTGCATTTGTGTATGCCTTTGGATTTGAGCCATTTAGATGCCATCTAGGAATTCCTTGGGTGTTGTTTAGGTCTGCCTTTGACCTATTTTGAGTCCCCTTAGCCTTGTGAGGCTTGGTGGGTTTGACCTTGGTTTAAGCCTCTTGGCTTACCTCAAGTACTTGGACCATTTGCATGCTTTACTTGCTTGAATTAGTTGGTTTGGCACCTCTATTTTGTGCAATTTCAGAGCTTGTGTTGCATGCTAATTGTCTATTGTTTGGTCTCTTTTAGTGTGCTTAAGAGTTGCCTTGTTTATGCTTAAGGTGTAGGACCATGATTGCATGCATGTGTATGTGCATTTTGGCCTTCATTTCCTTGGTTTTGGCCACTGATTTTAGGCCTAATTAGAGTTACCTAGATCATGTTTAAGATCATCATTTGTTTGGTTGCATGCTTACCTCATGTTTGCTAGTATGCTTGCACAAGTGCCTTCTCATGCCATGTTGCATCCTTAGCTTGCATGCCTAGGTTGCATTGCATCTTGCATGCATGCCTTGTTCCTTGATTTGGTGATAGGAATTGGGCCTTATTTTGTTTGATTGGTTTGCATTTCATTTGACATGAAAGTTGCACACTTAATTCTTTGGGCCATCATGCATGGAAATGCGTGATTGGTGGCCCGAGAATCGAGGCACATACCCCTTTGAGTCACAAACATGATAGGGGGCATGATTGGTGCATACATTGTTTGAATTGTATTGCCATGCAAGTTTTGCCCTCTGCTGCTGTGAGTTGCAGGTTCTGCAGGTATTGCTTGCCGACCGGCAACATTTTGTGCCGGCCGGCAGTAAATCATCAGCCGGTGGATTCATTTTGTGCCGATGGCCACATCCTAGTGTCGGTGGTCATTCTACTTAGCCGGTGGGATCCCCCAGTATCCTGAGAGGCATTCCTGAGACTTTGACAGTTTTCAGAGGAGCAAAGCAGGGAAAACAGAGGCAGACTATGCATGGCAGTGCGATTCCGAGCAAGTCCCGAGCATGCGCTGCATTTGACCCGCTCCCCGAGGGCTTTACTGTTTTAATTAGATTAATTAATTTGTTTAGTTAATTTAATTAATCTGTAATATTTAATTAGCTTGCGTAGTTAATTAACCTGTAATATTCATTTAATCCCTCCGAGCGAGGGCAAATCTGTAATAAGTGTGGGTGAGTGGCGTGCATGTCTCCCAACCCCCACTTCTTTCTTCCCTTTTATTTACCTGCTTATGATGGTAGATTAGGGCACGTTTATTTTAGCATACCTTATGCTATGCATGCGTGCATCCATGCATTTGTTGACATGCACCGGGCTCAGTACATCACGCTAACTGCATTGTATTTTCGATTCCAAATTGAATACGTGCATCGAATGATTGCATTTCACATGCCATTTTAGGGTTAGCCGAGCCTACTCTAGATTGCACCCTTGCCTGCGATGCATTAGTCATTTTAACATGAACTAGGTCATGCATGCTTGCTAACTAGTTTATTGTTTTGGCATGGAGTACGATGTAAGTATTTATGCTTTAGCATCTTGCATGCGTGTGAATGTTAACATGACAGTATGCTTGCCATGCGGCTAAATGCTTACGTGATATTACTGATTGAATGCCTGTGGGTGGAGGTTGGATTGTCTGAGTTGGAATGACTCGTTGAAATCCGTATTTTAGCCTACTTGCGAGTAGCAAAACCCAACACGTTTTCTTTCAAAACAAACAGATATGCAATGTTTACTTCCAAATTAGGCGATCTAGTCTATACTTGTTTGCTGCGCGCATAACATAGTAATTCTAGGCTAATTAATCGGAACAAGAACACATAACGTTTTCAAAATCGGATATCATGGTTAGTAGAGGCCGGTCTTCGGACCGGGCGAAAGGGGGTGCTCATAGCTGACCTTCCCCGATCGTACCCAAGCTGCCGAGCCAAGACAACTTTGGTTATGACGGACACGTGGCCTTCGGCACCGAGTCAGGGTTTCCTAAATTTTCCATTTTAAAAATATTTAGGTGGCGACTCTGTATCTGGTAAAGCAGTCCATGTTTGGCACTTCTTTTCAAAATCTGTTTTCTCAAACGATTTGCCAGAGTTGGACTCTTTGGTTCAGGTTAAGAACCGCAACAAACAAAAAAGGGAGTCCGAACTGTAGAGTGAAGCCCAACGGCGCGTCTACACTAGGGTTTCACTACGCACGTAGCGGTTTCAAACAACCTACAATCGGGTAAGCAACCTGTCCTAGCTTGGAATGGTCACTATGGATTCCGAATATGCACTAGGTCGAATGGCCAAAAAGGGTGCCCCGGTAAAACCGGGGTTTGTGTTCCCGTTGTGGCAGAGCCCGCAACCGGTCAGGCTTATGGCATGCTTCTCGAAGCGAGCCTCCGGCAAACCGTTCAGGAATAGCATATGGCAAACACGGTGTCCTAGGCACACCAATGCAAATGCAATGCAAAGAAACACATAAGTGCAGTCAAAACCAGATATCATGAGTTCGAGTCAAGTTCTCTAACTCCCCAGCAGAGTCGCCAGAAACTGTAGACGTCCCCGAACGTCCCGGGAGGGAAATCCCGTTTTGTTCATTGGGCTCACTACAGTTCAAGACTCAATGTCACGGTCCTGTATCTAATCTCGCAGAATGCAATGCAAGACCGATGAATTATCAAAGAGTCCAAATCCGGCAAATCATTTTTGAAAACAGATTTTTTGAAAGAAGTGCCAAACATGGACTGCTTTGCCAGATACAGAGTCGCCACCTAAATATTTATTTTGGGAGAATTTAGAAAACCCTGACTCGTGCCTAAGGCCACGTGTTCGTCATCACCAAAGTTGCCTCGGCTTGGGAACTTGGGTACGATTGGGGAAGGTCACTTTGTGAGCACCCCCGCTCGCCCGATCAAAGATCGGCCTCTACTAACCATGATATCGAGTTTTGAAAACATTATGTGCTCTTATTCCGGTTATTAGCCTAGAGTTACTATGTGATGCGCGCAGCATACAAGTATAGACTGGATCGCCTGAGTTGGAACAAAACATTTCATGTTTGCTTTTGAAAGCAGTTTGCTACTCGCAAGTAGGCTAAAATGCGGATTTGCCACCCTCAGGTGGGCTTAGAAAACATGGTGATTTGCCACTATCTAGTGGGCTTAAAACTCGCAATCAATGAATTGTTCCAATTCAGATAATCCAACCTCCATCCACAGGCATTCAGGCAGTTATATCATATAAACACATAGCCTCATGGCAAGCATGCTATCATGGCAGTCACTCACACACATGCAAAGATGCTAAAGCATAAACACTTACCGAGTACTCCGAGCCAAAACCGAAACTAGTTAGTAATCAATGCATGATCCTAGTTCATGTTAAGATGGCTAATGCAACACATGCAAAATGCAACTAGAAATAGGCTTGGCTATCCTAAGATGGCATATGAGATGCTACAGCTAACACGTATTCAACTTAGAATTGAAATACAATGCAGTTAGTATGATGCGCCAAGCCCGGTGCATGCAAGATAGAATGAATGTAAACATGCGAGCATAAGTATGCTAATTGAAACGTGCCCTAAACTAACCATCATAAGCTGGTAAATAGAAGGGAGAAAGACGTGGGGTTGGAAGACATACATCACACACACGCACACTTATTACAATTGTGCCCTCGCTCGGAGGGTCCGAATAAATAATACAGTCTGAATAAATAATTAAATATTACAAAACCCTAATTAATTAACAAATTAACTAGGGAAGCGAAATAAACTAATATGCAAATCCATGGACCGCCTCAGCTCTGTTCCGAATGATGAAAGATGCATGCATGCTCGCGTCGCCTCGTCGGGAAATTCCTCGCGATGCCCCAATTTGCCTCTGTTTGCAATTGATCCCGAAATACTGTGCAAAGCTCTAGAAGGCTGCTGATTTCTAGTTTGCTGCAACAGAGAGCAAGAAAGGGACATGGCAAAGTATTTTCACATCTGTATGCACACCTCAATCCTCGTGCCACCAATCACGCATCTCGATGCATGATGGCCGAGGAGTCGAATTGCACGACTCGATGTGATATGAATGCACATGACAACACTACAAGGCCTAGACTCCATCATGGGTAATCCGGAGTGTTGGCGACTGGGAATTGAGACACGTTTCGTCACTTTGAGTACGAAAGGTGCCTCGTTTCTCGTGTTTGGGCTAACTCCTACCCCAAACACAATGCAACAAGTAGGATGGCGTGCACCAATGCAAATCTATCATGCAACCCTAATGCGATGCAATTAAGTGATGCAAATGCGACTAACATGCACAATGCTATGAACTATATGACATGCACAACACTCATGAATTATGGCATACTCAATGCGAC
Source organism: Camellia japonica (assembly GCA_030407325.1). Classification (NCBI taxonomy): domain Eukaryota; kingdom Viridiplantae; phylum Streptophyta; class Magnoliopsida; order Ericales; family Theaceae; genus Camellia; species Camellia japonica. Next base: position 149,019,435 of record JAPPVO010000032.1, read on the forward strand.
TAACAACCTAGCATACACAATGTGAGGAATGACATGGCATACACAATGCTAACAACATAATATGCACAACACATTGCACTAACATGCAACCTAGCATACGCAATGCTATGGACTAAAATGGCATACACAATGCAAGATGGACTTACACCAATATGAGTGGACCTCAGCCACACTCACATCAATGGCCAATGGTGGAAATGAGACAACCGAAACACATGCAAACATGCATGGATGCAAAGGACCGATCCTAAGGCATAACATGCAACTTTAACTAAGCATGGCAAAGGATGAAACATGGCATAGAATGGGACATGATACAGCTCTAAAATGGCATAAAAGATGGTTCTGAAACATGCAAATATGTCACACAATGCATGCTAGGTGGCTCGGGTACCGAAACTAGTGAAGCGCGTTGCACTAGAGGTACCCAAAGCGATGCACAAATGGAAAAACCAACCCCAAATAGACCCCAGGCTGGTCTGAAACAGTGGGAAAATGGCCTAAAAGGTGGCTCAACATGCAAGGAAATGGAGCTCACTCAATGGTCCGAAAACAAGGCATTCATGGACAACTCTCAAGCACACTTAAGGAGTAGAAAACATGGCAATATGGCATTCATACAAGCTCTAAAATATGATGTATAATGGACCCAAAACATGAACACACCTCAGTATATGCATGGAATGAGCCTCAAAACTCAAAGTTAAGCATGGGTATTGAACTACAAGCATGCAAAAAAAACATCATTCGACCATGAGAGCCAAAAACAGAGCTAAGGCAGTCCAAAATATGCACAAAATCAGTTTAAGGCATGGCCAAAAGTGCTAAAATCAAGGGTCAACAAAGCATGCAAAGAAAGCTAGTGAACCATGAGTTGTACTACAACTATATGAAGCATATGAGAGCTCACCAAACCAGCCAAAAACAGAAGTATGCCATGCCAAAATATGCCCAAAAACCCACTGAAACTCAGTCAATGCATGCAAGAATGATAGGCTCCTTTGATGGGCTAATAAGAGGGTTATTCTACACATATATGATGGACATACAAAATGGCAAAACCACCTCTGGAAAGAGGTTATGAAAGCCCTAAAACCCACCAAAAAGGCCCTGAAATTAGTCTAGGAAGCATGCAAGTGAAAGCCCCTTTGAAAGGCCTTGAATAGGATCGTTCTACACATGCATAATAGACATTCAAAATGGCCAAAAGGGCTCTGGACAGAGCTTATGCAGACCTTAAAACTCACCAAATAGGGCCTGAAACATGACTTCAAAACATGCAAAATGGAGCTCCTTTGGAAGGCCAACAAAGCTAGTAAAGAGAACAAGGGGTGAGAGGGTCACCCCTCTCTGATTTTAGGGCTCAAAAACACATATTGGCCACTTAAAATCCACTAGATTTCAGTGGCCAAAAGGCCAAACCAAGGCCAATACAAATGCTGTAATGCATAGCCCTAAACATGAGGAAATGAAGCATGCAAAGGGGAAGATGACCCCAAATAGAAAAATGACCTTAATCAAACTTAAAGAGGAGCTCAAAAAAAAACTTTTTTCATTTTATCTCGAAGTCCAAAAATGCTTAGAAATAAGGCTAAAGTATGGAGCAAAACAATGTCAAAATGGGGGAAATGGTGACCTACCCTTGTAGAGCCGACCCTCAGCAACTTCTGGACCAAGGTAATGAGCCTTCAACCTCTGCAAATCAGTTCCAAGGTGCTTGGATGGATGGTGGAGGTGTTGTGCTAGGAGATGTAGTGTACTGGGTGCAAGAATAATAAGGTTTGGGGCTTGAAGAAGAGAGCTATGGAGGGAGAAGTGTATAAGCCTTAGCCAAAATTTTTCTAACCCTTGCAAATGGAGAGGAGACCCTCTCTTATAGAAGACAAAGGGCCAAGGCTTCTCTAAGAAGTTTCAACAAAGGGTCAAAGCTTCTAAAAGAAGCTTAACCAAAAGGGTCAAGCTTCTTGAGGATGCTAGACCAAAGGTGTCAAGCTTCCTCCAGAAGCTTGACAAATGGGTCAAGCTTCTCCTAGAAGCTAAGCAAAAGGACCAAAGCTTCCTTAAGAAGACAAACAAAGGGGGTAAATCTCGGAGGATGGGTCAAATACTTCCCAGCAGGCACAGCTGTGTTGCACTCAGGAAGGGCAAAAAGCAGATGGCTGGCTGGCTGACTAGTTCAAGTGGTCGGCCGACCACTTACCCTGGTCGGCTGACCAGGGTTCAAAAAGGTCAAGAAGAAAAGCTGGTCGGCCTACCTAGAAAGGTGGCCTCCGAGGTGAATGCAATACAGTGGTGGTATGGGAGACCAGAAAATGTGACCCAAGAGAGAGGAAAACCAACTTTCTAGCAAGGTTCAAGAGGGTCAGGAAGAAAAGCTGGTCGGCCTACCCATATTGGTGGCCTTCCAGATGAATGCAACACAATGGTGGTATGGGAAACCCGAAATTGTGGCTCAAAAGTGAGGGAGACCACCTACCTGCCAAGAAAACTGGGAGGCGAAGAGAAAGGTGGTCTCCAAGAAGAATTGCTGGTCTCCCACCCCCGTACCACCTTCCTAACAATGAAACTAGGGTCCACACCAAAAATGAGCCAAGACGGATGCAAAACGAGGTTTCGGGGGCCAAAACGCGCAGCCGGGGGCCCTAAAAATTGACTATTAAGCACCGGAGGTGGCGTACGACCACAAAGGTGGTCTCCCGGGCCACAGTGTCCCTCTAAGGAGAGGAAATAAGGTGTGTGCCAAAAACTGGAGCAAACGGAGGTAGTTAAGCGGTCCCGAACCGAGGCACACGGCCAACGGCTCCGAAAATCGAAAACCGATCTCCAAACGGGAAAAAATGGCCTACGACCACGAAACGTAGCCTACGGCCACTGAGAGATGGTCTACGAGACCTCTCCCTCCCTTCGGGAAGAGAAAACAGGACTTGGTTCGCAAACCGAGGCAAAGCACAAAAGAGTCCCGAAGTCTGGAGGCAAGGCTCTCAGCCGAGACTCTGTAACCTCAGAACGAGCACAATATGCATCATCACCGAGCGCTCAATCGGCGACGTTTGAGTCTTAAGGTCAGTCAAAAATGGGGTGTCTACAGTTATCACACGTAGTGTGAGTTGGTGCAATTTAGTAATAAAATAAAAATTGCACGGCGGATGGTGGATTGACATATTTATCATTAGAAATTGTTTTTTTTTTATTTTCTTTTATATCAAAAATTGATGATTCAATTGGAAAATAATGGTAGTTTTGACTTGACAGTTCAGACAGATTAATAGTTTATAAAAAATATAAATTTATAATGATGATAAGTAAAAAAAAGTTCAACCATAATCAAATAAAAAAAAATATAATTGACTACTTGAAAAATAGAAATATAGTTTGTCCACTGTGAACGAAAACAGAAGATCGTTATACTTTCCAATATTAAATATGAACTAGTAATGAGAAAATGAATCTTATTTAACTTACTAAAATATTTTTTGAATACAGAGGGATTTATATACAACTATGAGTAACTCTCTTAACTAGTTAACTAACTATGGTACAGTTAACACAACAACTTGCCTAACTACTTAACCACTACAGTTGGAGTGCAACTGCCTTAGATGTAAACACGTGCATGATAATGCAGGACCTACAGTAGCTCTAACTGATTTGGTGAGATGTAGCTGTGGCTTCAACTGTGACTCTGCCTTGGTCAGCTCACATGAGCTCGTATGTGTGTGCTGAGCTTTTGCAGATACATTATCAGGCCCCCTCAAGCTGATGTGAGAGGAAAGGACCATAAGCTTGGGCTATAAGTAATTAAAGCAGTGAATAGACAGAAGCTTGGTGAAAATGTCTGCAACCCGATCGAAACTAGGAATATGACAAATGGTGAGCTGTTTAGCAGCTACCCTTTATCTGACATAGTGATAATTGACCTCTATGTGTTTAGTTCTGGCATGAAAAACAGGATTGGAAAACAGAGAGATGGAAAAAATATTATCACACCACGATGTAGGGGAGGAAGAAGAAATATGCAGGTCGGAGAGAAGCATACCAAGCCAATTTAACTCAGCAGCAGTTTGAGCCAATCCCTATACTCAGCTTCAGTAAAAGATCTAGCCACAGTAGGCTACTTTTTAGCATACTAAGTCACCAAATTAGGGCCAAGGAACATACATAATCCAGTAGTTGATCTCCTATCCAGAAAATCACCAGCCCAATCAGAATCTAAAAGGGCATGCAGTGTAAGAGGACCAGGGCTAAACTGAAGACCATAACCAAGGATGCCTTTGAGATATCTGAGAAGCCTTTTGACCATAACAAAATGTCAAACAAGAGGTTGGTGCATATATTGGCAAGCAAAACTCACAATAAAAGCAAGATCTGGTCTGGTGATGGTGAGGTATTGAAGACCTCCAACAATACTTCTGTAGAGAGAATGATTGGAAAAAGGTAAATCATCATTGGGAGAAGATGAAGCAGGTTTAAAAGCCATGAGAGAAGAGTATGGCTTACAGTCAGCCATACCAGCCATAGCAAGCAACTCAGAAACATACTTATGCTGGGATAAGAAACAACCCATAGAAGAAGATGAAACAGAAATGCCAAGGAAGTAACTAAGTAAGCCAAGCTCCTTCATAGCAAAAGCACCATGCATTTGGTGAGCCAAAGTAGCTATATAAGAGGAATCAGTGTTAGTTAACAATATATCATCAACATGAATGAGAAGAATGGTAATGAAGGCTGCAGTCTTCTTGACAAACAATGAGAAGTCACAATGGCTAGAGATAAAGCCACAAGATAGTAAAAAGGAAGAAAATATGGAAACCATGCTCGGGGAGCCTGTTTGAGACCATATAGGGCCTTATGTAATTTGCAAACCAATTGAGGATGAGAGACATCAATGAATCCTTGAGGTTGTTGCATATATACTTCCTCCTCTAAGATACCATGCAAGAATGCATTAGATATTGTCAAGTTGCCTGATGGACCATTGAAAATGAAGGGCTAAGGACAAAAGGACTCGGACTATGGGCTGCTTTGCAACAGGACTAAAAGTCTCATGATAGTCAATACCCTCAGTTTGAAAAAAACCTTTGGCTATTAATCTAGCCTTATATCTAGCAATGGATCCATCTGAATTTTTTTTGAGCCTACAGACCCATTTGCAGCCAATAGCAAGTTTGCCTTGAGGTAAAGGCACAAGAGACCAAGTGCCTTGTCTTTGCAAAGCTTGAAACTCATCTAGCATAGCTACTTGCCATTGAGGAGATGTAGTAGTAGCCTGATAATTATCAAGTTCAGTAGAAGTAGAAGAAGTTAAAAGATAGGTAGAAGAGAGAGGTCCAGACTTAGACCTGGTGAGCATGGGATGAGTGTTGGAGATAAAAGGAAGAAAAGGTAAATCAATAGAAATGGAAGAGATAGGAACAACTGAAGCAGGACCAACAAGGTCAACTGGTGCATGACTAGAAGTGGTAGGCATGAGAGCTTCTGATGAGGAAGGAAAAACAAGAGGAGAACCAGACATAGCCGGAACAGGGAAAGCATGACCAATAGCAGGAACAGAGGGGACTGTAGGAGCAGTAACAGAAGATGGAGCAGCTGAGCTGGATGAAGGCCAAAAGAAAGTCTCAAGCTGAGAGAGAGAAGGAGGAGTAGACTGAGCAAGAGACATAGACTGAGACTAAAAAAGAAAATAAGACTCATAAAAAATAGCATGCCTAGAAACAAAGATGTGCCCAGTGGTAACATCAAGACACTTATACCCTTTAGTAGATGAAACATAACCAAGAAAGACACAAGGTAAAGACCTAGGCTGAGTTGTGTAAGGTCGAATCCAAGGGAAACACCTATAACCAAATACTTTTAGAAAATAATAATCAGGTGAGTGATGATACAAAACTTCAAAAGGAGTAAGGTTATTGATCTTGGAAGTGGGAAGGCTGTTAATAAGAAAGACTGAGGTTGGAAAAGCATCAAACTAATAGGGAAATGGAAGAGCGGACTGATGCATGAGAGCAATGGTGGTTTCAATTAAGTGTCTGTGCTTCCTTTCAGCTACCCCATTCTGAGCTGGAGTATGAAGACAACTAAGTTGATGCTCAATGCCCTTATCCTTTAGAAACTGCTGAAAATTGTTGGCTAAATATTCCCCCCGATTATCACTTCTGAGAACTTGAAGTTTAGTGGTAAACTGAGTCTCAACAAAGGCCTTGAACTCAACAAACTTAGAGAATACTTCACTTTTGTAGGTAAGAGAAAATAACCAAGTAAATTTATTGTAATTATCAATGAAAAGAACATAGTATTTAAAATTGGAAATAGATGCATTAAAGGGTCCCCAAACATCATACTGAATAAGAGCCAATGACTGATTTATAGTGGAATTAGAAAGATGAAATGGCAACCTATGACTCTTATAAACACAACAATGTGTGCACATCTTATTGTCATTAGAACTAGGTACATTAGCAGGCAACAGATTTTGAGATACAAGAAATTGCAACTTATGACTAGAAGGATGACCTAATCTATTGTGCCAAGTGGTCTTGTTGCAGGGAGAAGTAGTGGAAGACTTGAAGCAAGTTGTGGAAGGAGCAGTAGGAAAAGCAGATGTAGCTGATAAAGGATAAAAACTAGCTGAATGAGGACCTTTATGAAGAATTTTCTTGGAGATCTTGTCCTGTATAATGAAACAATCAGCATCAAAAGTAATGGTGCAGTTGTTGTCTTTTATGAACTGATGAACTGATAAAAGATTGGCAGAAATGGAAGGAACATGGAGCAAATTATGAAGATGAAAATAAGTAGATGGTGTAAGAATTAGTCCATTACCAGTGTGATGAATAGGCAAATCAGAACCATCTTCTATAGTGACATGGTCAGAACCTTGATAGGGCTGAAAATGAGTGAAATTATTAAGATCATTGGTGAAATGACTGGTGGCCGCAGAATCTAAGAACCAATTTGAACCAGGTGCAGCAGTAGTGGACTGATTAGCTTGAGCAGCAGAAGCAGTTGAAGAAAAGGCAGCATAGGCTTTAGAATCTGGTCCTCTGGCTTGTGAAGAAGAAGATTGAAATGCCTAATCCATTCTGTGCCTGCAATCCATGGCTGAGTGGTTTGTTTTACCACAAATTTGACAGATCAGTCCATGTTGATTTGAATGATTGTTAGGTTGATTAGAGGTAGGATTTGAGAATGATGATGAATTAGATCTGCCTTGTCCTCTACCTTTGTAAGTGTTTTTATAAAATCTTCTTGAGTTGTTACCTCTATATCCTCCTCTGGTGTAACCTGGAGAACTACCTCTAGAATAGTTTCTGGTAGCAGCATAAGCAAATGGAAGATCTGATGTGTGAGCCTGTTTAAGATAGCCTTCCATATGAATGGATTCAAAACACAACAATGAAGATAAGGCAGCAATAAAGATAGGTTTAGGTCTGGTAGGAATTGTTGTTTTAAAGGCATTGTACTCATCATGTAGTCCATTGAGAGTAAGTAAAACCACATCTTCATCATGAATTGGTGATCCTGCAAGACTTAACTGATCAGAAATAGTCTTGATTTGACTGAGATAGTCCTCCATTGTTGAATTCTTCTTTGTAAGATGACTGAGTTTGGTTTTCAACTGATAGACATGTGATCTGGACAATGAAGTGAATCTTGTAGCCAATGTAGTCCATACTTCATGACTTGTGATACAATGAAGAACATATGTGAATATGGATGAAGACAATGTAACAGTAAGACAGCTAAGTAGATGTGCATCAACAGTGATCCATTATGTGTATGCTTGATCCACTATAGCATTATGATTCTCATCAAGAACTGTAGAAGGAGGACAAACCTCTGATCCATCGACATATCTGAGTAGATTTGTGGCTCGTAATATGTTTTGAAATTGGTTCTTCCATATGAGATAATTTGTAGACTCAATTTTTGTTGGAACAAAAGAATTCAAATTTGAGATAAGCAGAGTGAGATTTGAAGGTAAAGGAGAACTGGTAGATGTACCAGTTGAAGAAGTTACCATTGTTGATCTTCCTTGAAGATCTGCCATTGTCGATCCTTGTTAAAGATTCACCATTGTTATCCTGAAGATTAAGCTTTGATGCTCGCAAGAGCTATGCGTAGCTCTGCTACCACAATGAGAAAATGAATCTTATTCAACTTACTAAAATATCTTTCAGTACAGAGGGATTTATATACAACTATGAGTAACTCTCTTAACTAGTTAACTAACTATGGTACAGTTAACACAATAACTTCCCTAACTACTTAACCACTATAGTTGGAGTGCAACTGCCTTAGATGTAAACACGTACATGATAATGAAGGACCTATAGCAGCTCTAACTGATTTGGTGAGATGTAATTGTGGCTTCAACGGTGACTTTGCCTTGGTTAGCTCACATGAGCTTGTATGTGTGTGCTGAGCTTCTGTAGATACATTATCAACTAGTTCATGGTAACTTCAAGGAAAGAGAAGGGGGGGAGGGGATGTGAAGAAAAAGAAAAAAATCTTGAATGCTAGTATTCAACCACTACAAGAATTTTCACTTCTGGCGACTAAATTTTTAGTCGCCAAAAGTTAATTTTTAGTCACCGAATGGTTTTAGCGACTAAATTATTTGGTCGCAAAAGTAGTCTCCAAAAAATTGTCGGTAAAGGTAATTAGCGACTGAAATTATTTTAGTCGCCAAATGTATACAATTCCCGACTAAAATTTTAGTTGCCAAAAGGTTGGACATTAAATTAAATTAGACCATTTTCGGTGATCAAACTTTTAGTCGCCTAAAGTCCAACATTTTTAGCTACTAAAATTTTAGTCGGCAAAGAGTTCTTCTTTTGACTACTAAAAATTTAGTCGCCGAAAGTCCCCCACATCTTTGGCTACCAAATTTTTAGTCAACAAAGAGTTCCACCTTTGGCTACTAAATATTTGGTCGCTTAAAGTTTTACATTTTTGGCTACTAAAATTTTAGTTAGCAAAAGCGTTTTTATCCTTTAGTTTTTTGTTTTTAGCTATGAAATATTTTAGTCGCCAAATGTTTGATTTTCTTTTGGCTACTAAACTTTTAGTCGCCAAATGTCTATTTTTTTTAAAAAAAAATTTGGCTACTAAACTCTTAATCGCCAAATGTCTATTTTTTGTTTTTTTTTGGCTACAAAACTTTTAGTCGCCAAATGTCTTTTCCCAATTTCTTTTTAGCTACAAATTGTTTAGTCGCTAAAAACATGATATTATGTTTTATCGCAAAATTATAATTTCTCCACAACATGCCTGTATTCAATGCAACATGTAATACGTATATAAACAAAATGATACGTACTATCAATCATTCCACAATCTGCATCCATATACCAAAAATAAATAAGTTTAAATGTCAAAATCCATATAAATCAACTATTGTCCAAACTAAAATAATAATTCCATACAAAATATATCATACAAAAATCAAAGCCCTCCGTATATAAAAAATACATTTATTACCAAGTGAAATTACCATTTGGCATGGTACAAATTACCATCATAATCTGTATGATGACAAAAGTTTTCTATAGATCATGATAAAATGCCCTATATGTACGCTGACAAATGGTATATATGTACCACGATAGAAGGTGATCTATGTACCACGACAGTCATTATCTGTTGATTGCCAAAAGTTTTCTGTATCAGTAATAATGAACTACACAAAAGTTGAGGACGACAAAAGTATTATATTAGTTCTATACAAAAGTGAAAATTCTTCTCCATACACCAATATGGATTATCCACAAGCCCATGCAACAAAGCCATCTACAAAGAAAAACAAAAAACGAAACATTAGAATTGGTTACAAAATATCAATTCAGTCAGCTATATGTAACATGTTCTAACATGCATTTAAGGTAGAACAATTGAGAAATGTCTTCTTGGAAATAAAAGAAAGTGTATATCTATATGTATCATGCAATATTTATTCCAACCAACTGCACAAACAATGTGATATGTAATTTCTTCGACCTATAAATATAAAAAGGCAATTATTAAAATATGTAGATGTTATTTTCATAAAGCTATTGCTTTTTAAACTAAGTGTTGCGAGTTTTTTGACTAAGTGTAAGACGTATTTGGGGGCTGTTATGAATTTTCGCCCCCGGAAAGCTCTTTTTCGAGTAAGTTTAGGGTGTATTCGGCTCTAACTCCCAACCTACAAGTATGAATTACATTCCGTCAGTTCTCACAAGTCCTAGTTGTCATGCAAAAACTATCCGTGTGAGCCACACGGTCGTTCGGGGGCTATTTTGAATTTTCGCCCCCCCGAAACACCCTTTTTCGACTAAGTTTAGGGCGTATTCGGCTCTAACTCCCAACCAATGGGACCGAATTACATTCCGTCAATTCTCACAAGTCCTATTTGTCATGGCGAAGCTATTCGTGTGAGCCACACGGTCATTCGGGGGCTGTTTTGAATTTTTGCCCCAGAAACATCCTTTTTTAACTAAGTTTAGGGCGTATTCGGCTCTAACTCCCAACCTACGGGTCCGGATTACATTCCGTCAATTGTCACAAGTCCTATTTGTCATGGGGGAACTGTCTGTGTGAGTCACACGGCAATTCGGGGGATGTTTAGAATTTTCACCCCCAAAATGCCCATTTTCGACTAAGTTTAGGGCGCACTCGGCTCTAACTCTCCACCTATAGGTCCAAATTACGTTCCGTCAATTGTCACAAGTCCTATTTGTCATGGGGAAGCTATCTGTGAGAGTCACACGGTAGTTCAGGGGCTGTTTAGAATTTTTTCCCTCGAAAAGCCCTTTTTCAACCAAGTGTATGACGTATTCGGCTCTAACTCTCTACCTATAGGTCCGAATTATGTTCTGTCAGTTGTCACAAGTCTTATTTGTCGTGGGGAAGCTATCCGTGAGAGTCACAAATGCCCTTTTTCAACTAAGTTTAGGTCGTATTTGGCTCTAAGTCTCTATCTATGAGTCTGAATTACGTTCCATCAGTTCTCACAAGTCCTATTTGTCATGGGGAAGCTATCTGTGACAGTCACACAGTCATTCAGGTGCTATTTAGAATTTTCGCCCCCGAAACGCCCTTTTTCAACTAAGTTTAGGACGTACTCGGCTCAAACTCTCTACCTATGGGTCCGAATTACGTTCCGTCAGTTGTCACAAGTCTTATTTGTCATGGAAAAGTTGTCCGTGAGAGTCACACAGTCGTTCGGGGGTTGTTTAGAATTTTCGCCCACGAAACGCCCTTTTTTGACTAAGTTTAGGATGTATTCAGCTCTAACTCTCTACCTATGGGTCCGAATTACGTTTCGTCAGTTGTCACAAGGCCTATTTGTCATGGGGAAGCTATCTGTGACAGTCACACGGTCGTTCGAGTGCTGTTTAGAATTTTCGCCTCCGAAACACCCTTTTTCAACTAAGTTTAGGACATACTCGGCTCTAACTCTCTACCTATGGGTTTGAATTACGTTCTGTCAGTTGTCACAAGTCCTATTTGTCATGGGGAAGCTGTCCGTGAGAGTCACATTTTCGTTCAGTGGCTGTTTAAAATTTTCGCCCCCAAAATGCCCTTTTTCGATTAAGTTTAGGACGTATTCGGCTCTAACTCTCTACCTATGGCTCCAAATTACGTTCCATCAGTTGTCAAAAGTTCTATTTGTCATGGGAAAGCTGTCTGTGAGAGTCACATGGTGCTTCAGGGGCTGTTTAGAATTTTCACCACCGAAACGCCCTTTTTCGACGAAGTTTAGGACGTATTCGGCTCTAACTCTCTACCTATCGGTCCAAATTATGTTCCGTCAGTTGTCACAAGTTTTGTTTGTCATGGGGAAGCTGTCTGTGATAGTCACACAGTCGTTCAAGTGCTGTTTAGAATTTTCGCCCCCGAAACGTCCTTTTCCGACTAAGTTTAGGACATATTCGGCTCTAACTCTCTACCTATGGGTCCGAATTACGTTCTGTCAGTTGTCACAAGTCCTATTTGTCATGGGGAAGCTGTCCGTGATAGTCACATGGTTGTTCGGACACTGTTTAGAATTTTTGCCCTCGAAACGCCCTTTGTCGACTAATTTTAGGACATATTCGGCTCTGACTCTCTACCTATGGGTCCGAATTACGTTCCGTCAGTTGTCATAAGTCCTGTTTGTCATGGGGAAGCTGTCCGTGACAGTCACATGGTTGTTTGGGCACTGTTTAGAATTTTCGCCCCCTTAATGCCCTTTTTCGGTTAAGTTTAAAGCGTTTTTGGCTCTAACTCTCAACCTAAACGTGCTAATTACATTCTGTCAGTTGTCACAAGTCCTATTTATTGTGAGGAAGCTGTCCATGAGAGTGACACAGTGGTTCGGGGGCTGTTTCGAATTTTTGCCCCCTTAATGCCCTTTTTCAGTTAAGTTTAAATCTTTTTCGCCTCTAACTCCCAACCTACACATGCTAATTACATTCCGTCTGCAGTCACAGGTCCTATTTCTCATGAGGAAGCTGGTTGTGACATCCGTACGGTGGTTCGAAGGCTATTTTGCATTTTCGCCTCCTTAACACCTTTTTTCGGTTAAGTTAAAAGCGTTTTCGACTCTAACTCCCAACCTACACATGCTAATTACATTTCATCTGTTGTCACAGGTCGTATTTGTCATGGGGAAGCTGGTTGTGATATCCGTACAGTGATTCGGGGCCTGTTTTGCATTTTCGCCTCCTTAACGCCCTTGTTCGAATAAATTTTAATAAAGAAAGCTACATAGGTTTGTCTCTAGGTGTCCAATTCCTTTAATTTAACCTGATGTCCAAGTACATTACAAAATATTCCTATTTCTTAATAAATTTCATTTATTTTCTAGAATAGAATGGTGTGCACAATATGCCATAAAGCATCTTATTCATATTTTCTGTATACTTCTACCGGAAAGATAGAAAAACTTCTCAAGCAATCCGAGAAAATCCTACAAGACCAAATGCCACATATATAAGGAAACTACTGCATCTAACCATCACTAACAGGTAACTATCTTGTTGAATTCATAATTAATTTTCTTTTAAGGTTAGTATATCAGACTAGATTGCATTGCAACATATCAATAAACCCATGCTGAAGGCTTGTTACAAAGTTCTATAGATCTGTGAGTTGCTAAATTGATCAACTTCTGTAGATCCTAACAAGGAGGAAATGAAATTTAAGATTTGATTGATCAGAGGAACTTACTAGTGTTATCTCAAATTGTTCACCAGAGTTCCCCAAGACAAAGATGTGCTCAACTTTGGTCTCATATTTCAACTTGAGAAAAGCCTGCAGGCAAACAAAGTTCTCAACAACCTTGATATAAGTAGGAACATTATTAAAGAGACAAAGCAAAATCAAAATACAAACCTGAAGTGGTTTAAATGGATGCCCAAGGGGAGTGGTCAATTGAAATGATAGACGCAGCTTTGTAAATGGTTTTCGGTTAAGTTTAAGGCATTTCCAACTCTAACCCCATCCGATACTTCAAAAGTAAGTATCCGATAGTCATGTGAATTTATATATATCTTAGACTTACTAGTCTCCATTTAAATATAATTATCTACTAAACTTCTCCCTTTTCCAGGACCATATAATGCATTGTAACCTTCCCACCAAACGCCTTCTGAACTACAAAGTATTAAAACAAAATTTTGCTTTCAGAATACAATTTACAATTGCTCCTGTTCAACCCTCCAAGGGCCTATCATCATTACTCTCCTAACATAACCAGGCAACTCATTTTGCAAGTCATTGATTCTTCTACCAAATCACATTCTCCTTTTACTAATACAGAATAAAAGCTCTAAATCATTTGCTTTCAAATTTCAGCACATAAAACCTATTGCATATTTTATCTTTGCCACCCAATATCTTGATATTATATTTGATTTATTATTGTGCACTGAAATCTCTCCAGGAAAAAAAACTTCGATCACTAAATTGTCTGCTAATTTGGAAAAAAGGCAATCCAAGCCTTACACCTCATTGATGTGCATGTTAAAGAAAAAAGATGTTAATTTTCACTACCTAAATCATTTGTTTACTAAAATAGATCTCAAATAAACTAAAAAATAACAATGGTTGAAAATAGCCACCTTCAACTACGATAATTTCTCTAATTGAAAAAGGAAAAAATAATTCAAGTATATGGTGGATTATGGTATCAATTCACAATAGTTGGCAGCTTCAAACTATCTTTTGAAATGCAGCAAGAAAGGCATTCAAAATCAAAATTAAATTTTAAAAAGTAAAGAAACAACAAACCATGGATAAGCATCAGATTGTCAAAATAGGAGAAAGTAGCAGACTCATCACCTCATTCTGATCCTTCAAGCCACTGACCAATCTGGAGGCCTAATTATGCTGTATGATCTGCAACAACAAACTGGCAAGCCTCCAAATGTGAAGTTGTTGGGGATTGTCATAAGGCATAAGATGAAACTCACAATATAAGAGCAAGAAAACATAATGGAAAACTTGAGAGTTAACAATAGAAGATGCATCACTGGCATCAGATCTTCTGGAAGTTCTTCATTTCCTGCAAGAAGATGAAAAAAATAATTTTCACAAACAAGCCAACATAAACATGCAAGAGCCAACAAGAATACCTTGTCTAAACATTCAAGTACACTAAGTAACTTCAATATGCATCATTATTCCTAACCATGAAACTATGTGAGCAATTATGTAACTAAAGTTTGAACATTCTAAGATGAATGTTGGGATAGCAAATCAACTAATATATGAATTCAATTTGGGGGAAATTACGAGATGAGAAATGTATATAAAAGAATGACCAATTTCACCATCAAATAGAAATTTGTTTAATAAGGCAAATGATAACACTTTGTAAAGCTTTCTAAGTATTCAATTAGACATGGTATCAGGTATGACATGCACCAACAATCAGGAATAAAAGTTTTCCAAGATTTCTAAAACTAGCAGATTCACGGTCCGATATTGTAACATATACCAATGTTGTCTCATCAAGATCGTTACACTATAAACCAGCAAGATACTCAGAAGTCCACATAACTAGCTGAATTGAAACAATGGATTAAAAGGTGAGGAGCAGAGTGGAGTGGTCAAACATTACATTGACCAAGAGAGACGAATTAATCGTAAATGTCTAAGAGAACGGTCAGATCACTTATATGCTCATATATTCAGCAGGGATGTAACTGAAAAATATAAACTTCAAGCGTGCTTTAATCTAATAACATGGAACTATTACTTTAAAATCATTTTTGAATGTCACAATGCTATTTCTTCTCAAGCACAACTAAATAATTTGATACCAACAAAGAATGGATAAATTACACAAATACTTTACTCCTCAGTAGATAAATCATGAAGTATGAACTTCCCAAACTTTAATGAGCATGCATTCATGAAGTATGAACTTCCCAAAGAAAAACAAAATATTCATGATAACTTCATCCTAAGAACCTCATTAAGCATAATTCAGAGCCAGTATTTACATTCCAAAAAAAAAAAAGGTGCACTGCACAAAATAGTATATGCAAAGACCTTTCTCATTGTTTCTTTATCTATAAACTAGAAATGAGACTTCCTCCTCCCTTATCTACCCACCTCCTGTTTTCATATCCAATGATCACAGTGGGGGTAGCTATCACATAAGTTAATAGTTATTTGCCATCACCAAACCCATAAAGAGCATAAAGAAATAATAAATAATATTAAAACAAAATATACCCACTTCATAAAAAATTTCAGGATATAAACGCGGTACCTTATGTAGTGTAGATTGAATGATCTAGTTGCTATTCAGTGGCAATAATTCTACTGATTGATTCACCTGCATATGTAGACAAAGCATTATACACACACACACACACACACAATAAGAAAGAAAAATATATAATTATAGAAAAATCCATTGCATTTTCCTAAAAAAATGGAATTGCTAAATGCACCACCTTTTATACATTTGATTATGTTAAGATCCTAATATGATGCAAAACTAGGGTACTATAGTTTCCTTTTTAATCATGAATTTTTTATAAACTAGTGTACTATACTTTCCCAAACCAGTTTAATCTGAAGAGCTATTTTTTAGCCTGCTCTTATCTACATGACATAAATTAAACGATCCTAATAAAAAGGTAGTGGTTTATGGTGTGAGAACAGACATGCTGGTCAAAAAATATGGCAAAGGAAGAACAATGTTGATGATCAATGGCAAAGGAATGTGATACTATCTCTTATTTCTAATTTGAACAAGTATTAAAGTAGTGAAAAGTATACAATGGTATTAAAATATTTGAATTCCTAATGTAATACTGCAGAGGAGTATTTTTTTTCTTTCATTCTCAGTGCATGGTGATAGGATGAAGGAGCATAGGGAGTTTGTTGGCCACTGCAGTGGTGGAGAACGGGGAAGGACTGTTGTAGCAATAGTAGCAACATGGAGTTGCTTTGCTGCGTAGTAGAAGAAAAAGAAATGAAAGAAGGGAGAGAAAAAAAAGGACGAGAAGAAAGGAAAGCGAAAAAAGAGGAAACACAAGAGTTGCTGTATCAGACAACTCTGGAAATTAATTAGGAAAAATGAAAGTTTGGGACTGCAATACTGGTGGCGTAGAAAATAAAATTAGCATTATCCAAAATGAAGAAAACTTACTAATACTCTAAACAAGCAAACTTTACGCACAAAATTAAGGTGACAAAGTTTCAAATTGGTAAAGTCAATAACCAAACAAACTTTAAATACAATATAAGATCAAAAAAACCAATACAAACTTCAAATTGATGTTTTATGGTCAATGGTTTGGAAGTATCAAGTTCATTTCAGTGTCTTTTTTGGACTAATTCCAACCAAGGTGACGGCAAAAAGTTAAAATTGGTTGCATCATTTAAATATATAGTTACTTTAACTCACAGTTTTTTTTTATTTTTTTTTATTTTTTTTATTTTTTTTATTTTTTATGGTGGGCAAGCATAATGCTTGGAACTAATGCAAGATTTACAACCAGCAACCTTAGCTATAGATCATTGTAGTCAAGCTAATTATTGGGAATGGTTCAATTAGGTGTTGTCATAAAATGGATGTGTGGTTAAATCAAACTAAAAATATTTGTGATTTCATTTGTAGAATCATTGGCAGCTATTGTGGTTGTATGCCACTGTTGGTGAAGCTAATTGCAGGGTACGGTTCTATTAAGTGGTATGAAGTGTGTTTATCAATTTGAATCATTACAGAAAGGAAGCATCTCGGATGGATCCTTCATATTATGAGTGGAAAATCTAAGGCTGCAATATTAATATATTTTCTTATTTCCTCCTCGTAGGTTCATATTAGTTTGAGTTTTCCAAATTTTTGAAGGGGATTTGGGATCCCTATGCATAGATATTAATCTCCATGAGGGTTGGAAACTAGTCAAAAGTCATTTTAATGCTTTTTGAAGTTTTCTTGAAACTTGTGTATCTGAGACTTACCATTCAGCCAGTTATTGTGGAAACACGGTATGCTGATCTCATAGTTTTTCATATTTGGTAGAATTGCGTAATGTTAGATTGGGAGGAGTTCAAATGTTGGTTGAAGCTGAATACCCAAACCTGAACTAAGCTCATTTATAACATATGAACTGATTGAGAACATTCCGAAACACATTATTGAGGTACATCCTCTGTTTCTCACACTATCGAGTCTATGACACAAAAATACCATTGAAGTACCAAAGTTTTCTAGTTAGTATAGTTACTGATAGTAACATTAAGCCAATGTCCTTTCAATGTGAAATGTCTTGAAAGATTCAAGAGACATGCTTGGATGTACATGAGTAACTAGAAGGGTCATTTATGTAGCTTGTGTTTTTTCAGTCCCTTAGTAAGATTATGTGGTTCTCTTTTAAAAGGAAACATTAGTTGCATACTTGTGTCCCCAAGTGATTGGGTTAAGGCTTTTAAGAGCTTAGTAGTATAAGATTTTGAGTACAATGGGTACTGAAAAAAACCAAGTTGGTTTTCTGTGGTATTGAAACCGACCTGTTGATAGTGTAACATGGTGAAATTATCACAATTTCTAGAAACAAAATAAAATTTGTTTTCATATAAAGTTATTGATTAATCTCTGAAACCAGTGTTACAGAAATGAAAAAACTTTAATGTTTTTGTATCGTACTCCTCTCCTTTCTTTATTTTTTAGTTTGTGTATTTTATTTGTTTTGGAGGAATGGGGATGAGAGACTCATGTCTTAAGATCCACCCAAGATAAGAAATATGCGTCACACTCATTCAATTTTAGGGGGAAAAAATTCTCATATTTGCATAAAGTATTGTTTACTAAACCTCCATTTAGTAGTGTCAAATTGGGAAGGCATCCTCTATCCTATTTTCTTTTCTTTGGGAAATTTTCAAGGGAGGGGGTTGTCATTTTGAACCTGTTTGTGTCAAAGTTTACACGTGAATCTTTTTTCTATATGCTAGTTGCAATTCCCAACCCCACATTAAGACAATTGCAATTTTTTCAGCTCATAGATGACAGAATCATAAAAATTCATATGATTTGTTCATATATTAAACGTCATCTTTGTAATTTTTAATAAATTATAGCCACATACATTAACTTTTGAGAAAACCCTAACGCAACAATGTCAGAAAATGGGGAAACAGAGAAAGGGAGAGAGAGAGAGAGAGAGAGAGAGAGAGAGAGAGAGGGGAGAGCGACAGACATAGGCAGAGACTGTGAGTGAGAGAAGTCGAGCAAGACAGAGAGAGAGAAGCTGCAATACGTATACAAAGCATTATATACACAGACACACACATATTAAACATCATCTTCGAAATTTTTAATCAATTACAGCCACATATTTGAATGAACCCTACAGCAACAATGTGAGAAAAGGGGGAAATAGAGAAAGGAGGAGAGAGAGACAGAGACAGACAGATAGACTGTATGAGAGAGCTCGAGCGAGAGAGTGAGAGAGCTCAAGCGAGAAAGCGAGAGATGGACGCACAGACAGACCGAGAAGGAGAGCGCGAAAGCGCGGAGAGAGAGAGAGAGAGATAGAGAGAGAGAGAGAGAGAGGGAACCTGTGATGTATGACTGTGACGGTGGTGATTTGCACAGGTGGCGGTGGCAGTGGCCGTTACAGTGTCGCCCGTACGGTAGGCTACGGTGAGGGGGGGTGATTTCTTCGAGGTTTGGTGAGGTGTGTGTGATACACTGTTGTAAAGTTGCGTTGCCTAACAAATCAACGCGCGCGCAGCAATAAAAGAATTGGCGGGCATTGAAATTTCAACCTTTAGCGACTAATTTTATTTTTGGTCGGGAAAGGAATCAATTATGCTGACTATAACTGCTTTGGTAGCCAAATATCACTCAACAACGACCAAAATCTTAGTCGCCAAACGTCCTCTTTCACGACTAATTTCCATTTTAGTCAGGAAAAAGCAATATTGCCGATTAAATTTATTTTTTGTAGCCTGAAATGTATGCAAACGACGACTAATATCCTGTTTAGTCGCTAAAAGTGGAATTTTGGCCGACTAAATTTGAATTTAGTTGCCAATAATAAATATTTATTGACTAAAATATTTTAGTAGTTAGATCTTGAACCAACACCGACTAAATTAAATTTTAGTCGCGAAAAATTATACTTTTAGCGACTAAAAATCTTTTTGTCGCCAAAAGTAGTCGCCAAAGGTGCATTTTGTTGTAGTGAACATAGTCTCCACAATATCAAAAATCAATTCATATAGCTCTTTCCACACTTTACATATCCCCAACACAATGATAATGATGTCAAACAGGTTTTGAGAAACTGACCAAATCAAAGATTGCAAGACTTAGCATTCTGAATTTGCTAAGAATTGTAAGACTTCAATGACACTGCACTTAAAGGTCTTGTTTGGTAAAATACACCTTTATAAAACAAATTAGTTGGCTTAAAAAAGTATAATTTTAAGCTCATTTTGAGCTGTTTTAACTATAAATGCAAATAAATTAAAACCTTTAAAATTTTAACCAAACACCCTACATTCATATTTTAAGCTAAATCAATACATTTTTTTGTGTTTTTATTTTTTTTTTAAGCAAACACCCCACATTCATATTTTAACAAACACCCAACAAATATTTTAAGTTAAATCAGTACATTTATATTTTTTTTTACAAATGCTCATCAAATATAAGAAATTTTCAACCTACTTCACAATAAATAGAATCAGGTCAACCAAAAAAAAAAAAAAAATTTGAGAAACACAATGAAATAGAGAGCCAAAAGCAAAGATAGCATAGTAGAAAGTAGAGAGAGAGCAAAGAAAAAGAAAAAGAAACTTACCAAATAGGCGAGCGGAGGCTATCTGAGAGGAGACAATTGACGGTGACCGGTAGGGCTAGTGGCGGCGACAATAATCGGCAACACTAGCTACAACAGTGGCGATCAGCAAGGTGAGGAGCAACGAGAGGGAGACAGAGAGTTGAATGAGGTGAATTAAGTTTAGTTGGGAATTAATTGTGTGCGTATGAATGTATTTACAACTGGTTTGATAGCTTGCTAAGTTGCTAGATATATATAAATAAAATAAAATAAAAAATAAACTAGTGTAGTGTCGTGTCATGTCGGGTTGGGTCGGCAGATTTACTATTCGAAACTGCCAACCGCACCTACCCACCACAACCAGAATCCCCACCCACTCACCCTGCCAGAACTAAAAAAAAAAAACACAATTTGGTTTGGTTTGGTGCAATTCGGACCATTTTGGCAATTTTAGCAATATTTTGCACACCCTAGTGACAGCCAATCAAGCACGAAATAATTAAGGGTCAGCATGGTCCAGATTGGTTCAAATTGGGATAAAACCAGGACCAATCCATTATCTACGGTTCCTGAAAAATTGAAACCAATCCAATCCATTTAAATCGTGGAACAAATTCGAACCAGTCCATTTAAGCACGGATTGGATCGATTTAGCACCATTGATTCACAAAATTAAATAACAAAAATATATATATATATATAGAATATTTTAATTTCATAAAAACATTAATATAGGATCATATTAATTCCACAATAGCAACATGTCTTTCTATAATAGCGACATAATGTTCTAGAATTTAAACAACCATAAGAAAACTGGTTCCATCATAAGTATTTAGACCATTACAAATTAAAATTAAAAACCAACAAGCAAAAACAATAAAAGAAGATACTATGCGGGTTTAGGCTTTATATGGAATAAGAAAAGATACTATGCGGGAGGGTGTATAATATAAATATAGGCTATTTGTATACGGTTCGGATTGGTTCCAATCCAGAACTGTGGGGTTTAATCCGGAACCGATCTGTGGACTATGGATTTTAAAATTTTTAATTCAGAACCAAACCATGGATTCAAAAAACTAATCTAAACCTACCGGATTGGACTGGACCAGATCGGATTATAGATTTTACGAATTCCTTGCGCAGCCCTAGAAATAGTGCCACATGGCTAGATTGCTTTATCACTCTATAAATAGAGGCTTGATAAGTGTCTTCATTAAATTCAAATCAAAGAAATTGGGTAATAACATATATGGCTATGACAGCTACAAACAAGCTTTTCGCAATTATTGCTGAAATGGTACAACTGAAAAATGAAATTCAAGAGTGTCCTAGAGTTCTAAACCTTTTTTTGACAAATGTTAGAGCAAGAGATCTTGCAGAGGTTAGATTTAGCGCTCTACAACACTCTTAAATTCTATTTTTCAGTTGCTCAATTTCTTCAGCAATTGCAAAAGTTATTTGTAGCTACCATAGCCATACATGCTATTACTCAATTTCTTTTATTTGAATTTGACAAAGACACTTATCAAACTTCCATTTATAGAGTGATAAAGTAATCTAGCCTTGCGACACGAATTTAATGGCAAAGCACAATTTAATGAACAAACTAACTATCAATAATAAATTAGAATTAAAAAAAAAAAATAACAACATGAACGAATCAAACCACCTAGATCAAACAAGAATCAGTTGAGAATTTAATCTTTGATTTGAGGTTGGTTTGGGATATTCTAAAAAAGTACACTTTTTGGCTTATTGGCTTATATGGGTTGGGTTTGAATTGAGTTTGATGTGATGTGTTAGAGAGGTGATGTGATTTAAATAAAATGATGTGACTTAAATATGATAGTGACTTTTTAACTTTTTGTATTATTTAGTAGATGCCAAACTTACCCTTGATTTTATCAAATTTTGAGATGAAAATTCACTAGTAGAATAATTTTAAGGGCCTAATCCAACGGTGAGGCAAGTCTCAATTTACGTGCAAGATTTTTATTTTTTATTTTTAACAATAAGTACGAAAGGAATAAAGAGAGAATTATCACGAAAAAAATGAGAATTAAATTCAATTATCACAGACCTTGTTGATTAGAGTATCTCCAATCTACTATGTATATAATGCATGTTAGTCAAAATATTTAATATAACTCACTTTTTTAACTCCAATGCACTAGGCATATAATTAGACATTTTGCCTCAATTTACATTCACTAGCTATATATAGGTAGCCTTCAAAAGTTAGGCAAAATGTATTTAATCTTTAGAATTATTTCCCTTCATATTTGTTTTTGATGTGACATTTTACAAAATTAATAGTATTTGAATAAATAGCTAAAATAAAGAGTATAGTTAGAATAGAAATATAAAAAAAAAATAATAAATTAATAGATAAAATAAAATATATATTTTATAATAATATTTAAATAAATAAAATGTCTATTAACATTAGAGATGCTCGGTCCACCCTACTTTTACCTGGTCCAAGTTTGTACCGTAGACCGGATCACATAAGGCTTGGGTTAGGGCTGAATCAAAGGTATTGAAGCCTGATTTGTTGGCCCGTCGGAGACAGTTTGTGGGCAAGTTCATTTGGGTGGAACTTGAATTTTTAGCGTTGGGCTAACTTGGCAAAAAAAAATCCTGAGCAATAACAGGGGAGAGTTTTTGCGCTTGTTCCGGGCGATACCCGGAATGCCAATGCCGTTGTCTCAGGTACTATTTCAATATGTAATCAGGATGCCTTTGTATTAATTGATTCTGGATCAACACACTCATTTGTGACACATACATTTGCATCTAGACTGAAAAGACCCCTAGAGTTGTTGCCATATTTGTTGTGTATGTCTGCTCCATCGGGGGAATTTGTGTTATGTGACTATATATATCGGTTTTGTGACATGAATATTGAGGATGCTACCTTATATGTAGATTTATTGCCCTTGAACTTTAGATATTTTGATGTAATTTTGGGCATCGATTGGTTGACTAAGTATTGTGCCACCATAGATTGTGTGACAAAAAGGGTTGTATTTAAACCACTAGAACAAAAAGAAATTGTGTTTGTGGGTAATGGGGTAGTGCCTGCACCTTATTTGATATCTGCAATGAAAGCATGTAAACTGATCAGGAAGGGGTGCCAGGGTTATCTGTGCTATGTGTTGACTGAACAATCTGTGAATGTTGAATTGAATGATATTCCTATTGTTAGAGAATTCCCAGATGTGTTCCCAAATGAATTACCAGGGGAATTGGTAGACAGGGAGATAGAGTTTACTATTGAGACTGTGCCAGGTACCCAGCCTATTTCTAAGACTCCCTATAGAATGGCTACTGTCGAGATGAAAGAATTGAAAGAACAGTTGCAAGACCTGCTTAACAAGGGGTTTATTGGGCCTAGCACATCGCCTTGGGGCGCACCGGTGTTATTTGTGAAAAAGAAGGATGGTACCTTGCGCCTGTGCATCGATTATCGGGAATTAAACAAGGTAACAATAAAGAACAAGTATCCCTTACCCCGTATTGATGAATTATTTGACCAGTTACAGGGATCACAGGTGTTTTCTAAGATTGATTTGAGATTCGGGTATCATCAGCTGAAAGTTAAGGCAGAGGATGTCGAGAAAACAGCATTCAGAACGAGGTATGGTCATTTTGAGTTTCTTGTTATGCCATTTGGGGTGACTAATGCTCCGACAGCATTTATGGATCTAATGAATAGAATTTTTAAAACCTACCTTGATGAGTTTGTTGTAGTCTTCATCGATGATATTTTGATATACTCTAAAGATAGACTTGAACATGAACATCATTTGAGGACTGTTTTAAAAATACTTCGGTAAAGGAAATTATTTGCTAAACTAAAGAAATGTGAGTTTTGGTTGGATGAAGTTGTTTTCTTAGGGCATGTGATCAACAAGGAAGGAATTTCAGTGGACCCGCAAAAAATAGAGGCAATTGTGAATTGGCCTACACCGACTAATGTGACAGAGGTTTGCAGTTTTATGGGCGTAGTTGGGTACTACCGGAGGTTTGTGAAGGACTTTTCGAAACTAGCCGTGCCTCTTACCCAATTGACACGTAAAGGGAAACCATTTGAATGGAATGATGAAAGAGAATATGCTTTTCAAGAACTGAAAACAAGATTAACCACTACACCAATCTTGACACTACCTTCAGGTACGGAAAATTTTGTGATTTTCAGTGATGCATCTTATAAGGGTTTGGGTTGTGTGTTAATGCAGAACGGAAAGGTTATTGCCTACGCCTCCCGACAGTTGAGGCCACATGAGAAGAATTATCCACCGCATGACCTGGAGTTGGCCGCAGTTTTTTCTGCTTTGAAAATCTGGCGGCATTATTTGTATGGGGCAAAGTGTGAAGTCTACACAGATCACAAGAGCCTAAAATACTTCTTTACACAGAAAGAACTGAATATGCGACAAAGGAGATGGCTTGAACTGATCAAAGACTATGATCTTGAGATTCAGTACCACCCCAGGAAAGCTAATACAGTTGCTGATGCCTTGAGCAGAAAATCAACGGGGAGTATGGCTTGTTTGCTTACAGAACAAAGGGAAATTTTGCAAGACTTTGAGAGGTCTGAAATTGAAGTAATAGTATGTGGGCAGGGCGGATTGATAGCCGCTATTACTGCCAAGCCGGCCATTGTTGATGAAATCAAATAGAAACAGAAAGAGGATGAGTTCCTCAGAAAGGTGATTGATGAATTTGAGACAAGTCCGAAAGCAGAATTCAGTATTGAGAACAAAGTGTTGAAATTCCGGAACCGAATATGTGTCCCTGATATCCCAGAACTAAAGAAGAGGGTCCTAGATGAAGCCCACAAATCCGTATTTGCTATGCATCCGGGTAACAATAAAATGTATCGGGACTTGAAACAAACCTATTGGTGGCCTAAAATGAAGAAAGAGATTGCAGAATATGTGTCCAAGTGCCTTCAGTGCCAGCAAGTTAAGGCTGAACATCAGAAACCAGGCGGTCTACTTCAACCTCTCCCTATTCCTGAATGGAAGTGGGAACATGTGACTATTGATTTCGTTGTTGGCCTGCCTCGGACTTCTCAAGGTATGGATTCTGTTTGGGTTGTAGTTGATAGACTGACTAAATCTGCACATTTTCTACCTGTCAAAACTACATTTACTACTTATAGATTGGCTACCATTTATGTTGATGAGATTGTCCGTTTACACGGAGTTTCGGTATCCATTGTGTCGGATAGAGATCCGAAATTCGTGTCTAGACTGTGAAAGAGTTTGCAGGAAGCTATGGGGACAGAACTAAGATTCAGTACTGCATTCCACCCACAGACAGACGGGCAGTCAGAACGAACGATACAAACTTTGGAAGATATGCTTCGCATGTGTGCTTTGGATTTTCAAGGGAGTTAGGAAGACTATTTGCCACTTGCAGAGTTTGCTTATAATAATAGCTTCCACTCCAGCATCGGTATGGCACCATACGAGGCTCTGTATGGTAGGAGGTGTAGATCACCTATTTGTTGGACAGAGGTCAGGGATAGAGCTTTTCTTGGGCCAGAAATTGTGCAAGACACTTCTGAGAAAATCAAGGTTATTCGCCAAAGGCTCAAAACAGCTCAAGACCGACAAAAGAATTATGCGGACGTTCGGAGAAGACCTCTTGAGTATGAGGTTGGTGACCATGTGTTCATCCGTGTTTCCCCGATGAAAGGCCAAGTTCGGTTTGGAAAGAAGGGCAAGTTGTCGCCCCGTTACATTGGGCCGTTTCAGATTTTGGAGAGGCTTGGTCCAGTTGCCTACAGAGTAGCCTTGCCACCGGGATTCGAGCAAACCCATAATGTGTTTCATGTGTCGATGTTGAGGGGTTACCTCCGAGACCCGTTACATGTGATTGATTATCACCGGGTAGCTATTGATGAGAATATGGAATACGCCGAATGGCCGGAAAGAATTGTCGACCGACAAGTGAAAGAATTGAGAAACAAATCCATCCCAATGGTGAAAGTGGAATGGAAAGAACACTATGGGACGGATGCCACGTGGGAAAAAGAGGAGGAAATGCGACTACGCTATCCACATTTGTTTCCCGACGAAGGTAAATTAAGTTTGGAGGACCAAACTTCCTAAAGGGGAGAAGACTGTGATACCCCTGTTCCGTAGTATGCCAATTGGTCCTTAATTTGAGTATGATTATGTGTTTAGCATGATTTTGTGTGCCATTATGTGAATATATGTGATTTTGAAATTCTATCTGTTCACCGTAGGAATATCTGTTTGAATAATCTGCTTTGAAAATTAAATTGAGGGCCTTATCGGCCACAGAACCCGAAATTGATTGCGCCATCGTGATTGGCATAATTTTTAGAGCCTACGGTGAAATTTAATTAGAAATTGACTCCGGTCAGATTTAACTGATTAAATTGAAGAATTAAGTGCCCAAATATTTTATATTGAAATAATGTGCTAGTGGGGCCTGTTGCATGTTAGCATTACACTCTCCTTTAACTCTTGGGAACTCAAAATCTGAGTTAGACAATTGTGAGAGAGAGAGGGCCGGCCATAGAGAGAGAGAAAGGGAGAAAATTGTGCTAATTTGGCCTAAAGCTTGGAAATCTTGGAGATTTAGTTCAAGAATTGGCTAGAGCTTAGAAGATCAAAGCTTCTAGGTGAGTAATTCTTGGATTATAGTTTGTAATTTTGTGTGCTCAAGCTAATTTGGTGATCAAGAGTAAGATTGAAATGAAATTGGGTTGTATTTGTTGAATTGAAGCTTAATATGTGCATGCATGTAGGAAATTACCTTGATATTGCATGTTTGAGCACAAATGTGTATAATCCATGTGAAATGTTAAAGGAAACTCATGTCTTGATCACCATTTGTGTTATTTAAGTTGAGAATGTGGCTAATTCATCACATGCATGTACAATTTGAGAAGATATGCGCTTGAATGCATGAGTTTGTTATGTTGGTGTTGAGTTTGACATATTTTGGGACATGCATGTAGATAAATCAAGAAATTGAGCTCCATAATGTTATAATCTTGTATTGGTGCCATGTTAGTATGATTATATTTGGGATTTGAGCCATTGCATGCAAGTATAGTGGCTGGAAAGTCGAAATGAAGCTCAAGAACACAATTCTGGGTTTTCCAGAATTTTGAGGTCCGCTCGAGCGGGGAAATCGTGCTCCCAGCACTTTTTGCAGAGCTGGACGTCCGCTCGAGCGGGATATCTCATGCTCGAGCGGGGAGTTTTTGTAGACAGACCTTTCGCTTGAGCGCTCTATTCCACGCTTGAGCTTATTTTTCATGCAACCAGTACTTTTGCAGGCCTCTTGGGTCCGCTCGAGCGGGGAAGTCCCCGCTCGAGCGGGGACCCTGTTTTCTGAAATTTTGTTCATGCGTTCTGTGTTTCGTTTTCCGTTCTCTTTCACTTGTAATCTCTTAGGCATATGTTAAGCATCGTAAAGGAGTTAATGAGATAAGAATAAAGCCTAAAGAGAAATATGTGAATTAAGGAACGGATTGAATTGTTAGTAACCCTTTTGTGTTCATGAAATGTGTAGGGTCAAGCTCCAGGGAAAATCCGCAAGCCGATCTCTGTGAGTAATATCGATATTCGAATGCTTGTGAATGTCCAATTGTTTATTCCCTTCTAAGCTTTATGAGTTGCTAATTGGGATTGTGGACAAAAGTCTAACTCGAATAAATGAATGGACCGAAGGTCGTTTTGATAAACATAAATGGACCAAAGGTCGTTGTGATAAACATAAATGGACCAAAGGTCGTTTTGATAGAATTGAATGGACCGAAGGTCGTTTTGGTAGAAATGAACGGACCGAAGGTCGTTTTGACATATATGAATGGACCAAAGGTCGTTTGACTTATATGAATGGACCGAAGGTCGTTTTGACATGAATGAGTGGGTCGAAGGCCGTTTTGACATAAATGATCGGGCCGAAGGCCGTTTTGACATGAATGAGTGGGCTGAAGGCCGTTTGACAAGAATGAACATGCCGAAGGCCGTTTGACAAGAATGAACAGGCCGAAGGCCGTTTTGACATAAATGATCGGGCCGAAGGCTGTTTTGACATAAATGAGTGGGCCGAAGGCTGTTTTGACATGAATGGAAATTTGAATGGGCCAAAGGCCAGAATGTTGGAACTACAAGTCACTTGATTTGAAATTCGTATAGTTATATATCTGTTAAATAGAAATATGAATTGGGCTCAAGGCCGTTTGGAACCTGTTGTTCTACATTGTTATGTAACTTCTGTATTTGATATTATTCACTAAGCTATCGCTCACGCTCATTCATGTGTTTGTAGGTGAGCTAAGAGAAGTCCAAACCCAGCCCCAGTGAAGTCTGCCATGAACAACACGAGTTTTGGAGAGCCAACCTTGTGTCTCACGCACGAGACCCATCCTTGCCATTTTGTTATGCACTTACGTTTTGTCTTGTTGGCAAGGACTTTGTGTATATTTGTATATAGTCTGTTATGGGTTGGCTCAGTTTAAATGATCCTGTCTGTAAAGAAGTTTATGCTACTGTACTTTTGATGTGGGTTATTAACGTATATGAGTATGGTTTGTTTGATGTGCATATAAGCACGGCTCTATGGACAAAGTTTTAAATTTTTGCTTCTATTTGGCCCCTTTACTCTGATGAGTTATGTCTGTTTTGGTCTGAGGCCGTAAGTAATCACAGGATTACTGGCCGGTTATGTCCTTAACCCATAGGGGCGGGTTCGGATCATGACATTATGTTTTCTTGTTCCGGTTATTAAGCTAGCTTTACTATGTGATGCGCACAAGCAAGTATAGATTAGTTTGCTCAATTTGGAACAATTCAACTCATGTTTGTTTGTGAAAATGGTTTGAATTTGCCACCTCAAGTGGGCTTAAAGTTTGCGGATTTGCCACCAAACATAGCGGGCTTAAAACATGATTTGCCACTTAACAAAGTGGGCTTAAAACATACATTCGTTGAATCGTTCCAATTCAAGCAACAAGCCTTCATCCATAGGCATTCAAATAGTTTATCAAGAAAGCATTTAGCCTTATTGCAAGCATGCTAGTTCATGGCAATCACTCACACTCATGCAAGTATGCTAAAGTATAAAAACTCACCTAGTACTCCAAGCTAAGAAAATATGAGTTAAAAAAATATGTATGATTCCTAATTATACAAGATGTCTAATGCAACACATGCGATTATGCAATTAATAAGCTCGACTATTGATATGGCATATGAATCAATTTTGATGACATGCGGTTTAAACAAGTATTCATCGAAGTATTGAAACAACAATGCAGTTAGAATGATGCGTCGAGCCTCGGTGCATGCAATACAAAATGAATGGATGCAAGCATAAAGCACATGATATGCTAATTGAAATATGTCCCTAATTTAACCATCAAAAGCGGGTAAATAAAAGGGAGAAAGATATGGGGTTGGAAGACATACACATTATTACAACACGCTCTCAGGAAGGAGAGTCCGAATGAATAAACTAACCAAGCTAAGCTAAGTTGAGCTAAGCTAAATATTACAAAACTTGAATAAGTAGTTAAACTAATTAACTAATTATTACAAAACTTGAAATGAGTGATTAACTAACTATCTAAGCTAATTAATTAAAAGAAATTAACTAGGCTAAGCTAATTAAATATTACAACATAAACTAATTAGCTACAACTAATTAGACTAATTAAATATTACAACACAATTTGCTATGCTAATGAAACAATTAAACAACCAAATGCTTTTGATATGATCATGATGGAAGATGGATGGAGGTTGTATGCGCATTGCCTGAAAGCTACTCTGTCTGCCTCAGATTGCCTTTGTTTCACCTTCAGACACTGCCTCTGTTTCTGCAAATTTGCATTGCTGGCCACACACCAAGGGCCGGCCATACATTACTGATGGCCGGCTGGGCCTACAGAGGGCCAGCCGTGCATTGATTTGGTGCAAACTCTGTTTCTGTGCTTTGAGGTGAAATCAGTGTAAATAGAGCATTTTCAAGCTCTGTTTGTCATTCTCTGTCATAGGAAAACCTCAAGAGAAGGTTGGGATTGACTCCAAAACCATCAATGAGTGATATGATCGCTTGATTATCTCGGATATCATCTTGGACCAAAAATCAATAAATGTAATACAAATGGACCACCCCTCTCTTTTTGTCATGGAATGAACTCAAAAAAGGAAGTTGAGACGCTTCAAGGGCATCAAAAATACCATGAATTGATGCTTGATAACCTTGACACAAGAAACTTGGCATAACATTCGGCCAAATTTAAACTAATTAAGCCATTTTCTTTAAATGTGTTGATTCAATTTTTAAACCAATTGTTTTATGCCTTGCCATTCATTAGTCCATTTGTCCAAATGTGATGTTAAAGTCCTCTAAATGAGAAGTGATGTCAAACAAGAGGTCCTTCTAAAACATGAGAAGGAGGCTACACTGTTGACAATGAATCTCCAAAGAGATTAAGC
Source organism: Camellia japonica (assembly GCA_030407325.1). Lineage (NCBI taxonomy): Eukaryota > Viridiplantae > Streptophyta > Magnoliopsida > Ericales > Theaceae > Camellia > Camellia japonica. The sequence goes on from JAPPVO010000032.1 coordinate 149,050,207, forward strand.
CATTAAGTGTAGGTCTCCTTTACATGCATTGAGCAACCTCAATTGGTTGAAACCATTCTCATGAATGAAAGATATGGAATGATTGATTAATTAGTAAACTTAGACTCCAAACATGGAAAATGAACAAAGAAAGCATATTAAACAATAAGTATGCCAACTTATGAGACCCCAAGTGTATTAAACAAGGCATGAACCCTTTGAAAAAGCCTACACAACCTCAAAAAAGTCCTAAATACGTGAAAATCAAAGGTGAAACATGCATGAAAAGGGGTTGAAAAGTTAGACAATAAAGATGAGAATTAAAGCTAGTAAACAAGGATAAGGAGGGGTGGCTAACCCCTCAATTTTTGAACCTTCAAGATATGGTTTTTAGGCTTTTCAAACCTATGAAAATTAGTGGAAATACCAAAGAAAAAGAGTGAAAAGGAAAAGGTTTGAGTTATGAATAAAGGTGTAGAAAGAGCAAGCTCTCTCTACCCTTTTGCTAACTCTTCAAACCCAACTCTAACACTTCAAACAAACTCAAAACCAACCAAAACATCAAGAATAATGAAGTAAAGGATAGAAATGAAAGCAAGAGAAGAGAAAACAAGCTTATACCTTTTAAGAAGTAAGCTTGTTCTTGGAGTTTCAAACTTACTTTCAATGCACTCTCAAGCTTGAATTACGGTTCCTCAAGACCAACCAAGGCTTTAGGATGGTAAGACAAGGTTGCATATGATGTATATAGGTGGTGTAAGCAAGCTAGGTTAGTTCAAAGATAACTTGCAATGGAAGAAGGAGGAATGAAGGGCTCTCAAGGTGTATATATCTCTTCAAGAATTTTGTTCAACCCTTAAAACAATCCCAGAGCTTCGGTTTTATAGAATTCAAGCTGAAAATGTGATAAATATCTTCAAACATGGAGAGCTGGCAGCCTCCCACCCAGAACAGTGTTTATTGCCATCGAAGGTCAGCCGGCCATTCATAGCCACGACCGGCCATCATTGATGCACGGCCGGGCCTTGATGGCCTCCCCTGTTTTTTTGGTTCAAACTTAGCTCTGGGTGAGGAATGGTCCAAAAATGAAACCCAAGGGTGCAAACAAGGTAAATTTTGAAGATGTGAGGTTATTTCAGAAGCTCGATTAATTCCGAATCGCTGTGAATTCATAATTCAACTTTCATCATTGAGTGCATTAAACCAAGCGTCCGAGTCTTGCGGGTGGTAAAAAATGGAGTGTCTATAGTTGCCCCTCTTTGACAGAGCTCGAAGTCATAAAATAACGTGAGTGAATATCAAAGCCCAGAGACGACCCATTTTGACAAGGCCGCAATACTTGGACAAGAAAGTAAGACATAAATTAAATGGTTGCGCCTGCAGGCTGCCTACGTATCCCTTTGCAAGGAATCAAACCAGCGTAGTTCTGGGGCAAGATGCAAATGATATGTATGATGCAAGAACATAACTTATGATCATGCAATGAGGCTGTGCAATGAAACATTTTAAATGCAACTGCAACGCAAAGAAAATGCTACAGTTAAACAAACTGGAATAAGGCACATCAATTCCAAACATGAAAGGAAGTAAGCAAACGAACACGCCACGTGTGAGAATCACGAGCCAAACCACATTTCATGCTGAAATGATGTAAGAAAATTAAAGCTCAACTACGCAACGCGCAAGAAAGGCGAAGAGTGACATAACCGCCGGGCACACCCAAGGTTTCAACCAAGATCTGCACACGTAAAGGGGGGAAAGGATGGTGTGAACACCAAGATGCACCCGAATGTTTTTAACTGATGCAATCAATCCTAACACATCTCATGCGAGAGGAGAAGAGGTGGTGTAAACACTGGGACACACCCGAATGTTTTTAACGGAAAGAATCAATCCTAACGCGTCTCACGCGAGAGGAGAAGAGGTGGTGTGAACACCAGCACGCACCCGAATGTTTTTAACTGAAGGAATCAATCCTAACGCGTCTCACGGGAGAGGAGAAGAGGTGGTGTGAACACTAGGATGCACCCGAATGTTTTTAATCGAAGGAATCAATCCTAACGCGTCTCACGCGAGAGGAGAAAATGTGGTGTGAACACCGAGACGCACTCGAATATTTTTAACCGAAGAAATCAATCTTAATGCGTCTCACCCGAGAGGAGAAGAGGTGTGTAGACGTCCCCGAACGTCCCGGGAGGGAATCCCCCGTTTTGTTCATTGGGCTCACTACAGTTCAGGACTCAATGTCACGGTCCTGTATCTAATCTCGCGGAGTGCAATGCAAGACTGATGAATCATCAAAGAGTCCAAATCCGGCAAATCATTTTTGAAAACAGATTTTTTTGAAAGAAGTGTCAAACATGGACTGCTTTGCCAGATACAGAGTCGCCACCTAAATATTTATTTAGGGGGAATTTAGGAAACCCTGACTCGTTGCCTAAGGCCATGTGTCCGTCATCACCAAAGTTGCCTCGGCTCGGGAACTTGGGTACGATTGGGGAAGGTTACTTCGTGAGCACCCCCGCTCGCCCGATCAAAGATCGGCCTCTACTAACCATGATATCAAGTTTTGAAAACATTATGTGTTCTTATTCCGGTTATTAGCCTAGAATTACTATGTGATGCGCACAGCATACAAGTATAGACTGGATCGCCTGAGTCGGAACAAAACATTTCATGTTTGTTTTTTTGAAAGCGGTTTGCAACTCGCAAGTAGGCTAAAATGCGGATTTTGCCACCCTCAAGTGGGCTTAGAAAACATGATTTTGCCACTCTCAAGTGGGCTTAAAACTCGCATTCAATGAATTGTTCCAATTCGGATAATCCAACCTTCACCCACAGGCATTCAGGCAGTTATATCACATAAGCACATAGCCACATGGTAAGCATGCTATCATGGCAGTCACTCACACGCATGCAAGGATGCTAAAGCATAAACACTCACCGAGTACGCCAAGCCAAAACAGAAACTAGTTAGTAATCAATGCATGATCCCGGTTCATGTTAAGATGGCTAATGCAACACATGCAAAATGCAACTAAGATAGGCTCGGCTATTCTAAACATGGCATATGAAATGCAACAGATAACATGTATTCAACTTTAGAATTGAAATACAATGTAGTTAGTATGATGCGCCGAGCCCGGTGCATGCAATACAGATGAATGCACGCATGCATAGCATAAGGTATGCTAATTTAAATATGCCCTAATACTAACCATTGAAAGCAGGTAAATAAAAGGGAGAAAGAAGTGGGGGTTGGAAGACATACACACACTCACACACACTTATTACACAATTGCCCTCGCTCGGAGGGTCCGAAAGAATAATACAGGCCAAATAATGAATCAACTATCCTAGCTACTTAATTATTACAACACTTCTAATTAATTAACAAATTAATTACAAAACAGGCTAAGTATGAAACTAAAGAGACCGCCGCAACTCTGCCTCGGAATGCGTGGATGATGCATGCTCGATTTGCCTTGCTCGGAAACCCGTTACCATGCCACTGTTGCCTCTGTTTGCACTGTTCCGCACCTCTGAGGGATGTGAAAATTCTTGAGGCACCTCTGCACCATTCCCTGATCATTTTGGAATGCCACCGGCCAATGAAAAGTACCACCGACCATGTGAATGTGACCATCGACCATAAATTGGGTCACCGGCTGGACTCTGATGGTCGGTCGGCACTGAAAGTGGTCGGGCGGCCATTTATTCCTGCAGAACCCTGTTTTTGCTACAGCAGTGGACAGACAGTGCATGGTATGGAATTTTCAAAGCAATGTGTGCATGGCCACTCTCCCTATCATGCTATGGACTCAAGGGAGTGTGGCCCTCGGTACTCGGGCCACCAATCATGCATTCCAATACATGATGGCCAAAGGTACCAAGTTCGCAAATCAATGTAAATGCATGCGACAAAACAAATGAATGCTTCACGCCCTATCATTTTGGGATCAAGGGCGTCGGCGACCGAGGGTTGAGACGTGTTTCGTCACTTCGAGTACGAACACACCTCACTCCTCAAGTTTGGTTTGACACCCCAAACCAAACGAAATGCAATGCATGCATGCCCTATGCAATGCAAAGTAATGCAACTAGTGCAATATGAGGATGCTAACTCAATGCAATGTAATGCTACCTAAACATGCAAGTTAAGCCTATGCAACATGAACATGTCAAGCATACAATGAGGTTATGTGATGCAACTAGTTAGACATCATGCAATGTACTAAACATGCAAACATGATGTAATGCAAATATGCAACAATACACAAATGCAACTTGTCAAACATGCAATTATATACAAAGATGGACTTAAACCAAAATTGGGAGACCTCAGTCCATCCCAAAACAGTGGCCAAAATGATGGGTGAAGGCAACAAAAATGTAAAGCAAACAAGCTTACCAATTGGTCCATTACTTAGACCACAATGCACAACCTTCAAGTATGAGTGAAATGTGATGAATATGAGAATATGGCATTATAATAAACTCTGAAATCTCATGAGGAGTGATGCCAACTCAAAAAAAACATGCAAGTAAGGCATGCAATAGGGCTCCAAACTTGAGGCCAACAAGGGGGTTCAAACCATAGCCATGACAACCAAACCCCAAAGGACCAAAATGACTTAAAATAGTCCTAGGGCATTCCAAAAGAAGACTAGAACATGCATGGAACATGGTCAAAGCATACCGAGAAATGGGCCCAAAACAAAGGAGATTCAAGGCCACAAAGAGGGCACTCTACTACAACCACCCCAAGCACATATGGCATGGACTAATCAGTGCAAAACAAAGTTTTAACATGCAAAAAGGAGCCCCAAAACCCACTGATATGGCTGCCCAAAGCCTCAAACACATAGGCATGCACAATGACTCATTTTAAGGCACAAAAGAGCATCTCTTCAAAGCATGGAAAGGATGATGAATGCAAGCATACAAGCATGGATTATGGACTGAAATAGCATGGAAAATGATTCCAAATCACTGAAACAACCCAACTAAAGCATGCTAATGACTCACACACTCAAGGCTCACAAGCCAAGATGCATGGTGGCTATACCAAACATGGCAAACATGATCAAATCAGCACCCAACAGACCTCAAGCATGATGAAATATGACCAAAAGCTTCAAGAAGTCAAGCTAGAACATGCAAGCATGGAGGGGCAAATGCATGGCACATGTTATGACAATAAAGGGGGTTACTAGACAAGTGTATGATGCATGTAATGGACTATCAATCCGACCAAAAATAGAGGTATAATGTGACCAAATAACACCCAAAAACCTCTGAAATGGAGCTAAGTAAAGCTAAGCATGTGTGCTACCCTTATGAGCCAAAAATATGAACAAATGAGACACAAAGGGAGAGGGGTGTCCCTCCCTTATACAAGACTTCAAGACCCCTTCACCACCACAGAAAATCCACTAGATTTCAGTGGTGAGAAGGCCAATACACAAAAGGTTCCAAAGCTCAACAAAGAAGGCACAAATGGGGCCAAACAAGGCCTAAGAGGGGGAAGTCGACCCCCAACACCAAAATAACCTTAATGAAACATCTTAAACATCAAAAAATAGAACTTTTATCAGTTATACACAAAGCTCAAAACAGCATGCAAAGTGGGTTAAAAGTTAGTGCAAGAATGGGGAATATAAAGTAACTATGCTCACCCTTGAAGAACACTTGAAGAACAGTAACCTCAGGCCCCTTCTTTGATCAAAACCAGCTTAAAAGCTCTAAGAACAACCTCCCAACACCTCAATAGCCAAGGTATGGTGTAACACTAGGTGCCTTAGTGCAAAACTAAGAACAAAACACCCTTTTAGGCCCTCTAACACACACAAATGAAGAGAGAGAGAGATATATAGAGAGAGAAAGTTGTATATATCATATATCTCTGGTTTTTGCTGAACCCCTTCAAAGGAGAGGGAAGGCTCTCTTATATAGAGCAAGATAAAGACCTAAGCTTCTTAAAGAAGCTAAACAAAGGGGTCAAGGGGGTCAAGCTTCTCAAGGAAGCTAAGGCAAAGGGTGCAAGCTTCTCCAAGAAGCTTAGAACAAAAAGGGTGTAAAGGGTGCAAGTCCTCCATACACGTGTATGGAGGACAGATCTGTGTGCTCCAACGGGCACAACTGGCTTGCACAATGCCTAAAAAAGGAAAAAAAGGAGCCCCGGCCAGAAAATATGGCCGATTGACCAAATCAAAGGCCGGCCGACCACCAAAGGTGCCGACCGGCCATCACCAATGGCCGGTGGCAAGAGAGCATGGCCGGTGACATCATGCTAAGGCCGGTGGGTTTCAAGGGTAGCTAACAAGCTACTCTCTGCCCTCAGGGGCAAAAACCAACAAGTGTTTGGTCCAACCAAGCACAAGATAGTCAAGTCGAGAGATCCTGAGGCAAGGCGCGCAGCCGAGACCTCCGAGAACTCAAAACGAACACGAACATGGATGATCACCGAGCGTTCAAACGGTGACGTCCAAGTCTTGAGGATGGTCAAAAATGGGGTGTCTACAGTTGCCCCTCTTTGACAGAACTCGGAAGTCATAACAATGACGGGAGTGAATGTCAAAGCCCAGAGACGACCCATTTTTGACAAGGCTGAAGACTTAGACAAAGTATACAAGCTACAGATAAAGATATGCACCCGAAGGCAGGGGCAAAATGCAAAACAATGCACAAAGCCGAGCATAACTTATAATCATGCAAAGAAAGCTATAACGAAGCATACCATGCAACAGTTTTAAGCTAGCAAACACAAATCCAACTACATTACAATGCAGAAAGGCTGTCAGAGAATTAAGTAATTCTCGCTACATTTTACGCGGAGAATACAATACCTGTGCGGTTTGTCTGGTCGCTCCAGCTTCAAATGAACTGTACATACAATATCGTGCCTGTAAGAGAAAGGAAACTTAACAGATACAATATTGTTAGCAGTATGCATAACAATGCAATTGAAAGTGCGCGACAACGCAAACCGAGTGGGAAGTATAACAATGCAACTTGGGGCAAGCATAACAATGCTATGAAGGCACAAACACATGTAAGTAAAGGACACGTGACAACGCATACAATGTGTATGATGAGGAACTTGAACACATGTGAGTAAAGTATACACGACAACGCATACAATGTGTATAAAAAAAACTTGAACACATATAAGTAAAGCGATACGTGACAACGCATGCAATGCGTATAAAAAGGAACTTGAACACATGTGAGTAAAGCAATACGCGACAACGCATGGAATGTGTATAAAAGGAACTTGAACACATATAAGTAAAGTGATACGCGATAACGCATGCAATGTGTATAAAAAGGAACTTGAACACATATAAGTAAAGCATAACGCGACAACGCATGCAATGTGTATAGGAAATTGAACACATATAAGTGAAGCGATACGCGACAACGCATGCAATGTGTATAAAAAGGAACTTGAACACATATAAGTAAAGCATAACGCAACAACGCATGCAATGTGTATAGGAACTTGAACACATATAAGTAAAGCATAACGCGACAATGCGTGCAACGTGTATAGGAACTTGAACACATATAAGTAAAGCGATACACGACAACGCATGCAATGTGTATAAAAAGGAACTTGAACACATGTAAGTAAAGCATAACGCGACAACGCATGCAATGTGTATAGGAACTTGAACACATATAAGTAAAGCATAACACAACAACGCATGCAATGTGTATAGGAGCTTGAACACATATAAGTAAAGCATAACGCGACAACGCATGCAATGTGTATAGGAACTTGAACACATATAAGTAAAGCATAACGCGACAACGCATGCAATGTGTATAGGAGCTTGAACACATATAAGTAAAGCATAATGCGACAACGCATGCAATGTGTATAGGAACTCTAACACATATAAGTAAAGCATAACGCGACAACGCATGCAATGTGTATAGGAGCTTGAACACATATAAGTAAAGCATAACACGACAACGCATGCAATGTGTATAGGAGCTTGAACACATATAAGTAAAGCATAACGCGACAACGCATGCAATGTGTCTAGGAGGAAAAAGGGGGGCATATTCAACTGAAGCATGGTAAAGACATGTTATTCATGATGTTGAGATGCAAATTCAGAACAAGACGAGGCATTGTGTAATGTGAGACGCGTAACGAGCGTGTTTTTAAAGCCAAAATGAAACAACGTAATATGACATGATTGAAACGATTTGTGGAATTCGCAATATACAAAAAGGATACGGGAAGGGATGCTCCTTGCACGCACCGAGCATCGCTCATAGAAGACATAGCTTGAGGTCAACTCGAAGGTCTAGTAATGTTCCAAAAGTGCGCTTCCTTGCACTGTCTTGAGTAATGAAGGTGCCAAACCACGTCATTGACTCGAACAAGGGTGCGGGATGCATCGACCGCAAGGGGAGGTTACCGGTATCAACCCCGATACTTTGCTGCCCTGCCCTCCTTTTGGTTTATTTTCCTTTTTTTATTGTTAGTTTTAAGCACATTGCACTGCCTTAGGCAGGTTTTACTTTTCAAGACTGTGTATTTTTGCAAAAGACATGATGGAAATGAAACAGCTATTTTGTTCAAAAAGGTGTTTATATTTGTACTTTCCACGCATCGCATCGCGTCGCATTACACAACAATGTAAATGAGGTTTGAATCTTTATTTGAAAAGTAAGCGTTTGCCTCGTAATAATCAGGTAGTGAGCTGACTAAAACAACTCGATAAGCAAAACAAAGAACTCGATAGGCTAACCACGTGTAGATACAACTCGATAAGCAAAGCAAAAACTTAAAGAATGTGAAATACAACTCGAAAAGCAAATGTACAACAACTCGATAAACGAATAGGCGTGACTTCGCAAAATCGCCACCGAAAGACATTGGAAATGGTGCCAGTCCCCAAATTCTCAGTATGTTTAACTTCTAAACAGCTAATGGAACAAAAGGGAAGGCCATCGGCCATAGGGTAAGGCCACCGGCCATAATAAATTTCAATCGGCCAACAGTGGTGATCGGTCGGCACCATTTTTGGCCGGTCGGCCATAAATGGCAAGAATCACCAGAATGCTGACAGCTGTCTTCCACTCACACCTTATCCCCTACAAAAGCCTCAACTTCATAGTTTTTCTTAATTCAACACTGATTTGCTCCAAATGGAAGAGTTTCTTGCCCAAAATCTCATAGCTTGGATTGCCAACTTGGATGGCTCGGAAAGGCTGAATTTTCGGGGGTTCGGCATAAACGCACTATTCACTCTGAGTCGTACTCCGCTACACTTTCTGTTCCTCCATGTCGCGGCAAGGCTTTGGAATCCGGTAACACATGTCTTTAGCTTTGGCGAGCAAGAGGTATGTCCTACCTTCGAAGATTTCCAAGTTTTGATGGAATCCGAGCACAACGAAGAAATCTTGCCCCAACTTCGCTTCGGCCACGCCCAAGCTTTAGGGTGAATGTGTGGGCTCACGATGCATGACGCTCGATCCTTGATTGGTGATGGAATGCTGGATGTTCCGAGTTTGATTTGCCAGTTTTCTGATGCCGGTGACCGCGGTGACCATCATTGGCAGGGTTTTCGGCGACACGCCCTCTGTTTGTGCATGCTATTTCATTTCTTGCTTGCCTCAGGCTCCGGAGGATCTACTGTCCAGTTGATTGAGGTTGCCCAAGGCTTGAAGGAGGGCAAAAGCTGCATTGCCATGACATTAGCCGAGACATTGATGGGCTTGGACGCTTTCCATCGCCGGGAGACGACCAGATTTGTGGGGAGTCCACTATTGCTGCAGGTAATGTTTCCCACCCAATCTCACATATGTATTTCTCACATCACTCGGCTCTCAGGCTCGGTTTTTCTCACAAAACCTTTTTCTCACTTTTCTCTCATCGTACATCTCTCTATTCTTTATTCTCTCATTTTTCATCCCTTCCCAAGTGTGGTTGATGGACAAGTTGCAAGTTGTGGACTCTTGCCCGGCATACTCAGCTCGTGGCTACTTCTTCCGGCAACGCCTAGTCGATGTCCTGGATGAGGGATGGTGGTTCGACTGGATGTGTAATTTGTCTGCAGACCGCATTGCTTGGCACTGTCCTTGGCTCAACCTACTGGCAATGAGTTACAGCATGTCCCGGTAGACTGGGATTCAATTGATTGGCTTAACTCACTGTGTGTTCTACTTCCCGTTCCGGTTCCAGCGCCAGTTCGGCCATGATCAGACTTGCTCGCCAGAGGGGATATAATATCCAGCTGCATTCCCGGTCCGAGGCGCGCAGCTTGCTTGGTATGCCATAGCATGGAGGACTAAAGAGCTCCTGGCCCCCGCTCCCACTTTCAGTTGCACTTTGTCTGATGAGTGCATAGATTGGCTCAATGAAGAGGCACAGATTGGGCCCACTTTGGCGTCAGAAGCTTCGACCAGCTCTGGGAGGGGGCGCAGGAACACCTGACTTAGCTATGCCCCAGATTTATTGCTTTATTAGTACTTTCAAGTTTTCTTTATGAATGTAACCAAAAGCAACTTCAATTTGTATGCAAGAGCAGGAGGACTCTGTATTGAAATCAATAAAAGTGAAGGTTGTGGGTACTGAAAATTCTCCGCTTTGGTCCAAAAATGGTCTAAGTTGTAAAAAGATTAATTTGAACAAAATCAACTTTTATTAAAACTTGTCAAAACCATTTTCGATATGGATCAGAACTGGACACGCCTGAGATCTGTCACTGAGATGCACAACCCTGGATCCCAGCAACTGGAAAGTTGCCCCTAGTCTGAGTAGCACTGCACCGGAGATCACAACCGAAGCTCTTGAACGCTGAATAGACAAAGATAACCGAGATGATCAAATGGACAAAGTTGATCGGGGAAAAGTTTATGGCTAAACTTCAAGATGAAGTTGCCTACGTATCCCAAAGATGGGAATCAAGCCTTAGGTAGTTCAGGCTCGGGTTCACTCGAGTATTTTCACTCTCCTTTTACGCTCTAACTTTTGCCAAGGCCGCCCTTTGCAGGTTTTCAACCTTGCGAGCTCAGTTTTTATAATTTTAAATTTTTCATGCTCTAACTTTTGCCTAGGTCGCCCTTTCGGGTTTTCGGCCTAGCGAGCCTCCTAGGGGTAATATTTCTTCAACTTGTCCATATTGATCGGTCGGGAGAACTCTAGGGCATCTAGGTCCGTTAGAACCACAACTCCACCTGACCAGATAGACTTAACGATGTAGGGACCAGTCCAATTGGGTCTGAACTTGCCCCTTGGGTTGTGGATGGGAGCTCGGTTGTCCTTGAGCACCAAATCTCCTTCTTTTAGATTCCTGGACTTAACTTTCTTCTTGAAAGCCCTGTCAATTCTGCGCTGATAACCTTGAACATGGTACAGTACTTTCAGTCTGCGCTCGTCAAAGAGAATGAGTTCTTCAAATCTGCTCTGTTGCCAATCTGCTTCGGCTATCTGACACTCAGCCAGCACTCTCAAAGATGGAACTTCAATCTCGATAGGTAGAACGGCCTCCATCCCATAAACTAATGAATACGGAGTCGCCCCAGTAGACGTTCTAATTGAAGTCCGGTAGCCCCACAGAGCAAATGACAACTTATCTGGCCAATTCTGGTAGGTTTCCACCATCTTCTGCAATATGTGTTTGATATTCTTGTTGGCGGCCTCAACCGCTCCATTGGTCTGCAGCCGATAGGTGGATGACTTGTGAAAAGCCACATTGTATTTTTCCAACAAATCAATCACTTCCTTCTTGAAGTGGGAACCATTATCTGACATGATTTCGTTCGGGACCCCATAGCGATAGATGATGTTGTTCCTGATAAACTTGGCAACATGTGAAGCCTTCAACACCACATAGGATTGGGCCTCAACCCACTTTGTGAAATAGTCTATTGCGACCAGAATGAACTCATGCCCATTAGACCCCTTTGGAGTGACAGCCTCAATCATATCGATTCCCCAAACTGAAAATGGCCATGGCGAAGTCATATTGTATAGCTTCAACGGCGGGATGTTCATGCGGTTTGCATGGATCTGACATTTGTGGCATCGCCAAACAAAGCCGATACAATCTGTAGACGCGCTCGAACGTCCCGGGAGGATGACTCCCGTTCTGTTCATTTGGGCTTACTACAGTTCAGACTCGAATTGTCACGGTTCTTATCTGAACCAAAGAGTCCAAATCCGGCAAATTGTTTTGGAAAAACATATTTTTAGAAAAGAAGTGCCAAACATGGACTGCTTTGCCAGATACAGAGTCGCCACCTAAATATTTTATTTTGGGGAATTTAGGAAACCCTGACTCGGTGCCAAAGGCCACGTGTCCGTCATCACCAAAGTTGCCTCGGCTCGGGAACTTGGGTACGATTGGGGAAGGTCAGCTATGAGCACCCCCTCTCGCCCGATCCGAAGATCGGCCTCTACTAACCGTGATATCTTATTTTGAAAACATTACGCGTTCTTACTCCGGTTATTAGCCTAGAATTACTATGTTATGCGCACAGCAAACAAGTGTAGACTAAATCGCCTAAATTGGAACAAAACATTTCATGTTTATTTTGAAAATGGTTTGCTACTCGCAAGTAGGCTAAAATATAGGTTTTGCCACCCTCGAGTGGGCTTTTAGAAAAGATGGTTTTGCCACTATCCAGTAGGCTTCACAGTTTTGATGCATTATTCCAATTTAGGTAATTCGACCTCCATCCACAGGCATTCAAGTAGTTATATCACATACGCAGCTAGCCTCATGGTAATCATGCTATTATGGCGACACTCACACGCATGCGGTATGCTAAAGCATAAAAAGCTCACCTAGTACTCCAAGCCAAAACAGAAACTGGTTAGCAATCATATGCATGATCCTAGTTCATGTTAAGATGGCTAATGCAACACATGTAAGATGCAACTACAATAGGCTCGGCTATCCTAAAGATGGCATGTGAAATGCTGCAATTAACAAGTACTCAACTTGGAATTGAAATACAAATGCAGTTAGCATGGTGTACCGAGCCCGGTGCATGTAAGACAAATGTATGGATGCACGCATGCATAGCATAAGGTATGCTAATTTAAATATGCCCTAGTCTACCATCATAAGCGGGTAAATAAAAGGGAAGAAAGACGTGGGATTGGAAGACATGCACACACTCACCCACACTTATTACACAATTGCCCTCACTCGGAGGGTCCGAATAAATATTACATAACCGAATAAATAATTAACTACTTAATTAATTATTACAGAACCCTTATTTAATTAACAAATTAAATGCAGAGTTAAAATGGCCACAGCCCCGCCTTCAAAATATTTGGATGATGCATGCTTGACTCGTACTGCCCGGAAGCTCGCTGCCATAGCATTGCTGCCTCTGTTTACACTGCCTAGCTCCTCTGAACACTGCACAAGTCGTTGGATAGGTTCTCTGCACACTGTGGAACACCACCGGCTAGTAGGAATGGCCACCGGCCACTGATGAAGTTATCGGCCATTGATAGATGGCCGGTCGGCACTGGAGATGGCCGGCCGGCCAAAACTTCCTGCAGAAGCTGGTTTTTGACAACAACAGAGGGCAAGCAGTGCATGGCATGGAATTTCAAGCAAATGTAAGCATGACCACACTCTCCATCATGCAATGGACTCAAGGGAGCATGGCCCTTGACCCTCGGGCCATCAATTATGCATGATGGCCTAAGAAGCCAAGTTTGCCATTCAATGTAAAATGCATGCAACAATCAAATGAATGCTAACACCCTATCATGTTGAGATCAAAGGCATCGGCGACCGAGGATTGAGACGTGTTTCGTCACTTTGAGTACGAACACTTCTCAATCCTCATGCTTGGTTTGACACCCCAAACCAAGCAATGCAATGCATGTATACAAACATGGCTCAAGTGTACAACATGAGGCTAAGGTGCAAAACATTCCAAATGCAATGCAACCTATTATGGCAAGTATGCAATGTGCTAAAGCATGCAAGATGCTAATGTAATGCAAACATGGACAATTATGCAATAGGACTAGCATGTGACAACACATAATGAGCTAAACATGCAACAAACATGTGACAAATATGCAATGGTGGACTTAAACCATAAATGATAGACCTCAGCCCTGCCATGGACAGTGGTCACAAGTGCCAAAAATGACAATGCCAACATGCCAAACAAACATGCAAACCAAAGGGCCTAAGTTTAAGGCATAAAAGGCGATTCTCAAGAGCACCCGAAAGGAGGTAAGCATGTATATCAAGACTTGAAAAAACAAAGATATGGTATGGTAGAATAAGCCCCAAGACCCACATAGATGGCATCCCAAATGACTCAAGCAAAGAGGCATACACCAAAGCCAAAACATGGAGCATAAGACTACACCTCTTTAAGGCATTGAAAGGAGAACAAATCCAAGTATGCAAGCATCAAACATGGGCTGAAAGGACCTAATAAGTGATTCCAAATCACTGAAATAGCCCAGCAAATACATGCTAATGACTCACACACCCGATGCCAACATGCTAGAATGCAAAGGGGCCATACAAAACATATCAAATACGACCAAACCAGCACCCAACAGACCTCAAGCATGATAAATCATGACCAAAATCTTCACAAAGCAAGGTCAAAACATGATAGCATGGTGGTCTAATGGCATGATGCACTTCTAGGCAAAATGAGGGAATACAAAGCAAGTGTATTAAGCATGAAAGGGACCACTAATCTGACTAAAAACAAAGGCATATTATGACCTAACAACATACAAAAGCCTCTGAAATGGGACCAAAAACACCTAATCATGCATGCTACCCTTATAAGCCAAGAACATGCAAAAATGAGAGACTAAGGGAGAGGGGTGTCCCTCCCCTATGCAAGACCTCAAGACCCCTTCTTCACCACTGAAAATCCACTAGATTTCAGTGGTGAGAAGGCCAATACACAAGAGTAATCAAAGCTTAACAAAGAGAGCACCAAAAGGTCCAAACAAGGCCTAAGAGGGAGAGGTCGACCCCAAACCACAAAACAACCTTAATGAAGTATCTTAAGCATGCAAATACAAGAATTTTTTCAGTTATACACAAAGTCTAAAACAGCAAGCAAGATAGGCAAACATCTAGTGCAAGATTGGGGAATCTAAAGTAAGAATGTTACCCTTGAAGAAAAGCAAGATCAGCCACCTTCCTCTGATCAAAACCAGTCCAAGAACTCAAGAACAAACCCTCAAAGCCTCTCAAGGTCGAAGTATGGTGTAATGGTGTGTGTCTTAGTGCAAAACCAAGGTCAAAACACACTTTTTAGGCTTCCAAACACACACAAAGATCAGAGAGAGGGAGATATATATATATATATATATAGAGAGAGAGAGAGAGAGTATATGACAGATATATGTATGTATAAGCTCTGGTTTTTTGTTCAACCAAGACAAAGGAGGGGATGGTTCTCTTATATAGGCAATGGAAATGGTGTAAAGCTTCTCAAAGAAGCTAAACAAAAAGGGGTCAAAGGGGGCAAGGGGGGCAAGGCTTCCTGAGGAAGCTGGGACAGCTGGCAAGCTTCTTGAGGAAGCTAAGACAAAGGTCCAAGCTTCCTCAAGAAGCTAGACCAAAAGGGTGCAAAAGGGGCAAAACTGCCACACTTATGCACGGGGGCAGGGTTAGTGCATTCCAGCTGGCACAGCTGGCATGCACCATGCCTGAAAAAGGCAAAAAAATGCTACCGGACAGAAAAGGAGGCCACCGGCCAAACAGATGGCCGGCCGGCCACACTGGATGCCGACCGGCCAATGGTATACTTCACCAATGGCCGGTAGCCTCAAAACATGGCCGGTGGCCTCAAGCCACGGCTGGTGGGTTCCAGGGGTAGCTAACAAGTTACTCTGTACCCTTAGAAACAAAAACACAAGTGTTTGGTGCAAAACCAAACACAGAAGAGTCGAGTTGAGAGATCCTGAGGCAAGGCGCGTAGCCGAGACCTCCGGGAACTCAAAACGAAACACAAACATGAGTAATCACCGAGTGTTCGAGCGGTGATGTCCAAGTCTTGAGGACGGTCAAAAATGGGGTGTGTACACAATCCTCCTCCATGGTGGACCAGTAGTAACCCTGTCTGAGGATCTTCCGTGCTAGCATTACCCTGTTCATATGTGCACCGCATTCCCCTCCATGGATGGCCTTCATCAGGTGTTTTGATTCTTCAGCTTCAACGCACAGCTTATGCATTCCTAGATGACCTCTTTTATACAGTTTACCCCCACATATGATGAACTGAGCAGCCATTCTTCTGATTGCCCTTTTATCCTTGGCATTTACCTCTAGTGGATATGCTTCATTCTCCAAGAAATTCCAAATATCGTAATACCAGGGGTTCTCATCTTGAACCTCATCTATAGCAGCAATCGACTCGTAAGCTAGCACAAATTTCTGGTCGATAATGACTGGACGCATCCGGACTCCAAACGGGATGTCTATCATGGAAGATAGAGTTGCTAATGAATCTACGAACCTGTTATTCTCCCTTAATAGATGAGTAAAGTTTAGTTTCTCAAACTGAGGAATTAACAAGTCCAAGGTCTGGTGATACATTATCATCTTTTTTTCTTTGACTTTCCAATCTCCTTTCGCTTGAGATACAACAAGGTTCGAGTCCCCGATGACGTCCAACCGTTTTGCCCCTAATTCCAGGGCTGCTTCTAGACCGACAATGCATGCCTCATATTCTGCTTCGTTGTTCGAGACTTTGAACCGGAGTTTGAATGCTAGAGGGATGCGGGAGTTGTCGGGTGCTATCAGCAACACTCCTATCCCATACCCGTACTGGTTTGACGCTCCGTCAAAGTACATCGTCCAAAACTCGTCGTCGATATGCAAAATGGCCTCATCTGGGAATAAGTACTCAACTGCTTCACCTCCTTCTACTGGATGATCGGCAAAGAACTCTGCTACCGCTCTTCCCTTGACTGACTTGCGCATCACATATTTCAGATCGAATTCGGAAAGCAACAGCAACCAACGAGCTAGCCTACCCGTAAGTGCCGATTTCTCGAAGAGATATTTGATGGGATCTAATCTTGAAACCAACATTACAGAGTGAGCTAACAGGTAGTGCCGCAGCTTCCTAGTAGCCCATACCAAGGCTAAGCAGGCCTTTTCCAAGGGTGTGTAGCGGGTTTCATACTCCAGCATCTTCTTGCTCAAATAGTAGATAGCCCTCTCCACCTTATCCTCTGATTCCTGCGCAAGCATGCAGCCCATCGTAGTTTCAGTCACTGAAAGGTACAAAATCAACGGTTTTCCAGGCTCGGGCGGTAACAACACGGGTGGGTTCTGTAAGTATTCCTTGATCTGTTCAAAAGCAGCTTGGCATCGGCCATCCCATTGGAATTTCTTTCCTTTCTTCAGGAGACCAAAAAGTGGTTCACAAGTCAAGGTTAATTTTGAGATAAACCGTCTTATGAATTGCACTTTACCCAGAAAGCCTCGCACCTCCTTTTCAGTCATTGGTGGTGGCATTTCTAAGATGGCCTTGAGATTTTGGAAGGGTCGACTTCGATACCTCTCTGTGTAATCAAGAACCCCAGCATTTTCCCTGCTGTAACACCGAACGTACACTTCTGAGGATTCAGCCGCAACCGAAATTCTCTGATCCTTTGGAAGAACTTTTGCAAGGCAGTGTAGTGGCCCTCTCTTTCTTTGGACTTGACAATCATGTCGTCCACGTACACCTCAACCTCTTTGTGGATCATGTCATGTAAATTGTGGTTGCGGCCCGTTGATATCTAGCCCCAGCATTCTTCAACCCAGGCATCACCCTGTAGCAATATGTCCCCCACGGGATGGTGAAAGTCAGTCTCCCGGTCTTCAGGTGCCATCACTATCTGATTATAGCCCGAGAATCCATCCATGAACGAAAGCAAAGCATGCCCCGCTGTGAAGTCCACTAACTCGTCAATATGCGGCAAGGGAAAGTCGTCATTCGGACTGGCTCTGTTCAAATCCCTGAAATCCACACATACCCGGATCCTGCCATCCTTCTTCGGCACTAGAACAATGTTGGCCAACCAAGCCGGGTATTCGGATACCAGCAGGAACCCTGCATCGTTTGCTTGGTGACCTCTTCCTTAATCTTGAGGGCCCAGTCCGGGCGGATCCTTCTGAGTTTCTGTTTAATGGGTCGGGCCTCGAGGTCAAGAGGGATCCGGTGCTGTACAATCTCAGGATCGATTCCAGGCATGTCTTCGTAGGACCACGCGAAAACATCTTTGAAATCTTTTAACAAAGTGACTAAGCGCTCGCGTTCCTCCGAAGACAACGTGGACCCGATCTGGACCAGCCGTGGGTCCTCCTCAGTACCAATATTCACAGTAGTGATTTCATCCACTAAAGGTTTAACAAATCTTTCCTACTCTTGATCAATTAATCGTTGCAAAACCGGAGGAATTTTTTCCTCGTCATTTTTATCAAAATTTTGAAAGTCCTGATTCAAGCAATAAATCAAAGGTATAGAAAAGTACTCAGAAACCACAGCCACATCATTCTCATTAATTGCTTCCAAATCGTCCGATTCTTCTGTTACAACAGACTCAAAAGAGAAAGAAAAAGACGACCCGGATAGGACTGTGGCATCCGGGTTATCACCCCCAGGAATACCGGACTCAGACTCAGTCGAGCTAGAACCTGATTCCGACTCAACAGATTCGGAGGAATCAGATTTCGGCTCACTACCTGACCCGGTGCTGCTTGACAAAAATCCCTCTTCATACTGCCAAATGAGAGAGGGTGCGATAGATGCATCCAAAATTTTTGTTGGTAGGCCCGTAGCCGTTTCAATCCCGATCATGGACACCGAGGAGTTATCCTCCAAGCACTTCTGTACGATCGGAGGATCTGAAAGTAGACAAGCCAGTGCTACCCCCATTTCAATTTCAGCGCTCTCAGAATCCACTTTCTCATTTTGTTCAACCTCAGTTGATGGGTCTGTCTGCTCCTCGGCAACATCATCCCCAGATAACTATAGGTCAAAGAAGATCTCAAACCCAGGCAAGCGCCTCTTCTCGGCATTTAGCCACGGCTCTGGGAAGCCACAAAATGGAAAGTCTTCCCCCTCCCGGACAAAGCGTCCGTTTAGGGTACCCTGGATGGGTCAGTGCATTAGCTCAAAAGGCTTCCCCACCTGCTTTGCTCTGGCTCTCCCAGCCATCTCCTTACCTTTCCTTATCCAATCCTCTTTGGTGGGCAAATAACCCAAGCCAAAGGTGTGTGGGTTGTGTGGCACTTCGGCTAACGCTACAACGCCCTTCTGGCCGCTCTTTCCCAATCCCATCCCGGAGATTAGTTGAAGCTTGTTCATGAGGTATACTGATTGTGCACTAACATACACCCCCTCATTAACAGCTAAGATGTTCTGCACGACCTGGGCCTCAGCCAGGGTAAAACCCGACATGAACACATCCTCCATACCGTGCTCAATTTCCAAAACTAGCGTAGATACTTCTGGCGGTGGATGGATCGACGAATTTCCAAAAACGATGGCTACTTCCTTCCCATGGGGGTATTTCACCATCTGATGTAAGGTGGACGAGACTGCCTTTACTTGGTGCAACCACGGCTGCCCCAAAAGTAGATTGAAGGTCGCAGGAACTTCTAAGACGTGAAAGTCTACCTCATGCTGTCCTGGCCCAACCTTGGTCTGAATTTTCATTGTCCCCATTACTTCTCTGCTTGTGTTATCATACGCCCGAATCACTTGCGCTGTCGGCACAAAGTCCGCGGTCTTTAAACCGATTGCATATGTAGTCCTTGCCGGGTACACATTGATGGCGGACCCAGTGTCGACAAGGACCACGGGTATCCATTTGTTTCTGCACTCCACAGAGATGTAGAGTGGCTTGTTATGGTTTGCACCCTCAGGTGGCAATTCTTTGTCGGAGAAAGTCAACATCGGGGTAGCCTCTCCCGGAAAAACTAAGCCCACCAGCTGTTCGGGCGTGGTGTCTATTGAGAGCTTGGCCTTGTCCATGGCCGATAAGACAGCTTGTCGATGCACTCGTGATGCCATAAGAAGTCCCCAGATGGAGATGTCTGCCTGTATCTTTTTCAACTGCTTCAGTGCAGCTTCTTCTTCGAGTTGCTTCTCTTTCTGTTTCTCCATCTCCTTATCTTTCCCAGACGCCTCTGGTTAATCTAGATGTGGGGGCTTGAAATACCGTCCGCTTCTAGTCATATGATCGACTTCGCCGATGTACCAGGTATCGTCTGGCTGGTTGCTCCCCCAATCCTCATCCGTGTGGGCAAGACATAGATCATCGTCTTCCCACCACATTCTGTCGGCAGCCAATAGACACATGTCCGGCTCCGGTACAATTGTACTCGCAGTACTTTCCACCCACATGCTCACAGCATTCTCTATCCTCGTGCACACAGCACTTTCAGTCCCCTCAGGGGCCTTAGCTTTCCTGATTCTCTCAGAATCCCCGAACCTTTCTTGTTCCAATCGCGTCAGTACAGCTGGCTGTTCAACACTTCCCGCATTCACAATGCCCAAGTCCTGAGCGAAATTCTTAGCACCGGCCCTCTCCGGTGATGCATTCTAATTTCCGGCCCTTCCGGCCACAACTGATGTTCTTGCCCTTGCCGGGCCCCGTTCTAACTGAGTTTCGTCGACAACATCTGGTAGGTCATCAAGCCACCCGGTGACCTCTGCTGACTCCTCAAAGTCTGACCAGTTGACAACTATGCCCTCTGGCTCTTGTTCATTGAAAAATTGGAGGTTAGCAAGGTCCCCTTCCACAGCTACCAAGTCATCTATCCTCTGACCAGATTCATCCCCTTGTATCACACAAAGCTCTGCCCCTGTCGGCAATTCCACATTTGGCCCAACCTAGCCCGCTGATAGAATGTAGTCTCTCGGACTGTATATCTCCTCAGCAAAACTCCCAGATTCCTCAGATTCTGACTCAACAATCTCATTCTCCTCTGAAATCTCCCCTGTTCTGTCTTCGACAGTCACCACCATTGGTCCGAGTTGGGTTCTGGAGATGTCCAACATGCACAATTCAGTGATGTCGGGGATGAACACCTCCGGCTTAGGTAGGTGAGAAGGATTGATACAGATGGTAGGATCGTAAGACACGACCCCAGTCTGGATAAAGTTGATGCGTTTGGGAGGTAGAGCTTGGCTGTGTGGAGGGAGAGGGTTGGTTGTGACATTGGGCTTTTCTGGAGGCACAATCACCCCATTATCAATGAGATCTTGAATCTCATGACGCAATCGGAAGCATTGGTCGGTGTCATGACCGTGCTGTTGGTGAAATGCGCAATACTTGGCTGGGTTGTGGGAAGGGGGAAGTTTTTCCGACAATGGTCGCGGCTCTAGGGGCTTCAAGTGCCCTTTTCTGATTAAAACCCCCAGAGCTTTGGATAGGGGCATATATAGTGGAGCGAAAGTTCTTTGGCTTTTGGGTTGGTATTTGGTTGTTTGTGTCTTGCTTCCGGACGCACCGGAGAATGGCATAGCTGCTATGGTTCTTGGAGGGAGGTTGGTGGTGACCATGCTCACTTCTGAGGCTCTTGCAATGGCAGCGCCGCTCGGGCCTACATTGGTGTTGCAGTTGAAGGTTCTCCTGGGTTGCTCTCTATCATTATCAATCAAGCCCTGCTTCAAGGCATCCTCAATCTGTACTCCCATCTCATGCAGATCTGAAAAGGTAGGGAAGGGGAGCACGATCATTTTCTGCATCAGCTTAGGCTGGAGATTGTGCACAATCATCCAAATTTGATCTTTATCGGTGGGCCTAGTGGTCATCATTGAGGCCTTGGCCCTCCAACGGGTTACGAATTCAGAGAAACTCTCCTTAGGCTCCTGCCATGTTGTTTCAAGATCACGGGTGGTAATCTCGATTTGCGTGTTATAGGAGTACTGTGCGATGAAAGCCTCGGCCATCCCGTCCCAGTTTCGCTTGACATCGTCTTCCAATTTTGCGTACCAGATGGCCGCCACACCCGACAGGGTCCGGCCAAATAATGAAATCTTCTGTAGTCGGGTGAGGCCCATCGGCCTTAGTATGTCTGAAAACAGACGTAGATGCACCATGGGATCCCCGGACCCGTCGAAGCGGTCGATTTGTGGCATCTTGAACCGGTCCGGCAACATCACAGCCGCGTCGGTATACCCGTCCTCAATGTCTGGGATGGACTTTACCCCTTGGGATTTCTTGAACAACTTCTCAAGCTTGCTCAACTTCAACGCTGTAGGGTCCACCTCGAACTCAAAGGGAGAGTCCGGTTGATTGATAGGCATAGGTGCCTTGGATAGTTGGGGTAGAATCGGGGGCGGAGGTGGCCCCGTTGGGATGTCTGTATCCTCTTGGACATTCTGGGCATTTGGTGCCTCCCCGGGTGCTGGAACTCCTGGTGGGGGAGGAACCTGGTGTGAAGCAGACGCCCCGGTCTGTTGTTGCAGCCTGGTAATTAACTCTGCCTGCTGGGCCATGATCTCGGCCTGTTGTTTGGCAAATTCATCTCGACGAACAGCATCCTGTTGCATGGCTTTCATGCTCTCCTGAAGCTGGCGCATCATTTCTTCGATCCCTGCCATACTGCTCTGATCCAGCTGTACTGCCGGTATATGTTTCCTCTCTGCGGGAGAAACAGGACTCTGATCCCTACTATACCTAGGCGGGGTGGACGAAGCCCTCTGAACTGACTGTTGAACTGATATCCTCTGCCTAACCGCCCTCCATCTGGTAACCCGGGGTAGAGAATGATACACTGGTTGTCCGTCTACCCGATCCTCAGATTGATAGAGTCGACGACCTCTTGTCCAGAGTGCTTGGGGAATATCTGCTTGGTCTGAAGCAATTGTGCTAAACTACCTAGCAAAAAGATAAATAAAGCAATAATAAGGAAATACACAACCAGACAAACGGACAGCATAACAGCGTAAATAAACACACAACACACAGTTGGGCATCATAACACACAGTTGATAAGCTGAAATACACTGTTCTCAAGTACTGATCATTGTTCCCAAATCACTGCCCCCAAAACTGAACTTGATAACCGCAGATAACTGATTCCCAAAATACTGAACTGGCGCCCGCAGGCCTGATACCCAAACTTATAAACTGATACATGCATTCCCCTGTAGAGATACACTCTAAAAGCAAATAACAAGCAAGTGAGAGCCAAAAACACCCCTATGTTGGGGTAGGGTTTCACTACGCACGCAACGGTTTCAAACAACCTATAATCGGGTGAGCAACCTGTCCTAATTTGGAATAGTCACTATGGATTCCGAATATGCACTAGATCGAATGGTCGAAAGGGTGCCCTGGTAAAAATCGGGGTTTGTGTTCCCATCGTGGCAGAGCCCGTAACGGGTCAGCCTTATGGCACGCTTCTCAAAGTGATCCTCCGGTAAATCGTTCAGGAATAGTAGACGGCAAACACTGTGTCCTAGGCGCACCAATGCACATGCAATGCACATGCAATGCAAAGAAACACATAAATGTAGTCAAAAGAAGATATCATGAGTTCGAGTCAAGTTCTCTAAATCCCCAGCAGAGTCACCAGAAACTGTAGACGTCCCCGAACGTCCCGGGAGGGAATCCCCCGTTTTGTTCATTGGGCTTACTACAGTTCAGGACTCAATGTCACGGTCCTGTATCTAATCTCGCGGAGTGCAATGCAAGACCGATGAATCATCAAAGAGTCCAAATCCGGCAAATCGTTTTTGAAAATAGATTTTTTTGAAAGAAGTGCCAAACATGGACTGCTTTGCCAGATACAGAGTCGCCACCTAAATATTTTTTTTGGGGGAATTTAGGAAACCCTGACTCGTTGCCTAAGGCCACGTGTCCGTCATCAACAAAGTTGCCTCGGCTCGGGAACTTGGGTACGATTGGGGAAGGTCACTTCGTGAGCACCCCCGCTCGCCCGATCAAAGATCGGCCTCTACTAACCATGATATCAAGTTTTGAAAACATTATGTGTTCTTATTCCGGTTATTAGCCTAGAATTACTATGTGATGCGCACATCATACAAGTATAGACTGGATCGCCTGAGTCAGAACAAAACATTTCATGTTTGTTTTTTTGAAAGTGTTTTGCTACTCGCAAGTAGGCTAAAATGCGGATTTTGCCACCCTCAAGTGGGCTTAGAAAACATGATTTTGCCACTCTCAAGTGGGCTTAAAACTTGCATTCAATGAATTGTTCCAATTCGGATAATCCAACCTTCACCCACAGGCATTCAGGCAGTTATATTACGTAAGCACATAGCCATATGGTAAGCATGCTATCATGGCAGTCACTCACACGCATGCAAGGATGCTAAAGCATAAACACTCACCGAGTACTCCAAGCCAAAACAGAAACTAGTTAGTAATCAATGAATGATCCTGGTTCATGTTAAGATGGCTAATGCAACACATGCAAAATGTAACTAAGATAGGCTCGGCTATTTTAAACATGGCATATGAAATGCAACAGATAACATGTATTCAACTTTAGAATTGAAATACAATGTAGTTAGTATGATGTGCCGAGCCCGGTGCATGCAATACAGATGAATGCACGCATGCATAGCATAAGGTATGCTAATTTAAATATGCCCTAATACTAACCATTGAAAGAAGGTAAATAAAAGGGAGAAAGAAGTGGGGGTTGGAAGACATACACACACTCACACACACTTATTACACAATTGCCCTTGCTCGGAGGGTCCGAAAGAATAATACAGGCCAAATAATGAATCAACTATCCTAGCTACTTAATTATTACAAGACTTCTAATTAATTAACAAATTAATTACAAAACAGCCTAAGTATGAAACTAAAGAGACCACCGCAGCTCTGCCTCGGAATGCGTGGATGATGCATGCTCGATTTGCCTTGCTCGAAAAACCGTTACCATGCCACTGTTGCTTCTGTTTGCACTGTTCCGCACCTCTGAGGGATGTGAAAATTCTTGAGGCACCTCTGCACCATTCCCTGATCATTTTGGAATGCCACCGGCCAATGAAAAGTACCACCGACCATGTGAATGTGACCATCGACCATAAATTGGGTCACCGGCTGGACTCTGATGGTCGGTCGGCACTAAAAGTGGTCGGGCGGCCATTTATTCCTGCAGAACCCTGTTTTTGCTCCAGCAGTGGACAGACAGTGCATGGTATGGAATTTTCAAAGCAATGTGTGCATGGCCACTCTCCCTATCATGCTATGGACTCAAGGGAGTGTGGCCCTCGGTACTCGGGCCACCAATCATGCATTCCAATACATGATGGCCAAAGGTACCAAGTTCGCAAATCAATGTAAATGCATGCGACAAAACAAATGAATGCTTCATGCCTTATCATTTTGGGATCAAGGGCGTCGGCGACCGAGGGTTGAGATGTGTTTCGTCACTTCGAGTACGAACACACCTCACTCCTCAAGTTTGGTTTGACACCCCAAACCAAACGAAATGCAATGCATGCATGCCCTATGCAATGCAAAGTAATGCAACTAGTGCAACTAGTGCAATATGAGGATGCTAACTCAATGCAATGTAATGCTACCTAAACATGCAAGTTAAGCCTATGCAACATGAACATGTCAAGCATACAATGAGGTTATGTGATGCAACTAGTTAGACATCATGCAATGTACTAAACATGCAAACATGATGTAATGCAAATATACAACAATACACAAATGCAACTTGTCAAACATGCAATTATATACAAAGATGGACTTAAACCAAAATTGGGAGACCTCAGTCCATCCCAAAACAGTGGCCAAAATGATGGGTGAAGGCAACAAAAATGTAAAGCAAACAAGCTTACCAATTGGTCCATTACTTAGACCACAATGCACAACCTTCAAGTATGAGTGAAATGCGATGAATATGAGAATATGGCATTATAATAAACTCTGAAATCTCATGAGGAGTGATGCCAACTCAAACAAAACATACAAGTAAGGCATGCAATAGGGCTCCAAACTTGAGGCCAACAAGGGGGTTCAAACCATAGCCATGACAACCAAACCCCAAAGGACCAAAATGACATAAAACAATCCTAGGGCATTCCAAAATAAGACTAGAACATGCATGGAACATGGTCAAAGGATACCGAGAAATGGGCCCAAAACAAAGGAGATTCAAGGCCACAAAGAGGGACTCTACTACAACCACCCCAACCACATATGGCATGGACTAATCAGTGCAAAACAGAGTTTTAACATACAAAAGGGAGCCCCAAAACCCACTGATATGGCGGCCCAAAGCCTCAAACACATAGGCATGCACAATGACTCATTTTAAGGCACAAAAGAGCATCTCTTCAAAGCATGGAAAGGATGATGAATGCAAGCATACAAGCATGGATTACGGACTGAAATAGCATGGAAAATGATTCCAAGTCACTGAAACAACCCAACTAAAGCATGCTAATGACTCACACACTCAAGGCTCACAAGCCAAGATGCATGGTGGCTATACCAAACATGGCAAACATGATCAAATCAGCACCCAACAGACCTCAAGCATGATGAAATATGACCAAAAGCTTCATGAAGTCAAGCTAGAACATGCAAGCATGGAGGGGCAAATGCATGGCACATGTTATGACAATAAAGGGGGTTACTAGACAAGTGTATGATGCATGTAATGGACCATCAATCCGACCAAAAATAGAGGTATAATGTGACCAAATAACACAAAAAAACCTCTGAAATGGAGCTAAGTAAAGCTAAGCATGTATGCTACCCTTATGAGCCAAAAACATGAACAAATGAGACACAAAGGGAGAGGGGTGTCCCTCCCTTATACAAGACTTCAAGACCCCTTCACCACCATTGAAAATCCACTGGATTTCAGTGGTGAGAAGGCCAATACACAAAAGGTTCCAAAGCTCAACAAAGAAGGCACAAAAGGGGCCAAACAAGGCCTAAGAGGGGGAAGTCGACCCCCAACACCAAAATGACCTTAATGAAACATCTTAAACATAAACAAATAGAACTTTTATCAGTTATACACAAAGCTCAAAATAGCATGCAAAGTGGGTTAAAAGTTAGTGCAAGAATGGGGAATATAAAGTAACTATGCTCACCCTTGAAGAACACTTGAAGAACAACAACCTTAGGCCCCTTCTTTGATCAAAACCAGCTTAAAAGCTCTAAGAACAACCTCCCAACACCTCAATAGCCAAGGTATGGTGTAACACTAGGTGCCTCAGTGCAAAACTAAGAACAAAACACCCTTTTAGGCCCTCTAACACACACAAATGAAGAGAGAGAGGGAGATATAGAGAGAGAAAGTTGTATATATCATATATCTCTGGTTTTTGCTGAACCCCTTCAAAGAAGAGGGAAGGCTCTCTTATATAGAGCAAGATAAAGACCTAAGCTTCTTAAAGAAGCTAAACAAAAGGGGTCAAGGGAGTCAAGCTTCTCAAGGAAGCTAAGGCAAAGGGTGCAAGCTTCTTGAGGAAGCTAAGACAAAGGGTCAAGCTTCCTCAAGAAGCTAAGGCAAAGGGTGCAAGCTTCTCCAAGAAGCTTAGAACAAAAAGGGTGCAAAGGGTGCAAAGGGTGCAAGTCCTCCATACACGTGTATGGAGGACAGATCTGTGTGCTCCAGCGGGCACAGCTGGCATGCACAATGCCTAAAAAAGGCAAAAAAGGAGCCCCGGCCAGAAAATATGACCGATTGACCAAATCCAAGGCCAGCCGACCACCAAAGGTGCCGGCCGGTGGCAAGAGAGCAAGGCCGGTGACATCATGCCAAGGCCAGTGGTTTTCAAGGGTAGCTAACAAGCTACTCTCTTCCCTCAGGGGCAAAAACCAACAAGTGTTTGGTTCAGTCAAGCACAAGATAGTCAAGTCGAGAGATCCTGAGGCAAGGCGCGCAGCCGAGACCTCCGAGAACTCAAAACGAACACGAACATGGATGATCACCGAGCGTTCAAACGGTGATGTCCAAGTCTTGAGGACGGTCAAAAATGGGGTGTCTACAAGGTGGTGTAAACATAGGGACGCACCCGAATGTTTTTAACCGAAGGAATCAATCCTAACACGTCTCACGCGAGAGGAGAAGAGGTGGTGTGAACACCGGGATGTACCCAAACGTTTTTTAACCGAAGGAATCAATCCTAACGCTTCTCACGCAAGAGGAGAAGAGGTGGTGTGAGAGCCGGGATGCACCCGAATGTTTTTAACTGAAGGAATCAATCCTAACGTGTCTCATGCGAGATGAGAAAAGGTGGTGAGATACGATTCGAAGGGCACGAGTGATTTCACCTGGAATTCTTCTGAATGAACCGTACATACAATATCATCTAGTAAGAAACGATGAAATGAAGTAAACTATGATTCAATGAAAACACATTTGAGTTAAATAAACAAATTTCAAACGAAACAAATGTGCTCACACAATAAGAACAACAACTCTTCTTTTCTTTTCGACTCTTTTATATTATTTTATTTTATTTTTTATCTATTTTTTGTGTTTCTGTCATTATATTTTATTCTTTTCTTTCTTTTTTTTTTTTTTTAAATTTTTAAAACACTCATTTTTTGTTGACATACAACTCCTTATTTGATTTAAATCAATACTCAAGATCAAAAACTCAAAAAATTAAAACTGAAATTTAAAACTCAAAATCAAAATTAAAAAAAACGAGACTAAAACTCATAAATTAAAATAAAGATGAAACAAAATGAAATGAAATAAAATAAAATAAATTAGCAATGCACAAAACCACAAAACAAGAAAACAAAAAACACACACAAAACAAAAGGAAAACAGATTGGATCATCGAGGGCCAGCCGGGCTTTGGCGATACACGACCGGGCTTTCATAGAGCGAGCCGGCCGGCCTTCAACGGCGGCGAAGGACAGATTGGTAAAACGCCATACCCATGGCTCATTAAAACACAAAAGACTTCCATTTTGATCTCACCCTAGGTCGGAAAACTCTTCTCCTTCTCTCTCAACCTCCCTTCTCTCTAGATTTCCTCTCCTTCTTGAGTTTTCCCAACAACCCTCGCAAAACTTTCCTAAAACAACTTGTTCTGCTCTTCATTTTGAATTGATTGAAAATTGTTTTGGTTGAAGTTTGCGTTTTCACTTTGTTTTTTCCTCATTTTCTCACATTTTTGCCCAAACTTTTCTTATTCCCCTTTGATTTTTCATCCCCTCTTCACTTTCTCTCTCTTAGGGTTTGAAACTTAGGATTTCACTTACTTTCACTCATCCCCTTTACTTTTTCTTTACTTTTTCCATGGCTAGTGACAAGGTTCCCATTCTAGAGCCTGCCATAGGTGTTGGTGCTGCCCTTGGTGCAGACATGAAGGCAGAGGAAGCTACTGCATTACTCCCCCTTGCCGAGAGGCCTTTTAATGCGGCTACATACCAGCCGCGTACACATGTGCCACTTCTTGGCGGCATCTTGAGATTTGAGGACTTCATTCCCAGACTGGATGAGGATACTCTACTACGAGAGCCCATGGAGCATATCTTTATCGACGCTTTCACAGTACATAACTCTTTTCCCGTTTTACTTTGTATTTTACTTTGCACACATGTTGAAATGTTGAGCTTAATGAACAAATCACTTATCCGTGCTGCACATACATTGATAAAACTCCCAATTGATAGGTGATCGCTCGGAGGATAGGCAGCTACGGCTCTATCTCTGGCCCTCGCGTTGGTATGAGCGGCTTCTCACGGAGGTCCGCACTTCGGTAGATGTCGCTGGCTTTGGACCCTTTTGCTATAGGCTCATACAGATGGAAGCCGAGTCTTGGCTTTACGGGGCCCTGGTGAAGAGATGGTGGGACACAACCAGCTCATTTAACTTTTCTTCTACCAGGAAGATGACACTTACCCCGTATGACTTCTCGATGTTCACCGGTTTGCGGGTTAGGGTCGGTGGCCCAGTCCCTTTCGATCCAGATATGACTTAGTGGAGGGATGCACAGCTCTAACTTCTTGGGGCGATCCCAGACACTACCAGCAATGGGATGGTGCGCTACAGCTGGTTACTGGAGCACTTCTTTAGCACACAGCCAGCTACTGCAGGCGAGGTTGCCCAGTACACTCGCTGCTTCCTCATATATCTTCTCGGTACTACCCTGTTTGCAAACAGGGAAAATGCCATGGGATTATACATTCTCGGGGCGCTGGTACATCTTCCTCGGGTAGCGGATTATGACTGGGGTGGCGCAGGTCTGGCCACTCTATATTGCTATATGAGCTCCGTCTCCTGCCGCAAGGCGGATTCACTCGACGGCTACTAGAGGGTTTGGGAGGTACATCCTACACTCACCTTTCTGATATGCTTTACATTCTATTCACTATTGTATTTCTTGCTTACTTGACCTATTTTCTCATGCCATCTATCTACCTTTGATTTGTAGCTTTGGGTCTACACATATTCCACTTCATTGGCCACAGTTCCAGTGAGGCCGATCGAGTTTTCTGTACCACGCTCTCGGTACTATAACTCGTGATTCGAGCGGCGTCGCCT
Source organism: Camellia japonica (assembly GCA_030407325.1). Lineage (NCBI taxonomy): Eukaryota > Viridiplantae > Streptophyta > Magnoliopsida > Ericales > Theaceae > Camellia > Camellia japonica. The sequence continues at coordinate 149,080,683 of JAPPVO010000032.1, forward strand.
TGTAGATCGCACCTTTCCATATTTCTGCTGTTTGTTCGACACTATCACGGTAGATCAGGTATTGCACTGTTTTCCACATTATATGATCATTCTTATACTGTTGTACTGTACCATATTGCCATTCTCACACTGCACTAACTTCTGACACTGCACTGATATCTAACACTGCACTACCATTCTGACACTGCACTGATTCTGACGCTACACTGCTATTCTGACACACTGTACTGCCATTCTAACACTACACTGATTCTGACACTACATTGTACTGCCATTCTGACATTGCACTGATTTTCTCAGGGCGACTGGCACCTTTGGGCAGGCATTCCCCACGCGTCGAGGGTGACGTACACCGCTGCCTGGCATGCTTCCATGTTGAGGATCATGTTTGAGGGCCCTTTTGGCCGAGCAAACTACCTGGGAGAGAGATTCATCTGCCAGACTCGGGGCGTTACCGACGCTGATGTTCCACATCCTCCTCTTGCCGGCATGAGGGTGGTAGATGATTTACAAGATGGTCCTGAGCTAGACCTCTTGATGATAGGTGAGGACTGCGACCGTCACCATGAGCCCAGCAACTTCACGAATTTCTTGTGCACTCGGGTGATGGCACCTCTTACTCTAGGCGTGGCTCGAGCTGTGCCAGAGGTTGCTACTGCTCTTGTGGTTGGGGCTGGCGATGTGCCCATTGGAGGTGCACCTGCTACTGCTCCCATTCCTGGATTGCCTGTGCTTTCCACCGAGATTATGTATATGCCTCTAGATAGAGTGATTGAGCAGATCCCGCTCGAGCCCATCGAGGAGAGGGACCGCAGACTTGTGTTTGCCCCTGGCGTTGAGTAGGTACACTTTCTTTTTATACTAGTCCATGCTGCACTTTAGTTTATTCTCAGCCATTACTATTTACTGTTCAATTGCTTCTATTTGCTTCCCTCAGTTTCTCTTGTTTTACAAATTCCCAGAGGATACGGTGACGAGCTCCTTTGGATGATCAACCGACTACTCATCATGGTACGGAGGAGGCAAACTGCCTTAGTCACCTACGGGATTGAGGTACATTCTGTGTGCATCTTACTATGATTGCCATACTGTACACTCCTAATCACTTTATTTGATATCCGATATCTTTTTCAGCTTGAGCCGGCGTTAGCAGTGCCTACAGGACCTTCCGCAGCCAGTAGGCAGAGACAGGGCACAGTGAGAGGCCGATGAGGTGCTGATCGGGAGAGAGGTCGAGTGAAGCAGTGCTCGCCTTCCGAGGAGTCTTTTGATGGGTCAACGACCCCTGATGACGAGGGAGAGGAGATGGACCTGCAGTTGAGCAGCCCTAGTGATGATAGTGATACACCTCTTCCGTAGCCGAGGAGGAAGAGAGCAAGGGTAGGCTACTGACGGCGATGATGACTTCATTTTACTTTGCTTTTGTTTTCGTTTTGTTTAAGTAGTTATAAAACTTGTTTCGGATTGTCCTTTTGTTTTTTCAAAAGCTTTCTTTTATTTTGGTTGTATAAAACAATGATCAGGGTTGGACCTACCAGTTGTTATGACCCGAACCCGCCCCTATGGGTTAAGGACATAACCGGCCAGTAATCAAGAGATTACCTACGGCCTCAAACCAAACCAGACATAACTCATCAGAGTAAAGGGGCCAAACGGAAGCAAAATTTCAAATTGTCCATAGAACTGTGCTTACGTGGCACATCATAACAGTCCATATTTATGTACCTGTTAATAACTCACATCAAAGAGATAATAACACAAAGCTCTGTACATACAGGATCATTGAGTCTAAGTCAGTCAAACCCAAGATTTATATACAAAGGTAATCTGATGTTTTCGCCAACATAAGAAAACTATATCAAAAGAACAAAAGAGGCGAAGACAAGTCTCGTGCATGAGACGTTTGGGCTGACTCTCCAAAACCTTGACTGTTTCTCACATATATCACCGAGGCTGGGTTTGGACGTCCCTTGGCTCACCTACATAGACATGAATGAGCGTGAGCGAAAGCCCAGTGAATAATATCAAATAAGGAAGATACATGAGCAATCTTTGAAACAGTTACATCAGATGGCCTTGGGCCCAATTCATGTTTCCATTTAACGTATCAATTGACTAAAGTTCTAGACGTATCAAACGGTCTCGGGCCCAATTAACTCGTACTCGACAGCCTTTGGCCCATCCATCCATCCATGTCTAACGGGCCCAATCGTTCGTATCCGACGGCTTTTGGCCCAATTGTTCGCATCCAACGGCCTTCGGCCCAATCGTTCATACCAAACTATCATTCATGTCAGATGGCCTTTGGCCCAATCATTCATATGTCAGACTATCATTCGTGTTAGACTATCATTCATTCATGTCATACGGCCTCTGGCCCATTCATTCGCGTCATACGGCCTCTAGCCCATTCATTCGCGTCATACGGCCTCTGGCCCATTCATTCATGTCATACGGCCTCTGGCCCATTCATTCAGCCTATTCATTCGTGTCATACGGCCTTTGGCCCATTCATTCATGTCATACGGCCTCTGGCCCATTCATTCGTGTCATACGGCCTTTAGCCCATTCATTCATGTCATACAAATATTTGTCCCCCAATTCAATGTAACAAACCTATAAGACTTATATAGGAGTAAGCAATTGGACAAATAACATACTTCAGATATCTTTATTAAGATATTACTCACAGTGTTCTGCCGATGGGTTCACCCTGGAGCTCGACCCTACACATTACATAACACATATGGGTCACAATGAATTTAGTCTGTTCTTAATTCATACATCCCTCTTAGGCTTTTTTCTTATTCTTTTAATTCATTCATAATGCTCAATGCATGCCTAAGAGTACTTAGAAGTGAAAGAGAACAGAAAATGAAACACATAATACTTTCATAAAATTTCTGAAACAAGGGTCCCCGCTTGAGCATGGGTTCCGCCGCTCGAGCGGACCCTCATGGTCTGCAAAAGTACTGGTTGCCTCATTTTTACGCTTGAGCGTGAATTCGGACGCTCGAGCTGAAGGTCACGCTACATGGCTCCCCGCTCGAGCGTGAATATCCCCGCTCAAGCGGACATCCATGTCTGCAAAAAGTTCTGGGAGCTTGTATTTCCCGCTCGAACGGCACCTTCCCCGCTCGAGCGGACATGCCAAATTTTGGAAAATTCAGAATTGTTCTTGAGCTTCAAACTTGATATTCAAAGGCTCCAAAGCTCGAATTTTGGTACCAAAAACATGAGAAATGCATACATAGCATGAGAGCATAGGAGATTTGGGACCAATTATTCAAAACCATGATCAAATTCTCAAATTAACCAACATTTCTCTTCATAATTTCAAAACATGTGTATTCAACTTCACATTACTCCATGTCTTCATTAATCAAACATGCATGTAATCTTTTAACTCCAATTTCATTTCAAATGGCTCAAGTGATGGTTACACACATAAAATGCATCCAAATCATGCTTGCATGTATGATCCAACAATTCAATTTTTCATAATTAACAAGCTACATGATAGATTATACAATTCTTGCCAATTCATGATAATTCTATGCATGCATGCACATTCTAACTCCATATTCAACTCAATCTTTGCCATGAGCTACCAAACCACTTGAATTCACAAAATCACAAGCTCAAACTCATGAATTTACTTACCTAGGAGCTTTAATCTTCCAAATTATGCTTAATTCTTGAGTTGGTCTTCAAATTATTCAAGCTTCAAGATGAAAACTTCAATTTCCTTCACCCTCTCTCTCTCTCTAGCTGACCCTCTCTCACTCTAAGGTGTAAAATCTAATTTTTGAGCTCCAAACAACAAAATAAGAGTGTAATTGGCTCTTATATAAGCTCCTTCTCAAACACATTTCTTTAATATTAAATAATTGAGCACCATTTCATTAATTTAATCTATTTAATTTGATCCGAATCAATTTTCAATTAAATTTCACCGTAGGCTCTAAAAATTACGCCAATCACAATGGCGTAGTTAATTTCGGTTTCTGTGGCCGATAGGGCCTTCAATTTAAATTCTAAAGCAGATAATCAAACATATTTTCCTACAGTGAACAGATAGAAATTCAAAACCACATATATTCATATAGATGGTACTCAAAATCACATCAAACACATAATCACAATCATAATTAAGATTAATTAGCACAGTACGGACCAGGGTTATCACACCAGTCATGAAAAGCAAGTTTTGTTGAATGATTTCTTTGTTGAATGATCTCTTTGTGCAATATGATAAGCTGCATTACCTTTGCTTTTGCAGTCTTCAGAACAAAAAATGCCTTACTCTTGAATTGATTCATGAACCGGATAATAACTAACAACCGACCAACCCAAAATACAACTCGATAACGGAAAAACAAAATGAAAACAACTTGAAAAAGCTAATAAACACTTGGTACAAACAAAACAAAACTCAAAAGTACAATTGCAATTCATTCACATAAAGGCCAGGCTTCACTGCAACAGACTTGCACTGGGCCAGCACCAAGACCCGGTCGGGCTTCACTGATGCACGGCCGGCCGTTAGTGTGATGTCAGATAGTGCTATCCAGGTGTCATGCTCAGCTTCTTCCCAAACTCTATAAATAATGCTCCCATGCTGCTTTTCTGGCAAAAATCACAAGTTCTTAATATTTTGCTCTCAAAATCGAGATATTATTCGTCAACAGGCTTCAGGACTGGATAGCTGCTTTGGATGGCTCGAAAAAAGTGAATTTTCGTGGCTTCAGTCTAAACGCCCTTTTTCCTTTGAGCTGCACTTCTCTTTGCTTTCGGTTCCTTCATGTTGCGGCTAGATGTTGGAATCCGATCACACATGTATTTAACTTCGGGGGGCAAGAGATATGCCCAACAATCGAAGAATTTCAAGCGCTATTGGAATCCCGGCGCGATGAGGAAATCATACCTCGACTCCGTTTTGGTCACATCCAAGCTTTGGGACGGATGTGTGGACTCACTCTACATGAGGCTTGATCCTTGGTTCATAATGGAGAACTAGATATCCCCAGTCTGATTCATCGATTTTCTAAAACTAGCGACCGTGGCAATCTTCTTTGGTGGGTTTTTGGGCAGCACGCCCTTTGTTTGTGTATTCTAGCACATTTCTTTATTGCCCCTAGTTTTGGCAGATCTAGCATTCGGCTAATTGAAGTGGCACAAGGCTTGAAAGAAGGCAAGAGTTGCATTGGCTTGACATTGGCCGAGACTTTGATGGGCATAGACGCCTTCCATCGGTGAGAGACTACCAAATTCGCAGGGAGTCCACTACTTCTTCAGGTAATGTTTCCTACTATTTCTTATATATGTTTCTCACACCACTCGACATTCATGCTCTATTTTTCTCTCAAAGCCTTTTTCTCACTTTTCTCTCAACATACATCTCTCTATTCTTTAATCTCTCTCTTCCTTCATCCCTCTCTAGATATGGCCAATGGACAAGTTGAAGGTAGTGAACTCTTGCCCTGTATACTCAGCCTGAGCATACTTTTTCCGCCAATAGCTAATGGATATCCTGAATGAGGGATGGTGGTGCCATTGGATGTGTAACAGGTCTGCTATTGACATTTCTTAGCGTTGCCCCTGGCTTAATCTGACCGAAATGAGTTACAACATGACTTGGCAACCTGACATTGAGCTGATTGGCCTTACACATTGTGTATTCTACTTTCCGTTTCGATTCAGACGTTAGTTTGGACATGATCAGACTTGCCTAGAAGAGGGGGTAGAGTACCCGATTTCATTCCCCGTCCGAGGTTCACATTTGGCTAGATACCTCACTACTTGGAGGACAAGAGAACTTCTGGCCCCTGCCCCTAGTTTCAGCTACACGCTTTTTAGCGAGTGCCTGACTTGGTTTGAAGATGAGGCACAATCCGGGCCCACTTTGGCATCAGAGGCTTCCACAAGCACAAGCGGGGGATGCAGGAACACCTGACTCATCTATGCCTCTAGTTTATTGCTTTGATATTTACTTTTCAAGTTTTATGAATGTAATAAAAACAACTTTGATTTGTATCGAGAGTTGGAGAACCTTATATCGAAATCATTGAAATTGAAGTTATGAGTACTGAAAATTTTCCTTTTGGTCCAAAAATGGTCCAAGTTGTAAAAGGCAAAATTTGAACAAAATTGACTTTTATCAAAACTTTTCAAAACCATTTTCGATAAGGATCATAATTTGACACACACAGAATCTATCCTTGAGATGTACAACCCCAAATCCGAAGATCACAAATTGCCCCTTGTTTAAATAACACTGCTCAGCACTGTAACCAGTTCTCAGATTAAAGATCACAACCAAACTCTCAGATAAAGAACAAACAAAGATGATCTGATCAATACATGGACATGATAGTTGAGTTGGAGATGTTTATGGTCGAACTTTGAGATGAAGTTGCCTACGTATCCCGAAGATGGGAATCAGGCCTTATGTAGTTCAGTTCGGGTTCACTTGAGTATTAACGTTCTCCTTTTGCGCTCTAACTTTTGCCAAGGCAACCTTTTAGGGTTTTCAACCTTGCAAGCTCAGTTTTTCTTTTATTTCAAATTTTTTGTACTCTAACTTTTGTCTAGGTCGCCCTTCTAGGTTTTTCGGCCTAGCGAGCCTCTCAGGGATAGTATTTCGTCAACTTATCCATGTTGATCAGTTAGGAAAATTCTAGGCCATCCAGGTCCATGAGTATAACAATTCCACCGAACCAGATAGTTTTGATGATGTAAGGACCAATCCAATTGGGTCTGAACTTGCCCCTAGGGTCATGGATGGGAGCTCGATTGTCTTTCAGCACCAGATCCCCTTCTTTGAGATTCTGGGACTTAACTTTCTTGTTAAAAGCCCTGGAAATGCTGCGTTGATAACCCTGAACATGGTACAGTGCTTTCAACCTTCTCTCATCGAACATCATCAGTTCTTCAAACCTGCTCTGCTGCCAATCCACCTTTGCTATCTAACACTTAGCCATAACTCGCAGCAACGGAACTTCTATTTCGATTGGCAAAATAGCTTCGATACCATAAACAAGACAATAGGGGGTTGCTCTAGTAGACGTCCAAATTGAAGTTCTATAGCCCCAGAGTGCAAATGGCAATTTGTCTGGCCAGTCCCTATAGGTCTCAACCATTTTTTGCAGAATATGCTTAATGTTCTTGTTGGCGGCCTTAACAGCTCCGTTGGTTGGTGGCCTTAACAGCTCTGTTGGTTTGCGGCCAATATGTAGATGACTTATGAAAAGCCACGTTGTATTTCTCCAACAAGTCGATCACTTCTTTCTTAAAATGGGAGCCATTATCTGAAATGATCTCGTTTGGAACTCCATATCGGCAAATGATGTTGCTTCGGATAAACTTAGCCACACGCGTTACTTTCAACACTGTCTAGGACTGAGCTTCCACCCACTTAGTGAAGTAATCAAATGCCACCAGAATGTATTCATGCCCATTTGACCCTTTCGGTGTGACTATGCCGATGACATCGATTCCCCAGACTGAGAAAGGCCATGGTGAAGTCATGTTGTAAAGCTTCGACGGCGAGATGTTCATGCGATTTGCATGAATTTGGCATTTGTGGCATCGTCGAACAAAACTGATAGAATCCTCCTCCATGGTAGACCAGTAGTAACCTTACCTGAGAATCTTCCAAGCTAACATTACTCCGTTCATGTCCGCTTCGCACTCTCCCCCATGGATGGCCTCCATTAGGCGCTTTGATTCCTCTGCGTCGACACACAACTTGTGCATTCCCAGATGACCCATCTTGTACAGTTTACCTCCACAGATGATAAATTGAATGGGCATCTGCCTTATTGCCCTCTTATCTTTGGCATTTGCCTCTGGTGGGTAGACCTCCTTTTCTAAGAAGTTCCGGATATCATAGTACCAAGGGCTTTGATCTTGAACTTCATCTACTGCGGCGATAGTCTCGTAGGCCGGCGTATATCTCTGCTCCATAATGATCGGACGCATCCGGATTCCAAACGGAATGTCTATCATGGAAGATAGAGTTGATAAGGTGTCAGCGAACCTGTTGTTCTCTCTTAGTAGATGCATGAAGGTCAGATTCTTAAACCTAGGAATTAGAACATCCAAAGTTTGGTGATAAATCTTCATCTTTTCTTCTTTGACCTTCCAATCTCCTTTTGCTTAAGACACAACTAGGTTCGAGTGCCCAATGACGTCCAACCTTTTTGCCCTTAGTTCCAGGGTGGCTTTCAAACCAGCGATACACGCCTCATACTCTGCTTCGTTATTGGATACCTTGAACTGGAGTTTGAAGGCTAAGGGTATATGGGAGTTGTCGGGTGCTATCAGCAACACCCCTATTCCATAATCATACTGATTAGATGCTCCGTCAAAGTACATTGTCCTAATCTCTTCCTTGACTTGCAGAATAACTTCATCTAGGAGCAGGTATTCTATCGCTTTGTCCCCTTCTACTGGATGATCTGCTAGGAACTCTACTACTGCTCTCCCCTTGGCAGACTTACGAGTAACATACTTCAGATCAAATTCAGAGAAGAGAAGCAACCAATGAGCTAGTTTACCCGTAAGCGCTAGCTTCTCAAAGAGATATTTGATGGGATCTAATCTCGAAACCAGAATTACGGAGTGAGCTAACAAGTAGTGCTTCAACTTCCTAGTAGTCCATAGCAAGGCTAAGCAAGCTTTTTCCAGCGGGATGTAGCCGGTCTCGTAATCCAGCATTTTCTTGCTTAGGTAATAGATGGCTTTCTCCACCCTATCCTCAGATTCCTGAGCAAGTATGCATCCCATCGTTGTGTCCATTACTGACAGATATAAAATCAAGGGCTTCCCCGGCTCTGGCGGTGACAACAAAGGCTGATTCTGAAGGTACTGCTTGATCTGCTCGAAAGCGAATTGACATCGATCATCCTATCCTTTCTTCAGGAGGCCAAATAGTGGTTCACAAGTCAAGGCTAATTTAGAGATAAGCCGTCTTATGAATTGCACTTTACCTAGAAAGCCTCGCACCTCCTTTTCAGTCCTTGGTGGTAGCATTTCTAGGATGGTCTTGATTTTGGAAGGATCTACCTCAATGCCCCTTTGTGTGATCAAGAAACCCAACATTTTCCCTGCTGTTACGCCGAAAGTACATTTCTGTGGATTCAACCTCAGCCTGTATTCTTTGATCCGCTGAAAGAATTTCTTCAAGGCGGTGTAGTGGCCCTCTCTTTCCTTGGACTTGACAATCATGTCATTCACGTACACCTCGACCTCTTTATGGATCATATAATGTAGAATTGTGGTTGCAGCTCGTTGATAGATAGCCCCAGCATTCTTTAACCCAAACGGCATCACCCTATAGCAGTAGGTTCCCCACGGTGAAGTGAAGGTAGTTTTCTCTCTGTCCTCGGGTGCCATCAAAATCTGGTTATACCTGGAAAATCCATCCATAAAGGAGAGCAACGCATGGCCTGCGGTGAAGTCCACTAATTCATCGATGTGCGGTAGAGGAAAGTCGTCCTTCGGATTGGCTCTATTTAGGTCTCTGAAATCAACACACACTCAAATTTTGCCATCTTTCTTTGGCGCTGGAACAATGTTGGCCGGCCAAGTTGGATACTCAGATACTAGGAAGAAACGTGCGTCTATCTGCTTGGTGACCTCCTCTTTAATCTTCAAAGCCCAATCCGGGCGTATTCTTCGTAACTTCTGTTTGGAAGGTCGGGCCTCGGGGTCAAGAGGGATCCGATGCTGTACAATCTTAAGATCGATCCTAGGCATGTCTTCGTAGGACCATGCGAAAACATCTTTGAAATCTTTTCATAAAGTGACTAAGCGCTCGCACTCCTCCGAAGACAATGTGGACCCGATTTGGATCAGACGCGGATCCTTCTCAGTACCCACATTAATAGCAATGCTTTCATCAGCAAGGGGTTTTGCAAACCTCTCCTCCTCTCGAGTAATCAAAATTTTCAAAACCAGAGGAATTTTTTCCTCATCGTTTTCATCAAAGTTTTGAAAGTCATGATCAATGCAATAAATAAGAGGCATAGAGAAATACTCGGAATCTACAGTGGCATTCTCATTCAAAAGGTCCAGCTCATCCAATTACTCGGTTACAACTGACTCAAAAGAAAAAGAAAAGGACGACCTGGAAAAAACCTCAGCATCTAGGTTATCAACTCCAGGAATACCGGACCCAGACTCAGAAAAACTGGAATCTGATTTCGATTCCATAGACTCTGTGGAATCAGATTCTGGCTCACTACCTAACTCAGAACGGCAAGACAGGTAGCCATCCTCCAGCTACGAAATGAGAGACGGTGTGTAGACACCCCATTTTTGACCGACCTTAAGACTCGGACGTCACCGATTGAGCGCTCGGTGGTGTTGCATATCGTGCTCGTTCAGAAGTCTCAGAGTCGCGGCCGTGAGCCCTGCCTCCGGACTTCCGAACCCTCTTCTGTGCCTTGCCTCGGTTTGCGAACCAGACTCGATTTTCTTTGTTTCTCTTCCTAAGGGGAGGGAGAGGTCTCGTAGACCATCTCTCAATGGCCGTGGGCTACATTTCGTGGCTGTAGGCCATTTTGCCCATTTAGGAGCCCGGTTCCCGGTTTTCGGAGCCGTCAGGCCATGTGCCTCGGTTCGGGACCGTCTAACCCTCTCCGATTCCTCTGGTTTTTGGCATACGTCTTATTTACTCCCTTTTGAGGGACACTGGGGTCCGAGAGACCCACTTCGTGGCCGAATGCCACTTTCGATGCTTAACAGCCTATTTTCGGGACGCCAAACTGCGTGTTTTGGCCCCCGAGCATTCGTTTTGCATCGGTTTTCGTTCATTTTTGGCAGGTACCTCTGTGTTATCACCAGGAAGGTCACTGAGGGGTGGGAGGCCAACAATTGTCTCAGCAACCAGTTATGCTCCTCCGGCGCCCTCCGACGCCCGTTTTTCTCGCTTCCGGGCCAATGTTGACCACCCTAGGAGCATTTTCTTCAAGCCCAAACCACATATTTGTGTTGTACACACATGGGAGGACCCTAAAAGTCTATGGCCGGCCAGTAATTGTTGTTGAACCTTTTGAACCCCTTCTAAATTTAGCTTGTTCTCTCTCCTGTTTTAGAGTTGCTAACTTTGAACCACAGGGTTGTAATGAGGAGACCTGGGAGGACACTTTTCTCCTATGGCCGGCCATTAATTCAACTTTCCATTTTTGCCCCTTGGCCGGCCGGCCATAGGGGGTGGCCAGCCTTGATCCTCACAATTGGTACTTTACAGCTGTATAGCTGTTTTCCCCCAAAAATATCTCTATCCGGGGGAGAGCTTTAGGAGGGAAACTTGGTGTCATTTCCCTCCACTTGGCTTCTCCTCTCTTGCCTTTATAACAGCAGCTCAAGCTTGGTTTGATGGTTACAAAAATTTTCCCTAAAAGCTTTGCATACATCTCCCTCAATTTCTCTCTCATTTTCTTCAAAAAATCACTAAATCCTACCCTTTTCTTCATCACCACCAAGCATCACCACCACTAATCCATTCCAGCAGCAAGGAGAGGATTTCCAGCAGCTAAAAGGCAGCAAATTTGGTCCAAGAAGCAAAGAAAGGGTGGTCTTCAAGGGTAAGTTCTCATTCCCCTCTTTTATAGCTCATTCTTGCCTCATTTTTCTACCCTATTTTCTTACTGTTTTGGGCTCCGACCCTAACTAAAACTAGGCCTTTTTTGAGCCATTCTTCATGTTTGATCAAGGGCTTAACCCTGTTTGAGCCCTCCATTTGGTACTTGCTTCAATACCCCTTGGTATGTCACATTTTTGCATGAAATTTCTAGCCCATGTGTGATCTGTTTTCAAGCATAATGTAAACTATAAGTGGGGCTATTTTGAGCCCCTATTCAACATTGAAGAAGGGCTCAACCCTTTTTGGGCCCCCTATCTTGCACTTACTTCATAATCCCTCCTATTTACCGTAAATTTGCATGATTTGTTTGGCCTATATGTAAATTGTTTTGGAGTGTGTCATGAACTATGAGTAGGCTTATTTTGAGTCCCTCTACAACAGTATAGAAGGGATCAATACTGTTGGGGGCCTCCATGTTATACTTACCATTATACCCCTCTTTGGCCCCCATTTTTGCATGCTTTTTAGGCTTATCTAGCTTCTGTTTTTGGCCATGATCAGAACTGAAAGTGGTTATATTTTGACCTCCTTGGCATGTTTCATTAAGGTTCTTTGGCTATTTTATGTATATTTGGTCTACTTTATGTTATACCCTCTTGTGGCCTTAATCTTGCATTGCATTTTGAGCATGTTTTCATACTGATTTGAGGCTTGTCATCTACTGTAAATGTTCATATTTTTAGTCCCTCTTCAGTGTTGTAGAAGGGTGTTTTTCCATTTGGGCTTTGCATCTACCACTTGCTTCATTGCCTCCCTTGCGGAGCCATTTTTGTATGCCATTGTTGCCCTACTTGTGCTTGCTGTTTGGCCATGATTTGTACTGTAAAAATGTGATTTTTAGGGCTGCCTTGCTTCTGCCTTTTCATGTCATGTATCAATTATGCACGTATAGACCATTTCATGCATTGAAATCCATGTTTCGGGATCATTTCGTGCATCGGGTATCACTTCGCTTTGTTTCGGGGCTGTTTTGCCCCTCATTTTACCACTGATTTTTGCATGTTTGCATATCATATTCCATGTCTTTTCCATGTCTCATTAGAGTGGCATTTCGGTGCCTGAGGGTCCGTTCTCGGTTTGCGTGCCCGCGGGCGCGCACTTCGAGGTGTCTTGTTTTCATCTGATGGCCTCCTATGTGAGTGTGGCTGAGGCTCTCTCATGTTAGTGTAAGCCCATTATTGCATTGCATATGCCATTTCACCCATAGCATTGTGTATGCCCGGTTGTGTATTACCTCATATAGCGTGTATGCCATTCCATGACATTGTGTATGTTAGGATCGCATATTAGCTACATTTCATGCATATCATGCATATCGCATCGTGTTCGGGATAGGAGTTAGCCCGGGCACGGGAAACTAGGCACGTTTCATACTCCGAGTGACGGAACGGGTCTCAATTCCCAAGTCACCGACACTCCGGATTATCCATGATGTAGTTAGGTTTTGCTGTAGCATTCATATGCATTCATCCTATATTGAGTTGTGCAAATCGGCTCCTCGGCCATCATGCATCGAGATGCGTGATTGGTGGCACGAGGATCGAGGCATGCATATATTTGTGAAATGCATTGCTATGCCCCTTTCTTGCTCTCTGTTGCAGCAAAATGAAGAATCAGCAACTTTTCAGAGTCTGGCACGCATTTCGAGAAACATTGCAAACAGAGGCTAAATTGGGCATCCCAATGGATTTCTGCGCAAAACAGCCCAAAACATGCATCACTCCATCATCCGGAGCGGAGTCAAGGCAGTCCCTGGCTTGCATGCCAGTTTACGGTCTTTCTTCTTTAATTTGTTAATTAATTAGGAATTTGTATATTATTTGGACCGTATTATTCGGACTGTACTATTCTTTTATTTGGGACTGTATGTTTATTCGGACCCTCTGCGCGAGGGCATAATTGTAATAAGTGTGGGTGAGTGTGATGTATGTCTTCCAACCCCACGTCTTTCTTCCCTTTTATTTACCCACTTATGATGGTTAGATATAGGGCATATTTCGATTAGCATACAGTATGACAGCATGTTTGCATCATTCATCTGTTTTGCACGCACCGGGCTCGGCGCATCATACAAACTGCATTTGTATTTCAATTCCAAATTGAATACGTGTTAGTTGTAGCATTCCATATGCCATGTTTAGAATAGCCGAGCCTGCTATAGTTGCTTTGCATGTGTTGCATTAGGCATTCTGTATATTTAGGATCATGCATGATTTCTAATGAGCTTCTGTTTTGGCTTGGAGTACTCGGTGAGTTTTATGCTTTAGCATCCTTGCATGCGTGTGAGTGACTGCCATGAATAGCATGCTTACCATGAGGCTATGTGCTTATGTGATATAACTGCCTGAATGCCTGTGGGTGAGGTTGGGTTACTTGGATTGGAACAATTCATCTGTTTGTTTTAAGCCCACTAGATAGTGGCAAAATCATGTTTTCTAAAGCCCACCTGAGGGTGGCAAATCCACGTCTTAGCCTACCTGCGGGTAGCACCATCAAACCATTTTCAAACAAACAAACATGAAATGTTTTGTTCCAATTCAGGCGATCCAGTCTATACTTGTATGCTGTGCGCATCACATAGTAATCTAAGCTAATAACCGGAATAAGAACTCACAATGTTTTCAAAAGAAGATATCATGGTTAGTAGAGGCCGGTCTTTGACCGGGCGAGCGGGGGTGCTCACGAAGTGACCTTCCCCAATCGTACCCAAGTTCCCGAGCCGAGGCAACTTTGGTGATGACGGACACGTGGCCTTTGGCACCGAGTCAGGGTTTCCTAAATTTCCCATTAAAAAATATTTAGGTGGCGACTCTGTATCTGGCAAAGCAGTCCATGTTTGGCACTTCTTTCAAAAAATCTATTTTCAAAACGATTTGTCGGATTTGGACTCTTTGGTTCAAGATTAAGAACCGTGACAATTGAGTCCTTCGAACTGTAGTGACCCATTATCGAACCAGAACCGGGGGAGGGGGGGGAGGGACTCGCACTCCTTTCCCCGGGATGCGTTCGGGGACGTCTACGCGGTGCGTCAGATACATCCAAGATGCTACTAGAAGGGTTTACACCCGGTTGGTCCCCAATCATGGAAACGGTCAGGTTATCCCCCAAGCTCTCTGAGTCGATCGGAGGATTTGAAAGGAGACATGCCAGTGCTACTCCTACTTGAAGCTCATTGCTGTCAGAATCACTTTTTGTGCTCTTTGCAGCTTCATTGGTTAGTTCAGTCTGTTCCTTTGTATCACTCTCTTGCAATTGTAAGTCAAAGAAAATCTCAAAGCTGGGAACCCGTTGCCTCTCAGATTTGAACCTGGGCTCGGGGAAACCACAGAATGGGAAGTCTTCACCGTCCTGAACAAAATAACCATTCGGGGTTCTTTGGATTGGTCAGTGCACAAGCTCGTAGCATTTCCCAGTCTGCTTAGCTCTGGCTCTGCTAGCCATCTCTTTCCCTTTCCTATCCCAGTTCTCTTTGGTGGGCATATAGCCAAGGCCAAAGGCATGTGGGTTATGTGGCACATCGGCCAATGCAGTAACGTCCTTCCTGCCACTCCTTCCCAACCCCATTCCTGGCATGTGTGGGAGCTTGTTCATGAAGTATACAGATTGGGCATTGACATACAAGCCCTCATCAATGGCCAAGATCTTCTGCACTACTCGGGCCTCAGGCAAGGTAAATCCTGAAAGGAAAACATCCTTTTCGCCATGCACAATCTCCAGTATTGGTGTAGTGACCTCTGGCAGAGGATGTATAGATGAATTCCCAAAGACTATGGCCACCCCTTTTCCATTGGGGTACTTCAATATTTGGTGGAGGGTGGAAGAGACAGCTTTCACTTGGTGTAGCCAAGGTCGCCTAAGTAGCAAGTTGAAAGTGGCCAGAACATCTAGGACATGGAACTTGATGTCCTGTTGAGCTGGGCCAGCTTGAACAATAATTTGTGCTGTCCCCATCACCTCTCTGCTTGTATTGTCATACGCCCGAATCACTTGGGTTGTAGGCACAAAATCGGTCAGTTTCAGGCTAATAGCATAAGCCGTGCGACAAGGATAGATGTTGATTGCTGACCCAGTGTCGACCAATACCACTGGTATCCACTTTTCTCTGCACTCCACTGATATGTTTAGAGGCCAATTGTGTACAGAGCCTTCTGGTGGCAATTCCTTGTCCAAGAAGGTTAGAATTGGTGCAGCGCCTCCCAGGAAGACTAATCCCACTAGTTGGTCTGGGGTAGTGTCGATGGACAACTTAGTTTTACCCATTGCTGACAGTACAGCCTGTTTATGCACTTGCAAAGCCGTAAGCAGACCCTAGATAGATATATCAGCTTGAATCTTCTTTAACTATTTCAACACAGCCTTTTCTTCTAACAGTTTTTCTTTCTGTTTCTTTACTTCTTTATCCTTCCCAGATGCCTCAGGTTGGTCCAGATGTGGTGGTTTGAAATATCGGCCACTTCTTATCATATGGTCGACCTCTTCCACATACCAAATGTTGTTGGGAAGACCTTTACCCCAATCCTCATCTGTATGAGCTAGGTGTAGGTCGTCGTCATCCCACCAGATTCCTTCGATAGCCAATAAGCATTCGTTCGGCTCTGTTCAGATCATCTTCTCGTCTTAAATCTCCTCCGCAAGGGGTTGGGCTTTTCCAGTTTTCCATTTGTCTCCATCCATTTCTTGCTCAAATCGCTTCAACGCGGCTTCTTACTCTGTATGCACAGTATTAACAATGCCCAATTCCTAAGCCAATTGTTTTACACCGGTGTTTTCCGGCAGTTTACCCTTCCCATCCGCCATTCCGGCCATCGCAACGGTTCCCACTTTCTGTTCTTCCAACTTGAATTCAGGTCCCTCATCTATATCAGGTTCATCACTTAGCCACCTAGAATTGTCTGTCAACCCATTCAAATCAAACCAATCAATATGCACGTTCCCTTAATCTTGCTCCTCAAAGAACTACAAATTGTTTATGTCCTCCTCTAGGTCGGCCAGATCATTTAATCCCTGACTTGGGCCATCCTCTCGAACTACACTAACCTCCATCCTAGTTGACAGCACCACTTCCAGCTTAGCTTGATCCACTAGCACAATATAACAGCATGGGTTGTACACCCCTTCAGATAAGTCCTCAGAGCCTTCGAGCAACGAACTGATATTCTCTACCGAGGCTGACCTCCTTTTATCTACCACTGTCACCACCACTGGTTCAGTTTGGAGTGTAGACGCGTTCATCATGCACAAGTCCATGTTCTCAAGGACGAACAACGCCGGTTTGGGTAGGTGGGAAGGGGTGATATATATACTGGGTTCATAAGAGATGGTCAGTGTATGGATGAGGTTTATATGTCGGGGTGGAGGGACTTGATTATGTGGTGGGAGGGGATTCGTAGTGACGTTGGGTTTTTGGGGAGGTGCTATCACTTTATTGTCAATGAGATCTTGAATCTCATGATGTAGTCTATAGCATTGATCAGTGTCATGATCGTGCTATTGGTGAAAAGCGCAATATTTGGCCGGGTTGTGTCTCGGAGGGAGAGGATCTGGTAAATGACGAGGCTCTAGTGGTTTAAGATGCCCCTTTTTGATCATGACCCCTAGGGCTTTTGGATAAAGGCATGTAGAGCGGGGGTAAAGACCCTTTGAGATTGGGCCTGGCTGGTCGAGGTTTGTGGAGTTGCGCTAGATGTGTTGACGAAAGGGTTGACAGTTTTGGGTGCGGTGGTGACCAATCTCACATCCGAAGGCCGTGTAGAGGTGCTACCACTCGTGGTTGCATTTGAGCTGCGTGTAAAGGGCCTCTTGGGCTGTTCCTTCTCATTGTCTATCAGCCCCTGTTTCATCGCATCCTCAATTTGAACCCTTATCTTATGGAGTTTAGCAAATGTAAAGAAAGGCAAGACTATCATCTTCTGTAATAATCTCCCTTACAGGTTATGGACCACCATTATGATTTGGTCCTTTTCAGACGGCATGATAGTCATCATAGAGGCCTTAGCCCTCCATCGAGTCACAAAGTTCCAGAAACCCTTCTTTGGCTCCTGGCGGGTCGCTTCGAGATCACGGGTTGTGAGCTCGATCTGGGTATTGTAGGAGTACTGCGCGATGAAGGCCTCAGCCATTTCCTTCAAACTTCTTTTCACAGAGTCCTCGAGCTTGGCATACCAAATGGCCGTTATACCCGACAGTGTCCGGCCAAAAAGAGACAACTTCTGAAGTTTAGTGAGACCCATTGGTCGTAGGATATCAGAAAATAACCATAGGTGGACCATAGGATACCCGGAGCCGTCAAACCGGTCCATTTGCGGCATCTTGAATCTGTCTGGTAGAGTCACTGCGGAGTCTGTGTATCCATCCTCAATGTCAGGGATTGAATTCACACTCTGTGCTCGCTTGAAGAGCTTTTCCAGCTTGTTAACCTTCAATGCAGTGGGGTCAACCTCGAATTCAAATGGCGCCCTCGTTTGGTACACTGGTGCCTTGGAGGTCTGAGGTGGGATCAGATCTACCGGAATGCCTAGATTCTCTTGGACATTGATAGTGACTTCGAGTGCTGGAATACCAATTGGGGGTGCATAGGATACAAAGGCTACTGCCAGTTGTGGTTTCTGTTGCTGAAGCCTATTTATCACTTCTGCTTGGCGAGCTGTAATTTCAGCTTGGCGGACATCATCTAGCTACATGGTCTCAATGGTCTGTTGGAGCTGACGAAGCATATCTTCCATGCTAATTGGGGGATGTTGAGCTATCAGAACTGGCGAATACTCTCTTTCTGGAATAGAAGTAAAAGACTGAGCCTGACTGGGCACAGGTGAAGTAAAATGTGACTGCTGGACTGGTGAATTATGCCTGATCCTCCTCCGTCTGGTAACCGGTGAGAGTGAAGCAAACATTGGCTGTCCCCTGACAAGATCCCCAAATCTGTAAAGCCTTCTCACTCGGGTCCAGAGTGCTTAGGGAGTAACAGGACTATCCAAAGCAATTGTGATTAACTACCTTGCAAAAAGAAATAAAGCAAAAAGAAAGTGAAAATCAGAAATCTCATAGCACCTCAGCTCAGATACTAACAAGACACGGTTGTAAACAGAAGCTATAGAACTGTACTCAACACTGATTTCTGCCCCGAAAATCGATACCCTAATTTGTAACTGATACATACATTCCTGTAGAGTTTCACTCTAAAAGCACATACCAGTTAAGTGAGAGCCAAAACACCCGTATGATGGGGTAAGGTTACCCTATCCTAGTTTCGTCAGGAACTAGGGTTCACTATTCATGCAAAGTGTTTCACACAATCCTGAATTTGGGTAAGCAACCTGTCCCAGTTTGGAACAGTCTTTATGGCTTTCAATATGCAACTAGGCTGATTGGTTAAAATAGTACCTTAGCAAGACTGCCTAATATACCTCTCACACCTAACATCGAGAAGTGAAAGGAGGATCAAACGGTATAGTGGTAGTCCAGATCCAAGGGTTATGTTCCCATTGTGGCAGAGCCCGCAACCGGTCAGCCTTTTGGCAAGCTTTTCCAAGCAAGCCTCCGGCAAACCGTTCAGGAATAGCAAATGGCAAACACTGTGACTTAGCCGCACTAATGCAAATGCAAATGCAAAGAAATACATAAGTGTAGATAAAATATTGTAAACACCCCATTTTTTACCGTCCTCAAGACTTGGACGTCATCATTTGAACACTCGATGATCATCCATGCTCGTGTTCGTTTTGAGTTTCTGAAGGTCTCTGCCGCGCGCCTTGCCTCGGAGCCTCTCAACTTGTCTGTTTTATGCTCGGTTGTAGAGCAAGAGCTTGTGGTTTTGTTTATGAGGGAAAGGGGGTGGCTTGTTGGCCTCCCTACAACCCATCGGCCAAGCCTTGTGCTTATCGGCCATGTTTTCTTGTCATCGGCCATCAGTGATGGTCGATCGGCACTCTTTTTGGCCGGTCGGCACCCTTTTTGGCCGGTCGGCCATATCTTTTGGCCGAGACCTTTTTTTCTGCTTTTGCAGATATTTTTCTTCCAGTTGGTGCCAGCTGTTGGTCACTTGGTGTATCCTCCATACACGTGTATGGATGGATTTTAACAAGCTCCAAGCTTGCTCAACAAGCTTGGGACTTGATTTTCTATAAAAAGAAAGGCACCTCTCCCTTTCCAGAGGTTCTGAGATTTGACATACAAGATATATATCTCTCTCTATATTTCTTCCTCTCTCACTATATTTGTGTGAGTTTGTGCCTTAAAGTGTGTTTTGTCTTCACCTTTGCACTGCAACACACAATCTTTGAGCTGAGATTCTTGGGAGTGTTATTTGAGCTCTGAAAGTTGGTTTTTGCCTCAGAAGCTGCTGGTTTCAAAGTTGTGCTTCAAGGGTGAGTGTATTCCCCTTTTAAGCCTTTGTTTGTATACCATATTGGCCATCCTTACATATTGTTTTAGGCCTTGCTTTTAATTGAAAAAAATTATTGTTTTGAAGTGCTTAACATGTTTGTTTGAGACCTCTTTGGTGTTGGGGGTGGTCCACTCCCTTTTGTGCCTTGTTAGGCTTTGTTTTGTACCATCACTTTGAGCCTTTTTGATCACCTTTATTTGGCCTTTCTACCATTGAATTCTAGAGGAATTTTAGTGGTGGAAAGTGTGTTTTGTGGTCTTAAATAGGAGGGGGTTGTCCCCCATCCTCTTCTCTTGAATGCTTGTGTTGATGGCTCACCAAGTTGGCATGTTTTTCTACCTCTTTGTGGTTCCATTTCAGTATGTCTTAGGCCTTGTTTTGCCATGATATAACACTATTTTGGCTTGGTTTGATCATATCATGCATGCTCCTTGCACTTGCAGTGCAAATCCATTCACTAGCCTAGCATACATCATGTGTTTAGACCATCATTCTAGCATGTTTTGGCTTTACTCCAAGAAGCTTTTGTCCATGTTTTAACATGTTTAAGCTCTAATTTATGTTGTTTTGGTCATGCATGCCATGCTTTGTATAACCATAATGCATTCTTGCTCATTAGCTTTGAGTTTCATGGTCTCTAGCATGGCTTACTTGAGTTGTTTGCATGCATTCGTCTCATTTCTACCATTATTTCAGTATGTATAGTGTAGCCATACTCTCTCATGCTCCACTATTTCAATGCTTTTGGTGAGTCATGCTTTATGCCTTAAGTATGAGTCTATATGCATGCCATGTTGCCTAAGCTTGTGGGCTGCCATATCAGTGCATTTTTGGTGTTATTTTGACATGCCATAACTCTGATTTTTGTTGG
The DNA here is from genome assembly GCA_030407325.1 of Camellia japonica. Lineage (NCBI taxonomy): Eukaryota > Viridiplantae > Streptophyta > Magnoliopsida > Ericales > Theaceae > Camellia > Camellia japonica. Next base: position 149,101,590 of record JAPPVO010000032.1, read on the forward strand.
TATAGTCATCCCATGCTTGGTTTTGGTAGGTGTAGTGTAATTCTCCTCATTGGACTTGTACGCGTCATGTTTTGTGCTTACTATGCTAGCTTGTTTTGGCCTCATTCCATGCATGTTTTGGCCTTATTTTGACCTACCTTAGGACTGTTTTGAGTCACCTTGGCCCTTTGGGGCTTGCTTAGTATGGCCATGGTGTAAGTCCCTTGGCTAGTTTTAAGCTTTGAGCTCACTGGCATGCTTTGCTTGTCATATGTGCATGATTTAGTGTCACTTGGAATGTGATTCCAGAGCCTATTTCACTGCCACACTCTCACATTTTCCACTCCTTCAATGTGCTTGAGAGTTAGTGCCTTCATGCTTTGTTTGTGAACCAATTGGTACGCATGCTTGTATATACTTTTGGACTTCATTTTCAACATGCTTTGGGCCATTGTATTGGCATGCATGAGGCTTATTTGGGGTTGGTTTGGTCCATTGAATTTTGCATTACATGGCCCTTACCATTGCATTGTTGTTTGCATGTTGTTGCATGTTGTTGCATACTTGGTGCATTGCATGTTGTTGCATGCTTACTGCATAGCATGATTTTTGTATGCTTGTAGCATTGCATTGTATTTGGCATACTTGTGTTGCATTGTGTTTGGATAGGCTGTTAGTCCAAACATGAGAAACGAGGGACGCTTCGTACTTGAAGTGACGAGACGTGCCTCAATTCTCGGTCGCCGACCCTCTTGATCATGCATGATAGAGGTTAAGGCATTTATGTGTTTTTGTGCATTCATTTGACATTGATTTGTGCAACTCGGCCTCTTTGGCCATCATGCATTGAGATGCGTGATTGATGGCTCGAGAGCTGAGCACTACACTCCTTTGAGCCTTAGACATGACAAGGAGTGTAGTTGCACACCTATTTTCTTGTAAATACATTGCCATGCCTCTGTTAGTGATTTGCTGCAGCAAAAAGGGAGAATTTGCAGGAAACAGTGGTCGGTCGACCACTTTGTCTGCCGATCGGCTATCAAATTTGGCCGATGGCCATTAACTCTGGCCGATGGCCACTCCTCTTGGCCGATGACCTCTCAGCATGTCCATGAGGTGGATCAGAAGTACTTTGGAGGTTGGCACAGTTTTCAGAGGTCTAAAACAGTGCAAACAGAGGCATCATGAGGCACGGTAGTGGATTTCCGGGAGGACGCGACCGAGCATGCATCATTCATCATTCCGAGGTAGAGCTGTGGTAGCCTATTTAGTTTCTTACTTAGTTGGTTTTGTAACTTAATTAATTTGTTTAATTAGTTAAGAGTTTTGCAATAATTAACTAGCTAGGATAGTTAGTTAATTAGTTGGTTTGTATTATTCATTCGAACCCTTCGTCGCAAGGGCAAATTTTGTATTAAGCGTGCATGTGTGTGATGCATGTCTTCCAACCCCCATTTCTTTCTCCCTTTTACTTACCTACTTTTGATGGTTAGTTTTAGGGCATGTTTCAATTAGCATCCTTATGCTTGCATGCGTGCATCATTCATTTGTCTTGCATGCACCGGGCTCGACGCATCATACAAACTGCATTGTATTTCAATTCCGATTTGAATACTTGTATCAAGTTGCATTTCACATGACATCTTAGAATAGCCGAGCCTATCTTAGTTGCATTGTTGCATGTATTGCATTAGCCATCTTAACATGAACTAGGATCATACATGATTTCTAACTAGTTCTCTGTTTTGGCTCGGAGTACACTGTGAGCGTTTATGCTTTAGCATCCTTGTATGCGTATAAGTGTTGCCATGTATAGCATGCTTGCCATGAGGCTAACTGCTTAATTGATTAAATGCATGAATGCCTGTGGATGAAGGTTGGATTGCTTGAATTGGAACAATTCATCAAAATGCGAATTTTAAGCCCACTTTGTGGAGTGGCAAAACCATGTTTTAAGCCCACTCGAGGGTGGCAAAACCACGTCTTAGCCTACTTGCGAGTAGGAACTTCAAACCATTTTCAAAATAAACAAACATGAGATGTTTTGTTCCAATTTAGGCGATCTAGTCTATACTTGTATGCTGTGCGCATCACATAGAAATTCTAGGTTAATAACCGGAATAAGAACACATGCGTTTTCAAAACCAACATATCATGCTTAGTAAAGACCGATCTTTGATCGGGCGAGAGGGGGTGCTCATTTCATGACCTTCCCCCCTCGTACCCAAGTTCCCGAGCTGAGGCAACTTTGGTGATGACGGACACGTGACCTTAGGCACGAGTCAGGGTTTCCTAAATTTCCCAAAGGCAAAAATTTAGGTGGCGACTCTGTATCTGGCAAAACAGTCCATGTTTGGCACTTCTTTATTAAAAATTGATTTTCCAAAAATGATTTCCCAGATTTGGACTCTTTGGTGATTTATCAGTCTTGTATTGCACTTTGCGAGATTAGATTCAAAATCGTGACACGAATCCGAACTGTAGTAGCTAAGAACAACGATTCGCGCCCTCGCGCGTGGACCGGAGTTTTGGGTGGTCTATAGTTTCTGGCGACTCTGCTGGGCATATCATGAGTTCGAGTCAAGTTCTGTAAAATCCCCAACAAAGTCGCTAGAAACTGTAGCTCGCCTTTTTCGCACTCCTTTTTGGAAGTTTGAAAGAAAGCCCTATAGTTCAGACTCCTGCGGTTCTGAATCTAATCTCACAAGTGCAATGTGAAACTGATAAACACCAAAGAGTCCAAATCCGGCAAATCTTTTGGAAAATCAATTTTGAATCAAAAATGTCAAAATTGAACTGCTTTGCCAGATATAGAGTCGTCACCTAAATATTTTATTTTGGAAAAGTTTAGGAAACCCATGACTCGTGCCAAAGGCCACGTGTCCGTCATAATCAAAGTTGCCTCGGCTCAAGAACTTAGGCATGAGAAGGGAAGGTCATGAATTGACCACCCCCGCTCGCTCAATCAAAGATTAGCCTCTACTAATCATATTATGATTTTTTATCAACATTATGTCTTCTTGTTCCGGTTATTAAACTAGCTTTACTATGTGATGCGCACAAGCAAGTATAGACTAGTTTGCTCAATTTGGAACAATTTAACTCATGTTTGTTTGTGAAAATGGTTTGAATTTGCCACCTCAAGTGGGCTTAAAGTTTGCGGATTTGCCACCAAACATAATGGGCTTAAAACATGATTTGCCACTCAACAAAGTGGACTTAAAACATACATTCGTTGAATCATTCCAATTCAAGCAACAAGCCTTCATCCACAGGCATTCAAATAGTTTATCAAGTAAGCATTTAGCCTTATGGCAAGCATGCTAGTTCATGGCAATCACTCATACTCATGCAAGTATGCTAAAGCATAAAAACTCACCTAGTACTCCAAGCTAAGAAAATATGAGTTAGAAAAATATGCATGATTCCTAACTATACAAGATGTCTAATGCAACACATGCAATTATGCAATTAATAGGCTCGGCTACTGATATGGCATACGAATCAATGTTTATAACATGCGGTTTAAACAAGTATTCATCGAAGTATTGAAACAACAATGCAGTTAGAATGATGCATCGAGCCTCGGTACATGCAATACAAAATGAATGGATGCAAGCATAAAGCATAAGGTATGCTAATTGAAATATGTCCCTAATCTAACCATCAAAAGTGGGTAAATAAAAGGGAGAAAGACATGAGGTTGGAAGACATACACATTATTACAACACGTTCTTATGAAGGAGAGTCCGAATGAATAAACTAATCAAGTTAAGCTAAGTTGAGCTAAACTAATTAACTAATTATTACAAAACTTGAAATGAGTGATTAACAAACTATCTAAGCTAATTAATTAAAAGAAATTAACTAGGCTAAGCTAATTAAATATTACAACATCAACTAATTAGCTAAAAGTAATTAGACTAATTAAATATTATAACACAATTTGCTATGATAATGAAACAAGTAAATAACCAAACGCTTTTGATATGAGCATGATGGAAGATGGATGGAGGTTGCATGCGCATCGCCTGAAAGCTACTCTGTCTGCCCCAGATTGCCATAGTTTCACCTTCAGCCATTACCTCTATTTCTGCAAAATTGCACTATTGGCCACACACCAAGGGCTGGCCGTGCATTACTGATGGCCGGCTGGGTCTACAGAGGGCCAGCCGTGCATTGATTTGGTGAAAACTCTGTTTCTATTCTCTGAGGTGAAATCAGTGTAGATAGACCATTTTCAAGCTTTGTTTGTCCTTCCTTCCTTTTTTGTCATAGGAAAACCTCAAGAGAAGGTTGGGATTGACTCCAAAACCATCAATGGGCGATATGATTGGTTGATGATCTCAGACCAAAAATCAATAAATGTAATGCAAATGGACCACCCCTCCCTTTTTGTCATAGAATGTACTCAAAAAAGGAAGTTGAGGCGCTTCAAGGACATCAAAAACACCATGAATTGATGCCTGATGACCCTTGACATAAGAAACATGGCATAATGTCCGGCCAAGTTTAAGCTATTTAAGCCATTTTCTTTAAGTGTGTTGATCCATGTTTTAAACCAGTTGTTTTATGCCTTGGCATTCATTAGTCCATTTGTCCAAATGTGATGTTAAAGTCCTCTAAACGAGAAGTGATGTCAAACAAGAGGTCCTTCTAAAACATGAGAATGAGACTATACCGTTGACGATGAATCTCCAAAGAGATTAAGCCATTAAGTGTAGGTCTCCTTTTCATGCATTGAGCAAACTCAATTGGTTGAAACCATTCTCATGAATGAAAGATATGGAATGATTGATTGATTAGTAAACTTAGACTCCAAACATGGAAAATGAACAAAGAAAGCATATTAAACAACAAGTATGCCAACTTATGAGACCCCAAGTGCATTAAACAAGGCATGAACCAATTGAAAAAGCCTAGACAACCTCAAAAAAGCCCTAAATACATGAAAATCAGAGGTGAAACATGCATGAAAAGGGGTTGAAAAGCTAGACAATAAAGATGAGAATTAAAGCTAGTAAACAAGGATAAGGAGGGGTGGCTAACCCCTCCATTTTTGAAGCTTCAAAACATGGTTTTTAGCCTTTTCAAACCTCAGAAATCAGTGTAAATACCAAGAAAAAGAGTGAAAGGAGAAGGTTTGAGTTATGAATAAAGGTGTAGAAAGAGCAAGCTCTCTCTACCTTTGCTAACTCTTCAAACCCAACTCCAACACTTAAAAAACTCAAACAACCAAAATAACAAGAATAATGAAGTAAAGGATAGAAATGAAAGCAAGAGAAGAGAAAACAAGCTTATACCTTTTAAGAAGTAAGCTTGTTCTTGGAGTTTCAAACTTAGTTTCAATGCACTCTCAAGCTTGAATTACACTTCGTCAAGATCAACCAAGGCTTTAGGATGGTAAGACAAGGTTGCATATGATGTATATAGGTGGTGTAAGCAAGCTAGGTTAGCTCAAAGATAACTTGCAATGGAAGAATGAGGAGTGAAGGGCTCTCAAGGTATATATATCTCTTCTAGAATTTTGTTCAACCCTCAAAACAATCCCAGAGCTTCGATTTTATAAAATTCGAGCTGAAAAGGTGATAAATATTTTCAAAAATGGACAGTTGGCGGCCTCCCGCTCAGAACAGTGTTTATCGCTATCGAAGGCCGGCCGACCATTCATAGCCACGGCTGGCCATCACTGATGCACGACCGAGCCTTGATGGCCTCCCCTATTTTTTTGGTTCAAACTTAGCTCAGGGTGAGGAATGGTCCAAAAATGAAACCCAGAGGGTTCAAACAAGGTAAATGTTGAAGATGTGAGGTTATTTTGGAAGCCCGATTGATTCCAAATCACTGCGAATTCATAATTCAACTTTCATCATTAAGTGCATTAAACAAGGCGTTCGAGTCTTGCGGGTGGTAAAAAATGGGGTGTCTACATATACGTTATTTAATCTTGGTTTTGAAAACAAGACAACTTTAAAATGAATTTAAATTTGATTAATTTACATGATGAATCAACTTTAAATGAAGTTTTAAGTAAATCAAATGCGAGTCAAGTTTGAATAGTTTGATTTGTTTTACATTTCTATTTGGAATGTGTAATTATGCATATGTATATATATATGTTTCCTTTTGTATTTATTTTCAAAAATTTTATTATATTCCAATAAAAAATATATTGTTTAGTTTTGGCGTTCGCAATAATTATAAAAGTAACAACGCTGGATGGCCCGAAAAATCATGGCTCGAATCACTCTAAACGATCGTTTTGGGTGTAAAACGATGTCATTTTAACACATTCGAGCCATTCGAGCCACACAAATTCGAGCCACCAAGCATTTTTCTTATAAAAGTATGATGGGCTTGGATCCAGATTGGGTGGCATCATGAATATGAGAATGCTGAGTTCAAAGAATTTTCATATAGTGTTGTACTTGTGATATTTTCAATTATAACTGAGTTTGAAAAGTTTTGCTATGATACTTTAATGGTATTTGTGTCCGTGTTTTAAATTAGATTTCGTTAATAAAGTCTCTTTTTTCTCATTCAAATAAAAAAAAAAAAAAAAAAGTGTCTTTGGATACAACAAAAAGATAAAAAGAAAATATTAAAAATATAAGGCACTTCTTTTATAAATATTTTTCATTAATCAGAACTCATTTCACCTATTTTCAATAGACCTTTCACACTAATTTCTATAAAAGAATACCCCAAACCAAACATTGTGGGTGTTTGGGAAGTGGGCTTTTTGTAGGTTTTTTTAGTTGTAGATATAATTTGAGATTTTTTTTTTTTTTTTTTTTTTTGTGTTTGGGAAGATATTGGGTTTTTTGGTTGGATTGTGATGTTTGTGAGAGAAAAAGTGAAATGATTATGAGATTTGATGTGTATTTGTTTGGATTTGTTTTTTTTTTATTTTGTAAAATTTCTCTTGTAGTGAAAAAAAACAAAAAAAAAAAACCCAAAAACCAAGTTCCCAAACACCCCCATTGTAATGGACTTCAGTTTGGTTCTGGGTAAGTCCCACAATGTGGCCACCGCTTCTCAAAATAAGTATCCAACAAAAGGAACTTTGGTTGGTGCAGGTGATGGGTAGTTTTTTTTTTTTTGGGTACTCGTACCTGCACCCCCTAGTCTCTTTTTGAAGAATTCAATTTCTTTATTATGATTTTTTTTACAATAATATATATATATTGTGGAGAAATATTTTGTGAATGACAGCACATGGTTAAGGTGACGTCGAAATTTCAGTCGAGGTGCCACGTGGCCTGGTCATGATGTCGAGATAATAGCCGAGGTTGTCTGTGGAGATACAGGAATCCGAGACAAGCAGAAAAGAGACAAGAGTCCTAGAAATGAGGAGGATCTCATTCTGGATAAAGATAAGACTCAAGAAAAGTTTATCTCTACCTAGATGAGGGTCTAGGATAAGCATTGAGTCTGAGTCTACTGAAGTGAGACTTCTAAAAGGATCAGGTCACTGATCATTATAAAAGTGAGGCACCCTCGTGGGTCTAAGGTATGTTTTGATTTGTGAAGTTATTTTCTTGTGAATCTAAGTACAATTTGCTATCTTTGAGAGATATAGATTACTGACTTGATCGTCGAAGTGCCCCCGGGTGGACGAACCACCACTGGATTCTCAGCTTTTTATGCAGGTTGTTGGGCTTAATCTATTCTATCGGTGCTCTCCAACTAAGTTCCTCATTTGGTTGTGTGGTCAGAAATTAACACCCACAATTTGGCGCCTTCTGTGGGAACTTAAGGAGAATAGATGGCCAACAATGGGCAGGAGGAAAAGATTAGGGACAACATCCATAGTGAGAGTGGTGAGCATGTAGATCCCAACGTCGAGGAAGAAAACCACAATGAAGGAGCATATGATCTGAATCCTGGGGAGAAGGACGTCGGTAAAGAGGGTAACGCCCCGAAGAAAGCTGGCTGAGATAAGTATTACAACGAAAGCGACCTCCAGGCATGGAAGGATAGATGCCTAAGAAGGGACGACGAGATGAAAGGGATGGCAAACAAGTTGGCTGACCTACAGTCGGTTGTTAACTTCATGATGCAAAACAACGTGATGCAACCACCGTTCCCATTGCAAGACATACTGATACCAGCGGCCAAGACTGATGCCCAGAAAGGGGGGCAATAAACAATCCCAGTAGTGCCGCAACATGACAAGGAAAATGAGCGCTCACATCGGCTTTCATGAGATGTCGGGCAAGCGGAGTCAGTGAGAGGTGAGTCGCAAAAAACACCACGAACCAAAGGGACCTATGCCAAAGAACCTCGGCATATCCAGGGGAAAGGCCTTTGCTTTGATACAGTGAATGAAAAAAAATCCAAGAGGACGCACAACGACACCTGGAGTAGTGCGCCAAAAAGGCTAAAATCTGTTGATTGCCGAGCTCTCGGCCGAACGAAGGAGGATCTGAGAGACTAGCTCTAGAGAAAGCGACTCCACGCTGAGGTCACATCTCCCATCAAGCCAAGAACACCGTTCTCAGTGGAGTTAGATAGATTTGAGGCCCCAAAGAGGTTCCACATGCCGAGGTTCTAGATTTATGATGGTAAGTCTAATCCGAACTTTCATGTCGGCTTATATTTAAATTCGATGGCTTTGTATAGTGGGAACGAGCAGTTGCTGTGCAAGGTGTTCCCCCTCATCCTTTGGAAAAATCGCATTGGATTGGTTCCATAAGTTGCCAAAAGGAACAGTGAAGAGTTAGGAAGGCCTGGCCGAGATGTTTGTGGCCAGGTTTGTTACAAACAAGTAGCAGCCACTAAGGGTAGACTCCCTGCTGGCTTTGAACATTAGCAAGGGTGAAAGCCTCAGAGCGTACACCAAGAGATATTACGAGGTGTTCAACCGAACTCCTACTTGTAACCAGGAGCTGGCGGTCGTGTCTTTTAAGAAAGGCCTAGATAATGAATGCCCTCTCCGAAAATTGCTGGCAAAAACTCTACCAAAAAGTATGGAGGAGCTCATGGCATGGATCGAGAAGTATGCCAAAGTAGAAGAGGACACACAGGGAACAAAGACACCAAAGCAGGAGAAGAGAAATGGCTCGCCGAAGCGAGGTCAAGGTAATACTAGTTTTAATAGGCGGAAAACAAGGTTGAGGGCTGCACAAGTAGTCACCACTGTATTCAGGATCCCGGTCTACAAAGTTCTGGAAAGGATCAGGAGCCAACCGTATTACAGAGCGCCAAAGAAGATACCTAGCGAGTGTATGTGAAGGTGGCTTGGGAAGCATTATGCTTACCATAATGAGGATGGGCACTTAAATCAAGGATGTAGGGCTCTAAAGACACACTCAAAGAATTTGGTCAGACAAGGTCACTTGAGAGACCTAGTAGATGATGCCAAGACAAGGGAAGAGCAAGCAAGGCTACCCCAGGCACCAGCAGCACCACCTCCACCACTGCCACCACAACAAGCAAATGGACCTTAGGTGATCAATGTGATTCGCTCGAAGGTCAATAAGAATGATGTACAAGGGGAGACTCAGAGAGTGAGGTACCTACAGCATGTGTATCAAGTCCAGCAAAAAAAGCCTAGGACGAATAAGTACTAGGGACCAATGGTCTCTTTTACTGAGGCAGACCTGGATATGGTGCAACATGCCTTGGTGATAACGCTGAAGATTGGAGAATGCCAGGTGAGGCGCATACTGGTTGATCAAGGCAGTTCTTGTGACATCATGTATATTAGATGTTATAAAGAGCCTGGCCTTCACCCAGATGATTTGGAACAGTCCAACAGCCCGATGGTTGGATTCAACGGAATGCCAACGTGGCCTTTAGAATCCACGAATTTGGAGGTGCAGGCAAGTATCAAGAAAGTAAGCGTAGAGTTTATAGTAATTGATGCACCCTCCCCTTAAAATGTTATCTTAGGTAGACCGTGGTTACATGTATTGAGGGCTGTTTCGTCAACATTGCACTAGCTGTTGCGATTCCCAACCGAACATGAGATTAAGGAGGTCAGAGGAGATCAGGTGCAGGCAAAAAACTGCTCCATGGCAGCAATAAAGTCCACATGTAACATGTGAGAAGCAGAGACAGTATAAATTGACGACGAGGACATAGAGGTCCTAGATGATATCGACAAAGAATGAGCCAACAAGAGTGAGGAAGCTTTGAAGAAGATTTTGGTAAAAGAAGATGATGAAGAGTGCTTCTTCCTTCTCGGCTCAAGTTTAGCCAAAGAGGAAGAAAGAGAGTTAGAAGCTTTCTTCTGAGCAAACATAGAAATGTTTGCCTAGACGCCATATAAGATGCCTGGCATTGACCCCGAGGTCATTTGCTGAAGGCTCAATGAAGACAGGTCGGCTAAACCTGTCTTCTTGCGGGCAAGGAGGCCGACATTAATACATGTGGAAGCAGTCGTGGAGGAAGTGGACAAGCTGTTAGAAGCCAAGGCCATTCGGGAGGTGAACTACCCAACCTAGTGTAGACACCCCATTTTTGACCGTCCTTGACACTTGGACGTCACCGTTTGAACACTCGGTGATCATCCTTGTTTGTGTTCGTCTTGAGTTCCCGGAGGTCTCGGCCACGTGCCTTGCCTCAAGACCTCTCGACTCGACTGTTTTGTGTTTGGTTTTGCACCAAACAGTTTTGTTTTGCTTTTGAGGGGCAGGGAATGGCTTGTTGGCCATCCCCACACCTCATCGGCCATGGCTTGAGGCCACCGGCCATTGTTTTGTTGCCATCGGCCAAATGTTTGGCCGGCCAGCACTCTTTGTGGTCGGCCGACCTTTGTTTTGGCCAATTTGTCATTTTTGGATGGCCGACCACTATGCATCTGCTTTTGGCAGATATTTTGTGCCAACTGTGATAGCTGGCACCCACTTTGCACCCGGACGTGTATGGAGGGATTTCATTCTTGTTTAGCTTGTTTTGTAAGCTTTGGAAGAGTGAATCTCTATAAAGGGAGGCCTTCTCCTCCCTCTACAAGGGTTACAAAAAAGTTCCAGAGAGCTCTGAGATTAAGATTTGCATAGTGTATCTATCTATCTCTATATCTCCCTCTCTTTTTGCCTTTGTGTGTGTTTGTTCTTAGTTTTGCACTAAGACACCTACCATTACACTATACCTTGGTTACTGAGGAGCCAAAGGGGTGTTCTTGAAGTTCTTGAGTGGATTCAAGCTAAGGAAGGCTACTGGAACTCCTTTCTTGAAGAGGTCTATAAGAGTGAGTGTGCTTGCTCTTTATTCCCCATATTTGCTTAGGCTTTTAGCCATCCTTGCACCTATTTTTAAGCTTAGTCTATAACATATAAAAGTTCTTATTTTAAGTACTTAAAATAGTTGTTTAAGGTTGCTTTGTTGTTTGGGTTGTTTGACCCCTCTTAGGCCTTGTTTGGCCCCATTTTTATGCTATTTTGGTGAGCTCCGGGACCACCTTGTCTTGGCCTCCTCACCACTGAAATGCAGAGGGATTTTAGTGGTGGGGATGGTGCTTTAAGGTCCTAAGAAGGAGAGGGCCATCCCCTCTCCTTGTTGCCTTCAATAATTGTCATTTTAGCCTCATGTGTGAGCACCTCTCTTAAGTTCATGTTGGCCATGCCTTAGGTAGTATTTGTGCTTATTTTGCCATGATATTGCATTGTTTTAAATTGGTTTAGACACACCATGCTTGCTTTGTATACTTGTCTTGTAATGCCATGAATTTGCCTTAACATGTACTTAGCATTTAGACTACTATGCTTACTTGTTTTGGCCAAGCTTTGTGAAGCTTTTATGCATGTTTTAGTATGCTTAAGGTCTATTTGTGGTTGCTTTAGCCATCCATGACATGCTTTGCATAGCCACCTTGCATTTTGGCTTGTTAGCCTTGGGTGTGTGAGTGTTAAGCGTGCATTACTTGGCTTGTTTTAGTGGTTTGGCACCACTTATAACACCATTTCAGTCCATTTAGCATGCTTGTATGCTTGCATCTGATGTTACTTTAAAGCCTTAAAGAGTTTGTGTTTCATGCTCCATGAAAGTGTCATTGCGTATGTGTAACATGCCCGGGAGGGTACCCGCGCGCGTTAAACAGTTCGGACTCCCGAGATCTCTTTGATCTCAATGTCTCACGAGTGCAATGTGAAACGTAGATGAGAGTCCAGATTTGGCAACTTTTATTGAAAATCCATTTTATTGCAATTTTGTCAAAACTGGACTGCGTCATCAGAACTCAGAGTCGCCACCTAATATTTTGGGAAATTAGGAAACCCATGACTCGGTACCAAAGGCCACTGTTCGTCGTAACCAAGGATGCTTGGCTCGGAACCTTAGGTATGAGAGGGAAAGGTCAATAATGAGCACCTCCGCTCACCCGATCGAAAGATCGGCCTCTACTAAACCATGATATGACTTTTATTTTCTTTATATGTTTATGATTATTTTAGTAAATCCTAAAATTTACTATGTGAAGCATACAAGTATAGACTAGTTTGCTCAAATTGGAACAATTCAATTTCATGTATGTTTGTCGAAATGAAAAAGGGTTTGAGTTTGCCACCATCAAGTGGGCTTAAGACGTACAATCTTTGAATTATTCCAATTCAAACAACAAGCCTTCATCCACAGGCATTCAGACAGTTTATCACTTAAACAAATAGCCACATGGTAGGATGCTAAACATAATAAGAAACACACACACAAATGAGATGCTAAAGCATAAAAACTCACAAATTGACCGACGTCCCTCGAACAGCTACAAAACAAAGGTTAGTAAAATATGCATGATCTTATATACAGAATCCTAATGCAATTCACTCATGAGATGCACTAAAGATTTGGCTTCTAGAATATGGCATGTGAATCATTTCAAAACATCTGATAGCACACAAAATCATGGGATAATCAATTGAAGCATAAAGATGCAAATTTAGCCAAATCTTATGCATGGATCATGGATGTAAAGCAGGGATATGCATGACATGTCAGATATATACATACACACAGTTAGGGAAAGCGATAAAGAACGGGATAGAAAGAAGCGGGGTGGGGGAATTATTACAACACTTTAAATATTACAAATCCGACTGAGGGAGAGAGGAGAGAAAAATAAAATAAAAATAAAACCTCACAACACTCAAAATAAAAATAAAATAAAGAACTGCATCACTGGCGCATTCCATTCCTTCTCGCATGTCCCGGGCTCCGCGACACCACATGATTCACATTTTCCAGATTCAAGCGGCAAACCAAAGAACGGATTTGAAATCTGACTCGCATGACTTATAGGGAAATCCCTATTGGATGATGTGAGCCCAAAATAAACATTTATAAACAATCTTTTTGTTTTTGTTTTTTTTATTACCCCCACCCATAACCATGTGAAACCAACATTAAAAATCTTTTTCTATTTTTATATTACCCAACACCCATGACCATATGATACATATAAAATATATATACATAAAAAAAAAATAGCATGACACAAATATCATACATATAAAATACATATATTATAAATACATATATTATACATATAAATACATATAAAACATTTATATAAATACACATATTATACATATTATACATATCAAATATATATATATATATAGAGATATACATAGAGAGAGAGAGAGTCTTAGAGAGAGAGAGAGAGTGGGTTAGAGAGAGAGAGGTAGAGAGAGAGAGTAGGTTAGAGAGAGAGAGAGAGAGTGGGTTAGAGAGAGAGAGAGGTAGAGAGAGAGAGAGCCGAGGGGGGGGGTGTGAGTTGGCCACGGTGCTGTGTGGGTGGTGTGCTGCCGTGCATGGGAGAGGGTTGGGTTTGCATGGTTTTAGAGAGAGAGAGAGAGAGGGTGCATGGGTTGTGTGTGCATGGTGGCTGGGTGTGCTGCCGTGCATGGGAGAGGGTTGGGTTTGCATGGTTTTAGAGAGAGAGAGAGAGAGGGTGCATGGGTTGTGTGTGCATGGTGGCTGGGTGTGCTGCCGTGCATGGGAGAGGGTTGGGTTTGCATGGTTTTAGAGAGAGAGAGGGTGCATGGGTTGTGTGTGCATGGGAAGTGATGTGCCGTGGGTGTGCTAGAGTGATGGAGGAAGTTGGTGGGTGTGTGTGTATATGCATGTGGGGGTATGTAGGATGATGGCTGCTGGGTTGGTGCAGAGGGAGTGAGGATGCTGGGTTGGTCGGTTGTGGCTTGGTGAGAGTGGGAAGGAGAGGTGGGTTGGTCGGTTGTGGCTTGGTGAGAGTGGGAAGGAGAGGTGTGTGTTAGCTGGGTTTGTGTTGGTGTGTGAGAGTGAGGGTGAGCCGTGAGGTGAGAGAGTTGCAGGGTGGAGTGGTGAGTGAGCCGTGCATCATCCTTCTTCCCTCTAAAACCGTGGGTCTCTCATGGGTGGTGAGTTAGAGAGAGAAGAGAGAGGGAGCTTCAGTGGGTGATGAGTGTGTGTTGTGTGGTGTGGGTTGAGGTGCATGCATGGTTGAGGGAGGATGGTTTAGAGAGAGAAGAGGGAGGGAGAGAGGGAGCCCCCCGTGGGTGCATATATGGAGTGCATGGTGCCTCCCTCTCAACCCGTGTATATGTGTGAATTGTGTGTCAATCCCTCTGTTATCTCCCTTCCTGAATGAGTGTATATGGTCTGTCTCCAGTTCCCCCCCAAAACCGTGTGAGTGTATGGCCTTTTAATGGTCTCTCCTTTTTTTTTTCCACTAAAACCGTGTGCAACCTAAGCCATTCAAAATGCATCACCCACCTACACCACTCATTTTATTTTATTTTCCTTACCAACCACACTCCAAATCCACTAACAAGCCACTATCTTTTTTTTTATTTTTTATTTTTTTTTTTATTTATTATTATTTATTATTATTATTTTATTTATTTTTATTTTTAGTTTATAAGATTTATCAATTTATATAAAACACACCTAATTTAATATGTACACATAAAATGATAAAATACACATAAAATTATAAAACACTACAAATTACCAAAATATTAGTGATGGTCAAAATGGGTGAGGTTTGGAATTTGAAATTTCAATTTGATTTTTCTGGTGAGGGTGGTTAAACTAAAATGCCCAAGTCTTAGGGCCGGTCAAAATGGGGTGTCTACAGTATGCCATCATGTTTAGGCCTCTAGGATGCCATGTCAATGTGTTTTTGGCTTTGTTTTAACATGCTAAAACTCTGATTTTGGTTGTTCAAATCATGCCATGTTTGGTTTTGCTTAGTGTAGTTCAATACCTCTGGTGAGCCTTAGGTTTTGGACATAATTGCATGCTTTGCTTGTCGTGTTTAGTTGGTTTGACACCTTTTCTAACATGATTTCAGAGCTTATAATGTATGCCATTTGTCCATGTTCATCTTCTTTTAAGTGTGCTTAAAAATCCCCTCTTTATGCTTAAGTGTTGGACCATGTTTGCATGCATGTTTGTATGTACATTTGACCTCATTTCCATAGCATTTGGCTACTGATTTGGACATGGTTGAGACTTGTCCATATTACTCTAAGTCCGCCCTTTGCATGTTGCTCAAATGTTGTTACATTGCTTCATGTTTGCATACTTTGGTTGCATAGTGTTTTGCATGCTCATTACTTGCATTGTTGACACATGCTTAACCATATTGCATTTAGTTGCATTGCTTGAGCTATATGACATGTTGTTGTATACTTAGGTTGTAATGCATTTTGCATGCATTGTACTTAACATGTTGCCCATGTTGCATCTTGCATGCTTGCATGGTTAAGTTACACTTTACATGTTTGCATGTTTGCATGCTTGTTGGCATTCTCATGTTGCATACTTAGCTCACATGCCTAGGTTGCATTGTATTGAGCATGCATGCCTTGTCTCTTGATCAAGTGATAGAGGTTGGGCCTATTGTTTGTTTATGTGCATTTCATTCCACATTGAAGTGGCACACTTGGTTTCTTGGGCCATCACGCATCAAAATGCGCGATTGGTGGTCCGAGAATCAAGCACCATCCCCCTTTGAGTTGTAAACATGATAAGGGGTGTGGTGGTGCCCACATTGCTTTGAAATGTATTGCCATACCCTGCTTGTCCTCTGTTGCTGTCAAAACAAGATTCTGCAGGCATAGATGGCCGACCGACCACATTGAGTGCCGGCCGACCACAAATGTCTGGCCGAGAGCCACACCAATGGTCGATGACCACTTTCCCATGCCCGGTGACCATTCCTCATGGCCGATGGCACCCCACAGCGTTCAGAGAGTGCTCCTTGGGATTTTTGCAATTTTCAGAGGCATAAAACAGTGAAAACAGAGGCAGCTTGTGCATGGTGGTGGATTTCCGAGCGAAGCCGAGCACGCATGCATTGGACCCTCTTTCGAGGCTGTTTTACCGCTTTATTAGCTTAGTTAATTTGCTTAACTAGTTAATTGATTTGTAACTATTTAATTAGCTTGTTAGTTGATTAAATTGTATTATTCTTTCGGTACCTCCGAGCGAGGGCGAATTTGTAATAAGCGTGCGTGTGTGCGATGCATGTCTTCCAACCCCCACTTCTTTCTCCCTTTTACTTACCTGCTTTTGATGGTTAGTATTAGGGCATATTTAATTTAGCATCCTTATGCTGTGCATGCGTGCATCCATTCATCAGTACTGCATGCACCGGGCTCGGCGCATCATGCTAACTGCATAGTATTTCAAATCTAACTTGAATACATGTTATCTGTTGCATTCCACATGCCATCCTAGGATTAGCCGAGCCTATTCTAGTTGCATTTTGTATGCGATGCATTAGCCATTTAATATGGACTTGGATCATACATTGATTGCTAACAAGTTCTTTGTTTTGGCTCGGAGTACTCGGTAAGCTTTTTATGCTTTAACATCTTGCATGAGTGTGAATGTTAACATGACAGGATGCTTACAATGTGGCTATATGCTTATGTGATGTAAACTGCCTGAATGTCTGTGGGTGAAGGTTGGATTGTTTGAGTTGGAACGACTCATTGAAATCCGTATTTTAGCCTACTCGCGAGTAGCAAATTTCAAACCATTTTCCAAATAAACGGATATGTGATGCTTTGTTCCAAATTAGGCGATCTAATCTATACTTTTGTATTGTGCGCATCCCATAGTAAGATTAGCTAATTAATCGGAAGAAGAACACATAACGTTTTCAAAACTAGATATCATGGTTAGTAGAAGCCGATCTTCGGATCGGGCGAGAGGGGGTGCTCATAGCTGACCTTCCCCAATCGTACCCAAGTTCCCGAGCCGAGGTAACTTTGGTGATGACGGACACGTGGCCTTAGGCAAACGAGTCAGGGTTTCCTAAATTCCCCCAAAATAAATATTTAGGTGGCGCCCCTGTATCTGGCAAAGCAGTCCATGTTTGGCACTTCTTTCAAAAAAAAATCTGTTTTCAAAAACGATTTGTCGGATTTGGACTCTTTGATGATTCACCAGTCTTGCATTGCACTCTGCGAGATTAGATACAGGACCGTGACATTGAGTCCTGAACTGTAGTGAGCCCAATGAACAAAACGGGGGGGGGGGGGGGGGGGATTTCCCTCCCGGGACGTTCGAGGACGTCTACACCTAGTTGTCCAACACAGTAGTTGTGATAAAGAAGAATGGCAAGTGAAGGATTTGCGTGGATTTCACCAGCCTGAATAAGGCTTGCCCTAAGGACAATTTCCCACTGCCCAAAATTGATTAATTGGTGGATGCCACTTTAGGGCATGGAAGGATGAGTTTCCTGGATGCATACAGAGGCTACCACCAGATAGTAATGTATGCCCCAGATGAAGAGAAGACGGCATTCATCACCTCGAAAAGGCTCTGTTGTTATAGGTTGATGCCTTTCGAGTTGAAGAATGCAGAAGTAACCTACCAGCGGTTAGTGACCAAGATGTTTAAGCATCTGATTGGGAAGACGGTAGAGGTCTACATTGATGACATGGTCGTGAAGACCAAAGAACTTGAGAACCATCTGGCAGACTTACAAGCAATTTTTGATATCCTGCAAGCATATCGGCTTCGGTTCAATGCCTCAAAATGTGCATTTGGAGTTGGATCCAGTAAGTTCCTGGGATACTTGGTCACCAGGAGGGTCATAGAATCAAGCCCAGATTAGATAAAGGTCATGATTGATTTGAAAAGCCCGATATCAGCCAAGCAGGTCCAGATTTTGACCGGCAATGCCTTGAATAGATTTATCAGTCGAAGTTCTAATAAATGCAAGCCATTTTTTCAACTGTTAAAGTAGGCCGCAGATTTTTTGTGGACAAAAGAGTGCGAAGTCGCCTTGGCCGACTTAAAGAGGTACCTGAAAACGGCTCCAGTTTTGTCAACTTCAAAACTTGGAGAAGAACTTTTCTTGTACTTAGCTGTATCAAATCACGGTGTCAGTGTGGTGATAATCCGCGAAGATGAGGGGGAACAGAAGGTAGTATAGTACGTGAGTAAGGCCTTGGCAAGTGCAGAAACCAAGTACATGCCTTTGGAAAAGTTAACACTAGCCCTAGTAATGACTTCAAAAAAATTGAATCACTATTTCCAAGCCCACAAGATTGTGGTGCTGACTGAGCATCCCTTGAAGTCCCTATTGCAACATGGAGATCTGACAGGCAGAGTAGCCAGATGGGTAGTGGTGCTGGGCCAATACAACTTGGAATTCAGGCTTAAAACAACAATCAGAGGCTAGGTTCTAGCTGACTTTGTGGCCAAGTTTACTCCTGGTGCAATTCCAAAGTGGGCTTCGATAAGCCACGGCTTAGGATGTCTAGGGGAACAGAAAGAAACCCAACTGGGGCCAAAGAACCCCACACTAGCAGCGCAATAGAAGAAAGAGAAGCTAAAGCCTTGTGATATCTACATCGGAGACTCCTTCCAGCCCTTTGTTGACGGAAGCTCAAATTGGCAGGGAGCGGGGGGAGGAGTAGTGTTAGTATCTCCAGATGGGCGAATGATAGAGAAGTCTATTTGTTTGGGGTTCAAGGCCTCAAACAACAAAACAGAATATGAGGCACTGATTGCAAGACTGAAACTAGCAGCAGCCATGGAAGCCGATGAGGTGGTAGTCTTCTGTGACTCCCAACTTATTGTGAATTAGGCAATGGATGAGTATGAAACCCGAGATGAAAAGATGATAGCCTATGTCCATGAGGTCGTCAAGCTGCTAACATTGTTTGAAAATTGCCAGCTACAGCAGGTTAGCCGAGATGATAATAGCCACGCCGACGCCTTAGCTAACCTGGTGAGCGCTATAAAATCAGGTGAGGCTAGGACAATAATGGTTGATTATTTGGCAGGCCTAAGCGTAGAGCCTTTGATAATGGAGTACGAAGCAATGTTCGTGGAAATGGATCCTAGTTGGATGGACATCATAGTTGTGTTCCTCAAATAGGGCAGACTGCCAGAGGACAAAAAGGAGGCACACAAAACTAGGTTAAAGTCGGCCAGGTTTTGTCTATCTGTAGAAGGCCATTTATACAGAAGATCCTTCATTGGACCTCTACTCTAGTGTGTTCATCCCTCTCAGGTAAAGGACTTTTTGTATGAGATCCATGAAGGAGTTTGTGGAAGTCATGCAAGGGGCAGGTCACTTGCCAATAGAGCCATATCCCTGGGATACTAGTGGCCATACATGCAAAAGGTTACTGAAGCCTATGTCAGAAAGTATGAGAAGTATCAAAGGTTTGCACCTTTGATACATCAGCCAGCAGCAGATCTAAACCCAGTGCCCAGTCTTTGGCTGTTTGCCCAGTGAGGCATGGACCTGGTGGGACCACTGCCCCAAACGATTGGACAAAGAAAGTGCTTGCTAGTAGTCACAGACTACTTTACAAAGTGGGTAGAGTCTAAACCTCTCGCGAAGATTCGAGATATTGATGTGAAGAACTTCATCTGGAAGAACATAATAACCAGGTTCAGGATCCCAAGGGCTATTTGTAGACACCCTATTTTTGACCACCCCGCAAGACTTAGGCGCTTGGTTCAATACACTCAATGATGAAAGTTGTATTGTGAATTCGCAGCGATTCAGATTCAATCAGGCTCTCGAAATAACCTCAAATCTTCAAAATTTACCTTGTTTGAACCCATGAGTTTCATTTTTGGACCTTTCCCCACCTTGAGCTGAGTTTGAACAAAAAAAAAAAAAATAGGGGAGGCCATCAAGGCTTGGCCGTGCATCAGTGATGGCTGGCCGTGGCTATGAATGGCCGGCCGGCCCTCGATGGCGATAAACACTGTTCTAGGCAAAAGGCCACAAACTATCCATTTTTGAAGATATTTATCACCTTTTGAGCTCGAATTCTATAAATATGAAGCTCTGGGATTGTTTTAAGGGTTGAACAAAAATCTAGAAGTCATATATACACCTTGAGAGCTCGTGTGTCCTCCTTCTTCCATTGCAAGTAAGCTCTGAGCTAACCTAGCTTGTCTACACTATCTCTATCCTCTATATACAACCTTGTTTGATCACCCTAGAGCCTTGGTTGATATTGGAGAAACATAATTCAAGCTTGAGAGTGAGTTGAAGCCAAGTTTGAATCATCAACAACAAGCTTGCCCTTTAAAAGGTATAAGCTTGTTTTCTTCTCTCTTGCCTTCATTTCTATCATTTACTTCGTAGTTCTTGCTGTTTTGAATTGTTTTGAGCTTATTTGAAGTGTTTAGGGTTAGGTTTGAAGAGTTACAAAAAGGGTAGAGAGAGCTTGCTCGTTCTATAACTTTATTTATAACTCAAACCTTCTCTTTTTCACTCTTTTCCTTTGATATTTACACTGATTTTCAGAGATTTAGAAAGGCTAAAAATCATGTTTTGAAGCTTGAAAAGTGGAAGGGTTAGCCACCCCTCTATAGAAACTGTAGACCGCCTGAACTGGCTCCGCACGCGAGGGTGCGAATTGGGTTCATAGCTACTACAGTTCAGACTTCTGTCACGATTCTGAATCTAATCTCATAAAGTGCAATGTAAGACTGATAAATCACCAAAGAGTCCAAATCCGGCAAATCGTTTTAGAAAATTGATTTTAATCAAAAAAAGCGCCAACATGGACTGCTTTGCCAGATTTCAGAGTCGCCACTTAAATATTTTATTTTGGGAAATTTAGGAAACTCTGACTCGTGCCTAAGGTCACGTGTCCGTCATCACCAAAGTTGCCTCGGCTCGGGAACTTGGGTACGAGGGGGGAAGGTCAGGAAATGAGCACCCCCGCTCGCCCGATCAAAGGATCGGCCTCTACTAAGCATGATATGTTGTTTTGAAAACACATGTGTTCTTCTTCCAGTTTATTAGCTAACCTTACTTTGTGATGCGCACAGCATACAAGTATAGACTCAATCATGCGGATTGGAACAGAACAACTCATGTTTGTTTTTGAAAGTGGTTTGAAAGTGCTACTCGCAAGTAGGCTAAAGCGCGGATTTGCCACCCTCAAGTGGGCTTGAAACTCACAATCATCGATTTGTTCCAATTCAGGCAATCAAGCCTTCACCCACAGGAATTCATACAGTTAATCACTTAAGCAAATAGCCTCATGACAAGCATGCTATCATGGCAACACTCACACTCATGCAAGGATGCTAAAGTATAAACACTTACAATGTACTCCGAGCCAAAACAGAAAACTAGTTAGAAATATGCATGAATCCTAACTATGTTAAATGCCTAATGTAACACATGCAAAATGCAACTAAATAAGCTCGGCTATCTAATCATGGCATATGAATGCAACACTTGATACATGTATTCAAATAGGAATTGAAATACAATGCAGCTTGAATGATACGCCGAGCCCAGTGCATGCAAGACAAATGAATGAATGCAAACATGCAAAGCATAAGGTATGCTAATCAAAACGTGCCCTAAAACTAACCATTAAAAGCGGTAAGTAAAAGGGAGAAAGAAATGGGGTTGGAAGACATGCACACACACACGCCCCCTTATTACAACATTTGCCCTCTCGATGGAGGGTTCGAAAGAATAAGCTAAGCTACATCTAAGCTAAGCTACCAACTAATCTAATAATCTAATTAGACTAATTATTACACAACCAAATCGAATAATAAGCAATCCATTTACTAATTATTGCATCACTTAACTAATTAACAAATTAATTAATTAATTACAAATTCAATTCTAACTAACAAGTAAAACTCTAAACTATGCTGCCATAGCAAGTTGAAGAAGTTGGTCACGCATGCCTCGTTTTCCACCACAAAAAGCTCTCCGGTTTGCTCTCTTAAGGCTCTGTCTGCAGGGTGTCCTTAAGAACTTGCTGTTGAAACTTACCAAACCATAGCTGGGGAGTGCACTAGTGGCATGCCGGCCATCAAGGCTTGCTGCCGGCCACCTGTCGGCCAAGAGTGGTCCTCTGCCGGCCAACAATGGAAGGGTGCCGGCCATCTATGTGGCACTGCCAGCCACTGGTGTGCTGTGACACTATTCTGCGACAGAGCACAAAAATAGAGGAAATTGAGAGTCTCCCTAAGGCATGTGTGTACTATGCCACCCCATATCACTTCAAAACATCAATGGAGAGGCATCATTGGATCCAAGACCATCAATTGAGCATCTCAATGCTTGATGGCCAAAGATCCAACTTGCACAAATTCGATGAATGCACAACAAACAAGACACTAAGACCACGACCTTGTCATGAGAGCTCAAAGGCAATGGAGGCAAAGGGGATTGGCTCACTTTCATCACTTTGAGTATGAAGTGAGCCAATCCACCTTGTGTTCAACATAACGTCCGGTTGAACATGATGCAATGCAAAATGCAACATGCTCATCTATCGATGCTAAGGTGGCATGCACAAGACTTTATCATGGAAGCAATGCATGCAAGACATGTTATGGAGCCAAGAGCATTAAGGCAAGTGAAGAACATCATACATGAGTCATGCACCACCAATCTCAAATGGTCAAACCAGCTATGGACAGACCTAAGATACTCCAAAACAGTGGCCAAAACACACTAACACTTAGGCACAAAAAGCAAGGAATGCATACTTAACTCATGGCTCACAAGCAAGGCACAAAGCTTAACTCTCAAACACATTGAAAGAGCGATAAACATGAGAGTATAACAAGACTATATGCTTTGAAATTATGTATTAAATGATGTCATATCATTCAAACAACACAAGTATAGCATGCAAGAGGTCCTAAAACTCAAAACTAGTTAAGGCATTCAACAAGAGGCATGCAATACATAGCCTAAACCATCAAACCAGCTCTGGAAAGAGCTCCAACATGTCAAAGCAAAGGCCAAAACATGCTGAAAAGGGAGCCCAAAAGCTTAAACAAACATGCATACGTATTGGCTCACAAACAAGGCATAAGGCACATCCCTCAAAAGCTATGAAAGAGTAGAATATGTGAGAGTGTGACTATGCTATATACACTGAAATCATGTGAGAAATGAGATTAAGGCATGCAATCATCACTGTAAACCGCCCGAACTCCGTTCCGTGCATGAGGGCGCGAATTGTAGTTCTTAGCTACTACAGTTCGGACTCCTGTCACAGTTCTGAATCTAATCTCACAAAGTGCAATGTAAGACTAATAAATCACCAAAGAGTCCAAATCCGGCAAATCGTTTTGGAAAATCGATTTTAATCCAGAAGTGCCAAACATGGATTGCTTTTCTAGATTTTATAGTCGCCACCTAATTATTTTGTTTTTGAGAAATTTAGGAAACCCTGACTCGTGCCTAAGGCCACGTGTCCGTCATCACCAAAGTTGCCTCGGCTTGGGAACTTGGGTATGAAAGGGGAAGGTCATGAAATGAACACCTCCCGCTCGCCCGATCAAAGATCGGCCTCTACTAACACGATATGTTGTTTTTATGAACACATGTGTTCTTATTCTGGTTATTAATCTAGAATTACTATGTGATGCGCACAGCATACAAGTATAGACTAAATCACTCAATTTGGATCAAAACATCTCATGTTTGTTTTTGAAAATGGTTTGGAGTTGCTACTCGCAAGTAGGCTAAGTCGCAGGTTTGCCACCCTCAAGTGGGCTTAAAAAAAAAAAACATGATGATTTGCCACTTCAAGTGGGCTTAAAAAAACTCGCATTTGATGAATTGTTCTAATTCAAGCAATAAATCCTTCATCCACAGGCATTCATGCAGTTTAACACTTAAGCACTTAGCCTCATGGCAAGCATGCTATCATGGCAGTCACTTACACACATGCAAGGATGCTAAAGCATAAACACTCACAGTGTACTCCGAGCCAAAACAGAAGCTAGTTAGTAATCATGCATGATCCTAGCTATGTCAAGAATTCCTAATGCAACACATGCAAAATGCAACTAAGATAGGCTCAGCTATTCTAAGATGGCATATGAATGCAACACTTTGATACATGTATTCAAATAGGTATTGAAGTTCAATGCAGTTTGAATGATGCGCCGAGCCCGGTGCATGCAAGACAAATGAATGATGCACGCATGCAAGCATAAGTATGTTAATTTAAACATGCCCTAAACTAACCATCAAAAGCTGGTAAACAAAAAGGAGAAAGAAATGGGGTTGAAAAGACATGCATCACACACACGCACACTTATTACAGCATTTGCCCTCTCGACGGAGGGTCCGAATGAAATGAAAGCTAACTAGCTATGCTAATTGAGCTAACTATTACAAATTAACTAATTAACTATTCTAGCTAATTAATTATTACAACACAAATGAATTTGAACAACTAGCTAATCTAAGCTAATTAAATACAAACCAAATTAATTAATTAAACACTTAACTAATTACTTACAAAAGAACTAAGCTAATGAACTAGTTTAGCTAAGCAATTTAAACAAATGGTCTCGGGAAGCGAGGGGGATATGCATGCTCGGTCGGCTTCGCTCGAAAATCCACTACCGTGCCTCATGATGCCTCTGTTTGCAGTCTTTTGGACTTCTGAAAATTGTGTCAACTTCCAAGATGCTTCTGACCCACCTTAGGAACATGCTGAGGGATGGTCGGCCTAGAGGGATGGCCATCGGCCACTTCTGATAGCCGGTCGGCAGCCTTGGTGGCCGGTCGACAGCTTTGATGGCCGGTCGGCCACTGCTTCCTGCAATTTCTCCTTTTGCTGCAACAGAGCACAAACAGAGGCGTGGCAGTGTATTTGCAAGGAAATGTGTGTGCAACCACACTCCTTATCATATCTCAAGCTCAAAGGAGTTTAGTGCTCGGCTCTCGAGCCGTCAATCACGCATCTCAATGCATGATGGCCAAAGAGTCAAGCTTGCACAATGTTGATGAATGCACAAACAACACATAAGGGCCTTAACCTCTATCATGATCGATCAAGAGGGTCGGCGACCAAGAAACGCAACACGTTTCATCACTTCAAGTACGAAACGTGCCACATTCCTTATGTTTGGATCAACGCTCGATCCAAACACAATGCAACACATACAACATGATCATCCTATCAATGCTAATGGCATGCACAAGATTCTATAATGTGAACAATGCATGCATGGCATGTTTGAAGGCTAAAGCATCAAAGCAAGTAAAGAGCATCATACAAGGGGCATGCAATACAATGCTTAATGGACTAAACCACCCCTAAACAGTCCCCATGCATGCCAAAACAGTGGCCAAAATCCTCTGAAATGCTAGCATTGAAAGCAATAAAATGCATGCTCATGCATTGGCCCATGAATAGGGCATAAATGTGCAACTCTTAAGAGCACTTAAAGAGTGAAAAACATGGAAGTGTGACAACACTATATGCTCTGAAATATCATTCTAAATGATGCCAAAACATGCACATATGACAAATGAGGCATGCTAGGAGGCTCAAAGCTTAACGCTGGAAAAAGGTACTTGCACCATAGCCATATCAAGCAAGCCCCAAAGGGCTAAGGTGACTCAAAACAGTCCCAAGGCAGGTCAAAACAAGGCCCAAAACATGCTTGAACATAGCCAACAAATGCTAGAATTAGAGGCGTGAAGCATGGAGCATGCAAGGCTAATGATGAGGATTACACTACACATGTAAGAAGCAAATGAGGGATGCTCTAGCCAACCAAAAACAGATTCGTATCATGGCAAAATAAGACCCAAAACACATTAAAATGGTAGCCTAAAAGCTTAGGCAAGATGGCATACATATTGGCTCATGTTTAAGGCATAAATCATAACTCTCCAAAAGCATTGAAAGAGTGAAACATGAGAGAGTATGACCACACTTCATACACTGAAATCATGGTAAAAAAGAGGCCAAAGCATGCAAACAACTCAAGTAAGCCATGCTAGAGACTATGAAACTCAAAGCTAGTGAGCAAGATTGCACTATGGCTATACAAAGCAAGGCATGCATGACCAAAACAACTTAAAAAAGAGCTTAAGCATGGCAAAACATGAGTAAAAGCTTCCTGGAGTGGAGCCAAAAGCATGCTAAAATGATGGTCCAAAGCATGATGCATGTTAAGGCTATAGGGAGGATTACACTACAAGTACATGAAGCATGCAACAAGTGATCAAACCAGCCCAAAACAGAGTTATAACATGTTAGAAAAGTCACAAAAACATTCTAAGATAGAGCCAAAACATGCTACAAAGACATGCTACTTTGCAAAGCTACAAGTAGGATTATACTACAAGTACAAGAAGCATGCAAGAGGTGACCAAGACAGCCGAAAACAGAGTCATGGTAGGTCTGAAAAATTAAAAAAAGTGCTCAAACAAAGCCTCAAGAAGATAGAAATACATGCTCTTTTGGTGAGCCACCAACACAAGCAAACAAGAGAAGAGAAGGGGGGACAACCCCCTCCTATTTGAGGACTCAAAACACACTTTCCACCACTGAAATTCCTCTGGAATTCAGTGGTTAAAAGGCCAAGAGAAGGTGATCTCAAAGGCCCAAAGATGTGGCACAAAACAAAGCATAACAAGCCACCAAAGAGGGCAGACCACCCCTAACTCAAACCAAGCCTCAAACAACAATTTTTAATACTTAAAAAAGAAGCTTTTGCAGTTGAAAGTTAAGCCAAAAGTAGCATGCAAAGGTGGCTAAATACTTAAGCAAAAACAAAGCTTAAAAGAAGATATGGGACTCACCCTTGAAGCACAACAATAACAGCAAGGTCAGAGGCAAAAACCAAGCTAAAACCACTCAAATGCAACCTCCAAGAACCTCAGCTCAAGAGTGAAGGTGTTTCACTAGGTGCTTTAGTGCAAAAGTGTGAAGAAAAACCACTTTAAGGCACAAACAAGTGCAAATATAGAGAGAGAGGGAGAAACATAGAGAGAGAGAGAGGGATATGTTTTGTATCTCCAAATTTCTGAACCTCTGGAAAGGGAGAGAGACCTCCCCTCTTATAGAAATCCAAGTCTCATGCTTGTTGGACAAGCTAGAGGCTTGTATCAATCCCTCCATACACGTGTATGGAGGATGCAATCTATGCTCACCAGCTGGCATAGCTGGCAATAAAAATATCTGCAAAAGTAAGAAAAAGGGCCTCGACTAAAAAGTATGGCCGACCGGCCATTAAAGGTGCCGATCGGCTATCAGTGAAGCCGACTGGCCACCACTGATGGCCGATGGAAAGAGGGCATGGCCGATGGGCACAGGGCCTGGCCGATGGGTTGTAAGGATGGCCAGCAGGCCACCCTCTTCCCTCAGAAACAAAGTAACAAGCTCTTGGTCCACAACCAAGCACAAAATAGACAAGTTGAGAGGCTCTAAGGCAAGGTACACGGCCGACACCTTCAGAAACTCAAAACGAACACGAGCACGGATGATCATCAAGTGTTCTAACGATGACGTCCAAGTCTTGAGGACGGTCAAAAATGGGGTGTCTACAATCACATTCAAAGCATGCTAGGGACCTGAAACACAAAGCTAGTGAAGCCCAACTACACTATAGCTATACAAAGCTAAGCATATATGATCAAGACCACTTAAAACGGACCTCAAGCATGTTAAATTGGTGGCAAAAATGTGCTGGAGCAAAGCTAACACATGCTAGAATGATAAACCAAAGCATGAAGCATGTTAGGCCAACAACCATGATTATACTACAAGTATGAGATGCAAGCTACCAATGACCAAATCGACCAAAAACAGAGTTATGGCAGGTCCAAAAAGTCACAAAAATATGCTTGAGCTAAGGCACAAAAGGGAAGAAAAGCATGCTCAAGTATGAGACCAACAAGGCAAGCAAACAAGACAAGAGGAGAGGGGACCACCCCCTCCCATTCGAGACCTCAAAACAATTTTTTCACCACTAAAATTCCTCTAGAATTCAGTGGTTAAAAGGCCAAAATAAGGTAGTTTCAAAGGCCTCAAGAGATAGCACAAAGCATAGGAAACAAGCCACAAAAGAGGGGGGGAACACCCCTAACCCCAACAAGGCCTTAAACCACTATTTTTAACACTTAAAAAAATAGGTTTTTACAGTTAAAACTTAGGCCAAAAATAGCATGCAAGGGTGGCCAAATACTTCAGCAAAACAAAGCTTAAAGAGGGTACCTACTCAGCCTTGAAGAACCACAGCAAAACAGGCACTTCTGAGCCAAAAACCAAACTTTGAGAGCCCAAATAAAACCTCCAAGAACCTCAGCAACAAGATAGAGTGTTTTACTAGGTGTTGTAGTGCAAAAGTGTGAAGCAAAAACACCTTAAAGCACTATTGAGCACAATATAGAGAGAAAGAGTAAGGATTCTAGAGAGAGAGATATTTTCAGCTCTCAAATTTCAGAGCCCCTAGAGAGGGAGAGGGGCCTCTCCTTATATAAGCAAAGCAAGGAGAAGCTTGCTTGACAAGCTTAGAGCTTGCTTTCCATCCCTCCATACACGTGTACGGAGGATGGCTCAGTGAGCTACAACTGGCTCAAAAATATCTGCAAAATACATCTGTTGAAACAAGGTGGCCTCCCGGCAATCAGTGGTGGCCGGCAGTGCCTTATTGATGGCCGGCAGGCCTCATCAATGGTTGGCAGGCATAAATTGATAGCCGCCAGTGGCATTCCATTGCCGACAGTGCTCCAAAAGCAACATGAGGAAAGGACCAACACATGGTCCAAGTATGAGACAAGATGGACACAAGGTCTGGAAGGATCAAACCTGGAGCATTCTGTCACGAAATTCGAGTACTCGACGAGTAATCAAACTTGCTATTGGATGTACCTACAAGCATAGCTAAGTCTTGAGGACGGTCAAAAATGGGGTGTCTACACCCTCCTTATCCTTGCTTACTAGCCTTAATTATCGTTTTTATTGTCTAGCTTTTCAAGCTCTTTTCATGCATGTTCTGCCTCTGTTTTTCATGTATTAAGGGCTGTTTTGAGGTTGTCCAAGCCTTTTCAATTGGTTCATGCCTTGTTTAGCACATTTGTGATTTCATAAGTTGGCATACTTGTTACTTGTTATGCTTTCTTTGTTCATTTCCATGTTTGGAGTCTAAGTTTAATACTCAATCCATCATTCATCTCTTTCATACTTGAGAATGATTTCAACCAATTGAGGTTGTTTGAAACATGTAAGAAAGGTTCCTACTTAATTGCTTAATCTTTCCAAAGATTCATTGCCAACGGTGTGGCCTTTCTCTAATGCTTTAGAAGAACCTCTCGTTTGACATTACTTCTTGTTTAGAGGACTTTAAACATCACCATGGACAAATGGACTAAAGAATGGCAAGGCCTAATAAAATTGGTTTAAAACTTGGATCAACACACTTAAAGAAAAAGGCTTAAAATTGCTTCAACTTGGTCGGACGTTATGCCAAGTTACTTGTGTCAAGAGTCATCACATGTTCATTCATAGCATTTTGATGATTCTTGAAGCATTACAACCTTCTTTTTTGAGTTCATACTATGACAAAATGGGGAGGAAGGGGGGGTGGTCCTGTTCTTTGCATTTTTATCAACTTTTGTCCAAAATTGCATCCAAGATCATTAAGCAATCATATTGCTCATTGATGGTTTTAGAATCAATTCCAACCCACTCTTGAGAATTTCCCATGACAGAGAAGGAAGAAAGGACAAACAGAGCTTGAAAATGCTCTATCTGCACTGATTTCACCTCAGAGCACAGAAATAGAGCTTTGCACCAAATTGATGCACGGCCAGCCATTTGTATACCCTGCCAGCCATCAGTGATGCACCGTCGGCCCTTGGTGCATGGCCAGCAGTGCAATTTTGTAGAAACAGAGGCAGTGACTGAAGGTGAAACAGAGATGGCCTAGGCAGACAGAGTAGCTTTCAGGTGCTGCGCATGCAACCTTCATCATGCTCTTATCATGCGATTAATTGTTTCATTAGTATTATTGTCATAGTTGCAAATAAATTATGTTGTAATATTTAATTAACCTAATTAGTTCGAGTTGAAATATTTCATTAGCATACCTAGTTGTAGACACCCCATTTTTAACCATCCTCAAGACATGGACGTTATTGTTTGTGCACATGATGATTGTGATTGCATGTGTTTGTTTTGAGTACTCGAAGTCCTCGGCGGGGTGCCCTACCTTTGAGCCCTAAACCGTGTCCGTTTTGTGCCTTATTTTGGACTAACACCTTAGTTTTTCACACCCAAAACTCCAGTTCTTCAAACGTCAACACCTTGGGACCAGCAGGCCACCTTTGGTGCCTTGCCAGCCCCTTTTTGTGCCTTGCCGGCCGCCACTGTGCCTTGTCGGCCAGTGATGTGGCCTGCCAGTGATCATTGGTGGCCTGCCAGCCATTAATGCCTTTTTGCAGATATTTTCTTGACAGCTGTTCCAACTGTTGGCACAATGAGCTTTATCACCATACATGTGTATGGACTGATTTAACTCAGCCAAATGCATGTTTTTCTATATATATAGGGTGTCTTCCCCATTTTTTAGGGTTAGAAAATTTGGGACCAAAATCTCTCTCTCTGTCTCTCTCTGTCTCTCTCTCTCTCTCTCTCTTGCAATTTTGTGCACACTTGCTTAGTTATATCACTCTTTTGCATACACATCCTTAACAAAAATTGATCACCTTTGAGATGAAGTCTCTTAAGGTCTTGTTGGAGCTCTTGAAGGTGGTTTTGACTTGTATTTGTGCCTAAAGTTGTGCTTGGCTTCAAAAGGTATAATACTTGTCTTCTAACTTGTTTTAGTACACTTGTTTCTCTATCTTTTCCCACTGTTTTTGGGCCATTTTTTAGTTTAAAAACTCTCTATTTTAATGGGCTAAAATTGGTGTTTTAAGCCATTTAAGGTTATGGGGTGTCTCACCCTTCTTTATTCCTTACTTCTAAGGCTTTTGCACATTTGTTTCCCACTTTCAAACCAACCTTTTTTGAGCCTTCAACCACTGAATTTCAGAGTACTTTCAGTGACAAAAAACATGTTTTGAAGTCCAAAATTGAAGGGGTTAGCCATCCCTCCTTGTGTCTTGTTTGATAGCCTAGTTAACTCCATGTATTAGCATGATTTTCTAGCTTTTTGTAGCTATATTCCAAAATGTTTTTGCCTTTGTTTCAGACATCATTAGCTTTGTTTTGGTTTGTTTGGGTCAGTTAAGTCTTGTTTTGCATGGTTGTAGTGTAAAGGTCCTCACAAGCTTGGTGTTTTAGGCCATTAGACACCCCTTGTTTGAGTTGATTGCATGTTTTGGTGTTGTTTTGCACTTCATATCAGCACCTAAAGCTCTGCAACCTCCCTCATTTCTTCACTCTTTATTTGTTTTGAGGGTTGTTTCAAACTTGGGATTCTTTAAGCTTGAGATTGAGGTCTATGCTTAATGGTTTAATCCTCTTTTGAGGGTTCATTACCAACGGCATGAAACTTCTCTCACGCCTTAAAACCACCCATTGGTTGACATTTCTTTCACTTTAGAAAACTCTCACCAATGGACTTAATTGATTAAGTAATGGTTGGTAATTAAAATGAGTAAATAAAAGTGGCAAGTAAAATTGTGCAATGTAAGCATTTGTTTGTGATGCATGTGTTCAATCGGACATTAATTGAGCACAAGGAGAATTGGGGCATTTCATACTCAAAGTGATGAAATGTGCCAATTTTCCAAGGTCTCCACTGCCCTTGATCATGCATGATAGGGTGATGGTTGTTGAGTCTTATTTGTGCATTCATTAACTTGTACATCTTGGTTCTTTAGCCATCATGCAATGAAATTGCTTGATTGGTGGTTTTGGAACCAAGTGTATCACTCCTTTGAGATTGTTTTGATGATAAGGAGGGATATAGAGTACAAACAACCTGTGAGAATACCCTCTCTTTACCCTGTTTGCTCTATGTTGCAGCAAGGAAAGGTGTGTCATTAGTGGCAGGTCGGCCACTGTTACTGGCTAGCAGGCCATCAGCGTTGGACGGTAACCCCTTAGTGGTGGCCAGCAGGCCACCACTTCTGGCATGCCAGCCACCAATGAATTTTGAGCAGTGTGCTTATGAGGCATGGTAGAGTTGATCTAGAGAATGAAATAGTGCAAAGGTTGTGCAAACAGAGGCTTTCGAGGGACGACAGCAGATATTCTTCGGGTGAAAATCGAGCATGCATGGGCCTTCCTCACTTCCCGGGACTACTTGGCTAGTTAATTAGTTTAATTAGCATTTAATTAGGCATTTGTTGTAAATTAATTAGTTGTAGCTAATTAGTTTGTGTTATAATATTTTAATTAGCTTAATTTGCCATAGCTAATTAGTTTGTGTTGTAATATTTAATTAGCTTAGATAGTTGAGTAATTATTCATTCAAGTTTTGTAATAATTAGCTTAATTAGCTTAGTTTAGCTAGCTAGTTAGCTTTTATTCATTCGAACTCTCCTTTGTGAGAGCGTAATGTAATAATGTGTATGTCTTCCAACCCCACGTCTTTCTCCCTTTTATTTACGAATTTTTGATGGTTAGATAAGCGACATGTTTCAATTAGCATACCTTATGCTTGCATACATTCATCTTGTCTTGCATGCACCGAGGCTTGGCGTATCATTCCAACTGCATTGTCATTTCAATACCTTCTTTGAATACGTTCTTATACCGCATGTTATCAAATTTCTTCATATGCCATGCTTAGTAGCTGAGCCTAGTAATTGCATATTGCATGTGTTGCATTAGACATCTTGCATAGTTAGGAATCGGGCATACTTTTCTAACGCATAACTTCTTAGCTTGGATTACTAGGTGAGTTTTTAGTGCTTTAGCATACTTGCATGAGTGTGAGTGATTGCCATATCTAGCATGCTTGCCATGAGGCTAAATGCTTAAATTATAAACTATTTGAATGCCTATGGATGAAGGCTTGTTACTTGAATCGGTCCCTTGCATCGTGCATGTTTGCATGTGTTTAGGTTGTCTCATTTTCATCACATGGCCACTGATGTGAGTGTGGCTGAGGTCCACTCATGTTGGTGTAAGTCCATCCTGCATTGTGTATGCAATTTCAGTCCATAGCATTGCGTATGCTAGATTGCATGTTAGAGCATTGTGTATGCCATGTTACATCACGTGCATTGTGTATGCCATGTTAGTCGCATTGTGTATGCCATCTCATTTGCATTGTGTTTGGGATAGGAGTTAACCCAAACACGGGAAACGAGGGGCGTTTCATACTCAAAGTGACGGAACGTGTCTCAATTCCCGGTCGCCGACACTCCGGATTATCCATGATGGAGTCTAGGCCTTGTTGTGTTGTCATATGCATTCATTTCACTTCGAGTCGTGCAATTCGACTCCTCGGCCATCATGCATCGAGATGCATGATTGGTGGCACGAGGATCGAGGTGTGCATACATATGTGAAAATACTTTGCCATGCCCCTTTCTTGCTCTCTGTTGCAGCAAACCAGAAATCAGCAACTTTCTAAAGCCTTGCACAGCATTTCGGGATTAATTGCAAACAAAGGCAAATCAGGGCATCGCGAGGAATTTTCCGACGAGGCAACTCGAGCATGCATCATTCATTATTCGGAACAAAGCTGAGGCGGTCCATGGATTTGCATGCTAATTTATCCGCTTTCCTAGTTAATTTGTTAATTAATTAGGATTTTGTAATATTTAATTAGCTAGAGTAGTTAATTATTTATTCGGACTGTATTTATTTATTCGGACTGTATTATTTATTTGGACCCTCCGAGCGAGGGCAATTGTGTAATAAGTGTGCGTGTGTGTGATGTATGTCTTCCAACCCCACGTCTTTCTCCCTTTTATTTACCAGCTTATGATGGTTAGTTTAGGACATGTTTCAATTAGCATACTTATGCTCGCATGTTTGCATCCATTCATCTGTATTGCATGCACCGGGCTCGGCGCATCATACTAACTGCATTGTATTTCAATTTCGAGTTGAATACTTGTTAGTTGTAGCATTTCACATGCCATCTTTAGAATAGCCGAGCCTATTGTAGTTGCATTCCTGCATGTGTTGCATTAGGCATTTCAGCATAGTTAGGATCATGCATTGATTTCTCACATAGCTTCTGTTTTGGCTTGGAGTACTCGGTAAGTGTTTATGCTTTAGCATCCTTGCATGCGTGTGAGTGACTGCCATGATAGCATGCTTACCATGAGGCTATGTGATTATGTGATATACCTGCCTGAATGCCTGTGGGTGAAGGTTGGATTATCTGAATTGGAATAATGCATTGACTGTGAGTTTTAAGCCCACTTGAGAGTGGCAAAATCATGTTTTCTAAGCCCACCTGAGGGTGGCAAATCCACATTTTAGCCTACTTGCGAGTAGCACCTTCAAACCGTTTTCAAAAAAACAAACATGAAATGTTTTGTTCCAATTCAGGCGATCCAGTCTATACTTGTATGCTGTGCGCATCACATAGTAAATCTAGGCTAATAACCGGAATAAGAATGCATAATGTTTTCCAAACTAGATATCATGGTTAGTAGAGGCCGATCTTTGATCGGGCGAGCGGGGGTGCTCACGAAGTGACCTTCCCCAATCGTACCCAAGTTCCCGAGCAGAGGCAACTTTGGTGATGACGGACACGTGGCCTTAGGCAACGAGTCAGGGTTTCCTAAATTTCCCCAAAAATAAAATATTTAGGTGGCGACTCTATATCTGGCAAAGCAGTCCATGTTTGGCACTTCTTTCAAAAAAATCTGTTTTCAAAAACGATTTGTCGGATTTGGACTCTTTGATGATTCATCAGTCTTGCATTGCACTCTGTGAGATTAGATACAGGACCGTGACATTGAGTCCTGAACTGTAGTGAGCCCAATGAACAAAACGGGATTCCCTCCCGGGACGTTCGGGGACATCTACACCCTACGAATTTGTTTGTCTCTCGCCGATGGAAGGCGTCTATGCCCATCAAAGTCTCGGCCAACACCAAGCCAATGCAACTCTTGCCCTCTTTCAAACCTTGGGCCACTTTGACGAGTCAAATGCTAGACCCTCCGAAACTAGGGGCAAGAAGGAAATGAGCCAACATGCACAAACAAAGGGCGTGTTGCTGAAAACCCCGCCAAAGAAGATTACCTAGGTCACCAACGTCAGAAAATTGATGAATCAGATCGGGATTATCTAGCTCTCCGTAGTGAACCAAGGACCGAGCTTCGTGTAGAGTATGATCTCCTCATCGCGTCGAGATTCCATTAGCACTTGAAATTCTTCGATTGTCGGGCATATCTCTTGTCTCCAAAAGCTAAAAACGTGTGTAATCGGATTCTAACATCTAGTCATGGCATGAAAGAATGGAAAACAAAGCGGAGAACGGCTTAACGGGAATAGTGCATTTAAGCCGAAACCCCATAAATTCACCTTTTTCGAACCGTCCAAAGTAGCAATCCAATTCGAGAGTTTTTTTGCGAAAAATGGCTCCATTTATGAAGAATTTGTAGATGAAATGAAGAAACTACAAGGCTAAACCTTTTGTAGAAGATAAGGTCGTGAGTGGAATTGGTGGCCGGCAGGCCACTATTGATGGCCGACAAAAGGAATTGATGGCCGGCAGGCCCTCTCTCATGGCCGGCATGTGGCCGGCAACCCCTTTTTGTGGCAGACAGTCTCTTATTTTGACCTGATGTCCACCTTTGTGCTGAACAGTGCTGGAAGCATTTGTTTTGTTCTGCTTTTAGTCTGTTTGTTTTGAGTCCTTTCGGTTTTAGCAAATTTGCCATTTTTGTATGTCATTTGTTGTGGCATAGTTTTGCTTATCGAGTTGTATGTTGTTCTGTCTATCGAGTTGTCGTTGTTTTGTTTATCGAGTTGTTGTTGTGTTGTTGTATATTGCTTTTTATTACAGTTGTTGGTCGGCTTATTACCCGATTAAGATTCTGTTTCAATCAAATGTGCTCTTGTCCATTCTAATTTTATGTCCGTTGTCATACATATTTGGTGCTCATTATGCAAAAATGGCAATACACTTTTCATAAAAACCTCGAGTTTTTCATTCTGATCGTGGTTCGTTGTTTTTACAAAAGAGGAGTACAAGTTTCAAATAAAACATGTCTGAAGCTATACATATGCTAATGTTACTAACAAAAAGAAGCTAAGCAAAAATACAAGAAAATCAACGCTAGCCATCTCAGGCTCGAGAGGCCCTTTTCATTCTTTTCATGGGGAGCACTTAGGGTTGTCTCCATCAGCACCATTGTTTGACTCAAATGCCAAGCCAAAACTGAAATCATTGCCGCTCTCTGCCTCAGAGCCCGAATCAGCATCACCTTTACTCTCAGATCTCGAGCCACCGTCATCTCCACTCTCGGAGGACTCAGACTGCAGACTCACTGCCTTCTCAGAGCCACTCGTCTCAGCATCATCATCACTTAACACTGGCTCCGAAGGGCTCCTCCGGCCTCAACCATGATGCTCCTCTCGGCTGCTTGCTGGGGCCCATCTCTCCCTCCCCTCTGCTGCACAAGGAGGTGTGATGGTGTAGGCGCAGCTGCTGCCGTCGGTGCTCTCGGTATGGCTGGAACCTGAAAAGATATAGTGTTGACGCATCAGATACAGAGTATAGTTGCAAATGCAGTATGATGAAAATTGTGGAATGCAATGAGCCAGATACGGTGCAAGTACAGTACAGTGTGTCATGTGCGGTATATTAGTGTGATGTGACAAGGGGCAAAATACATGTTGTGATATGAGTATTAATTCAGTGCTTTAATAAAAATGATGTGCCCAACAGTGTGGAGAATACTGAAACGCAGGCAAAGAATAGGGGAAGAATACCCGAATGCCATGGAGACTGAGCAGTGCCTCCCTTCTCAATATCATGCTCTTGAACGAGGCTACTAGCTCAAGCAATCCCTCAGTGTATCTCGGGGGTGCCTGCAAATGCATTGGGAATGATCAATATCCAGAAAGAATGAATATCAGAAAGAGAGTGGAAAACTGGAAAAGATGTGGTACATACCGAAGGTGCGTCATGAGCTCGGACGTATCTATGCCTGGCCTCTGCTGGCTCAATCGGAATCTGATAGAACATGTCGGCTGGCCTCCAGCATGTCAGCATGGTCGGGATCTCTGGCCAACTGGTAGCCTATCCCGGGGGAGGAACCCCTCCAGCCTTGGCCCTCATCCCCTGAGTCCTACCTGCCGCTCTATATGCACGAGCATCTGTCAAGGGAGGCATAAGGTGTGTCTGGATAAATATCGCATAATCCCCCTCCCCAAGGAACTAGTCGGCATCCAGGCCCCCAGTGAACTGAATCACCTCCTGGGAAAAGAGGCTCTCCGTGGCCCTCATAGATGCTGAAGGTGGCATGGGAACTACCGGCTCAAGCAAACCCAAAGTCTGGCGCACGAATCGCTCGCCTAGAAACCAAACTCGGCAAGCTGGGCCCTCTAGCAAAAGTCGAAAACGGGATGCCCCTCGGGCACCGGCATACTAGTCTCTAACTCCAGTCGGCATCAACGCCCAAGGCTACCAAGCTATCTATAAACAGGGGTTATATAGATGGTTAGTCATCGTCAGTTGTTGATAAAGCAAAAATAATTGTGAATTTTGGGTTACCTCCCCCGTAGCTACTGTGTCAAAGTACTAATGGAAGAATGCGAAGGTCTCCCAGGTCCTCCACAGGCATCTGCTGTCATACCGGTGAGAGTATGGCACAACAGGAGTCATGTCTACCTCTGGCTCTAGGGTAAGGGCCGGGAAATATGCGTATACCCATAGCTGTAAGGAAAAGGCAACAGTAAGTATACAGTGTACAGAAAGTATAAATACAGGATGCAGAAAGCAGAATGTGTAGTACAGTATACAGAAAGTACAGATACAGAGGATACAGAATGTGCAATGCAGAGAGCGCAGTATATAGGTGTAAACAATGTACAGAAAGTACAAAGCAGAAAGCACAGAAATAGTGGGCAGAAAATGTAAACTAGAAATGTAAAGCGTACCTCCCAGGCTCACCAATAGCCTTCGAATTTGTCTCCTCTCCTGCGGGATGTCGAGCTCATATAGCCATACAATGTGGCTAGGCCAGCACTGCCCCAATCATAGAGCCGGACCAGAGATAAGTCCACTAGAGCGCTCAGGCGATATAACCCTACAGTGTTCCACTTGTTCGCAAACAAGATGGTGCCAAGTAGAAACATTAAAAAGCCTCGGGCGTAATGCTCGGTCTCCTTTGGGGTCTATGGCTCTCTCCCTCGGAAATGCTCGGCGAACCAGCTATATCGTACCATCCCCGGTCGGAAGAGAGGTAGACGTGCTCCTAGCAAGTGTAGCCAGGCGGCCTCCCATCCACCCAAGTCCATATCATAAGGGATCAGATTACCTCATACTTCTACGCTCGTGAGCATGGTGAAGTCATAGGGAGTCATCGTCATCTCCCCAGTCGTAGAGAAGTGGAAGGAGTTGGTGGTATCCCACCACCGCTCCACTAATACACCAAGAAGTAGGCGACTCGCAATGTGGTGCGGTAGCCCCATACAGAATAAGCTGAAGCCGGCCTCGT
The DNA here is from genome assembly GCA_030407325.1 of Camellia japonica. Lineage (NCBI taxonomy): Eukaryota > Viridiplantae > Streptophyta > Magnoliopsida > Ericales > Theaceae > Camellia > Camellia japonica. The sequence goes on from JAPPVO010000032.1 coordinate 149,140,363, forward strand.
CGATGATGTAGCAGACACCAGCAGGGAGCTCCGTACACCAATCCCTCACGGACGTGGCTCCATAGCCCCTGATAGCACCAGAGTCCTTCTGTGATCAAAACAGTGATATACAGTGATATGAGAACAAGCAGATGAAAAGGCAGTGTAAGAAATACAGTGCAAGAGTGTGATTAAGGCAAGAAATGTAATTAGAGGCAAGAAAGGCAGTGTAAGCATTACAGTTGAAGTGAGGAATAGTTAAAGCAAGAAATGCAATGTACAGTGAAGAAAACATGAGCATACAATGTATACCTCTGTGGCACCATATGACAAGTGGGAGCCTGGTTCCCGTAGCAAGAGATCCTCTGGTGCACGTCGCGTGAACTGTCTGAAGAGCCTAATACCCCTGGGTGGTAGCACGTGTGTCTAAGGATGGTATGTCGTCGGATCAAAAGGTCGAATCCCGAGTGGTAGTAGCTTTGGCTCAGGCTCCGCCTCCATCTCTGGAGACAACTGGGGTGGGACCTCCTGGGGAGCTCCGTCATGAGGTATGTTGTCCGCCATCTGGAAAGAAGATGAGAAAGTGGTCGAAAAATGGAGGAAAAAAGGGCAAACTTAGAAAAAGTCAACCCTAAGAGAGAGAAAGTGGAGGAAAAAGTGCGAAACCCAAGAGAAACTCGAAGGGAATAGGCCTCAAAGTATAGAGACAGTTCACTTTTTGGTTTAATATGTCTCTACGGAACCTCGAAGCTGCGTTTTCGGTGCACGATGTTCGTTACTTGTCAATTTGAGCGAGGTGTATCCTTTTTTAAACATAATACAACTCTTCCGAGAGGTGATCGGGAGTTGCTACTAAATTGGTTTTGTCAAATTACACTTTTGTCGTTGCATAGAGTACGCATTTCTTTGTTGTTGCATAGAACGTGCACTTCACATATATTGTTGCATAAAATGTGCATCTCATTATTGCATCGAACCCGCTTTTGCTCTCGTTGCATAGAATATGCTTTCGCTTTTGAGTTATGCATGGATATGCTTCCGCTCTGGCATCATGCATGGAATATGCTTTCGTTTTTGTTTCTCGCGTGGAACATGCCATTATATCTTGGTTGTTTGTCTTGCATAGAACATGCATTCGTACTGTTTCGCATTTGTTAAGTCTCTTTCCTACACATGCACGATATTGTATGTACAGTTCATTCAAAGGAGTTCCAGGCTAAAAACATTCAGGTGCGTCCCGGTGTTCACACCACTCCCTTTGGTTAAAAACATTCAGGTGCGTCTCGGTGTTCACACCAACGCATTGGGATTACCTTCTAGTTAAAAATATTAGGGTGCGTCCCGGTGTTCACACCACTCTTTCCTCCTTTTGCGTGCGACGCGTTGGGATTACCTTCTCGTTAAAAATATTCAGGTACGTCCCAGTGTTCACACCACTCCTTCCTCCTTTCACGTGTGACTTGTTGGGATTACCTTCTAGTTAAAAATATTCGGGTGCGCTCGGTGTTCACACCACGCCTTTCCTCCTCACGCGTGCAACGCATTAGGATCTTGGTTGAGACCTCGTGTGTGCTCGGTGGTTATGTCGCTCTTCCCCTTTCCTACGTGTCGAATATTTAAGCTTGTATAATTTTCTTACATTCTTTATGCTTGAAATTTAGTTTGGTTCGTGATTCCCATGCGTGGCGTGTTTATTTACTTACTTCTTTTCATGTTTGAGATTGCTGTACCTTGTTTCGGTTTGTTTAAATATGGCATTTTCATTGCATAGCATTGGCATTCAAATGTTTCATTGCACAGCCTTATTGCATAATCATAAGTTATGTTCCTGCATCGTGCATATCGCTTGCATCTTCCCCCAGAACTACGGTGGTTTGATTCCTTGCAAAGGGACACGTAGGCAGCCTACAGGCGCAACCATTTGTTTTTGACTTGTTTGTTTGTCCAAGTCTTCAGACTTGTCAAAAATGGGTCGTCTCTGGGCTTTGACATTCACTCACGTCATTTCGTGACTTCTAAGTTCTGTTAAAGAGGGGCAACTGTAGACACCTCATTTTTACCATCCTTAAGACTTGGATGTCATTGTTTGTGCACACGATGATTATGATTGCATGTGTTCGTTTTGAGTGCTCGAAGTCCTCGCGGGGTGCCCTTCCTTTGAGCCCTAAAATCGTGTCTGTTTTGTGCCTTGTTTTGGACCAAAGCCTTAGTTCTTTACACCCAAAAACTCCAGTTCTTCAAACCTCAACACCCTGGGACCAATAGGTCATCTCTGATGCCTTGCCGGCCTCTTTTTGTGCCTTGCCGGCCACCACTGTGCCTTGTTGGCCAGTGATGTAGCCTGCCGGCCATCATTGGTGGCCTGCCGGCAGATGATGCCTTTTTGCAGATATTTTCTTGACAGTTGTTCCAGCTGTTGGCACAATGAGCTTTATCACCGTACATGTGTATGGACTGATTTAACTCAGCCAAATGCATGTTTTTCTATATATATGGGGTGTCTTCCCCCATTTTTGAGGGTTAGAAAATTTGGGACCAAAATATATCTCTCTCTCTAGATTTCTCTCTCTCTCTCTCTCTTGCAATTTTGTGCACAATTGCCTAGTTATATCACTCTTTTGCATACACATCCTTAACCAAAATTGATCATCTTTGAGCTGAGGTCCCTTAAGATCTTGTTGGAGCTCTTGAAGGTGGTTTTGACTTGTATTTGTGCCTAAAGTTGTGCTTGGCTTCAAGAGGTATAACACTTGTCTTGTAACTTGTTTTAGTACACTTACTTCTCTATCTTTTCCCACTGTTTTTGTGCCATTTTTGAGCTGTAAAAATCTCTCCTTTAATGGGTTGAAATTGGTGTTCTAAGCCATTTAAGGTTACGGAGGTGTATCACCCTTCTTTATTCCTTACTTCTAATGCTTTTCCACCTTTGTTTCCCACTTTCAAACCAACCTTTTTGAGCCTTTAACCACTGAATTTTAGAGTATTTTCAGTAGCAAAAAATATATTTTGAAGTCCAAAATTGGAGGGGTTAGCCTCCCCTCCTTGTGTCTTGTTTACTAGCCTCGTTAACTCCATGTATTAGCATGATTTTCTAGCTTTTCGTAGTTATATTCCAGAATGTTTTTGCCTTTGTTTTGGAATGCTTGAGCTCTGTTTTGGGCTGTTTGGGTCAGTTAAGTCTTGTTTTGCATGGTTGTAGTGTAAAGGTCCTCATAAGCTTGGTGTTTTAGGCTATTAGACAACCCTTGTTTAAGTTGATTGCATGTTTTGGTGTTGTTTTGCACTTCATATCAACACCTAAAGCTCTGCAACCTCCCTCATTTCTTCACTCTTTATTTGTTTTGATGGTTGTTTCAAACTTGGGATTCTTTAAGCTTCAGATTGAGGTCTATGCTTAATGGTTTAATCCTCTTTTGAGGGTTCATTACCAACGGCATGAAACTTCTCTCATGCCTTAAACCACTTCTTGGTTGACCCTTCTTTCACTTTAGAAAACTCTCACCAACGGACTTAATTGATTAAGTAATGGTTGGTAATTAAAATGAGTAAATAAAAGTGGCAAGTAAAATGGAGAAATGTAAGCATTTGTTTGTGTTGCACGTGTTCAATCGGACGTTAATTGAACACAAGGAGAATTGGGGCATTTCATGCTCAAAGTGATGAAATGTGCCAACTTTCCAAGGTCTCCATTGCCCTTGATCATGCATGATAGAGTGATGGTTGTTGAGTCTTATTTGTGCATTCATTAACTTGTACATCTTGGTTCTTTGGCCATCATGCAATGAAATTGTTTGATTGGTGGTTTTGGAACCAAGTGTATCACTCCTTTGAGATTGTTTTGATGATAACGAGGGATACAGAGTACAAACAACCTATGAGAATACCCTCTCTTTGCCCTGTGTGCTCTCTATTGCAACAAGGAAAGGTGTGTCATCAGTGGCTGGTCGGCCACTGCTACTGGCCGACAGACCATCAGTGTTGGACGGCAACCCCTCAGTGGTGGCCGGGCGGGCACCACTTCTGGCATGCCGACCACCAATAAATTTTGAGCATTGTGCTTATGAGGCATGGCAGAGTTGATCTGGAGAATGAAATAGTGCAAAGGTTGTGCAAACAGAGGCTTTCAAGGGCAAACAGCAGATATTCTTCGGGAGGAAACCGAGCATGCATGGGCCTTCCTCGCTTCCCGGGACTACTTGGCTAGTTAATTAGTTTAATTAGCATTTAATTACGTGTTTGTTGTAAATTAATTCGTTGTAACAAATTAGTTTGTGTTGTAATATTTTAATTAGCTTAATTAGTCGTAGCTAATTAGTTTGTGTTGTAATATTTAATTAGCTTAGCTTAATTAAATTCCTAATTAATTAGCTTAGATAGTTGATTAATTATTCATTCAAGTTTTGTAATAATTAGCTTAATTAGCTTAGTTTAACTAGCTAGTTAGCTTTTATTCATTTGGACTGTCCTTCGTGAGAGCGTAATGTAATAATGTGTATGTCTTCCAACCCCACGTCTTTCTCCCTTTTATTTACCAGCTTTTGATGGTTAGATTAGGGACCTGTTTGAATTAGCATACCTTATGCTTGCATACATTCATCTTGTCTTGCATGCACTGAGACTCGGCGCATCATTCAAACTGCATTGTCATTTCAATACTTTCTTTGAATACGTTCTTAGACCGCATGTTATCGAATTTCTTCGTATGCCATGCTTAGTAGCCGAGCTTAGTAATTGCATATTGTATGTGTTGCATTAGACATCTTGCATAGTTAGGAATCATGCATATTTTTCTAACGCATAACTTCTTAGCTTGGAGTACTAGGTGAGTTTTTAGTTCTTTAGCATACTTGCACGAGTGTGAGTGATTGCCATGTTTAGCATGCTTGTCATGAGGCCAAGTGCTTAATTGATAAACTGCTTGAATGCCTATGGATGAAGGCTTGTTGCTTGAATTGGAACGATTCAATAATTGCACGTTTTAAACCCACTTTGTCTAGTGGAAAATCCACAGTTTTAAGCCCACTTTGTTTAGTGGCAAATTCACAAACTTTAAGTCCACTTGAGGTGGCAAATGCAAACCCTTTTCACAAAGCAAACATGAATTTAAATTGTTCCAAATTGAGCAAACTAGTCTATACTTGCTTGTGCGCATCACATAGTAAAGCTAACTTAATAACCGGAACAAGAGCACATAACGTAGATAAAAATCATATCATGATTAGTAGAGGCCGATCTTTGATCGGGCGAGCAGGGGTGCTCAATTCATGACCTTTCCCTCTCATACCTAAGTTCTCGAGCCGAGGCAACTTTGATGATGACGGACACGTAGCCTTTGGCACGAGTCATGGGTTTCCTATATTTTTCCAAAAATAAAATATTTAGATGGCGACTCTGTATCTGGCAAAGCAATCCAATTTTGGCATTTTTGACTCAAAATCAATTTTCCGAACGATTTGTCGGATTTGGACACTTTGGTGTTTATCAGTTTCACATTGCACTTCTGAGACTAGATTCAGAACCGCGGCAGTCCGAACTGTAGGGCTTTCTTCCAAACCTTCCGAAAGGGGGCGCAAAAAGCTGAGCTACACTAGTTTTCTTAATTAATTAGCTTAGATAGTTAGTTAATTATTCATTTGAAAGTGTTGTAATAGTTAGTTAATTAGTTTAGCTATTTATTCAAGTTTTGTAATAATTTGCTTAATTAGCTTAGCTTAGCTTGGTTAGTTAGTTTATTCATTCGGACTCTCCTTCGTGAGAGTGTAATGTAATAATGTGTATGTCTTCCAACCCCATGTCTTTCTCCCTTTCATTTACCTGCTTTTGATGGTTAGATTAGGGACATATTTCTATTAATATACCTTATGCTTGCATCCATTCATTTTGTATTGCATGCAGCGAGGCTCGAAGTATTATTCAAACTGCATTGTCGTTTCAAAACTTTGATGAATACATTTTTAAAACGCATGCTCTCAAATTGTTGCAAATAACATGTTAAGTAGTCGTGCCTATTAGTTGCATTATTGTATGTGTTGCATTAGACATTTTGCATAGTTAGGAATCATGCATATTTTTCTAACTCTTTTATTTTGTCTTTTCTTGGAGTACTGGGTGAGTTTTTAATGCTTTAGCATACTTGCATGAGTGTGAGTGATTGCCATATCTATCATGCTTACCATGAGGCTACTATGTCTAGTGGCAAATTCACAGATTTAAGCTCAAATTGTTGAGTGGCAAATTTGCAAACTTTGAGCCCACTTGAGGTGGCAAAATAAAAACCTTTTCGCAAACAAACATGAAATTGAATTGTTCCAACTTGAGCAAACTAGTCTATACTTGCTTGTGTGCATCACATAGTAATGCCAGCCTAGTAACTGGAACAAGAGCACATAATGTTGATAAAAAAATCATATCATGATTAGTAGAGGCCGATCTTTGATCGGGCGAGCGGGGGTGCTCAATTCATGACCTTCCCCTCTCGTACGTAAGTTCTCGAGCCGAGGCAACTTTGGTGATGACGGACACGTGGCCTTTGGCACGAGTCATGGGTTTCCTAAATTTCTCCAAAAATAAAATATTTAGGTGGCGACTCTGTATCTGGCAAAGCAGTCCAAATTTGGCATTTTTGATTCAAAATCGATTTTCCAAAAAGATTTGCCAGATTTGGACTCTTTGGCGATTATCAATTTCACATTGCACTTGTGAGATTAGATTCAAAACTGCGGGAGTCCGAACTATAGGGTTTCTTTTCAAACTTTCAAAAGGGGGTGCGAAAAAGCCGAGCTACAGTTTCTGGCGACTCTGCTGGGGAATAGAGAACTTGACTCAAATTCGTGATATGATATTTTATCTATACTTATGTGTTTCTTTGCATTTGCATTTCCATTGGTGCGCCTTAGTCACTGTGTTTGCCACCTGCTATTCCTGAACGGTTTGTCGGAGGCTTGCTTGGAAAAGCTTGCCAAAAGGCTGACCGGTTGCTGGCTTTGCCACGATGGGAACACAACCCTTAGATCTGGGCTACTGCTGTACCGTTTGATCCTCCTTTCACTTCTCGGTGTTAGGTGTGAGAGATATATTAGATAGTCTTACTGAGGTACCCTTTTTGACCAATGGGCCTAGCTGCATATCGAAAGCCATAGAGACTGTTCCAAACTCGGACAGGTTGCTCACCCGACTTCAGGATTGTGTGAAACCCCATTGCTTGAATAGTGAACCCTAGCTCCTGACGAAACTAGAACAGGGTAACCCTTCTCCCCCATAGGGGTGTTTTTGGTTCTCACTTAACTGTTATGTGCTTTTAGAGTGAAACTCTACAGGAGCGTGCATATCAGTTGCAAGTTTGGGTATCAGATTTGGGGGTAGAAATCAGTGTTGAGTGCAGTTCCACAGCTTATGATTACAACTGCGTGTTGTTAGTATCTGAGCTGAGGTGATACGCGGTTTCTGATTTTCGCTTTCTTTTTGCTTTATTTCTTTTCGCAATGTAGTTTAGCACAATTGCTTCGGATAGTTCTGTTACCCACCATGCACTCTAGACCCGTGTAAGGAGACTTTACAGATCCGGGGATCTTGTCAGGGGACAACCAGTGTTTGCTTCACTCCCAACGGAGGAGAGTTAGGCATAATTCACCAGTCCAACAATCACCTACATCTAGTCAGGACCAATCTTCTACATCCAGTACATCCAGGCCAACCAGAGATTACTCGCATGTTCAGTACCCTGGAGCCAGTATAGAGGACTTGATCTGTCATCTCCAACAGATAGTGAAAACCATGTAGTAAGATGTTGCCCGCCAAGCTGAAGTTACAGTCCACCATGCAGAAGTAATAAATAGGCTGCTGCAATAGCAGCCATAGCAAGCAGCGGCTTCTGCTTCTTATACACCTCCAGTGGGTATCCCAGCACCTGGAATCACTGTTAATGCTCAGGTTGAGAACCAGGGCAACCCAGTAGACCCCATCCCACCGTAAGCCTCCAAGGCACCAGTGTACCAAACTAAGGTGCCATTTGAATTCGAGGTTAACCCTACTGCACTGAAGGTCAACAAGCTAGAAAAGCTTTTCAAGTGGGCACAGGGTGTGAACTCGATCCCTGCCATCGAAGATGGATACACTGACTCTGTAGTAACTTTGCCTAATAGATTCAAGATGCCTCACATAGATCGGTTTAATGGCTCTAGGGATCCCATGGTCCATCTACGGTTATTCTCAGACATCCTACGACCAATGGGCCTTACCAGACTTCAAAAGCTATCGCTTTTCGGCCAGACCTTGTCAGGAATAGCGGCAATCTAGTATGCAAAACTCGAGGACTCTGTGAAGCGGAGTTTGGAGGAAATGGCTGAGGCCTTCATCGTACAGTACTCCTATAATACCCAGATCGAGGTTACAACCGGAGATTTTGAAGCAACCCGTCAGGAGCCAAAAGAGGGCTTCTCAAACTTTGTGACCCGGTGGAGGGCCAAGGCTTCAATGATGACTACTAGGCCATCTGAGAAGCATCAAATTAGAATGATGGTCCGCAATCTGCAAGGAAAATTATTGCAAAAGATGATCGTCTTGCCATTGTTCATATTCACTGAACTCCACGAGATAGGGGCTCAAATTGAAGATGCAATGAAACAAGGGTTGATCATAGATGAAAAAGAACAGCCTAAGAGGCCTTTCACATGCAGTTCTAATGCAACCACGAGTGGAGGCACAACTGCATGGCCATCTGATGTGAATGTCGTCACCACGACATCAAAACTGCTAACCCATTCGCCAGTACAAATCCACAAACCTCAAACAACCCAGCCCGATCTCAAAGGGTCTTTACCCCGCTCTATATGCCTTTATCCCAAGCCCTAAGGGTGCTGATCAAAAAGGGACACCTTAAGCCGTTAGAACAATGCCCACTACCCGATCTTCTCCCACCAAAAAATAACCTGGCTAAATACTGTGCTTTTCACCAACAGCATGGTCACGACACCAACCAATGTTACAGGCTGCATTATGAGATTCAAGATCTCATTGACAACAAGATGATAGCACCACCCCAAAAGCCAAATGTAACCACTAACCCTCTTCCAGCCCAAAACCAAGTTCCTCCACCCCGAAACCTAAATCTCATATATACACTGGCCATCCCATATGACCCCAGTGTATACATTACCCCTTCTCATCTACCCAAACCGGCCGTTTTCATCCCTGAAAGCACGGACTTGTGCACAATGAACACTTCCATTCTACAACCTGAATCTGTGGTGGTGACAATGGCAGAAAGAGGGCGGTTGGCCTTGGGGGAGAATGTCAATCTGTTGCCTGAGAGCTTTGTAGACTTATCTGAAGGGGAGTATGACCCATGTTGTTACATTGTGCCAGTGGATCAAGCTAGGCTCGAAGTGGTATTGCCGATAGCAATGGGGGTCAATGTGGTTTGAGAGGATGGTCCAAGCCAAGGTCTGGATCATCTAGCAGAGCTGGAAGAAGACTTAGACAATCTATAGTTCTACGACGAACAGGATCAGTGGGACGTGTAGATTGACTGGTTTGATCTAAATGGGTCGACAGACAACTCCGGGTGGCTTAGTGACTAGCCTGACTAAGAGGAAGAAACTCAACCAAAACCTAAAGAAAAGGAAGCAAGAATAGCTGTAGTGGTCGGAATAGCCAAAGACAAGGGGAAACTGCAGAAGAGCACCAGTATTAAGAATTTAGCTCAAGAACTGGGTGTCGTGAGCACCGTTGATACAGAATAAGAAGCTGCGCTGAAGCGGTTTGTGTAAGAAAAGGATTAAGATAAATAGAAGGTTGGAATAGCTCAACACCCTGCGGGGAATGTTTCTGATAAGAGAATGATTAGACCGGAACCGGACATTTGTTTGTCAGTTGCCAGAGGTGTATGATAGGAATATGATGATCTACATCTGGCCCATACTGATGAGGATTGGGGTGAAGGCCTACTGGACAACACTTGGTACTCTGAAAAGGTTGACCATATGATGAGGAATGGGTGGTATTTCAAGCCTCGGCTCTTGGACCAAGCTGAAGCCTCCGAAAAAGATAAAGAGGTAAAGAAGCAAGGGGAAAGGCAGTTGGAAGAAGAAGCGATGCTGAAACAGCTGAAGAAGATCCAGGCCGACAGGTTGTGCTATCAGCAATGGATAAAGCCAAATTATCCATTGACATAACTCCTGAATAGCTAGTTGGATTGGTCTTCCCGGGAGGTGCTGCCCCAACTTTAACTTTCTTAGACAAAGAACTGCCACCAAAAGGCTCAGCACATAACAAACCTCTGTATATATCAGTGGAGTGTAGGGAAAAGTGGGTGCCAATGGTATTGGTCGATATTGGGTCAACAATCAACGTCTACCCATCTCGTATAGCCTATGCCATCGGTCTGAAACCAGCAGATTCGTGCTTACAGCCCAGGTGATTCAGGCGTATGACAACACCAGCAGAGAGGTGATGGGCACAGTGCAGATCAGAGTTCAAGTGGGCCCATCTCAATAGGATATTGAGTTCCATGTCCTGGATATGCCGGCCACATTCAATCTACTACTAGGCAGACCATGGCTGCACCAAGTAAAAGCTGTCTCCTCCACCCTCCACCAAATGTTGAAATACCTCCATGGAAAGGGGGTGACTATTGTGTTCAAAAATTCATCTATACATCCTCCGCCAGAGGTAACTACACCTGTGTTGGAAATTGTTCATGGTGAGGAGGATGTTTTCCTTTCTAGATTTACCCTAGTTGAGGCTCGGGCAGTGCAAACCATCTTGGTAGCTGATGAGGGCTTATATGTCAGTGCCTAATCAGTCTACTTCATGAACAAGCTTCAACATGTGCCAGGAATGGGTTTAGGTGGCCGATGTGCCACATAACCCATATGCCTTTGGTCTTGGCTATACACCCACCAAAGAGGATTAGGTTAGAAAAGCAAAAGAGATGGTCGGCAGAGCCAGAGCTAAGCAGACTGGGAAGCCTTATGAACTTGTGCACAGACCAATCTCAGGGACCCTGAATGGTCATTTTGTTCGGAAAGGAGAAGACTTTCCATTTTGCGGTTTCCCCGAACCTTGGTTCAACTCTGCGAGGCAGCGAGTTCCTGGTTTTGAAATTTTCTTCGCCCTGCAGTTGCAAGACAGTGATATGGAGGAAATGGCTGAACCAACTGCTGAAGCTGAGAAGAGCACAGAAAGTGATTTCGACAATAGCGAGCTTGAAGTAGGAGCAGCACTAGCATGTCTCCTTTCGGATCCTCTAATCCACTCAGAGAGCTTGGGGGATAACCCGACCGTTTCCATGATCGGGGACCAGCCGGCTATAAACCCTTCTAGCGGCATTTTGGATGCATCTGATGCACTATCCCTCGTTTGGCAAGCAGAGGAGGGCTACCTGTCTAGTAGTTCTGAGTCAAGTAGTGAACCAGAATCTGATTTCACAGAGTCTGTGGAGTCGAAATCAGATTCTGGTTCTTCTGAGTCTGGGTCCGATATTCCTGGGGTTGACAACCCGGATGCCAAGGTTTTGTCCAGGTCGTCCTTTTCTTTTTCCTTTGAGTCGGTTGTGATTGAAGAATTTGATGAGCTTGACCTTGTGAATGAGAATGCCACTGCAGATTCTGAGTATTTCTCTATGCCGTTTATTTATTGCCTTGATCATGATTTTTAAAATTTTGATGAAAACGAAGAGGAAGGAATTCCTCTGGTTTTGAAAATTTTGATTAATCGAGAGGAGGAGAGGTTTGCAAAACCCCTTGCTAATGAAATCATTGCTTTTAATGTGGGTACTATGAAGGATCTGTGTCTGGTCTAGATCGGGTCCACGTTGTCTTCGGAGAAGCACGAGCGCTTAGTCACTTTATTAAAAGATTTCAAAGATGTTTTCACGTGGTCCTACGAAGACATGCCTGGAATTGATCCTAAGATTGTACAGCATCGGATCCCACTCGACCCCGAGGCCCGACCCGTCAAACAGAAGTTGCGGAGAACACGCTCGGATTGGGCTTTGAAGATTAGGGAAGAGGTCACCAAGCAGATAGACACAAGGTTCTTACTAGTATCTGAGTATCCAACTTCGTTAGCCAATATTGTCCTAGTGCCGAAGAAAGATGGCAGAATTCGGGTGTGTGTGGATTTCAGAGATCTGAATAGAGCCAGTCCGAAGGACGACTTTTCTCTACCGCAAATCGATGAATTAGTGGACTTCACTGCGGGTCATGCATTGCTCTCCTTCATGGATGAATTTTTCGGGTATAACCAGATTCTGATGGCTCCCGAGGATAGAGAGAAAACTGCCTTCACTATGCTGTGGGGAACCTACTGCTATCGGATGATGCCGTTTGGGCTAAAGCAAACTGGGGCAACCTATCAAAGGACTGCAACCACAATTCTGCCTGATATGATCCATAAGGAAGCTGAGGTGTATGTGGACAATATGATTGTCAAGTTCAATGAAAGAGAGGGCCACTACACCGCCTTAAAGAAATTCTTTCAACGGATCAGAGAATACAGACTAAGGTTGAATCCACAAAAATGTACTTTTGGCATAACAGCAGGGAAAATACTGGGTTTTTTTATCACACAGAGGGGCATCGAGGTAGATCCTTCCAGAATCAAGGCCATCCTAGAAATGCCACCACGAAGGACTGAAAAGGAGATACGAGGCTTTCTGGGTAAAGTGTCATTCATAAGACGGTTTATTGCAAAATTAACCTTGACTTGTGAACCACTTTTTGGTCTCTTAAAGAAATGAAAGAAGTTCCAATGGGATGATCGGTCTCAATTCGCTTTCAAGCAAATAGAGCAGTACCTTCAGAATCCACTTGTGTTGTCGCCGCCAGAGCCAGAGAAGCCTTTTGATTTTGTATCTGTCAGTAACGGACACAACAATGGGATGCATGCTTGCTCAAGAATCTAAGGATAGGGTAGAGAAAGCCAGCTATTATTTGAGCAAGAAAATACTGGATTATTAGACCCGCTACACCTCGCTAGAGAAAGCTTGCTTAGCCTTGGTATGGGTTACCAGGAAATTGAGGCACTACTTGTTAGCTCACTCCGTAATTCTTGTTTCGAGATTAGATCCCATCAAATATCTCTTCAAGAAACCAGTGTTTACAGGTCGGCTAGCCCGTTGGTTGCTTCTTCTTTCCGAATTTGATCTGAAGTATGTCACTCGCAAGTCGGTCAAAGAGAGAGCTGTAGCGGAGTTCCTGGAAGATCACCTAGTGGAAGGGGATGAAGCGGTAGAATACTTGTTTCTAGATGAAGCCATTCTGTAAGTTGAAGAAGAGATTTGGACAATGTACTTTGACAGAGCATCTAATCAATACGGTTATGGGATAGGTATGTTGCTAATAGCACTCGACAATTCCTATATGCCCTTAGCCTTCAAACTCCAATTCAAGGTATCCAATAACGAAGCAGAATACATGGCGTGTATCGCTGGTTTGGAAGCCGCCTTAGAACTAGGGGCAAAAAAGTTGGACGTTATCTGGGACTCGAACCTAGTTGTGTCTCAAGTAAATGGAGACTGGAAGGTCAAAAAAGAAAATATGAAGATCTATCACCAAACCCTAGATGTTCTGATTCCTAGGTTTGAGAAGTTGACTTTCACGCATCTACTAAGAGAAGAACAATAGGTTCGCTGACACCTTATCAACTCTATCATCCATGATAGACATCCCGCTTGGAGTCTGGATACGTCTGATCATCATTAAAGAGAGATATACGCCGGCCTATGAGACTATCGCCGCAATAGATGAAGCGCAAGATCAAAACCCTTGGTACTATGATATCTAGAACTTCTTGGAAAAGAAGGCCTATCCACTAGGGGCAAATGCCAAAGATAAGAGGCCAATACAGTGGATGGCTGTTCAATTTATCATTTGCGGAGGTAAACTATACAAAAGGGGTCATTTGGAAATGCACAAGTTGTGTGTCGAAGTAGAGGAATCAAAGCGCCTAATGGAGGCCATCCATGGGGGAGAGTGCGGAGCGCACATGAATGGGGTAACGTTAGCCCGAGAGATTCTTAGGCAAGGTTACTAGTGGTCTACTATAGAGGAGGAATGTATCGATTTTGTTCGGCGATGCCACAAATACCAAATTCATGCTAATCGCATGAACATCCCGCCGTCGAAGCTATACAACATGACTTCACCATGGCCTTTCTTAGTTTGGGGAATCGACGTCGTCGCCGCAGTCACACCGAAAGGGTCGAATGGGTATGAATACATTCTGGTGGCAATTGATTACTTCACAAAGTGGGTTGAAGCTCAGTCTTATGCAGTGTTGAAAGCAACGCATGTGGCTAAGTTCATCTGAAACAATATCATTTGTCGTTATAGGGTCCCAAACGAGATCATTTCAGATAATGGCTCCCGCTTCAAGAAAGAAGTGATCGACTTGTTAGAGAAATACAACACGGCTTTCCATAAGTCATCTACATACCGGCCGCAAACCAACAAAGCTGTTGAGGTCCCCAACAAGAACATCAAGCATATTTTGCAGAAAATGGTTAAGACCTATAGGAACTGGCCAGACAAATTGCCATTCGCCCTTTGGAGCTATAGAACATCAATTCGAACGTCTACTGGAGCAACTCCTTACTATCTTGTCTATGGGATGGAAGCTGTTCTGCCAATTGAAATAAAAGTCTTGTCACTGCGGGTTATGGCTGAGTGTCAAATAACAGAGGCAAACTGGCAGCAGAGTAGGTTCGAAGAACTGATGTTGTTTGATGAGAGAAGGCTGAAAGCATTGTACCACGTTCAGTGTTATCAACATAGGATTGCCAAGGCTTTTAACAAGAAAGTTCAGTCCCGGAATCTCAAAGAAGGGGATTTGGTGCTGAAAGACAACCGAGCTCCCATCCATGATCCTAAGGGCAAGTTCAGACCCAATTGGACTGGTCCTTATATCATCAAAACTATCTGGTCGGGTGGAGCTGTTAATCTCATGGACCTGGATGGCCTAGAATTTTCCCAACCGATCAACATGGACTAGTTGAAGAAATACTATCCTTGAGAGGCTCGTTAGGCCGAAAACCCAGAAGGGCGATCTAGGCAAAAATTAGAGCACAAAAAAATTAGAAATAAAGAAAAACTGAGCTCGCAAGTTTGAAAACCCTAAATGGTGGCCTTGGCAAAAGTTAGAGTGCAAAAGGAGAGTGTTAATACTCAAGTGAACCCAAACCGAACTATGTAAGGCCTGATTCCCATATTTGGGATAGGTAGGCAACTTCATTTTGAAGTTCGGCTGTAAAGACCTCCAAATCAACTGTCCTATCCATGTGTCTGATCAGGTCATCTTTGTTTGTTCTGCATCTAAGAGTTCGGTTGTGATCTTTATTTTGAGAGCTGGTTACAGTGCTGAGCAGCGTTATTCAGTCAAGGGGCAATTTGTGATCTTTGGATTCAGGGTTGTACATCTCGGGGATTGATTTCGTATGTGTCAAGTGGTGATCCTTATCGAACATGGTTTTGAAAAGTTTTGATAAAAGTTGATTTTGTTCAAATTTTACCTTTTACAACTTAGACCATTTTTGGACCAAAAGGAAAACTTTCAGTGCTTACAACTTCAATTTCATTGATTTCAATACAAAGTTTTTCCAATTCTTGATACAAATCAAAGTTACTTTTATTACATTCAAAAAACTTGAAACGTAAGATTAAAGTAATAAACTAGGGGCATAGATGAGTCAGTTGCTCCTGCGTCCCATGCTCGTGCTCGTGGAAGCTTATGATGCCAAAGTGGGCCTGGTTTATGCCTTATCCTTGACCCAAGCCAGGCACTCGCCAGAAAGGGCGCAGCTGAAACTAGGGGCAGGAGCCAGAAGTTCTCTCATCCTCCAAGTAGTGAGATACCTAGCCAAATGTGAACCTCAGACGGTGAATGAAATCGGGTACTTTACCCCCTCTTCTAGGTAGGTCTGGTCATATCCAAATTCACGTCTAAACCTGAAAGAAAAGTAGAATATACAATGTGTAAGGCCAATCAGCTGAATGCCAGGTTGCCGAGTCGTGCTGTAGCTCATTTCGGTCAGATTAAGCCAGTGGCAATGCCAAGCAATGTTAGTAGCAAACCTGTTGCACATCCAGTGGCACCACTATCCCTCGTTCGGGAAATGCACTAGCTGTTCGCAGAAAAGTATTCTCGAGCTAAGTATGCAAGGCAAGAATCCATTACCTTCACTTATCCATAAACCACACCTGGGAAGGAATGAAAGAAAAGAGAGACTAAAGAATAGAGAGATGTACGTTGAAAGAAAAGAGAGAAAAGGGCTTTGAGACAAAAACAGAGCATGAGTGCCGAGAGATATGAGAAATATGTATTATAAAGGGTGGGAAACATTACCTAAAGAAGTAGTGAACTCCCTGCGAATTTGGTAGTCTCTCGCTAATGGAAGGTGTCTAAGCCCATCAAAGTCTCGGCCAGCACCAAACCAATGCAACTCTTGCCTTATTTCAAACCTTGGGCCACTTCGACCAATCGAATGTTGTATCTGCCAAAATTAGGGGGGAAAAGGAAGTGTGCCAACATACACAAGCAAAGGACATGTTGCCTAAAACCCTGCCAAAGAAGGTCACCTCGGTCACCAACGTCAGAAATCGATGAATCAGACTGGGAATATCCAGTTCCCCATTATGGACCAAAGATCAAACCTCGTGTAGAGTAAGCCCGCACATCCGTCCCAAAGCTTGGACGTGGCCAAAGCGGGGTTAAGGTGTGATTTCCTCATCGTGTTGGGATTCTATTAATGCTTGAAATTCTTTAATGGTCGGGTATATTGTCCCCCCCCCCCAGCGGAAGCTAAAGACATGTGTGATTGGGTTCCAGCATCTAGCTGCAGCATGAAGGAACAGAAAGCAAAGATAAGTGCATCTTAAAGAAAAAAGGGCATTTAGGCCACGAAAATTCATCTTTTCCAAGCCATCCAAAGCGGCTATCTAGTCTCGAAGCCTGCTGACAAATAATATCTCCATTTTGAGAGCAAAATATCAAGGACTTGTGAGTTTTTCAAAAAAATAGCATTGGACCGTTATTTATAGAGTCTGAGAAGAAGATGAGCATGACAGCTGGACAGCACTGACCAACATCACACTGATGGCTGGCCCTGCATCAGTGATAGCCAGCCATGCCTTAGTGAAGCCTGGCTAGGTCTTGATGCTGGCCCAGTGCAAATCTGTTGCAGCAAAACTTGACCTTTGTTCAAATCGACTTCAATTGTACTTTTGAGTTTTGTTTTGTTTGTACCAAGTGTTTGTTAGCTTTTTTGAGTTGTTTTCATTTCATTTTTCCATTATCGAGTTGTATTTTATGTTTTGACTGGTTGTAAGTCATTATTCGGTTCATGAATCAATTCAAGAGCAAAGCATTCACAATTCTGAAGGTTACAAATGCAAGGGTAATGCAGTTCATCATATTGTGCAAAGAGATCGTTCAACAAAACTTCCCTTTGATAACTAACAGGCCCAACCCTGATCATTGTTTTACACAACCAAAGCAAAAGAAAGTTTTTGAAAAGCAAAAAGTCTATCCGAAGCTAGTTTTATAACTACATAACAAAACGAAAGCGAAAGCAAAATGAAAGCAGAATCAACATCGTCATCAGTAGCCCATCCTCGCTCTCTTCCTCCTTGGCTGTGGAGGAGGTGCATCTTTGTCATCACTGGGGCTGCTCGACTGCAGGTCAATCTCCTCTCCCTCATCCTTTGGGGTTGTGGACCCATCAAAAGACTCCTCGGAAGGTGAGCGCTGCCTTACTCGACCTCTCCCCCAATCAGCGCCTCCTCGGCCTCTTACTGGGCTCCGTTTCCGCCCACTGGCTGCGGAAGGTCTTGCAGGCACTGTCGGCACCAGCTCAAGCTAAAAAAGAACATATATTAGATAGAGTGATCAGAAGTGTACAGTATGGCAATGATAGTAGGCTACACACAGAATGTACCTCAATCCCGTGGGTGACTAAGGCAGCCTGCCTCCTCTGTACCATGATGAGTAGTCGGTCAATCATCCGAAGGAGCTTGTCACCGTACGCCTAGGGAATCTGCAAAAGAACAGAAACTGAGAAAAGCAGATAGAAGTAATTGAGCAATGAACAATAATGGCTCAAAATAAGCTAAAGTGCAGCATGGACTAGCATAAAAAGAAAGTGTACCTACTCAATGCCAGGGGCAAACACAAGTCTGCGGTCCCTCTCCTCAATGGGCTCAAGTGGGATCTGCTCGATCACTCCATCTAGACACACGTATATGATCTCGGTGAGCAGCACAGGCAATCCAAGAATGGGAACAATGACAAGGGCACCTCTAATGGGTGAATCGCCAGCCCCAGTAGTAGGAGCAGCAACAACCTCTGGCACAACTCGAGTCATGCCTGGAGTAAGAGGCGCCATCACCCGAGTGTGTAAGAAAGTCATAAAGTCGTCGGGCTCATGGTGACGATCGCTGTCCTCACCTATCATCAAGAGGTCCAGCTCAGGATCGTCCTGTAAATCATCTACCACCCTCAAGCCGACAAGAGGAGGATGTGGAATATCAGGGTCAGCAACACCCCGTGTCTGGCGGATGAATCTCTTTCCTAAGTAGTATGCCCGGCCAAAAGGGCCCTCGAACAGGATCCTCATTGTGGAAGCATGCCAGGTAGCGGTGTAAGTCGCCCTCAACACTCGAGGAATTCTTGCCCAAGGGTGCCAGTCAACCTGAGAAAATCAGTGTAGTGTCAGATGTCAGTGTAGTATGAGAAAATCAGTGCAGTGTTAGATATTAGTGCAATGTCAGAATGGCAGTACAGTGTCAGAATTAGTGCAGTGTCAGAATTAGTGCAGTGTCAGAAGTTAGTGTAGTATGAGAATGGCAATATGGTACAGTGTAACAGTACAATAGTATAAGAGTGATCATATAGTGTGGAAAACAGTGCAATACCTGATCTGCCGTGATAGTGTCAAAGAAGCGGCGAAAATATGGAAAGGTGTGATCTACAAGGTGACGTTGCTCGAACCGCGAGTTATAGTACCGAGAGCGGGGTATAGACAACTCAATCGGTCTTACTGGAACTGGAGCCAACGAAGTGAACTATGTGTAGACCCAAAGCTGCAAACCAAAGGCAGACAGATGACATGAGAAAACAGATTAGATAAGCAAGAAATGCAACAGTGAACATAATGTAAAGTATATCAGAAAGGTGAGTGTAGCCACCAAGTGAATCCGCCTTGCGACGAGAGATGGAGCTCATGTAGCAGTATAGGGTGGCCAGACCTGCGCCACCCCAGTCATAATTTGCCACTATAGGAAGATGTACCAGTGCCCCAAGAATATATAATCCTACAGCATTTTCCCTGTTTGCAAACAAGGTAGTATCGAGAAGATATATAAGGAAGCCATGGGTGTACTAAGCAACCTCATCTGCAGTGGCTGGCTGTGTGCCGGAGAACTACTCCAAGAACCAGCTGTAGCGCACCATCCCGAGGCTGGTAGTGTCTGGGATCGCCCCAAGAAACTAGAGCTGTGTATCCCTCCACTGAGTCATATCTAGATCGAAAAGGACTGGGCCGTCGACCCTAACCCGCAAATCGGTCAACATCGAGAAGTCATATGCGGTCAATGTCATCTCCTCGGTAGAAGAGAAATGAAATGAGCTGGTGGTGTCCCACTATCTCTCCACCAGGGCCCCATAAAGCCAAGACTCGGCCCTCATCTGTATGAGCCTAGAGCAGAAGGGCCCAAAGCCAGCAACATCTACCAAAGTGCAGACCTCTACAAGAGGCCGCTCGTACCAACGTCGGGGGTCGGATATAGAGTCGTAGCCACCTATCCTCCTGGCGATCACCTATCAATTGGAAGTTTTATTAGTACATGTACAACAATGATAAGTGGTTTGCTCATTAAGTTCAATTTTTAACATGTATGCAAAATAAAATAGGGGAAAAGTTGTATACCGTGGAAGCGTCGGTAGATATATGCTCCATGGGCTCTCGTAGTAGAATGTCCTCATCCAACCCTGGAATGAAGCCCTCGAATATCAAGATGCCGCCAGAGGGTGGCACATGTGTACTTGGCCAGTATGTGGCCGCATCAAAAGGCCTCTCGGCAAGGGGAAGCAATGCAGCGGCTTCCCCTGCCTTTATGTCTGCACCAAAGACAGCACCAAAACCTATGGCAGGCTCCGGAATGGGAACCTCGTCACTAGCCATGAAAAAAGGTGAAGAAAAAGTGAAGGAGATGAGTGAAAATAGGTGAAATCCTAAATCTTAAACCCTAAGAGAGAGAAAGTGAAGAAATTATGGAAAATCAAAATGGGATAGAAGGAAAATGTGAGCAATGTGGGTAAAAGTGAGAGAAAATAAAGAGAAAACCCAAACTTCAACCAAACAATTTTTAATCGATTCAAAATAAAGAGGAAAACAAGTTGTTTTAGGAAATTCTTGTGAGGGCTGTTGGGTAAACTCAAGAAAAAGAGGAAATCTAGAGAGAAGGGAAGTTTAAAGAGAAAGGAGGGGATTTCGACCTAGGTTGTGATCCAAATGAGAATTATTTTATGTTTCAAATAGTCACAGGCGTGGCTTTTACCGAACTGCCCCATGCCGCTGTCGAAGGCCGGCCGGCGCTATCGAAGTCCAGTCGTGCATCGCCAAGGCCCGGCCGGCCTTTGGTGTTTTAAATTCTATTTTTCTTCTTCTTTTTTTTCTTTTTTTTTGTTTTGTTTTGTTTTGTTTTGCTTTGTTTTGTTTTGTTTTGTATGTGTTGCTGGATTTTATTTTATTTCATCATTCTTTTAATTTCTGAATTATAGTTTCGGGTTTTTAATTTTGAGTTCTAATTTTCAGTTTTAATTTTGAGTTTTTGATCGTGGGTTTTCATCTAAGTGTAGTAAGGAGTTGTATGTTAGCAAGAAAAATGAGTATTGAAAAAAGAGAAGAAGAAAAAGAAAGAAGTAACATTCTTGCATCATGCATATCATTTGCATCTTGCCCCAGAACTACGCTGGTTTGATTCCTTGCAAAGGGATACGTAGGCAGCCTACGGGCACAACTGTTTATTTTTATCTTGCTTTCTTGTCCAAGTCTTGCGGCTTCATAAAAATGGGTCGTCTCTAGGCTTTGACATTCACTCACGTCATTTTATGACTTCGAGCTCTATCAAAATGGGGCAACTGTACACACCCCATTTTTTACCGCCCATAAGACTTAGGTGTTTGGTTCAATACACTCAATGATGAAAGTTGAATTGTGAATTCGCAGCGATTCGGATTCAATCAGGCTCCTGAAATAACCTCAAATCTTCAACATTTACCTTATTTGAACCCATGAGTTTCATTTTTGGACCTTTTCCCACCCTGAGCTGAGTTTGAACCAAAAAAAAAATAGGGGAGGCCATCAAGGCCCGACCGTGCATCAGTGATGGCCGATTGTGGCTATGAATGGCTAGTAGTCCCTCGATGGCAATAAACACTGTTCTGGGCGTGAGGTCGCCATCTGTCCATTTTTGAAGATATTTATCACCTTTTGAGCTCGAATTCTATAAAAACAAAGCTCTGGGATTGTTTTAAGGGTTGAACAAAAATCTAGAAGTCATATATACACCTTGAGAGCTCTTGTCTCCTCCTTCTTCCATTGCAAGCAAGCTTTGAGCTAACCTAGCTTGTATATACTATCTCTATCATCTATATACAACCTTGTTTGATCACCCTAGAGCCCTGATTGATATTGGAGAAACATAATTCAAGCTTGACAGCGAGTTGAAGCCAAGTTTGAAACATCAACAACAAGCTTGCCCCTTGAAAGGTATAAGCTTGTTTTCTTCTCTCTTGCCTTCATTTCTATCATTTACTTTATAGTTCTTGATGTTTTGAATTGTTTTGAGCTTATTTGAAGTGTTTGGGGTTGGGTTTGAAGAGTTACCAAAAGGGTAGAGAGAGTTTGCTCTTTCTATACCTTTACTTATAACTTAAACCTTCTCTTTTCCACTCTTTTCTTTTGATATTTACACTGATTTTTAGAGGTTTAGAAAGGCTAAAAATCATGTGTTGAAGCTTCAAAAGTGGAGGGGTTAGCCACCCCTCCTTATCCTTGCTTACTAGCCTTAATTATCTTCTTTATTGTCTAGCTTTTCAAGTTCTTTTTCATGCATGTTCTACCTCTTTTTATCATGTATTAGGGGCTGTTTTGAGGTTGTCCAAGCCTTTTCAATTGGTTCATGCCTTGGTTAGTACATTTTTGATTTCATAAGTTGGCATACTTGTTAATTGTTATGCTTCCTTTGTTCATTTCCATGTTTGGAGTCTAAGTTTAATACTCAATCCATCAATCCATCATTCATCTCTTTCATACTTGAGAATGATTTCAACCAATTGAGGTTGTTCGAATCATGTAAGAAAGGTTCCTACTTAATGGCTTAATCTTTCCAAAGATTCAATGCCAACGGTGTGGCCTTTCTCTCATGCTTTAGAAGAACCTCTTGCTTGACATTACTTCTTGTTTAGAGGACTTTAAACATTACCATGGACAAATGGACTAAAGAATGGCAAGGCCTAATAAAATTGGTTTAAAACTTGGATCAACACAGTTAAAGAAAAAGGCTTAAAATTGCTTCAACTTGGCCGGACGTTATGCCAAGTTACTTGTGTCAACAGTCGTCACATGTTAATTCATAGCATTTTGATGATTCTTGAAGCGTTGCAACCTTCCTTTTTGAGTTTATACTATGACAATAGGGAGAGGTGGTCCTATTCTTTGCATTTTTATCAACTTTTGTCCAAAATTGAATCCAAGATCATCAAGCAATCATATTGCTCATTGATGGTTTTGGAATCAATTCCAACCCACTCTCGAGGATTTCCCATGACAGAGAAGGCAGGAAGGACAAATAGAGCTTGAAAATGCTCTATCAGCACTGATTTCACCTCAAAGCACAGAAACAGAGGTTTGCACCAAATTGATGCATGGTCGGCCATCTGTATACTCAGCCGGCCATCAGTGATGCACGGCTGGCCCTTGGTGTGTGGCCAGCAGTGCAATTTTGCAGAAACAGAGGCAGTGGCTGAAGGTGAAACAGAGATGGCCTGGGCAGACATAATAGCATTCAGGCGCTGCGTATGCAACCTTCATCATGCTCTTATCATGCGATTAATTGTTTCATTAGTATTATTGTCATAGTTGCAAATAAATTGTGTTGTAATATTTAATTAACCTAACTAATTGTAGCTAATTAGTTGGTGTTGTAACATTTAATTAGCTTAGCCTAGTTTTCTTAATTAATTAGCTTAGATAGTTAGTTAATTATTCATTTCAAAGTGTTGTAATAGTTAGTTAATTAGTTTAGCTATTTATTCAAGTTTTGTAATAATTAGGTTAATTAGCTTAGCTTAGCTTAGCTAGATTAGCTAGTTTATTCATTCGGACTCTCCTTCATGAGAGCGTAATGTAATAATGTGCATCCATTCATTTTGTATTGCATGCACTGAGGCTCGGCTCATCATTCAAACTGTATTGTCGTTTCAATACTTCGAAGAATACATGTTTAAAATGCATGCTCTCAAATTGTTGCAAATAACATGTTAAGTAGCTGAGCCTATTAGTTGCATTATTATATGTGTTGCATTAGACATTTTGCATAGTTAGGAGTCATGCATATTTTTCTAACTCTTTTGTTTTGTCTTTGCTTGGAGTACTAGGTGAGTTTTTAATGCTTTAGCATACTTTCCTGACTGTGAGTGATTGCCATATCTAGCATGCTTACCATGAGGCTAAATGCTTACTTGTTAAACTGCTTGAATGCTTGTGGATGAAGGCTTGTTGTTTGAATTGGAACGATTCAACGAATGTACGTTTAAGCCCACTATGTCTAGTGGCAAATTTACAACTTTAAGCCCACTTTGTTAAGTGGCAAATTCGCAAACTTTAAGCCCACTTGAGCTGACAAAATCAAAACTTTTCGCAAACAAACATGAAATTGAATTGTTCCAACTTGAGCAAACTAGTCTATACTTCCTTGTGCGCATCACATAGTAATGCTAGCCTAATAACCGGAACAAGAACACATAATGTTGATAAAAAATCATATTATGATTAGTGGAGGCCAATCTTTGATCAGGCAAGTGGGGGTGCTCAATTCATAACCTTCCCCTCTCGTAACTAAGTTCTCGAGCCGAGACAACTTTAGTGATGACAGACACGTGGCCTTTGGCACGAGTCTTGGGTTTCCTAAATTTTTCAAAATAAAATATTTAGGTGGTGACTCTGTATCTGGCAAGGCAATCCAATTTTGGCATTTTTTATTCAAAATCGATTTTCCAAAATGATTTGTTGGATTTTGACTCTTTGGTGATTATTAATTTCACATTGCACTTGTGAGGTTAGATTCAAAACCCCAGGAGTCCGAACTGGAGGGCTTCTTTTCAAACTTTTGAAAGGGGGCACGAAAAAGCCGAGCTACACTATTATAGCAAACAATGGCACTCAGTTTGACAGTAAGCTGATTAAGAGCTTTTGTGCAAAATACAAGACTAAAAACTATTACTCTACTCCTAGTTTACCCCAGAGTAATGGTCAGGTAGAAGTATCTAACAAGACCATCTTGGATGGGATCAAGAAGAGGTTGGAAGCAGCCAAGGGAAAATAGGTAGAAGAAATGCCCAATATGCTACGAGCATATTGGACTGTGCCGAGAAGATCAACTGGCGAATCCCTTTTTGCCTCGGTATATGGCACTGAAGTGGTCATCCCATTGGAGGTTGGCGTCCCTGGAATCAAAACCCAGGGAGTGGAGAATGGGAGCAACGAGGCATTCTTGGCCTGAGATCTAGACCTCTTGGAAGAGAGAAGGGAGAAAGTAGTAATTCAACTAGGGACATACCAGTAGTAGCTTGCTAGGGCTTACAACAAGAAGGTCAACCCAAGAGAGTTCAAGGTTGGGGACCTCATCTTCAGAAAAGTTGTCGGCAACAAGAAGAATCTGAGGGAGGGCAAACTTGGCGCAAATTTGGAGGGGCCTTATAGAATCATCTCGATTGCCGGCAATGAGGCATATTGGCTTGAAGACACTAATGGCAAAGAGTTGCCATGACCTTGGAATACTTGCAATCTGAAATTTTTCTATCATTAGTTTTTGTTTTTTGAGATTTATGTAATATTAGCCGAAGTTTTAATAAAGTGCTAGTTTGATTTTGTTTTTATGAATAAATTGTTAAAATTTATACAATAGGACTGAACAGTCTTATGATGATGTTTCTAATTGAAACATGACGAGTAACTTAGACTTGCCATATGGTAGAGTTGAATTATACTTGCCATATGATACAGTTGAACTAAGTTAGCGATGTTTCTGAATGAAACATGACGAATAACTTAGACTTGCCATTTGGTAGAGTTGAATTATACTTGTCATGTGACAGAGTTGAACTAAGTTGGCGATATTTATGAATGAAACAAGACGAATAACTTAGACTTATCATATGGTAGAGTTGAATTATGCTTGTCATATGATAGAGTTGAACTAAGTTCGCGATGTTTCCAAATGACACATGACGAGTAACTTAGACTTGCCTCAATGGCAGAGTTGAAATAAGTTTGATTTAGTTAGATTAACAGAGAAACCGAGATGGAAAACCTCGGCTAATCTTTGTTTTAATCAAACCTCGGCAAAAAATTGGAGTTGCATACTTAATGTGAACATAAGTGGTACATATGTTCATATTAGAGGGCAGGAAGCAGGAATAGGCTTGACACTTGTTGGAATTTTTGAAAAAATTTACAAGTTGGAATCAACCGAGGTATACAAATAAGGGACACTCGAATTGTTAGTTACCCGAGATCACCAACCAGGTTGTCAAGCCTAGAAGGGTTGAGAGGGTGAAGTCTTTGTGGGGAAGTGGTTTGGAAATACTCTTTTCATCCACTGGGACGCTCGAGATCCTCAGCTAGTAACTTGAAAAGGAATGAACACTCTGGTCGGGGGTGCCGGAATTAGCACTCTGACGGTTAAGTCAGTGTATGCTCTCTTAGTTACTTGTATCTTAAGTTAAGCATAATAGTTCTCACATACCTCTCTTTGGTTGTTGCTCTTCTATTTATATACGCTTCCAGTCCTCAGGATGGGGCCCATTACTAATCCGTCGTGTGATTGCTCACTCGGCCCTTCCTTCGTCGTACTCCAGCTTCCAATCGGCCCCTCGCTCAGCTGGCTTTGTGGTTGACTAGGATATTCGGCGTCCAGAACATACAAGACGGGGGCCAGTATAACATGTACCGATTATCTAAATATATATTCGGCCTATCTGCGTCCACATTTATTCGGCTCCCACAATTGGCCCCCAAACACTCCATTAACAACAGTTGGCTGGCGTGTTTGGTTTCGAACTTGAAAAGTCAGAGCCGAAATTCGGCGTTTAACCTCATTCCAATGCGAGTGTCAGAACGCACGCGCTTTACGATCATCATTACAACTTCCCGCCCCTTCGTACACTTATTCCATTTATTATTATGATTTAAAATTTTGTTGTCTTTTCGAATGCGCGTATATTGTTTTGAATACTTGAAGCTCTTGGTTTGCCTTCCGATACACCTCTGCAGCCTCTGTCCATTCTTCATTGTCTTCTCCGTCTCTTGTAAGTTCTCTTCCTTTTCATTTCGAATCCCATTTCCTTGTTTGTTTTCAATTTTACGTACTCCATAGACTAACGAAAATGGCAAAGCATTTGAAAGACCTCCTCTTTGCGGATCAGGTCTCTGGCTTTCGATACCATTTTTCCATCCCTGACGACGTCCATCTGTCACTCGTAACAGACAGCACCCTTGATATGGAGAGGGAGGATCAAAGCACAATCGTCTTCCCTCTCTTATCAATTGCTGAGGGTGGAGTCTGTTTCCCCCTTCACCCATTCCTAAGGGTCATCCTTCGACACTGAGGTCTGATCCCTTCCCAACCTAATGTGAATTTTTTTCGCATCATAATGGGGATTATAGCGCTGAACCAGCGTCTTAGGGTTAACCTAGGTATACTTGTCATTCGGCATTGTTATGCCCTAGCCAAGTCTACTGGCCGGCTGGCACGCTACTTTCTTAGGGCTAAGGATACTGATCATCACTTAGTGACTGTGCTTGCCAGCTCTGACAAGCATGTTGATGACGTGATGGTCGTTGTCCGAGGTAACTGGGTATTCGGCGAGGGTGAAGATTGCCTAGATCTTGTCCCAAGGCGAAAAGGCGAACCAGGTGGCCGTATAGCTCATCTTTGTTTCTTTTATTACCATATCTGTATTCGGCTCTCCATTCATGTACTTATCGTTTTGTTTATGCAGGCAACGACTTGAAGAGAGTGTTGGTTTCAAATGACGACGCTGTACTCGCAGAGATTAAAATCGCATTACAGTTCGTCGGCTGTCCAAACCTTCAAAAACAAGGGAGGGCAGCCCACATTCTCCTGTGGTACGAGCTGACTTACGCGACATTTTCGGCGGCAGACAACATTCCAATCCTGAGAGGCGACAATCATCTTACTGCCCTTATTTTTCCAAGCTTCAAAAACTTAAGACAAATTGGTTTAGAAGCCTCCGATTCGGAACACGTGGAAGAACAGGCAACCGAACCGGTTGCTGAGGACCCGAACCAGTTGGCAGCCGAGGTAGACGAAGCTCTTCACTCGGCCTTTGAGGAAGCCGGACCTAATTCATCCGACACTCCATCCACGTCAGGCCGAGAGGACGTCTCCTTCGATGATATTTTTACGAACTTGGGAGATCTTCCCTGTGCTTATCCTGAGGATATGGCTTGGGAATCGCAAAGACAACTTGCTCGGAGGAAGAACGACGAAAGGATGGATGCTAGGAGGAAAGCCAAGGTCGTCCGATTGGAAACTCCACCCACCATGGTCATTGAGTCTTCACCTGTTATTGCGGAAGAAATGGCTCAAACCGAAACCACCGAGATGGAGCAGGTGGAACGGATGCATGAGGCTGAGCAAAGAGAGGGAAAGTGCCACACCGAGCAAGAAGCCGCGCAGGACGAGGGCCAAAGCGACAAACGGCCACGTATTGAGGAATCAGACTTGGTTGTTCCGTTCACTGTTCAACCAAGGATAAGGAACATGCTGATTGCCTCTGATGCGTCGACGTTAAATGATCTGGCTGTGGCCCTAAGTATGGCCTCTTCAATATCCCTGCCGATTGACAGAGCCATATTCCGTGCGAAGCCGGATCTAATGCTAATTCTTTGGCCACTCAATCAGCCTTATCGGTACATTACTTGTCTTATCTACATCCTCCCATCTTAATACATATATATACATATAAATATGTTTCTTTTCATTTGTTTGTTATAACTCTAGTTCCTTATTTTGTAGACGGTGGGCAGGATAGCTGAGATCAGCCGCCGTCAACATCACATGATAGAACAGATCAGCTTCTTGAAAGCCAAAATTGATAATGAAAAGAACAAGGTTGTGATAGCATCTCAAAGAGACGTTTATGAGACAGCGCAGGCGGCGGAGGAACGAGCGAGAGTCGACTTTGAGGCCGAGCGAGCCAGGAATTCTGACCAATTGAGGCTTGCCGCCGAGGAGAGGGCCAAGGCTAGCAAACATGCACTCCTATTAGCCAAGGAGGTAATCGCCAAGCTGGAAGCCGACTTGGAAGAATCGAAGAAGGCAAAGTAAATAGCCAACTCTGAGATTTCCAAGGCATTCCAAGCTGGGAAGGATGCTGCCTTGGAAAGCTACGTAGAAGAAGTGCCGAAGTTCGAGAATCGGGGCTTCAAACACAACTAGATCAAAGCCCTTACTACTGCGAATGTGACATTGGCGCAGCCGATTCCATACGAGCAGGTGGACGTTGAGCCGCTGGCGTCTGACCCTGAAAATTGATTTAAGGCATATTTTGGTTTTTGGTAGGCATCTTAGATGCACAGCTCTCGTAGGTTTTTGTTAGTAGATTTTCATTTCGTTAAATGTAAGCTAATTTTCATGTGTAAAATGGCTGCTGTTAGCGCTCAATTTATTAATGAAAGTTTTCCATCCTTTCCATTTTATTGCATATACTGTTTGTCTTTAATTTGTTAATGACAATTCTTTATGCTTCTCTGTTTATTATATGAGTAAGTAGTATATCCGATAGGTTAATCGAATCAATTAAACACCCTCTGCATCTTCGCTCTTTAGCCAAATAACTAAAAGAATCAGCGGTTAACAATTTGTAAAGGTGTATGGAAATTCGATAAACTAAGTAAAACGGCTTTAGGATTCGGCGTCTGGCCGATTATATTACTGAATTAGCCCTTGCCCCAGCGGGTGCATGAACTCTGACGCCGAATGATATTGGCCCACGGAGCAGCTGGGGCACTCAACTGGGTCGACACAAGGGTTTGCTCTACAGCCGATCAGATTGATGAATCTGCCCT
This sequence comes from Camellia japonica, assembly GCA_030407325.1. Classification (NCBI taxonomy): domain Eukaryota; kingdom Viridiplantae; phylum Streptophyta; class Magnoliopsida; order Ericales; family Theaceae; genus Camellia; species Camellia japonica. The sequence goes on from JAPPVO010000032.1 coordinate 149,169,713, forward strand.
TGCCCCAGCAGGTGCATGAACTCTGATGCCGAATGATATTGGTCTATGGAGCGGCTGGGGCATTCAACTCATGAAGTGGCTGGGGCACTCAACTCATGGAGTGGCTGGGGAACTCAACTTGGTCGGCGCAAGGGTTTGCTCTACAGCCGATCAGATTGATGAATCTGCCCTTGCCCCAGCAGGTGCATGAACTCTGACGCCAAATGATATTGGCCTATGGAGCGGCTGGGTCACTCAACTTGGTTGGCGCAAGGGTTTGCTCTACAGCTGATCAGATTGATGAATCTGCCATTGCCCCAGCAGGTGCATGAACTCTAATGCCAAATGATATTGGTCCATGGAGCGGCTGGGGCATTAAACTCATGGAGCGGCTGGGGCACTCAACTTGGTCGGCGCAAGGGTTTGCTCTACAGCCGATTAGATTGATGAATTTACCCTTGCCCCAGCAGGTGCATGAACTCTGGCGCCGAATGATATTGGCCCATGGAGCGGCTGGGGCACTCAACTTGGTCGGCGCAAGGGTTTGCCCTACAGCCGATCAGATTGATGAATTTGCCCTTGCCCCAGCAGGTGCATAAACTCTGACGCCGAATGATATTGGCCCGTAGAGCGGGTAGGGCAGATGATTCAATCAGCGTAGGGCTTTTGGAGTCTGGCATTAATGTAATCGCCTTGGGGTTGGTGCGCCCGTAGGGAATAAATGGGATGAGTGCTTCATGCGCGTAGGTCCCATTAGTGCGTTCGAACTCAACTCAGGCGAGGTTAGATAAGTGTGAATGTCAAATAGACTATTCTTTAACAATAGAGAAGAGGGGAGGACATTGGCTCAGCTTGACACAGAGATAAATCGTTGTGGCGAGCCTATGCGCACAAGTAGTAGGACGTCGAGGGAGCGGGGGAGACGAAAGTCCCCACGTCGTCGAAGTAGGTCACCCAGAAGGGACAAACAGCAACGGGGCAGCTCTCCTTAACCGCGCTCAAGGGGAGAATCTGGTACGACACCGCGCCCAATGAGTTTTGCAGTTTTTGTGGGGAACAAACCGATGATAGAGGCAGATTCAATTGTGCATGACCCAACCGTGGCGGTTGAGTTCGCTCGATAGATATTTCCACCAGAAGTCCAGCAGTCGATGGTCGATCGACGGGATTTCGAAGTGTTTCGGGAAGGCATCCATGGTGTGGTGAGAAAGCTGTATACCGCCTATGAAATCGGCATGCGTATACGTGCCACGCACTGGGAGATACAGCTGAAGGATGAACGCATTCGGAACTTAGAAGCTCGCACGGAGAAGGCTGAGCGTGACCTGAAGGCCAAGGCTGCCGAGACGCATTCGGCTGGCCCAAGTAACCCAATTGTGGATGAAAGGGTGACGCAACGGCTGATAAGTCATGTGATTGCCGATCAAGATATGGCAAGTATGTTTGCAATAGAGAACATGAAGGCCGTGGCCTATGAACGAGGCTTCCACGACGGCCGAAAAGTTGGGATAGACAAGACGAGGGAAAAGTTCGCCGAGGAAGTTTGTCAGTGTGAGAATCGGGGATTCAAGCATGGATGGGTCAAGGCCCTGCGTGCCGCTGAGGCTCACCGAGTTGCAGGTATTGATTCGGCATCGCTGTTATACCAGAGTAAGGATTTGCCTTTTGCGGTTTACGAAGTCAAAAAGAGCGACGACGAAGGTGACGCCGAATAAATATGATTCTATTGCAGCATTTTTAATGCAAGTTTCAAATGTAAATCACGTAATCCTGATCAAATTAATAAAGCGTATCATTTTAAATGCTAGAAAGTTGTTTCTGATATTTGCCATTTTTCGTTTATTGCGTCTATGCTTTGATAATAATAATTGTTTTGGCCAATCGTGGCATCGACGAAGGGCGCTCCGAATCCGAAGGCTTAATCGCCCTAAAAGTGTCTTGCACTAATGGGGCTCCGAATTCGGAGACTTATCTTGGCCAATCGTGACATCCACGAAAGGCATTCCGAATCCGGAGGCTTAATCGGCCCGAAAGTGTCTTGCACTAATGGGGCTCCGAATTCGGAGACTTGGGCAATCGTAACATCCACGAAGGGCGCTCCGAATCCGGAGTCTTAATCGGCCCAAAAGTTTCATGCACTAATGGGGATCGGCCCAAAAGTGTCATGCACTGATGGGGCTCCGAATTCGGAGACTTATCTTGGCCAATCGTGACATCCACGAAGGCGCTCCGAATCCGGAGGCTTAATCAGCCCAAAAGTGTCTTGCACTAATGGGGCTCCGAATTTGGAGACTTGGCCAATCGTGACATCCACGAAGGGCACTCCAAATCCGGAGGCTTAGTCGGCCCAAAAGTGTCATGCACTGATGGGGCTCCGAATTCGGAGACTTGTCTTGGCTAATCGTAACATTCACAAAGGGCACTCCAAATCCAGAGGCTTAATCGGCCCAAAAGTGTCATGCACTGATGGGGCTCCGAATCTGGAGACTTGTCTTGGCCAATCGTGACATCCATGAAGGGCGCTCCGAATGCGGAGGCTTAATCGGCCCAAAAGTTTCTTGCACTGATGGGGCTCCGAATCCGGAGACTTGTCTTGGCCAATCGTGACATCCACAAAGGGCGCTCCGAATCCGGAGGCTTAATCAGCCCAAAAGTGTCTTGCACTGATGGGGCTCCGAATCCGAAGACTTAGTCGGCCCAAAAGTGTCATGCACTGATGGGGCTCCGAATTCGGAGACTTGTCTTGGCCAATCGTGACATCCACGAAGGGCGCTCCGAATCCGGAGGCTTAATCGGCCCAAAAGTGTCTTGCACTGATGGGGCTCCAAATCCGGAGATTTGTCTTGGCCAATTGTGACATCCACAAAGGTTGCTCTGATCTGGAGGCTTAATCAGCCCAAAAGTGTCTTGCAATGATGGGGCTCCGAATCCGGAGACTTGTCTTGGCCAATCGTGACATCCACGAAGGCGCTCCAAATCCGGAGGCTTAATCAGCCCAAAAGTGTCTTGCACTGATGGGGCTCCGAATCCGTAGACTTAGTCGGCCCAAAAGTGTCATGCACTGATGGGGCTCCGAATTCGAAGACCGGTCTTGGCCAATCGTGACATCCACGAAGGGAGCTCCGAATCCGGAGGCTTAATCGGCCCAAAAGTGTCTTGCACTGATGGGGCTCCGAATCCGGAGACTTGTCTTGGCCAATCGTGACATCCACGAAGGGCGCTTCGAATCCGGAGGCTTAATCGGCCCAAAAGTGTCTTGCACTGATGGGCGTCCGAATCTGGAGACTTGTCTTGGCCAATCATGACATCCACGAAGGGCGCTCTGAATCCGAAGGCTTAATCGGCCCAAAAGTGTCTTGCACTAATGGGGCTGCGAATCTGGAGACTTGTCTTGGCCAATCGTGATATCCACGAAGGGGGCTCCGAATCCGGAGGCTTAGTCGGCCCAAAAGTGTCATGTACTGATGGTGCTCTGAATCTGGAGGCTTAGTCGGAAGACTTGTTATAATAAGCTGAATTTCAGTGAGGAAACAACAAACTTTGTATTGTAAAAAATGAAACTTGTACACGGCGAACATTCAAAACAAGTATCATGCCCCACAAGTCGGGTTAATGATAGAATTTACGCAAATGCGTGGAATTTCAAGGTCGTGGCGGACTTCTCCCTGACATGTCTTTGAGCCGATATGCCCCTACTCCCGCATTGAGTCGATCTAATAGGGGCCGTCCCAGTTAGGACCCAATTTTACATCAGCCGGATTCTTGGCAGCTGGAAGCACTTTCTTCAGGACCAGCTCTCCTGGTGTGTAGCAGCGCAGTCGAACACGTTGATTATATGACTTAGCAAGCTGCTGCTAGTACCGTGCCATGGATGCAAAGGCACAGTCTCTTCGTTCTTCAATCACAGTCAAATCCAAGGCCAACATCATGTCGTTTCGGCCCAAATAAAAAACTTTTGATTTCAAGGTTGGGAGGCCGATCTCCAAGGGAATGATTGCCTGCGTTCCGAAGCACAAAGCGAATGGTGTCTCCCTAGTGGACCGCCTCGGAGTAATGCGGTGAGCCCATAACACACTTGGCAATTCTTCGACCCATCTGCCTTTAGCCTTCTCCAGCCTCTTCTTGATGCCGTCTAAAATAGATTTGTTGGAGGCTTCAGCTTGGCCATTACTCTGCGGATAAGCCGAGGTGGAATAATAGGGTCGAATACCATACTTGCTGCACAGTTCTCGGTAGACACCGCAATCAAACTGGGTGCCGTTATCTGAAATAAGTGCTCTTGGAATGCCGAATCACGTTATGATATTTCTCCATACAACATTAGAATCTCAAATGTGCGTTAGTGCCTCCGCTTCTACCCATTTTGTGAAATAATCCATTGCGACAATCAAAAATCGCTTGTTGCTCGGGGTGCGAGGCAGTGGTCCAACGATGTCAAGTCCCCATTGGGCAAACGGCCAAGGACTGGTTATAAAACTTAACTCTTCAGCAGGCAAATGGGTTAAGGGAGAAAACTTCTGGCACTGTTCACATTTATTCACGTAACATTCGGCATCAACTCTCATTGTTGGCCAATAATAACCCTGTGTCACAGCACGATGGGCCAAAGAGTGCCCGCCAGAATGGGCGCCACAGCTACCTTCATGTATTTCAATCAGTAGTCCCTCGACTTTACCCGGATGAACGCATTCTAGGTACGGGCCAGGAAGGGATTTTTTGTAAAGTTTTCCTTGAGGATCCAAATAGTATCGCAAGGCTTTGTTTCACAGCTTGTGTGCTTCTTTCTTATCCGACGGGAGCTGTTCGGAAGATAAGAATGCAGCAATAGAGTCCATCCAACTCGGCTTTGACTCTATGACATTGATCTGGACTTCCTCTGAAGGGCCAATGCTCAGCTTAGGGATGAAACCCACTTCAATTGTCCGTTTAATCTCTGAGTTAATGGCGGAGGCTAAGCAAGCCAGGGCGTCTGCGTATGTGTTCTGATCACGGGTTATTTGGTTCAATTCATGATGGTCAAATTTTGCCAGCAAGGAATTTGCTATTTTCATGTAAGTGGCCATACGGTCATTTTTTGCCGCGTACTCCCCCTTTAGCTGATTGATCACCAGCTTTGAATCGCAAAATATAAGCAGACGCCGAGCACTGAGAAGATGTGCATTCCGTAAGTCGGTTAGCAGGGCCTCGTATTCGGCCTCATTATTCGATGCTTCCAAGCCAAGTTTGACAGTCTGCTCAATTATTGCCCCGTCAAGAGCCATTATCACTACTCCGACCCCGCTGCCACGTTGATTGGACGATCCATCACAGTACAACTACCAAATGTCCCCAACATAAATTCTCCAGTTCAGCTTAGGTTGAATTTCATCAGACTTGAAGTCAGCAAGACCCCCAGTGAATTCGGCCACAAAGTCGGCAAGCACTTGCCCCTTGATTGAGGTTCTACGCAGAAACTGAATATCGTACTGGCCGAGTTCAAGAGCCCACTTTGAAACGTGCCCTGATGCTTCTGTACTACGGTGTACCGACCGGAGGGGGTGGTCCGTTAGTACCCCGATAGTATGCCCCTGAAAGTAATACATCAGCTTTCTTGCTGCCATGACGAAGGCTAGGATGAGTTTTTCCAATGGAAGGTAATGTGTTTCAGCGTCAACCATTGCCTTGCTCACATAATACACTAGTCGTTGCTCCCCAAGCTCTTCCTTTAACAGTACGGCGTTGACGGCCCGGTCAGAAACTGCCAGATATAAAATGAGCGGGTCACCTGCCGAAGGTGTTGTCAAGAATGGAACTGATCGGAGGTAGGTCTTCAGGCCGTTGAAAGCGGCTTCACACTCGGAGGTCCATTCAAAGGCCTTACCCTACCGTAGAGTATGAAAGAATTGTCGGCAGCGATCTGTGGAACGACTGATGAACCTGTTGAGTGCGACGGCCATCCCCATCAACTTTTGAACCTCTTTCACCGAGCGAGGGGAGCCGAGTTCTAAGATTGCTGTGATTTGCCTCGGGTTGGCTTCGATTCCTTGATGGTTGACAATGTAGCCAAGGAATTTGCCGAATCCGATCCCAAATGCACACTTGGAAGCGTTCAGCTTCATTTTGTACTTGCGTAAAATGTCGATTGTCTCTTCCAGATCGACCAGATGAGTTTTCTCTTCTTTAGACTTGACCACCATATCGTCAATGTACACTTCCATAGTTCGGCCGAGTTGCTTGTTGAACATGGCAGTGACTAGTCTTTGGTATGTTGCCCCCGCATTCTTCAGCCCAAAAGGCATAACTTTATAGCAATAGGTTCCTCTTGGGGTGAGGAATGCAGTTTTGTCTTGGTCCTCCGGATGCATGGCGATTTGATGGTAGCCTCTGTAGGCATCGAGGAAGCTCATACGTTGATGGCGTACCGTGGCGTCTACTAGTTGGTCAATTCTGGGGAGAGGAAAACAATCCTTAGGGCAAGCTTTATTTAAATCTGTGAAGTCCACACAGACTCGCCATGTCCCATTTTTCTTCTTTACCACCACAGTATTCGATAGCCATGTAGGATATGTCACTTCCCGGATTGCCCCAGCATCAAGCAACCGGTCAACTTCTTCAACAATGGCAGCTGTGTGTTCGACGGCTGACTGCCGGCTTTTCTGAATAATCGGCTTGCATTTCGGGTTGACATTTAAACGGTGCTAAGAAACAGATGGATCTAGCCCTGGCATTTCATATGGCGACCATGCAATTACATCCAGGTTGCCAAGTAAGAAAGTAATTAGCTGTTGTCTGTCAGTTTTACTCAAGGAGGTGCCGACCATGAAGAACCTGTCAGGATCCCCGTCAATTTTAACTCGATCCAGGGCTTCCGTGGCCTTTTCAGTTGGGAGTCGTCCAACATTGTTGAGGCTCTCGCGATCTGGCACCTCAATAGAATTCACTTCCAGCTCTCTTGGAGTCTTTACGGCAAGGAGGTAACAAGCTTGTGCCGATTTCTGGGAGCCACGGCTTTGTTCAATGCCGCGTTCAGTCGGGAAGCGGAGCAGTTGATGATAGGTGCTTGGCATGGCCTGCATTGTATGCAGCCAAGTTCATCCCATGATGAGATTATACGGCGAAGGAAGCTTCACAACTAGGAATTCTACATCCACTGTTCGG